>JAQPPZ010003302.1:0-600000 GCA_028583015.1 Wollemia nobilis | reverse complement strand
ACCAGTGGCCACGATTCGGACTAAACTTACCCAAATTTTAAGGACCACGTCGGCTAGGCTCTCCATCTATGAGCTCATCCAACAATCATCACCCCATCGGGAGGCTCTAATGGAGATACTCAAAGCCATTGAGCTACAACCCCATGAAGCAAATTCTTTCAACAACTTTGTGGGACATGTGAGACAATATACAGAACCAGTCATAACCTTTAGGGAAGATGAATTGAAATTGATGACTGGTGATATGGTGGATCCACCCTTGCATGTCATTGCGCGGGTCAACGGGATTCCATTTAAGAGGGTGTTGGTGGACACTGGATCGTCCAACAATATAATCACAACAACAACATTGAAACACCTTAAGTTGCCAGCATCTCACATTGTGGCCTCCACCTACACTCTTCGAGCATTCAATGATGCGATATGCTCGACGGTTGGCACAATTGTCCTACCCATCCAAGTGGGACAAAAGACTATTCCTACATTGTGCCACATCCTGGAAGGTGAGATGGCCTACAATATCTTGCTAGGCCAGCCTTGGATCAGGGACATGAAGTGTGTCCCTTCGATAGCCCATCAATGCCTAAAGTACACATATGAAGGGCAAGTGCATGTAGTCCCGATAGACTTAGAGCCCTTCAAGTATTACAATGCGGTGCAACTAATGCCACAATCGACCCTCCCATCGACACATTTGGACTTTCAATTGAATCCATCCAAATAGGGTCCGATTTCACCTACATCCCCATTGTTAAGTCCCTCAAATCACCAACCAGGCCCATCTTCATCATCTGGTCCTTCACCAATGATGCCACCTACGGTGGCCACACCAAAGGACAATGAGAAGAAGCCCCTAGAAGAGGTACCACCATTGGTCTCAACCATCTCTACCAAAGAGGTGCCCAGTCGAATGGAAGTCGAGATGCCTAGTTCACCCAACATGGAGTGGACTCAAGAAGAACTCCCATTCCCTCCCCCTCAACCACCAACGATCACCATTGAGATGGCCAATATGGGCCTGGGGGAGTACCTAGTGCAGAACATTGTAGCAACACCCACGCTTGAGTCCATGCAAGACATGGGGAGACCTCGCCTCCCCATCGGCACTATCATCCCTTTAGGCTACCCACCAAATCAGACAAATTTTGTATATGGGGGCCTCGAGAATGGCATTGAACCCTACCTACAAGAGGAAGAGGATGAAGAGCCATTTGCTGAGAATGTCGACTATCTGTCCAACCCAGAATTTGCCTTGAAATACCTTGGCCAATGTAATTGGCATGGATATGGATTGGGTAGATATGAACAAGGAATGCGTATTCTTTGTCAACCAAGATACCAGATGCCATATGACAAATTAGGAGTAGGGTTCAACCACCCTTTGCCCCTCGACATCTTGGTAGAAAACATGCAAGGCCTAGGTCTAGGCAACAAGGATGGGTTGGCACAAGATCCATATGCCAATCCCAACACAACATACACATTGGGGGATTATCTCCCATTGTTAACAACAAACCTTGTTGACCTCAACAACCCCTCCCCTTTGATCAAGAAAGGGGAAAGTTCAAGAAGTAACCTCCAAGAGGGATATGGACAAGATCAAGGGGGGTCTTCTGAAGATGAGTCAGAGTATGAGGTAGCACCTTGGGACCCTTTTGAGTTCGATAGCAATCACTCGCAAGTGACACCCATAGATGACTATCAGGAGAACTTTATGGCAATGTTCCCCTTGAATGCTCCAATTGAGCGATTGCCACCCCAAGAGAATCCAGTCCTCTCCCGTAGAGAGTGAAACAACCCATAAGGGACCAAATCAACTTGCTCAAACAAAATGAGCCTCCCATGCCGCACATAGTTGTCGAAGCCAATGAAGGCCTATGGATCTCCGATAGCGACTATGAGGATGAGATTGAGATGGCATATCTCAACCATATGAGGCAATAGGAATACCCCATAGACATCGATGATATGTTTGAACATCTAAATATGGGACCAAGGCATAGGTGGCATTTAAACCAAGTATAGTTAAACCAAGTGCTTCATCCACCACTTTAGGCATACAAAGAGCACCTTCCACCTGGAGACCCTATAGGGCCATCGGTGCCAAGGGCAGACCCTATCCTTCTATCCACACATAGGGCCGATCCTTTTGTGCCAGTACCCACAGAGCCAGATCCGGGGCACAAGGATCACCAAGGATGTCCGAGTCAACACCCGCGTGGTAATGGAGACCAAATTCATTCCATCAACATGATCTCCATTGATTTAACCGCCCCCATCCATAATCTAGCCGATCCAACATGACCATTGTATCTAAACCTAGATGCCATAGACTAGGATTGTGCTGACTCGCCACCATCCCCATCAGAGTACTGGCCTTATGGTGAGATGTTCCATTTCACCCCAGGACAGACTCAGGATATCTTCCATGTTGAAGAGGAACTCGATGTTCCAAACGTAGATCTAAATTCAACAAATGATATCCACTTGATCCCAACTCCACACCAGTTGGAGGATGGATCCCACATGTCAGTCGAAGAGATGATTGACGTAGACATCGGTTCTGATCCAATGAATCTGCAAATCATCAAGTTGGGGGTAAGTCTATCCCCTGAAGAGTAAGCCGATTACATTGCCCTTCTCAAAGAGAAGAAGGAGGTTTTTGCATGGTCCTACAAAGACATGTCGGGGCTAGACCCACAGCTAGTCATGCATAATCTAACACTTGATCCGACAGTCAAGCTAGTCAAGCAAAAACTACGTAAGATGCACCCAACAGTGGCCTTAATGGTCAAATACGAGCTACAAAAGCTATTGGATGCATAGTTTTTCATCTGTGTGGATTACCCACCATGGTTGTCCAACATGGTACCCATCAAAAATCCTGATGGGAGGATTCGCATATGCACCAATTTTTGAGATTTAAACAAAGCGAGTCCCAAGGATGATTTCCCCTTTCCTAGCATCAACGCATTGGTAGACGCTACAATAGGCCATGAAATGCTTTCCCTCATGGATGGTTTCTCGGGATACAACTAGATTCGTATCAATCCCGATGATCAACTAAAAATGGTGTTCACAATGCCTTGGGGGACATTTTGTTATAAGGTCATGCCCTTTGGCCTTAAAAATGCTAGTGCCACCTACCAACGCGCTATGACATACATCTTCCATGATCACATGCATAAAACATTGGAAGATTATATGGATGATTTGTTGGCCAAATCTCTTTTGCACCAAAATCATCTCGATGACTTACGCAAGATCCTTGATCGCCTCATCGAACACAAAGTTAGGCTAAACCCCAAGAAGTGCGTATTTGGCGTCACATCTAGAAAACTCTTGGGTTTCATAGTCTCAAAATGAGGCATCGAGGTAGATCCAAATAAATTCAAGGCAATCCTTGAAATGCTTCCCCCAACCACCATCAAGCAGCTCAAAATCTTGTAGGGTAAGGTCACGTCGATCAAGCGCTTCATAGCGCAGTTATCTGACAAGTGCCAACCCATGAATAAATTATTACACAAGGGGGTAGC
Source organism: Wollemia nobilis (assembly GCA_028583015.1). Lineage (NCBI taxonomy): Eukaryota > Viridiplantae > Streptophyta > Pinopsida > Araucariales > Araucariaceae > Wollemia > Wollemia nobilis. Next base: position 596,464 of record JAQPPZ010003302.1, on the reverse strand, counting down.
ATTTCATTGGGATGACGAGTGCCAGTTAGCCTTCGATGACATCAAACAATACTTGGCTTCACCACCAGTATTGGCACCACCTAGACCAGGAGTGCCATTCTACTTATACATCTTAGCTACTGAGGTGGCACTGGGTGCCATGCTAGCCTAGAAAAATGAATTACATAAAGAATAGGCTAATTACTATCTTAGCCACACCCTAGTCAGTTATGAACTTAACTATGCATACGTTGAGAAGCTATGCTTAGCAGTGGTATTTGCCACCAAAAAGCTATGCCATTACATGCTAAGAAATACGACGTATGTTGTGTCTAAGGAGAATCCATTGTGATACATGATGAGTCATACTTATCATAGTAGTCGCACGATGAAATGGATCATGTTGTTGACAAAGTTTGACATCGAATTCATTGGAAAAAAGTCCATCAAAGGTCAAGTCATCACCGATCAACTAGCAGAGGCTCCTCTTGAAGATGATCAGCCTCTGACCATAGAGCTACCCGATGATGGGGTCTTCCATGTCTCAAAATCGCCAGATTCTGATGAGCCTGAGTCACAGGTCGACATAACCTTATTTTTTGATGGTTCTAAATGTGAGCAAGGGGGTGGCACGGGAATCATATTCTTCACACCACAAGGGGCTCCAATGCCTTTATCATTTAAACTTGATTTCTTGTGCACCAATAACAATGTTGAATATGAAGCCTTGCTCATAGGTCTTTAGACAACCATCACCATGAACATCAAATGCTTGAACATATTTGGTGATTTATTGTTAATTGTCAACCAAGTGAAAGGGGTATTCCAATGCAAATGCCCAGTTTTGTAGGCCTACAAAGCCCTTGTGGATAAATTCTTGGAAAATCTTGAATGGTATGACATCGAGGCACTCCCTCGATCATCGAATCATTTTGTGGATACTATGGCCTCCTTGGGGTCACTAATCTTGCAAGACCCTTCTGGTGAGATGACAACCATTCAAGTCAAAACATTATCGCAATCCGTGATGGAGCGTGCAAGCTCTGACATAATGCCAGGAATCCACCTGATCCAGATTGAACCATCTCAGGATAGGTTCTCTCGAATCCATGATAGTCTAAATCATGCCAACTGGGGGTCCTTGTTCTCCCCAACCCCTCTTAATAGCAACACAATGCTATTTTTACAAGTTCTTTCCCGCTCAACTTTTGCTAGGGATGAACTTCAAGAGGGATTGTCCATTCATACCATTAAGGTTTTTGATTAGTAGGATTGGTACACACCCATAAGAGACTATCTCAAGTTAGGTAGCCTCCCACTTGGATTTTACATGTCGTGAAAAGATCATTCAAACAAAAAGCGGCAAAACATGTCTTGCTAGGAGACATTTTGTACCGTCGAAGCTATGAAGGGATCCTCCTCTGTTTCTTGGACCAGTAGGAGTCCACTTGGGCGATCACCCAAGTGCACGATGGTACATGCGGTGGCCACTTCAGCGGTATGGCCATCGCCTTGCATGGGTATTATGGCCATATTTAGAGCGAGATTGTTGTGCATATGTGAGAGTTTACTGCTAACTTGACCAGTCTTCTCGCCTCATCAATCGCTTGGCCATGTGGGTGATGAGGCCTGGAAATGCCTCAATCATAACATGTTTTGAACACTAAAAATGCCTATAAACTCTTATGTTTTATCCGATATGTTAGTTAAGTTGATTCAATATGTTGTATATTAACCATTTTGCATGATCAATGTATTTGAAATATTATATGCTGATTTTACAACTTTTTGCATAGTTTTGTGTTCTTTTTGCTATGATTTGCTAAAATGGGATATGCTTAGAATAATAGCAGCATTTCACTAATCATGTTTTGATTTGTCTCAAGCATTTATTTCACCTAAATCCGGCAACAAGTGCAAGCAAACCGTTGTTGTGCAACAAAATCGGTCTTTCCCATGTAAATTCCAGCCACCTGTCCATAAATAGCAAGGCATGGAATTCACATGAGGAAAGGGATGAAGACCATTGGAATTTGATCTTAAGAGATAACCCACCCGAGAGATGCAGAAGAAATCACTGGAAAAGCATACATTTGTTCATTCCGAAGTATCTTTGGAATGAACAGATATCTTCGGAATGAGAGAACACAACGTCTTCGGAATGAGCGGATCTTCGGAATGAAGAATGCAATGTCTTCGAAATGAGCGGATCTTCGGAATGAAGCATGCAATATCTTTGGAATGAGCAGATCTTCGGAATGAGAATGCAAAGATCTTCGAAATGAGCGATCTTCGAAATGAGAATTGCATTGTCTTCGAAATGAAGCCACTTATCTTCGAAATGAAGAACAGAGTGTGCTTTTTGACTTGTTGACCGATTTTTGAAGCCGAAAAAAGGGAAATAAAGGTTGGAAAAGGTAAAGGAAAAGATCTTCCATCTGTCTTTGCCGTCATTGCCGACCAAAGCCATCATTAAGGGAAAGATCAAGTTTTAATCTTCTTCTAGGATAAAACCAGAATTTGTTGCAGCATTGTAGGATTAGATCTTTTGAGATATTCTTTGTTTGTAATCAGACCTTAGGACATCTATAAATATTGCTCCCATTCAGGTTGAGCCTAGTAGTAGTAGCATATAGGATATAGAGGCAGAGGAAGTAGAAAGTAAGGAAGAAGCAGAAAATAGATAGAAATTGACTGTTACAGTCCTGTAACAGTTTTTCAACAGAATTATTGTAATCATGTCTTTTAATCAATAAAGTGCACCAGTTCTATTTCATATTGCTTGTAAATGAGTGTGATTAAGATTTAGAAAGAGAGAGAGACTTACACCTTCTTCTGGACAAAGAGGCTGGCCACTTCCAGACCTAGGAGGAGGACTAACAGCAGTGTTTTATTCTCGATTTTGTCAGCAGTAGAATGAGTTGTAGAACTTGTTATTTCAATTGCTTGTAAACAGTTGACAATATTTGCAGTCTTAGTTTATTTATGCTTAGATTAACCTTGTGCTTAATGTTTTAGTTGCAATCTTACTTTCAACAAAGCTTCCACTTTATTTCAGATTGTTATTTCCAGAATTTACTATTTTTCAGCAATTTCCTGCATTTTATGTTTTACTGTCAAATCCTGCATAAAAGATTGACAACCTTCTATTACAGAACTTTGACAGTTTTCATTTCCATCTTAGAATTAGACTTTCATTACTGCAAAAGTAATTAGATTTCCTTTCGCAATTAGGATCAGACTTTCAATTCTGCAACTGTTATTTCTGCAATATAATTAGGTCTCATTCTGCAATTGTAATTAGGACTTCATTTCTATAGTTAATGATTAGTTTCCAATTCTGCAACTTAGATTAAGATTTAATTCATGCAATTTAGAGATAGGAATGTTCCAAAACCCCCCACACAACCGGTTCCACCAATAAGACTTGTTGCTCTAGATTGACCTAAGTTATAGTTGTTTCACTTCTTTCGCAGATAGCCTTGTACACTGCCCTGGATTGACAGATTCATTGAGAATTAATGATGGTATAATGACTACGCATCATTTTGGCACCATTGTCAAGGAATAGTGTTGTCAGAAGAAAACAAATAGTCCAATAGCTGTAATCGGACTAAAGCTGTGAGAATTCATGTTAAAATCTGAATACAACAACTTGAGGAAGATAACAACTATTGACTTAATTTATGTCATTTAGGAGTAAACATGAATGAATAAGTCTAGGGATGAAAAAGGTAGAACTACCCCAAAGGATCCTTGGCTTGTTCCATTAAGGAGATCTTCACGCCTAAGGGGTGAATCACCTGTGTTTGAACTACCATAAAGATTGATAGAAAAATCACCAGCCTCACCATCACTAGAACATTCTCGAGATAGGAAAATCACCAATTTTATCATCATCAGAATATCCTAAGAAAGACAATTCATCAGACTCATCATCAACAGAGAGGCTTGGACCTCTTGAGAGAACAATTTGGGAAGCTTTAACTTCTCCCAACAAATAGGAAACTATGGCAGAAGGAGGCAATATAGATGGCCAACATGGCTATGTTCATAATGAAGGAGATGATCAGGATATACTCCAACCGTCCAGAACATTTGAATATCCTATTCGTCTGAATCCAACACAAAACTCTCCCATGAAGACCATTTCACCTTCAGTACTTCCAACCTTTCGAGGTGTTGTATCTGAAGATCCTGACCAGTTTTTGTTTGAATTCAAGGTAGTGTGTCAGACCTATGATTATATAAATGACAATCAAAAACTTAAGGTTTTTCCCTCAACTCTCAAAGATTCAGCATTGCGCTGGTTCATGAGCTTAGAGCCAAATTCCATAAGAACCTGGGATCAAATGGAGACTGTCTTTTTAGACAAATATCAGGAATATTGTCGTGTAAGGAATAGAAAAGATGAGTTATTCAGAATCAAGCAGGAAGATGATGAGACATTGGAAGATTATCTTGATAGGTTCTCCTTTGTTCAAAGGAGATGTGGACTTGTAGAACCAGAATTATGTAAAACCATCTTTTTGAGAGGATTGCAAGATGAATCCAGAGAAGTTCTGGATTTGATGGGAAAAGGGGATGTAACCACTCTCAGTAATGAGGAAATTATGGATCTCTGCAGGAATTACTCTCGCACTAAGCAGAGAAGAAGAAAAATCCGCACAAATGGCACTGATGTAAAGGACCTGATAGAGGAACTTGCAAATTTCAAAACTGATATTCTAGTGCACTTAAACACTACTTTGGGGGAAATGTTCGCAAAAGCAAAAAACATAGAACCTTTGGCAATTTATTGCCCAAGATGTAGAAATAAACATGCTTTGCAGAAATGTCCTTTGAATAAAACATCTATCTCAACCATTTGTAGTATTTCGTTCAAAAAGGCATTCAACCGATCAATGCCACCTGCTACCACAACTCAAAACTGTGTTAGAAAACCAGACCGAGGAACTCAACTATATTGGACCAAAACAAGGGGGAAATTTCTCTCAATATCAAAATCCCCCTCGTTTTCCTACAAATTGGGGGCATAATCCCGGTACTATGCCTTGGGGACAATCATAACCACCCCAACGTCCTTGGAATTATCCTCAATGGACAAATTCCCAAGAATGGCCACAAGCAAATTGGAGTAACCCAGCCTGGAATCAAAATCAAAACAACCCCTCATGGAATCAAAACAACCCATCTTGGAATCAAAACAATCCAGCTTGGAATCAAAATCAGACTAATCCACATTGGATGCAAAACCAACCACAGTGGAATCAGCAATACCAGTCCTATCCAAGGCAGCAAAGGAATCAAGGTCAAACTCAAGCATTTGTTGCCTGCACCTAATCAAAATTTTCAAGAAAAACAACAGCAAACACAGCAAGTGAAACAACCTCAATTGCCAGCTCAGCCAGCCACTAATCCAAATAGCATAAGATAGACACCTCCTGTCTATGTGGCTCAAGCTGAAGAAAATGTTGAAATTAATGTTCTTGATTGTAGTAACATCCAACTTCGTTCAGGGAAAGTTGTACCTGAACCAGTTTCAATTGAAATCAAAGAAAATGAAGAGCAAGAATCATCAAAACCAGAGAGAATCCAACCAACAATAGAAACAGAAGAAAAATTGGAACCAGAGAGAATCCAACCAACAATAGAGAAAGAGACACAAGCAGAACAATTACCAAGGATAATTCCATATCCTGAAAGACTTAATGCAATACCAAAAAATTCTGAGTCAGAATTGGTCAAAGAACTCAAAAAGTTGACTATATCATTGCCCTTATTGCAAGCCATTAAGGAAATACCAGAGATTAACAATATTATCCAAAATTTGTGCATTAAAAGAGCAGGAAGAAAGAAGAAAGCATTTCCCAAGACTGTGCAGGTTGAAGGAAAGATAGCTGATCTCTTATCTGGAAAACTACTACCTCCAAAGTATAGTGACCCAGGAAGTCCAGTTATCACAGTTACCATAGGTTCAATACCAATATCAAATGTTTTAGTGGATCTAGGAGCTGCAATAAATGTCATGACCAAGGATACAATGGAACAATTACAGCTCAAACATCTCAGCCCCACATTTACAGTTTTAGAAATGGTTGATAGGTCAGTTGCAAAACCTGAAGGAATCATTGAAGATGTCCCTATAGAAGTTTCTTCTTGGGAATTCCCTACAGATTTTTTGGTTTTACAGCCAAGAAATTCAGCACATGGATATCCCATTATTTTGGGAAGACCTTGGCTTACAACTGCAGCAGCCTTCATAGACCGCAGATCTGGAAATATGACTATTTCAAATGGTATTGATCCGAAACAAATTTCTTTATATCCTCCCTGCAAAACCATCTAGCAAATTTTTAGGTCAGTTATGGTTTTCTGACTCAGAGGAAGAACCAGAAGAGGTCATTTCTACACTAGCTACCTTAGTAGTAAGAGAACACATAGAAGACCTCAGTGACACAGAAAACTTAGAAAATGAAACAATCCTGATGAATGTTCTGCATGAACAAGGTTTAGAAGGGGAAGCAACAAATATCCAACAGTTGATAAGGAATGAGGAGAATCAAAAATCTGAAGATGAACCATCTGTACTATCACAGGGAAACTCTGTTTCACTACCACATGGATGGCACCATCATCTGATTTTTCCTTCTCACTGCTCCATACAAGATATGCTTCCCTCAAGCAAGCAATAAAATAGAAACCGCTTCTTTTCTCCCATCTCAAGCAATGTCCTCTTAATCCCTTAATCACCAGGTATGAAGGAGTGAATTCAGTCCTTCTAAATACAAAACAAATAGAAGTCCAACCAGGCAAATTTTTGAACATCTACAGCCAGCTTACTAGGGAAGAGGAAGAAAAATTGATAGTTGTCTTGCAGAAGCATGTTCATGCTTTTGCTTGGAACTACAAAGATATGTCAAGAGTTCATCCTGATATATGTACCCACAGAATCTATACTGAAGAAGTCAAGCCAGTCAGACAACCTCAAAGAAGATTGAATCCTGCCTTAAGAGATATTGTGAAAGAAGAAATTGAAAAACTCCTGGAAGTAGGATTCATTTACCCAATTTCTGATAGCCAATGGGTTTCTCCATTGGTAATAGTTCCTAAGAAAAATGGAAAAATGAGAGTATGTGTAGACTATAGAGAGTTGAATAAGGTGACATACAAAGACCATTTTCCATTACCTTTCATAGATCAGGTGTTAGATACTCTTGCTCGAAAAAGATACTTTTGTTTTCTTGATGGATTTAGTGGATATAATCAAATTCAGATTGCACCTGAAGATCAAGAAAAGACAACTTTTACATGTCCATGGGGAACATTTGCCTATAGGGTTTTACCTTTTGGTTTGTGTAATGCCCCAACAACTTTTCAGCGAGCAGTCCTAGCAATTTTTGCTGATCTGACCACCAAAAGTGTTGAAATATACATGGATGATTTCACAATATGTGGACAAACTTTTGATTTTACATTGGAAAATCTTGACAAAGTCTTAACTCGCTGTGAAACATACCACTTATCCTTAAATCCAGATAAATGCTTCATGATGATGAAGGAAGGGATAGTTCTTGGTCATCACATCTCTCCTGAAGGGATCCAAGTTGATCCAAAGAAGGTTGAAATTATCAAGAATCTCCTTCCTCCTAAAACTCAGACTAATGTCAGAAGCTTCCTAGGACACATTGGTTTTTACCGCAGGTTTATTCCCAACTTTAGTACAATAGCCAGTCCTATGTTTGCCCTATTGACTAAAGATTCTGAATTCTCCTGGACTGCAAAGTGTCAGGAAGCATTTGAAGCTCTAAAAGAGAAATTGATAACTCCACCTGTGCTCAGAGGACCTAATTGGACATTACCATTTCACATACAGACTGATGCCTCCAATACAACAATTGGAGCAACATTAGGACAAATTGATAATGGTGAACATTATACCATCTACAACATTAGCAAGAACTTGACAGGAGCCGAGAAAAATTATACAACAACTGAGAAGGAATTCCTAGCAGTAATTTATGCCATCAACAAATTCAGGCATTATATCACAGGTTATCAAATATTTATTCACACAGATCATACAACCATTAAGTATTTGATGAATAAACCTATGGTAAGTGCAAGAATTATTCGTTGGTTGTTGTTGCTGCAAGAATTTGATATCACTATAATCAACAAACCAGGAAAAGCTAATGTTGTGGCAGATTTCTTGTCCAGGTTGCAGAACACAGATGAAGGGGAATTAGTTGATGACACTTTTCCCGATGAAAAACTATTTGCTATATCAGTCCAATCACCTTGGTTTGCAGATATAGCCAATTATTTGGTCACAGGGAAAGTTCCTCCACATTTCACTTCAAAACAGAAAAAACAATTGATCAAACAGAGTTCTTCTTTTGAATGGATTAAGGGTATGCTTTTTAAGTGCAGTCCCGACCATGTGTTACGTAGGTGCATCCGAAAGGATGAAGTGTATGATATCCTTAGAGCTTGTCATGATGAACCCTCAGGTGGACACTATTCTGTAAAAAGCACAGTTAGGAAAATCTTAGGGACAGGATATTATTGGCCATCTCTTCACAAGGATGTGAGAAAGTACATCATGCATTGTGATGCATGCCAAAGAATGGGGAAACCCACTCATACAAATGAGATGCCATCGCAGCCTCAAATGGTTTTAGAACCATTTGAGAGGTGGGGGCTTGATTTTGTAGGACCTATTGATCCACCTTCTCAAGGAAAGGTGCATATTCTAGTATGCACTGATTACCTGACAAAGTGGGTAGAGGTGCGTGCTTTCAAACATGCTCGTGAAGAGAAGGTCGTTGATTTCTTGTATACTCAAATTTTTTAGAGATTTGGAGCTCCACGGTCTATCACCACAGACCAAGGACCCCAATTTGCATCCAAAGTCATAAAAGCATTTACAGAATTGTATGAAATCAAACATAGGAAATCATCACCTTACCACCCACAAGCAAATGGCCAGGTTGAAGTAACAAACAGGGAACTAGAACGCATCTTGACAAAAATAGTAGCTTTTCATAGGAGAAATTGGCTAGATAAATTACCTGAAGCAGTTTGGGCCTACAATACTACTTGGAAGTCCACTACTCGGATTCACACCTTATGAACTAGTCTTTGGTAAAAAGCCTCTCTTACCTATTGAATTTGAGCTACTAACATTGCGCACAAGCACTGGAAATTGGAATTGAATTGTCGCAGTACATGCATGACAGGATTCTACAGCTGAATGCATTGGATGAACTTAGATTGGATGCTCTGCACCAAACTGAGGTAATTCAGGAGCAGAGGAAGTTGTGGCATGACAGTCACATTCAGCAGAGGAAACTTCAACAAGGAGATTGGGCTTTACTGTTTGATTCTCAATATGAAGACTTCCCTGGAAAACTGAGAACTAGATGGTTGGGACCTTACTGGATTGAGGAGGTATTTAACAATGGAGCAGCTCGTTTATCCCCTATTGATGGGTCACGAAGAAAGTTGGTAGTGAATGGACATCGCCTCAGGGTATACCATACACCTCTGACTAAAGAAGAATTCTTGCAGCAACTTGATAGTTTGGATACACAACAGGTGGAAGAGATTCCCTCTTCCACTTCAAAACAATCAACATGATCAATGGATTTCAAGAAAAAGCAAAAAATACAAAAAAATCAGAAAAAATAGAAAACAAAAAGATGAATAAATTCTGAGTATGAATTCCTTCATGGGCATGGTTTCAGGGGAAATCATGAAATTCCTTCATGGGCATAGTCAGGATCAAAAAAAAAAAAAAAAGAGAAAAGGAGAGGTAAAAAAAAAAAAGGGAAAATCAAGAAAAAAGAAGAGAGAAAAATGAATAACTCAAGTAGTGAAAACCTTTTCTTAAGGCACTACTGAGTTGGTATGCATGAAAACCAGTTTTCTGGCATGCATAACCTTGAGAAATTTCTGAACCATCATTGTACAAATTCACCAAGTGCACTTGTTTTGAAATGTTGCAGAAAATCTCAGCATAATATCAACAAAGGCAGTCATTCTTCAAAACTGGCATTAACTATTTTTATCGTATATTTCTTTGTCTTCGATTGTAAAATGATTGGTCTATAGTATGAAACATTAGTCTTGAAATGATAGACTTGGATCATTTTGAAATGAAGATCTATCTTGAATGAAGATCTATCTTTAAATGAGGATCTATCTTGGAATGACGATTTACCTTAAATAATCTTGGAATGAGGATTGATCTTCGGAATGAGGATTATCTTGGAATGAAGATTTTAAAGAGGATTTGTCTTGGAATGAAGACTTCTTCGGAATGAAGTTATAATCTTCGAAATGAGGATTTGTCTTCGGAATGAAGACTCATCTTCGAAATGAAGTCATAATCTTCGAAATGAAATTTTGTCTATGCAATAAGTTATAATCTTCGAAAAGAGCATTTCCACGTGGCATCCAAGAAGACAAGGTACGACAAAATCAAATTCTTTTAGTTGCATGCGATGAAGGAACACGTGTCAGTCAACACATGGTTTGTTTTTGCACCCATTGGAAATACGGAGGACGTGACCAACCATATGCCACCAATTTTTAATGCCAATAAACATGCACGTGAGAATCTACAAAAATTAAAACCAATGAGGTGGATCCGATGGCAAGGACATCCAAGCAATCATTGACGGATAGGTGTTCGATGCAATAGTAGAAATGTGTGCCACCTTTCTTTTTGAAGACATGTTTGTGAAGTATAGTGCACAGGTTACGGTTCATTCCGAAGAAGAAGACGAGAAATAGGGCAACGAAGGTTTTAAACTAAAACTCTACAAATCTGCAACATTAAATAGCCAAAAATCTAGTAGAAGAACAGCAACCGTAGTGTACGATTTTTAAATAGAAAATATGGGGCGAAAGATCATAATAGAGCCTATAGATACCACTTACCTCCGAGAAAATCTGACAGTCGTGCAGATTTTTGAAGATGGAGGGTTTATGCCATTTCTGGATAAATTCAATGGGTCTTCTGAAGATTTGGCTGGCATGTTCGCCCATACATTCAAAAACAACCGAGCACATGTTAACGGCATGACTATTGAGGTAAGCCCTAAAATTTTAAGTCAGATTACAGAGCTGCCATTAGAAGGGATTTCAATTTCTAGATCTGGCAAGAACACATTGGCAAATGTAGTTAATCAGTTTGTAGAAGAAAATGATAGAGAACCAGAGTACTTAACCCATAACAACACATGCAAAGGGTTAAAAAGGGCCAGCCTGCAGGAACCCTGGGATGAAGTAGCCACCTGGGTAATTAAATTCCTAACCTGTGAAGGGCAGTATGTGTTGTTATCAGGGCATCATCTACGAATTTTGAACCATCTCAGACATGGTGGGCAACAACCAAAAGTTAGGGTAAATCTTCCCCCGTATCTGTATCAAGAGTTAAAGAACATGGCAAAGAGATATCGGGAGGGTAAAGGAAGCCTTCGCCATCATGGCCTCATCAAATTAGTTTGCCAACACCATTTTAGAGGGAACCCTAGGAGTTTTGATAGGTTTTACTCTACCCTAAATGATGTCATTTTTGGGGATGAAAGTGAGGAAGAAGAAGAACCAAATGTTGCTGATGTTGCTGCAGAAGAGGAAACAACTACTACAAAAAATGTTGCAGAAGATGCTGCAGAAGAAACTACAGAAGGTGCCCCTAAAGCTATTACAGAACTACACCCCACAGTAGCAACAGAAAACCTTGCTCCTGAACCCTCAACTTCACGAGCTAAGAAACAAAAGAGAAGAGGATCTGGAACTGGCAGCAGAGCAAAAAAACAAAAGAAGGTTCATTTTGCTGAAGCTGCAACTGATTTGTCAAAACAGAGAAGTGAAGCACTTAACCAAACAGAGGCAGAAACAACAAGGGAAACAGAGGCATCTAAAACTGACCCCATGACCCCTACTGTCACCAAAAAATAGAGCAAAAAGAAGAAGTTTGCATCTGGAACTAGGAGGTCTACAAGAATCCATTTGAAAGAAACAACAGAACAGGTTATGGAGGAAGAAGATAGACCAAGCAGCCCAGATGTCACAGAGATACAACCAGCATCTGAAAACTTTCCAGAATTCCCTGAATAGATAGCTGAGGCAGAAACTGAGCAGGATGGTTTGGAGGAGGCTACAGTTCAACAGGCTACAGATATGGTAGATACCCTTATAGACAGTCTCACAGAGCCTCCTGAACAAGAACAAATTGTTGCAGAAGAAGAGGAAATATTGGTTGAGCAGCCAACTGCAACTGATTTGTCTGCATCAGCTTCTGAAGCAGAAACAAAAGTGGAAGACATCACAGAGCAGCTGAGGGCAGCAAGGAGTGTTGTCAAAACATAGACCAGATGGATTTCAGAGAAAGAAAGCATCATTGAGATGCAAGAAAGAAAAATTGCAGAGCTTCAGCAGGAAGTGGCAGAATTGAGAAAACTGTTGTCACAATCTAAAAAACAGCCAGCTATATCCAATGATGAAGACAATTTGGCTCAATTGCTTCTGGGTCTATCAAGGGCAGATGACTCTGTTGAGGCAGACATAGGAGTTCATCCTGAAATAGCACTCCTTCATTCTGAAGAAGTGCCTGTTCATTCTAAAGCAGCACCATCTTATTCTGAAGCATTGCCTTCTTGTTCTGAAGATGCTTCAGAAATGGTGAAGAGCATAGCAGAGGATGTTGAAGATGAGCCACCAACACAGGAACAGTCCCAACAACAAGAAAATGTTCAAGTAAGTACTCCTATTGAGGTCCCTGCATTTCAACTTGTTACACTTCCAGTAGAAACAACAGATAAGGGGGTACAAGTAGAAATACTATCCGATGACAACCCCATAGAAATAGCAAATAAGGGGGTGCAAGTAGAGTTATTGACAGATGAACAACCAGTGGAAGTGGCAGAAAAAGGAGTTCAGATAAATTTGTTGCCTAGGATCCCCCTTGTAGTAAGACCACCTAATACTGTGTCTCTAGAGCAGTACAATGCAGACATAGCTAGCTGGATGATTAGATATGAGCAGCTTGCCACTAAAACTGAAAAGTTCAAATTGGAAGCAAAACAGCTAGAAGCCAAGGACACAGAAATTCAGGCATTGAAAGAAAAGGTGTCTGACTTATGCCAAATTGCTGAATTTTTAGTCCAATTTAGACGACCAGCCAGATTTTACAACCTTATTTTGAAGGAAAAATACCTCAGATGGCAGGTCATGAGGATTACTTCAAACCTCCCATATAAATTGGACACTATTGCAGATTTTTTGGAGGCATATTTTGACAGTCCTTTTGAGCAGAAAAATCTCCTATGTGAACTATTTTTACATAGTTTCTTCATTCCAGAGGAAGTTGACTCTCATCCTCAAATCTACATTGGAGATGTTCAGTTGAGAGCATTTATGTCTACTTTGCAGAATCAGCTTTATTGGGATCAAGAGAAAAAGCAGAATAAAGTGATTGAAACAAGGGCTGAGTTGTTAGTCAGAGCAATCCAGCCAAATCACCTAGTTATCACCAGGCAACACTTCTCAATGATGAACAGGGATGATATAAAGAGAATGTACTTGAACAATTTAAGGGACTGTGTGGCCAGATTTAACAATTTTTGTGATCACAATTTCTTCCCAGCATTGTCAGTATGCAGAGACAGATGGGCTGAACTTTCCATGTCTTTGAGGAAAAGAGAACCTATCTCCCCCATCAACTTAGAATGGTCCAGAAGAAGAGCAGAAGGTGTAATCCAGCTGATTCAGATCATGCAACATAACTGGATAGGTCTCAGGTTCAGGCCTCCGACCATCATTACTCCTAGCTCCATTCTACTTTGAGGAAGATGCCCAACTCGATGAACAATTTGAAGATTGGCTCAGAAACATTCAGGAAAATAGGGGGTATTACATAGGCAAGAAATTATTCTACAGGTCATGGAATCTAAACATGGACATATGTGATTCCATAGCCCAACAAAATGCATGAGGGCATGCATTAATATAAGTTGGGGGGAAAATGATGAGGCCTGGAAATGCCTCAATCATAACATGTTTTGAACACTAAAAATGCCTATAAACTCTTATGTTTTATCTGATATGTTAGTTAAGTTGATTCAATATGTTGTATATTAACCATTTTGCATGATCAATGTATTTGAAATATTATATGCTGATTTTATAGCTTTTTGCATAGTTTTGTGTTCTTTTTGCTATGATTTGCTAAAATGGGATATGCTTAGAATAATAGCAGCATTTCACTAATCATGTTTTGATTTGTCTCAAGCATTTATTTCACCTAAATCTGGCAACAGTGCAAGCAAACTGTTGTTGTGCAACAAAATTGGTCTTTCCCATGTAAATTCCAGCCAACTGTCCATAAATAGCAAGGCATGGAATTCACATGAGGAAAGGGATGAAGACCATTGGAATTTGATCTTAAGAGATAACCCACCTGAGAGATGCAGAAGAAATCACTGGAAAAGCATACATTTGTTCATTCCGAAGTATCTTTGAAATGAACAGATATCTTCGAAATGAGAGAACACAACGTCTTCGAAATGAGCGGATCTTCGGAATGAAGAATGCAGTATCTTCGAAATGAGCGGATCTTCAGAATGAAGCATGCAATATCTTCGAAATGAGCGATCTTCGGAATGAGAATGCAGTATCTTCGAAATGAGCGATCTTCGGAATGAGAATTGCATTGTCTTCGAAATGAAGCCACTTATCTTCGAAATGAAAATAGAGTGTGCTTTTTGACTTGTTGACCGATTTTTGAAGCCAAAAAAAGGGAAATAAAGGTTGGAAAAGGTAAAGGAAAAGATCTTCCATCTGTCTTTGCCATCATTGCCGACCAAAGCCATCATTAAGGGAAAGATCAAGTTTTAATCTTCTTCTAGGATAAAACCAGAATTTGTTGCAACATTGTAGGATTAGATCTTTTGAGATATTCTTTGTTTGTAATCAGACCTTAGGACATCTATAAATATTGCTCCCATTCAGGTTGAGCCTAGTAGTAGCATATAGGATATAGAGGCAGAGGAAGTAGAAAGTAAGGAAGAAGCAAAAAATAGATAGAAATTGACTGTTATAGTCCTGTAATAGTTTTTCAACGAATTATTGTAATCATGTCTTTTAATCAATAAAGTGCACCAGTTCTATTTCATATTGCTTGTAAATGAGTGTGATTAAGATTTAGAAAGAGAGAGAGACTTACACCTTCTTCTAGACAAAGAGGCTGGCCACTTCCAGACCTAGGAGGAGGACTAACAAGCAGGTTTTATTCTGATTTTGTTGCAGCAGAATGAGTTGTAGAACTTGTTATTTCAATTGCTTGTAAACAGTTGACAATATTTGCAGTCTTAGTTTATTTATGCTTAGATTAACCTTGTGCTTAATGTTTTAGTTGCAATCTTACTTTCAGCAAAGCTTCCACTTTATTTCAGACTGTTATTTCTAGAATTTACTATTTTTTAGCAATTTCTTGCATTTTATGTTTTGCTGTCAAATCCTGCATAGAAGATTGACAACCTTCTGTTACAGAACTTTGACAGTTTTCATTTCCATCTTAGAATTATACTTTCATTACTACAAAAGTAATTAGATTTCCTTTCTACAATTAGGATCAGACTTTCAATTCTGCAACTGTTATTTCTGCAATATAATTAGGTCTCATTCTGCAATTGTAATTAGGACTTCATTTCTGTAGTTAATGATTAGTTTCCAATTCTGCAACTTAGATTAAGATTTAATTCATGCAATTTAGAGATAGGAATGTTCCAAAACCCCCCACACAACCGGTTCCACCAATAAGACCTGTTGCTCTAGATTGACCTAAGTTATAGTTGTTTCACTTCTTCTTCCGTAGATAGCCTTGTACACTACCCTGGATTGATAGATTCATTGAGAATTAATGATGGTATAATGACTACGCATTAGTGGGGATTAGATTTAATTTAAAATATCTTCTTTGCATCATCAGGATGTCACATGTTCATCATAATGACCACAAAGTACTTCACCAAGTGGGTGGAAGCAATTTCGCTTACCTCTACTACTAGACCCCGCATTGTAGAGTTTATTTTACATAACATCATATGTCATTTTGGTATTCCATCCAAGATCATCTTGGATAATGGGACATCATTTAAGAACAAATATGTGCATTCTTTGACAACAAAGTACAAAATTTAGCATAACTTTTCAACACCCTATTATTCGTAGGCAAATGGGCAAGCAGAGGCGTCAAACAAAATGCTAGTTTCCATCCTTAAAAATATGGTCATAGATAGTCATAAGGATTGGCATATTCAAATCCCACTTGCTTTATGGGCTTATCACACTAGCATTCGAACGCCCATTAGGGCAACTCCATTTTTGTTGGTGTATGGCTTCGAGGCAATCATGCCTCTCAAGTTGGAAATACCTTCCTTATGCATATCAATGCAAGAGTTCATCGATGATGACACTATGCGATAGGCCTAGTTAGACCAGCTTACGTTACTTGACGAATGACACATCAATGCTCTCGAGCATTTATGTATCTATCAAGAGTGACTTAAGAAAGCATACAACATGAAAGTTCACCTAAGGGACTTTCAGGTTGGTGACTTGGTCTTAAAAGAGAACCAACAAAATTCTAACTTGTCACCCCATCTAAGGGACAAGTTCATGGAAAATTGGTTAGGTCCTTATGTAATTGATAGTAAAATAGGACCTGGAACATACCGGCTAGCCTCTCTTGAAGGAATCAAGGAACTAGAACCCTTGAACATCAGTCATTTGAGGCCATTCCACATTTAGAAGAGCCATGGCCCACCCCAAAATATTCCAAGGATTCCCATAATCACTTGGTCAATACCAAAAATGCCCCAAAGGTCCCCATAATCCCTTTGGTCAAACCAAAAAGCTCCAAGGATTCTCACAATCGCTTGGTCAACCCCAAAAATGCCCCAAAGGTATCCATAATCCCTTTGGTCAAACCAAACACTCCAAGGATTCCCATAATCGCTTGGTCAACCCAAAAATGCCCCAAAGGTATCCATAATCCCTTTGGTCAAACCAAAAGCTCCAAGGATTCCCATAATCGCTTGGTCAACCCAAAACACCCCAAAGGTATCTATAATCCCTTTGGTCAAACCAAAAGCTCCAAGGATTCTCGCAATCGCTTGGTCACCCCAAAATGCCCCAAAGGTATCTATAAACCCTTTGGTCAAACCAAAAGCCCCAAGGGTTCCCACAACCGCTTGGTCACCCAAAATGCCCCAAAGGTATCTATAATCCCTTTGGTCAAAACCTCCAAGGATCTATAAGAATCACTTGGTCCACACCCACTCGGGATAAACCAACCATAACGAATATTCAAAAACAATAAAATAATCAAAAATAACAAAAAAAATTGCATCTCACTTCCATGCATATTCTTAAAAATCAAAACACAAAAAAAAAAACAATAAGTTGCATCGCAAACATACATTGCATATTTGTTGGTCATACATGTCAAAAGCACCATAGAATGTAATTACTCGACAATTCCATCATTTTCCACATTCCGTCCATTTTGTAAATAGATCCATCAAGAATAACACCATCCACATTTTTCACCATATCATAATCGATTGTCTCCTAATGTATTTAGGGTTTTTGTCATTCAGACTTCTTTAGATTTCTAGCCAAAAGCTATACAAAATCAGACAAATTTTTACAAAGGTAGAGTTTTACTTGGATCACGCCTTGTTATGTCACATCCTAACACAAGTTAAAACACATAAAAAATTCCCAAGTTGTGTGAACGAAAGATGAAACCTGCAAAGCGGTCTAGGATACCATATAGTGAAAAGGTTATCTCGCTCATCCCCCTGTGTGAATGACCCCAAGAATGCTGAGAGTTGGAAAAAGGACAAGCATCTTCCCTACCCAATTCCCCAAGCATCCCAAATTCTCAAAAAGTTGCAAATATATAAAAAAAATTACAAAAAGTCAAAGTACAAACTCCAAAGTTTGACATCAAAACCCACATAGTGCATACATCAAAAAGCACAAGAAATAGTGATTCTCATCACTCAAAATTCCAATAACTTGCTCAAAAGAAAAAAAAATAAACAATGATTTTTATCACTACATACAAGAGCAAATATCCCAATAAAAGTAAAGAAAGGAAGGGAATCGAAATTGAATCCTTGGAACTCTCAACATTCGGAAGGTCATGAGGTGATCCTCAGTATCGGTTTGGTGGATAGCCTGCTGGTGACTAGCGGTAAACCTCCCACATGACAATATATCTATCGCATTAACTATTGGGCATGTAAGATCAATGTTTGCATGTGGATGAGCTAGCTTATGGTATCCTATATTGCACCATAGATTAATCTTACTAAATACAAAAAAGGAGTTAGTGGAGCTAATTAGGTGATCCTCAGTACAGGTTTGGTGGATAGCCTATCTGGCACTAGCGGTATCCTGACGAATACCACATAAACAAACTCAATCGCACACACAGGGATGTGAAATAACTTGGTCAAACTCAAGTCTGATTCATACCTTGTTCAAAAGTCTTGTGAGATAAATGTACAGTCTTGACTAGTTAGTTAAAACATATGAGTCTCAGAAAAACCTTAACTACATTCTAAAACAATTGTTGTACATTTCATTACTTACATCACCATCAAAAAATACAAAAAAAAAATATTACAAATGCAAAGTCATTCCACAAAGAAATCACATAGTACAAAAATCCAGTAAATCCTATACAGTCTATGGTGCCACCGCCAAGTTATCAACAAATGAACATTTCATCCATTCCATATGCATACATTCATATAGTAGAAACATTTGCATTCAAAATAACATATGCATACATCAACATAAATAAATGTGCATAAAAAAAATAATAAACCATGACAAGTATATAATAATAATAAAAAAAGAGTCATGTATATATTAGGTCAAAAATGCCCGTAGGATACAATAAGAAGGTCCTCTAACCTCACAAAAAAATCAAAAACTCAAAAACCCCAAAGCCTAGGGAGTCGGCCACCATGATCACGTAGGGTCGGTGTGACTGGAACTACCCCTAGTGGTATGGGTCCTATGGGACCTCTCAAGGTGGCTACTACCAGCCCCACACCATGCCCATTAGTGCTACCCTCACCCAGCTGCCTACGATGAGAGGATGCTGACTACTCAGTCTCACTGCCTCTCGTACAATGCAACGATCCACCTCCACTGAGCTCAGGTAATTTTCCATCGAGGCGGATAATCTCTGCCTCTAGCTCCACCTGACATCGACCCCACTCCACATCTCGTCGGGGGTACACAACCAATGTGTCATCTCGTTGCACCAACTGATCCCATAGGAGCTCCCTCTTGGCTCTGTGCTCCTCATCCTATATTTATAGTAGCTCCTCCAATCATGCTATCTCAGCGTGATACCTAGCCTCCACATCTCCTGGGACTACCTGAGGCATGGGCATCTTAGGTACGACATGCTGCTCTGACACCCACTATTTCAGGACGTCCTGTGTCTTCGGCTGCTCCAAAACCCCTACATCATCCCCAGTGAATTCATTAACCTCCACCATATTCGCATCATAAAGCGGAGCACCCCAATCCTTTGTCAATGCCTCCGCAACCCCACTACCTGCTGCTGCTACATCCGGACCTCCTAGAGGCCCCTCACCCTGCCATCGCCACATCGTCCACCACTAGTCATACTCAAAAATCACCCCAACATTGTCCACGTCGATGACATCAATCACTGCATCTAACTCTTCAACCAAAAGCTCAATGATCGGATAGGCCAAAGTCCTCTCATCTCCCTGACGTCGATAGATCAAGGGCTCACCAGGCAATCCCTGCTACACCCCAAACTATCGAGTCACCCAAAAGTATGGGAAGTACTCCTACTCGATCCCGTGCTACTTGATCAATCACCTTCGCCTATAGACCTATCGAAGCCACTACACATCCTTAGTCCAGGCTGGACAGTCCCGGTATGGCTTCTAGACCACCTCCCCAGGAGCAAGACGTGAGAAGGCATCAGTGTAGTGACTAACGTCACCTTCCCACTGCCGACTCTACCCATGCTCCTCTGACCTCCACCATAGAGCACCATACCCAATCTCCCTTTCCACCATCTCTCCCTGAGTGGTCCAAGGAAACCCCTGCGGCCATTCCACAGCTATGTGCTACCACCCCCAGCACTGCAATAGATAGCTACACCCAATCCCCTTCCACCTCTGAGAGTAGACCTCGTACAGCTCGTTATATAGCTATGCCAATAGCGTCTGACCCCACCTCATAATCAGTGGCACTACTGTCAGAAACTCCATCAATCTAAACACTACCTCAAGAAGGTTCTAAGGTAACCTCATGAAAGCACGAGGATACGAAAGCAAAAAAGGGAAAGCTAACATGCGATATGCAAACAAAGAAACCGAACTTAGCGCTAAATCCTAAAAACTTGAAAGTGCATGAAAAGAGGGAAAAGCATGATCGAATCGAACTGGAACAAATGTGAATTAAAGAAATACAGCCCTTTTCATTGATATGTTCCAAACTCGGTTACAATGCGCATCCTCCCCTTCCAAGGGCTAGGAGCGTTTAAGCATTCTTTCTAATTACATCCATGGGCGCCTTTCCTTCTTTCGCGTGCCCACATGTAAAATGGGTGGACCAAACGTCACCGCCGCTTGCGTTGATGAATCTGGACTCCTCGCTGCTCCTCCGACATCCAAACCCTACGTTCAAAAGAACAAGAAATGATCAGTAGCACCTGCGGATGGAACAAAGCATGCAATCCCCAAGCCTAGACTAAGTGAACGAGAAAAATGAATTAAACTATAACTAAAACAAGTCCAAATGCTATGAAAATTTGATAGGGGAATCAAGACATCATCAGGAAGGCTCTACAAAAATAACAGTCCAAAAATTCCTCACCGATTTGAATTCGTTTCGGGGTGGGACGAATTCACCTACAACATAATGCCGAATAGGTACTGTCCCAATGTCCTACCTCGAAAGCTCCAAAAGACCTAAAAACTTGGGGTTAGCTAATTGGGGGCATTTTGGGAAGACCCAGATGGTCAGATTTTCCCAATTTAGCCTCCATCAATGGGAATTTGATGATGCTACCTGTAGGTTAGTAAAAGCGAGCAAAGATAGAAATATGATCAAAATTGTTCGAAACGAGACGAAATTCAAATGACAACCTATCTAAGCATCATAGAATCGAATGCAAAAATGAAAGAAAGCAAATCTGCCATGGAATTCCCATCACTCCGAAAGGGGGCGATTAGGACTGTGGCAGTGTGGGAGGGGGCGCCCCTAGGGCAGGCCGCCCGTCGTTTGAGGCTTGATTTCGGCACCAATCCACTTGGGATGGGTCCAAAACCTCTTGTGTGGTATTGTCAACAAATTTGGTGGGATATCGTGACCAAATGTCAGGTTTTGGGATCGAGATTCGTCCTCCCAATAGTCACCCAATGACCTCCCTTCTAAAGGAGATCAAGGATGTGGAAGGTGCAAATCCAAAAGGTGTGAGGTGTGTAAATAAAATGACAGCACTTCGTTGCTCTAAAATGCTACTTCTCTCCTCTTTTGGGGTGAGGAAACTCACCAATTTATAGACCTGGAGGTCTCTTGAAATGGGCATGCAGAGGCGCCACATGGCAATCATGCCTTCCCAAGGGGAAGGAGATTCCTCCCTGAATTGGGACTTCATGACTGACCTTGCAGATGCCTCTAACGCTTGAAAACGCTCACCCATACTCCCATGCGATGAAGGAAGCGTTGGGTGGCGGATCCGAGCTGCCATTTGTCAAGATTTGACTTTTTTCCCATCAAACCTGCAATTCGCCCCACCCTAGAGCGAATTCAGAATTCGTCCCTGGGTGGGGCGAATCCCAGATTGAATTCATCCCAGGGTGGGACGGATACTGAGCAAAGTGCCTGAAGGTGCCAAATTGATCCTCTGACCTTCCAAAACTACTGTGAGAGTGGTTAGGACCACTGTTTGACCTCTGGGGGCTGCCCTTGGGGCTGTGTGTGTCAAAGCGATCAGTGTTTGTAGTCACATAATCGGATTGGTGCTGTTTTGGTGTCTACAGATGCCCCTTTTTGGGATGCGCTGTGCATGGCGCAGCGCCGAGCAAAAATAGATAACCAAAGCACTAGTGATTAGGGTTTCTCAGTAACCTAACCAACTTTTGATGCCCCAAGTATGGAAAGGGCATGCATTCTTGAATCCTTGCTTCTGACGAGCGAAGGAACTCAATTCAAGTGTTAACCTTTTTCGGTGAGGTGTTACTTGATCTTGGACATTGATCGGTCATGAATAGGCAAAGGGCGCAACCTTTTGTCTGTGAGAACCTTGAGTTCATGATTCACGAAATGCCAAGTGATTTGATCAGATTGTGATTATTGCTTGTTTACTACCCCAAGCAGGAGCGTAATTGTCTTTGTCAATGATTCTTTGAATGCATGCCATTTTCCTTAATTGGGTGTGTATTTGTTGATTGGTGACTAAGTGTGACTACCCCCTCAAGCGACGAATCGATGAGGGAATGACCTTCATGAGAAAAGCGACGAGTCGCTTGACCCAAGATGACTTGTGCAAAGGTGCCTTTAGATTCTTATCCTTGAACGTGTGTGCAGTTTTCCGACATTTAGACCTATTTTTGGCGGGTGTTAACCCTTTTTGGTGACGCTTTTTGGAGCTAAAATTGGCAGAAATCCGTCCTCCCGTGGAGCGGTCCGGCTATGGTAGCCTTCTTAGGGAGTAGGATAGTGACAATTTGTAACCCCAACGTCTATTTTGGATGCCAAGAATGTCAGGCGCGAAGGCGCCTTCGTTCGGCAATGTTATTACTTATTTTTGGGTGGGTTTTTGACCCTTTTGCTGACGCCGTTTGGGGATGAAATTCTCAAAAATCCGTCTTCCCGTGGAGCGGTCCGGCTATGGTAGCCTTCTTAGGGAATAGGATAGCGAGGATTTGTGACCCCGACATCTATTTTGCATGCCCGGGATGTCAAGTGCCAAAGCACTCTCATCGGGCAAGTTTATTAGGTATTTTGGTGCATTTTTGTTCAATTTTTGTTGTTTTTTGAAATTTTTGCCCGAATGTTTTTTTTTTATTTTATTTTTTATTATTGGGTTTTAGTTTTGGATTTTGTTGGGTCAAGGACCATTTATTGTAGCTCGGGCATTTTTGATGATATATATAGATGAATTTATTTTGTTTATGCGAGTGATGATTTGATTTTATGCATGATGAGTGATGAGTATGGATGTATGCATGTTAATTTATTTTGATGGATGCATATGTTATGATGAATGCAAATGTTTCTAATTTATATGTGATATGCAAGATGGAATGGATGAATTGAATTTGTGTTGTTTGGCGAGGACACCATAGATTGTTTAGAACTTTTGTGATTTTGTTTTTTTTTTTGCAATGGGAGAATGAAAGATGGCAAGTTGGTTTGGAAATGTAGCTAAGGTTTTCTGAGACTCAGATGTTGTAACTAACTAGCCATGACTGTAGTTGTGTCGTACAAGACTTTTGCTCAAGGTATGAATCGGACTTGTTTTTGACCAAGTTATTTCACATCCCTGTGTGTGCAATTGAGTTCGTTTATGTGGTGTTTGTCAGGATACCACCGAGTGCTAGATAGGCTATCAACCAAACCTGTACTGAGGATCACCTAATTAGCTCCACTAACTCCTTTGTTGTGTTTAGCCAGATTAATCTACGGTGCTATCTAGGATACCATAAGCTAGCTCATCCACATGCAAACATTGATCTGTACACAAGTTAATGTGACAGATATATCGTCATGCGGGAGGTTTACCACCAGTGACCGATAGGCTATCAACCAAACCGGTACTAGGGTTTGCCTCATGACCTGTCGAAATGCTGAGAGTTCCAGGGATTCAAGTTCTACTCCCTTCTTTTCTTCAATTGTATTGGGATACTTGCTCTTTTGTAGTGATAAAAATCACTATTTTTTTATTTTTCTCTTGAGCAAGGGATTTGAATTTTGAGTGATGAGAATCACTATTTTATGTGCCTCTTGATGTATGCACTCTGGGGGTGATGTCAAATTTGTTGGAGTTTTGACTTTTTGCAAGATTTTGATGTTTGCAACTTTTTGAGAACTTGGGATTCTTGGGGAATTGGGTAGGGAAGATGCTTGTCCTTTTGCCAACTCTCAGCATTCGTGGGGTCATTCGCACAGGGGGATGAGCAAGATAACCATTTCGCTTATGGTGACCTGGATTGCTATGCAGGTTTCATCTTTCATTCACACAACTTGGGAATTTTTATGTGTTTTAATTTGTGTTGGGATGCTACGTAACAAGGTGTGATCCAAGTAGAACTCTACCTTCGTAAAATCTGTCTGACTTGATACAGTATGTGGCTAGAAGGCTACATGACGACTGAAAGATGAAAACTCTTGATACATTAAAAGACCATTGACTCTGGTATGGTAAAAAGAAGTGAATGGTGTTTATTTTTGATGGACTGCTTATAGAATGGAGAAGCATGGAACAAGATGGATTGGCGGAGTGATTACAGTCTATGGTGCCTTTGACCTGTATGATCACAGATATGCAATGTATGGATGTGATGCTCAATGCAGCTACATATTTTTGTGTTTTTGATGGATTGATTTTTGTGGATATGAAGATGAGATGCGAGAAGAGCTCTCTATTGATGAGTTTGAGCATGCCTAGAAATGAGATGCAATTTTTTTTTGTTATTTTTGATGATTTTACTATTTTTGAATTTTCTTATTTTTGACCAAGCGATTGTAGGAATCCTTGGAGCATTTTGGGATTGACCAAGCGATTGTAGGAATCCTTGGAGCATTTTGGGATTGACCAAGCGATTGTAGGAATCCTTGGAGCATTTTGGGATTGACCAAGCGATTGTAGGAATCCTTGGAGCATTTTGGGATTGACCAAGCGATTGTAGGAATCCTTGGAGCATTTTGGGATTGACCAAGCGATTGTAGGAATCCTTGGAGCATTTTGGGATATGGTTGCTTTAGATATGGAATGGTCACAAATGACTGATGTTCAAGGGTTCGAGTTCCTTGACTCCATCAAGGGAAGCTAGCCGGTACGTCTCGGGTCCTATCTTGCTATCAATTACATATGGACCTAACCAATTTGCCGTGAACTTGTCCCTTAGATGGGACGACAAACTAGAGTTCTGTTGGTTTTCCTTCAAGACCAAATCACCAACCCGAAAGTCCCTCAGGTGAACTTTCATGTTGTATGCTTTCTTGAGTCACTCTTGATAGATACGTAAATGCTCGAGAGCATTAACGCGTCGTTCGTCAAGCAACGTAAGCTGGTCTAACCGGGCCTGCCATGCAGTGTCATCATCGATGAACTCTTGCATTGATATGCATAGGGAAGGAATTTCCAACTCGAGAGGCATGACTGCCTCGGAGCCATACACGAGCAAAAATGGAGTTGCCCTAGTGGGCATCCGAATGCTAGTGCGATAAGCCCATAGGGCAAGTGGGATTTGGATGTGCCAATCCTTATGACTGTCTGCGATGGTCTTTTTAAGGATGGCAACTAGCATTTTGTTTGACGCCTCTGCTTGCCCATTTGCCTACGGATAATAGGGTGTCAAAAAATTATGCTGAATTTTGTACTTTGTGGTCAAAGCATGCACGTCTTTGTTCTTGAATGACGTCCCATTATCCGAGATTATTTTGGATGGAATACCAAAATGACATATGATGTTATGCAAAATGAACTCCACAATGCGGGGTCCTATCGTAGAGGTAAGCGAAACTGCTTCCACCCACTTGGTGAAATACTCTGTGGCCGTTATGATAAACATGTGATGACCTGATGACGTAGGGGAGATCTTTTCGATTAGATCTAAGCCCCACTACGAAAATGGCCAAGCCGACTGGACTATCTGCAAGGCCTGGGAAGGTACGTGTGTCAAATTAGCATGGTGTTGACACTTCACGCACTTCCTCACATATGCGCAACAATCTCGCTCTAAAGATGGCCAATAATAGCCCATGCGAAGAATGCGCTTTGCGATGGCCATACCACTGAAGTGGCCACCACATGTACCATCATGCGCTTGGGCGATCGCCCAAGTGGACTCTTGCTGGTCCAAGCATCGAAGGAGGATTCCTTCATAGCTACGATGGTACAAAATGTCTCCTATCAAGACATACTTAGCCACTTTCTACTTGAATGCTCATTTTGCGACAGGCGTCAATCCAAGCGGGAGATTACCTAACTTGAGGTAGTCCCTAATGGGTAAATACCAATCCTACTGATCGGAAGCCTCGACGGTATGAACAACCAATCCCTCTTGAAGTTCATCCCTAGCAAATGCTGAGCGGGAGAGAACTTGTAAGAATAGCGTTGTGTTGCTATTAATGGGAGTAGGGGAGAACAAGGACCCCCAGTTGGCATGTTTCAGATGATCATGGATTCGAGAGAACTTATCCGAGGATGGTTCAATCTGGATCATGTGGATTCCTGGCGTCAAGTCAGAGCTTGCATGCTCCATCATGGATTGCGATAGTGTTTTGACTTGAATGGTTGTCATATCACCAGAAAGGTCTTGCGGGATTAGTGACCCCAAGGAGGCCATAGTGTCCGCAAAATGATTCGATGACCGAGGGAGTGCCTCGATGTCGTACCACTCAAGCTTCACCAGGAATTTGTCCACAAGGGCTTTATAAGCCTGCAGAACTGGGCATTTGCACTGGAATACCCCTTTGACTTGGTTGACAATTAACAACGAATCACCAAAGATGTTCAGTCGCTTGATGTTCATGGTGATTGTTGTCTGAAGACCTATGAGCAAGGCTTCATACTCTGCATTATTGTTGGTGCACGGGAAGTCTAATTTAAATGACAGAGGCATTGGAGCGCCCTACGGTGTGAAGAATACTATTCCCACGCCACCACCTTGCTCACATTTGGAACCATCAAAAAATAGGGTTATGTCGGCCTGTGACTCAGGCTCATCAGAATCGGGCGATTCTGAGACATGGAAGACCCCATCATCGGGTAGTTCTATGACCAGAGGCTGATCGTCTTCGAGAGGAGCCTCTGCTAGTTGATCGGCTATGACCTATCCTTTGATGGATTTTTGTCCAATAAACTCTATGTCAAATTCCGTCAACAACATGATCCATTTCGCCGTGCGACTACTATGATAAGTACGACTCATCATGTATCGCAATGGATTCTCCTTAGACACAACATACGTAGTGTTGCTCAGCATGTAGTGGCATAGCTTTTTGGTAGCAAACACCACTGCCAAGCAGAGTTTCTCGACGTATGCATAGTTAAGTTCATAACTGACCAGGGTGCGGCTAAGATAATAAGTAGCCTGTTCTTTGTGAAGTTCATTCTTCTAGGCTAGCATGGCGCCCAGTGCCACCTCAGTAGCTGAGATGTATAAGTAGAATGACACTCCTGGTCTAGGTGGTGCCAATACTAGCGGTGAAGCCAAGTATCATTTGATGTCGTCAAAGGCTGATTGGCACTCGTCATCCCAGTGAAATGCTACCCCCTTGTGCAATAATTTGTTCATGGGTCGGCACTTGTCAGATAGCTGCGCTATGAAGCGTTTAATTGATGCGACCTTTCCCTGTAGACTTCTGAGCTGCTTAATGGTAGTTGGGGGCACCATTTCAAGGATTGCCTTGACTTTGTTTGGGTCCACCTCGATGCCTCACTTTGAGACTATGAAACCCAAGAGTTTTCCAGATGTGACACCAAATACGCACTTCTTGGGATTCAGTCTGACTTTATGCTCCATGAGGCGATCGAGGATCTTGCTTAAGTCATCGAGATGATCTGGGCACAAAAGAGATTTGGCCAACAAATCATCCATGTAATCTTCCAAAGTTTTATGCATGTAATCATGGAAGATGTACGTCATTGCACGTTGGTAGGTGGCGCCAACATTTTTAAGGCCAAAAGGCATAACCTTATAACAAAATGTCCCCCAAGGCATTGTGAACACCATTTTTAGTTGGTCCTCGGGATTGATACGAATCTGATTGTATCCCGAGAAACCATCCATGAGGGATAGCATTTCGTGACCTATTGTAGCGTCTACCAATGCGTCGATGCTTGGCAAGGGGAAATCATCCTTAGGACTCACTTTGTTTAGATCTCAAAAATCAGTGCATATGCGAATCCTCCCATCAAGATTTTTGATAGGCACCATGTTGGACAGCCATGGCGGATAATCCATGTAGATGACAAACTGTGCATCCAACAACTTTTGCAATTCATCTTTGACCATCAAGGCCACTGTTGGGTGCATCTTACGTAGTTTTTGCTTAACTGGCTTGATTTTCGGATCAAGCGTTAGATTATGCGTGACTAGCTACGGATCTAGCCCCGACATGTCTCTGTATGACCATGCAAAAACCTCCTTCTTCTCTTTGAGAAGGGCAATGTAGTCGGCTTGCTCTTCAGGGGATAAGCTTACCCCAAACTTGATAATCTATGGATTCATTGGATCCAAGCCGATGTCTACGTCAGTCGTCTCCTCGACCGACATGTGGGATCCGTCCTCCAACTGATGTGGAGTTGGGATCAAGTGGATATCATTTGCCGAGTTTAAATCTACGTTGGGAACCTCGGGTTCCTCTTCGGCATGAAAGATATCCTGAGTTGTCCCTGGGGTAAAATGAGGCATTTTACCAAAAGGCCAGTACTCTGATGGGGATGGAGGTGAATTGACATGATCCTAGTCAATGGCATCTATGTCTAGATGCAAGGACCATGTTGGATCGGCCGGATTGTGGATGGGTGCGGTTAAGTCAATGGAGATCATGTTGATGAAATGATTTTGGTCTCCATTACCATGGGTATGATGACTTGAACACTCTGGATGTTCTCTGTGCTCTGGATCTGGCTCTAGAGGTACTGGCATGAATGGATCGGCCCTATGTGCTAATAGGAGGATAGGGTCTACCCTCGACACTGATATCACCCTAGGGTCTCGGAGTGGAAGGCGCTCTTCGTATACCTGGAGCAGTGGATCCAACACTTGATCCCACCCTGCTGGGTCTACGTACCACTCGTGCCCTGGCACTATGCCCATCTGTTCAAATATGTCGTTAATCTCCAAGGGGTATGGTTGCGGCCTCTACCGCATGTGATTAAGATATGTCATTTCTGTTTCATCTTCGTAATCACTATCGGAGATCCAAAAACCCTCGTTGGCTCCGACAACTGTTTGAGGCATTACAGGCTCATCCTGCTCAAGCAAATTAATCTGGCCCCATTGTGGTTGTTCCACGCTCCATGGGGGGACCTGATTCTCTTGACGCGGCACTGGCTCGCTTGGAGCCTCTAGAGGGAACATAGTCAAAAGGCTCTCTTGAAGGTCATTCATGGGGAGCACTTGTGAGTGATCACTATCGGATTCGAAGGGATCATATGATGTTGGTTCATATTCTGATTCATCCTCCGAAGATCCCTCTTGACACTATTTGTATCTTCCTTGGAAGTGAGTCCCTGAACTTTCACCTCTCTCTAGCAAAGGAGAAGGGTTATTGAGCTTAACAAGGGTGGTTGTTGACCATGGGAGGTAATCTCCCAATGTGTATGTTGTGTTTGGGTTGGCATAAGGATCTGATGCCAACCCACCCTTGTTGCCTATCCCTAGGCCTTGCATGTTTTCCACCAAGATGTCTAAGGGCAGGGGGTGGTTGAACCCGACTCCCGATTTGTCATAAGGCATTTGGTATCTTGGCTGGCAAAGGACACGCACTCCTTGCTCATACCGCCTAGCCCGTATCCATGCCAATTGCATTGGCCCAGATATCTCAGAGCAAAATCCGGGTTAGACAGATAGTTGACATCTTCTGCAAAAGGCTCTTCATCTGCATCCTCTTGCATGCATGGCTCAGTACCATGATCAAGGCCCCCATACACAAAATTTGTCTGGTTTGGCGGGTAGCCTAAGGGAACAATTGTACCGATGGGGAGGCGAGGTCTCCCCATGTCCTGCATGGACTCTAGCACGGTCGTTGCTACAACATTCCACACTAGATACTCCCCCAGGCCCGTACTGGCCATTTCAACAGTAATTGTTGGCGATTGAGAGGGAGGGAACGGAAGCTCTTCCTGAGTCCACTCCATGTTGGGTGGACTAGGAGCCTCAACTTCCATTGTGCTAGTCATCTCTTCGGTAGAGATGGTTGATACTATTGGTAGCGCCTCTTCTAGGGGTTGAGCCTCTTCCAGGGTTTGCTTCCCTTTGTCCTTCTGTTTAGCCATGATAGGTGGCATTGGTGGTGAAGGAGCTGATGATGAAGATGCACCTGGCTGGGGTTTTGATGGATTTATCACCAGTGGTGCTTGCGGCATCGGACCCTGTCTAGATGGATTTAACTAAAAATCCAAGTGCGTCGATGGGAGGGTCGATTGCGGCATCAGCTGCATCGCATTGCAATATTTGAAGGGTTCTAAGTCCGTCGGGACTACATGTACTTCCCCTTCAAATGTGTACTTCAAACACTGATGAGCTATTGATGGGACACACTTCATGTCCTTGATCCATGGCCGCCCTAACAAGATGTTATAAGCCATCTCGCCTTCCAAAATATGGCACAATGTAGGTATCGTCTTTTGTCCTACCTGAACGGGTAGAACAATTGTGCCAACTGTCGAGCATATCGCATCATTGAATGCTCGCAGTGTGTAGGTGGAAGCCATGATGTGAGAGGCTGGCAACTTTAGATGTTTCAGTGCTGCTGTGGTAATGATGTTACTGGACGAGCCAGTGTCTATCAACACCCTCTTATACGGGATCCCGTTGACCCGCGTGATAACGTGCAGGGGTGGATCTGCCATGTCATCAGATATTGATTTAACTTCATCTTCTCGAAAGGTGATGATCGGCTCCATGCATCGTTTGACATGTCCCACGAAGTTGTTGAAGGAATTCGCTTCGTGGGGCTGCAACTCGATGGCTTTCAAAATCTCCATGAGAGCCTCCCGATGGGGCGTTGATTGTTGTATAAGCTCGTATATGGAGAGCCTAGCCGACGTGGTCCTCAAACTTTGAGTGAGTTTGGTCCGAATCATGGCCGTGGGCCTAGGCGGAGGTAGCTACATAGGGTGTTGTTGAGGTTGTGACGACGATGGAACCTCTCTTGTGGCTGCCACGGGGGCAACTTCTGGGTATCTCTTGTTCCTAGTCACTATGCTTATCATTCCTACATACCCTTGCATGGGGCAATGTTGTTGCACCTCATTGACTTGAAGGGGTTTCGCCTGAGCCTCATGGGCAGGCAAGGGGTCTTTGAAAACTCCCATCTGCTGGTTGTTTGGCGCTACGGGGTTGTCCACTGCCAACGTCTTATTGTCAATCAAGTCTTGTATCAATCCTTTGAACTTCCAACATGCATTCAGGTCATGTCCCCTTCGCCTGTGGAACCTACAATACAAGTCCTCCCGGTATCCCTTAGGCTTGGGAGCGTTAGGATCTATGGTTTGAATCTCTGGGAGGTTGATTAAGTTCACCGCTGACAAGCGGTCAAATAGGGAGTCCCTAGACTCCGTATAAGGGGTGTACTATCGCCTAGGGTGACGCTGCTGATTTTGCTCCTGCTTCTGGTTTTCTCTTTCATAATTGTTAGGAGGCACTGCCTGATAGTTAGCCTTTTGAGGCTGTATTTCTTGTGCAGGCTTAGGAACATTTATAGCAACTTGATTAACCGCAATGGGTTTTTGTTGCGTAGTCCCTATTTTTGTGTTCTTGTTCCATTCTTTCTTCTTAGGTTTGGCAATCTCGCCATCCTGTATCTTGATCTCTTCGATAATCTTGGCTTGCGCCAGAGCTTCCTCTAAGGTGGCATATTGCTGCAGCTGCAATAGCACAGAGATCGATCTCAAACAACTTCGTGAGAACATTTGTGTAAGGTCGGACATAGGAGGGAGGTAGGGTAGCTTGGAAAGCAAAGTCCTCCACCGATTCCCGTAGGCCGCCATGGTCTCTTCCTCATACTGCCCGAGGCTGGCCAGGTCACTTAGTGACGCCTTCTTCTTGGTGTTGAAGGTGAAGCATTCAAGGAACGCATCCACTAACCGATCCAAGTTATTGATGTTGTGCTTCGGCAACTGAGTGAACCAATCCGAGGCAGGGCCCGTGAATGTGGTTATAAATGTCCTTAGCAACAACGCATCATTGTCTTGAATGCCAAAACATTGGCTCAGGAATCTTGTCACATGCTCTTGGGCATCCTCTTCACCCTTAAATATTGCCAACTGAGGCAACTTAAAGTGTTCGGGGTAAGGGGGTGCAGGCACTGACGGATGCATAGGATGACTGCGGAGTTGGCGTAACATGGGCTTTTGGGGCCCATAAGCTTTGGTTTCCATAGACTCCAAATGCTCTAACAACGCTTTGTATGCATCGAAAGATTTAATCTCTTCCTCTTTAGTTTGCTCCCATTGTGGGTTGTGGGAGACTTGAGGCCTATGGGGGGATGGCCGGATAGCAACCCCTCCACCTTGGTAGGGCATTTCGGCCCACTCTGCTTCTTGTTCATACTCCTCGTAAACTTCTTGAGGAGTCTCTGGGCGAGACCTATGACCCTGGGTGGGTCCCCGCGGAGGGTACCCATCGTTGTTCCGGGGAGTGGCCTCCCTCTCAGGTCTAGGGGGTCTCGAAGGCAAAACTTGATGAGGTCACGGAGACCTATCTCGCACCAAGGGATTATGCCTCTCATATGGTTTCGCTCTTTGGGTGCGAGGGGTTGGAACCCTCTCAGGTGGGTTATGAAGTAGCTCCTCTGTTTGGCACTGAATGCGCTCCTTGCTAAGGTGGTATAGACGCTCTAGCTGCTGCTGATCTTGCTCAAGCCACGTGATCTGGGCTTGGCGGGCGGCATGTCTGGCGACTGCCAGGTCAATTTGTTCCACCATCTTGAGCCTAGGAGGCCTGGATGCCTCTCCTATGCACTTACCTCGGTCGCAATGATCCGAGATCTCAATGGGTCACTTCCCTCTATCGAGGTTGGCGGCATTTACCCGAGGCTCTGGCCTCAATGGGTGACCATGGTACATAGCTGGTGCGGAAGCGCATGGCTCCCGCGCTATACATTGCTCTCGAGGAATGTGATGGTTTTCCTCGTACTCCCTTTCGTATGTGTGAAAGGGGTGGGCGGAGTTAGCTCGCCCTGTTTGGAGAGCCCTGCGCTCTAGGGTTTGTCTATTGGTTCTAACAGTGATGGGGGGCAAAGGAGGGATGCCATAGTCATGTGGCCTCTCCTCATGGACACTATGCCACTCTAGCACTTCATCGCATGGTGGCCACTCATATCTAGCTTCTAAGGGAGCTTTCCTGTCTATGTTGAGTGCCACGTGTAAGGATTCTTCCTGAAAGGGGCTGTGATGAATGGGCGTGTCCCCCAGAGGGGTGTCCCTATAATTCCACCTTGACATGGAATGACGTGGACTTTCTTGTGGGTCAGGCCACCAAGGCGGTATAACCAAGTCCTTAGGGCTAAAGCGGAGGTGACTTGTACCCCCTTGTACACTTTTCGTAGCTTCTGCCCTTGATTGGGCTTGGCTACGGGTGTACACCATGGTGTTGATGTGCTACAAGCTAAATGGATTTTTATCTCTTTTATGATTTTTTATGCTACACTAAACAGAAAAGAGCACACACAT
The DNA here is from genome assembly GCA_028583015.1 of Wollemia nobilis. Taxonomy (NCBI): domain Eukaryota; kingdom Viridiplantae; phylum Streptophyta; class Pinopsida; order Araucariales; family Araucariaceae; genus Wollemia; species Wollemia nobilis. The sequence goes on along the minus strand of JAQPPZ010003302.1, from coordinate 562,770 downwards.
ACGCAAACAGTGATTATCTCGTTTAAAGATTGAAAGTGTGTCCTAAACCTGGTTTAGTGTGTTTTGTTTTTGTTTTTTTTTTTTTTTTTTTTGAAGGTTTTTGTAAAGAACGTTTAAATGCAAAATGAGGGCTCTTATGACTCCCAAAATTGGTCGCCCCTTCGATATACCATTGCCAGGCCGATATACCAACCTCTCTATATACCCGCCCTTACGTGAGGGAAACTATAGGTACGTGAGAGCAGATGGTACGTGGAACATAGGCGGTACGAAAGGGGAATCACTCTGTTTATGACACCTACCATAGAAGACTTATCCTCGTGCATTGGGAATCACCCCAGCTACACTCGGTCAGCTTTCATCAGGATTTACGTCTAGCAACAGTAGCGATCGGGGTTTATGAATGCAAAATTCAAGCCAAGGTGGTGATGAAATCCACCGTTGGTCTTGATCAAGGGCTGGGGTTTTACGACCAGCTCCTTGGTGTTTGATTTTCCATGTGGTGTGTGGGGTTCTTTTTATTTTGCATAAAAATAAACATGCAACAACTTTTTCTATGCACGCAGAAGGAACCAGAAAATAGAAAAACTGAAGACAAAAAATGACAGGAAAAAGTGCAGAATTCTTACCTCTTCTCTGCCCGGATCTGTCGGTTCTGAGTTTCTACCCAAAAACTTCATAGGTATGGAATTCATCCTGGGGTGGAATGAATTACAGGACTGTATTCACCCCAGGGTGGGACGAATTCCAATTCGTCCCCTGGTGAGACGAATTACAGGTCTGTATTCGCCCCCTGATGGAACGAACAACAGTCAGCGTATGAAAACGCGGTACCTACAAGAAAAAAACCAAGTTTGGATCAGATATCTGATCTTAAAAATAGAGGACAAGGTCCCACCATGATCGCCACTGAAAGCACGAGGATACGGAAGCAAAAATGGAAAGCTAACATGCGATATGCAAACAAAGAAACCGAACTTAGCGCTAAATCCTAAAAACTTGAAAGTGCATGAAAAGAGGGAAAAGCATGATCGAATCAAACTGGAACAAATGTGAATTAAAGAAAGACAGCCCTTTTCATTGATATGTTCCAAACTCGGTTACAATGCGCATCCTCCCCTTCCAAGGGCTAGGAGCGTTTAAGCATTCTTTCTAATTACATCCATGGGCACCTTTCCTTCTTTCGCGTGCCCACATGTAAAATGGGTGGACCAAACATCGCCGCCACTTGCGTTGATGAATCTGGACTCCTCGCTGCTCCTCCGACATCCAAACCCTACGTTCAAAAGAACAAGAAATGATCAGTAGCACCTGCGGATGGAACAAAGCATGCAATCCCCAAGCCTACGCTAAGTGAACGAGAAAAATGAATTAAACTATGACTAAAACAAGTCCAAATGCTATGAAAATTTGATAGGGGAATCAAGACATCATCAGGAAGGCTCTGCAAAAAGAACAGTCCAAAAATTCCTCACCGATTTGAATTCGTTCCGGGGTGGGACGAATTCACCTACAACATAACGCCGAATAGGTACTGTCCCAATGTCCTACCTCGGAAGCTCCAAAAGACCTAAAAACTTGGGGTTAGCTAATTGGGGGAATTTTGGGAAGACCCAGATGGTCATATTTTCCCAATTTAGCCTCCATCAATGGGAATTTGATGATGCTACCTGTAGGTTAGTAAAAGCGAGCAAAGATAGAAATATGATCAAAATTGTTCGAAACGAGACGAAATTCAAATGACAACCTATCTAAGCATCATAGAATCGAATGCAAAAATGAAAGAAAGCAAATCTACCATGGAATTCCCATCGCTCCGAAAGGGGGCGATTAGGACTGTGGCAGTGTGGGAAGGGGGCGCCCCTAGGGCAGGCCGCCCGTCGTTTGAGGCTTGATTTCGGCACCAATCCACTTGGGATGGGTCCAAAACCTCTTGTGTGGTATTGTCAGCAAATTTGGTGGGATATCATGACCAAATGTCGGGTTTTGGGATCAAGATTCGTCCTCCCAATAGTCACCCAATGACCTCCCTTCTAAAGGAGATCAAGGATGTGAAAGGTGCAAATCCAAAAGGTGTGAGGTGTGTAAATAAAATGACAGCACTTCGTTGCTCTAAAATGCTACTTCTCTCCTCTTTTGGGGTGAGGAAACTCACCAATTTATAGACCTGGAGGTCTCTTGAAATGGGCATGCAGAGGCGCCACATGGCAATCATGCCTTCCCAGGGGGAAGGAGATTCCTCCCTGAATTGGGACTTCATGACTGACCTTGCAGATGCCTCTAACGCTTGAAAATGCTCACCCATACTCCCATGCGATGAAGGAAGCGTTGGGTGGTGGATCCGAGCTGCCATTTGTCAAGATTTGACTTTTTGCCCGTCAAACCTGCAATTCGCCCCACCCTGGAGCGAATTCAGAATTCGTCCCTGGGTGGGGCGAATCCCAGATTGAATTCATCCTAGGGTGGGACGGATACTGAGCAAAGTGCCTGAAGGTGCCAAATTGATCCTTGACCTTCCAAAACTACTGTGAGAGTGGTTAGGACCACTGTTTGACCTCTGGGGGCTGCCCTTGGGGCTGTGTGTGTCAAAGCGATCAGTGTTTGCAGTCACATAATCGGATTGGTGCTGTTTTGGTGTCTACACCTCACACTTGAGGAGTCAAGAAGTAGCATGTTGGATATGAGGGTCATGAGCAACACATGCCTCACCCCCAACACACCCTTCTCTAGCCACCACCGCACTAGAATCTCCCCAATCAGGCAGTCCCCCTCTACCCTCTCCATTGCACCAAAATCTCGCCAATCAAGAAATCCCCCTCTACCCTCTCCACTTCCCCATCCACGCCCATATCTTCCACATGCCCAAAGCACCGTGTCAGCACCACCGTCTTTGGATCATGAGAAGTTGTTTGAATGGGCAGCCCATCTATCAAAATCCGTATAATCTAATATACGTCCTCTAGAGTCATTTTCATCTCCCTTGTTGGGAGATGAAAGGTGTTGGTGCGAGGATCCCACAAATTGATCAAGGCAGTCAGATATTCCCGATACCCCACCACAAGCTCCAACCGTGTCACTTGCTTGAGCACAAGGGCATCAAGCCAATCCTAATCCACCACAGTTAGCGCATCCCATGCATCAGAAAATACCGTCAACTGATGGTACCAACTCTTCACAACTTGCAAAACAAAAACAACATTAAAACATTAAAACATGACCACAAAAAAAAACTGTATAGCAATAAAACGAATGTACAATAATGTATACAAAAAAAAACAAAAATTACAAATTTTAATCTAGGGTTTTTAATCTTAGTCTAAATAAAAAAAACTACAAAAAAATTTAATACTAGGGTTTTTAACCTTACTATTAAAACAAAACAAAATACCACAACAAGCATTTCTATGTGCGTTCTAAAAATTCAATAAAAACAAACAACTAGCAAGCAGAAGGAAGGAGCTCCTACCGGTCTCGCCTTGGCTCCACCACTCGAAGATCTGATCTGTGCACTCATGGTGTCAACGATAATTCGGTAGAGCTCTGCTACACAAACTCGAACTCCTCCTCCTCACAACTCCAAATCGCCAAAAAAAACAATTGCAAATGAGCCCAAAACCTAGTTTTACCTCTTAAATAGGCTCTTAGGTCTGTAATCGTTACACCCTGGGATGAGTGCTCTCGTTAGTGCTCATCCCACATTGGTATGATTACAAAACTAGTATTCATCCCACCATGGGATGATTACAGAGCTAGAAAATAAAAAACAACCAAAACTGTATCCAAAATACACCTAAAAACAATAATAAAACTACCAAAAAAAGGCACCTTTGAGCCTGTGATTCATGGCATCCAAAACCAACATTGGGGTCACAAATCCTCACTATCCTACTCCCTAATAAGGCTACCATATCTGGACCACTCCATGGGAGGATGGATTTTCGACAATTTCATCCCCAAAAGGCATCACAAAAAGGGTCAAAACCCACCAAAAAACAATAATAAAACTTTCGAACAAAGGCACCTTTGCGCCTACGATTCATGGCATCCAAAATTGATGTTGGGGTCACAAATACTCACTATCCTACTCCCTAAGAAGGCTACCATATCCAGAACACTCCACGGGAGGATGGATTTTTGACAATTTCATCCCCAAAAGGTGTCAAAACCCACCCAAAAACAATAATAAAATTGTCGAACAAAGGCACCTTTGCGCCTAACATTCTTCGCAAACAAAACTGATGTCGGGGCCACAAATTATCAATGTCCTAATCCCTAAGAATACTACCATAGCCGGAACGCTCCACGGGAGGACAAATTTTTGACAATTTCAACCCCAATAAGCATCACAAAAAAGGGTTAAAACCCACCAAAAATAGGTCCGATTGTTGGGAAACTGCATAAGCAATCAACAAAAAACAATTGAAGGCACCCTTACAAAAGTCATCTTGGGTCAAGTGACTCGTCGCTTTTCTCATGTCGATCATTCCCTCATCGATTCATCGCTTGAGGGGGTAGTCACACTTAGTCACCAATAAAAAAATACACACCCAATCAAGGAAATGGCATGCATTCAAAGAATCATTGACAAATACAATAACGCTCTTGCTTGAGGCAGCAAACAAGAAATAATCACAAGCTAATCAAACACTTGGTATTCTAGAATCATGAACTCAAGGTTCCCACAGATAAAAGGTTGCACCCTTTGGCTATTCATGACTGAACAATGTCCAAGATCAAGTAACACCTCACAAAAAAAGGTTAACACTTGAATTAAGCTCCTTAGCTCGTCAGAAGAAAGGATTCAAGAATGCGTGCCCTTTCCATACTTGGGGCATAAAAATTTGGTTAGGTTACTGAGAAACCCTAATCATTAAGTGCTTTGGTTATCTATTTTTTCTCAGCATTGTGCCATGCACAGTGCATCCCAAAAATGGGCATCTATAGACACCAAAACAACACCAATCCGATTATGTGGCTACAAGCACTAATCGAATTGGCATACACAACCCCTAGGGTAGCCCCCAGAGGTTAAACAGTGGTCCTAACCACTCCCAAAGTAGTTTTGGAAGGTTAAAGGTCAATTTTACACCTTTCAAGCAGCCTGCTCCTTATTCGTTCCACCCTAGGATGATTAGAATGCTATTCACCCCACCCCAGGATGATTAGCAGCAATCACTCCAGGGTGGGGCGAATAGCAAGTTTGATGGGAAAAAAGTCAAACCTTGACAAATGGCAGCCCAGATCCACCAATCAACTCCACCTTCAATGCATGCGAGTGCGAGTGAGCGTTTCAAAGCTCAAAGAGGCAGTCATGGAGCCCTTAATCAGGGAGGAATATTTTCTCCCCTGACAAGGCATGATGGCTAAGTGGCACCCCTGCATGCACATTCAAAGCAGACCTTCAAGTCTATAAAATGGTGAGTCTTCTCACCCCAAAATGATGATGGAGCAGGAGCATTTGGAGTAATGGAGTGCTTCTGAATTATACCCTCACCCTCATTGTGCTTCCTACATCCTTGATCTCTCTTTTGGAAGTGAGATTATTGGGTAAATACTAGGAGCGCAATTCAGACCCAAAACCCAAAAAATCGGTCACAATCCCACACCCAATTTTTTGATACAATCCCCTAGTAGGTTTTGGACTCATTCCAGGTGGATTGGTGTCAAAACCAAGCGCCAAACAATGGGCGTCCTGCCCCTTGGTGCCCCCCGCATTGCTGCAGTCCTAATCGCCCCACCCCGGAGCGATTAGAAATATATAGTATATTTCTTTACTATTTCTTTTGCATCTTGTTTTATGTGACTCATATATGCTGCCATTCAATTTTGAATGCATTCTGACTTGTTTTGACTGTGTTTTCATTGTTTTACGCTTTTACTAACATATAGTGAGTGCCTTCAGATATAGGGTGATCGAGGCAGAATCTGCAAAATCTGACCTTCTGGATCGTCTCAAAATTCCCCATTTTTCCTAACCCCAAGTTTGAAAGTGTTTTGGAGGCCCATGTATGGGAAATTTGGGAGGTCACTTTTGTATGTTTTATGACAGTCCTAATCGTCTCACCCTGGAGCGATTAGAAATATACAATAGATTTATCGACTATTATTTTGGTAGTGTGTCCCTCATGATTTTTATATGCTTCTGTCCATATTTCATTTCATTCTGATAATTTTTGATCACTGTTTAATTATTTCATGTATGCATTAACTGGAGGCCTTGGGGATTGCATGTTTCCCTCCATCCGCATGTGTTATTAATCATTTGTTTTTTCTCTATACATAGGATCTCGACACCAGAGGAGCAGCAAGGAACTACGGATGTATCCATGCAAGCGGCGGTGACATTTGGCCCGCCCATTTCAAATGTGGGCATGTGAAAGATCCCGAAGGGAAGCGTACCATCCGTTGGTGTAACAAAATTCTATCGAACGCTCTTAGCCCCTAAAAATTGGGGGAGATGTATTGTAACCTGATCATAAGCAAAATTAATAAAAGAGGATGCACCTTTGTTTTTGCTTTACATCTCGTTTCATTCATGCTTCACTTTCCATTTTTCATGCACTTAGCATTTTGTTAATACAACTGCTTTTGTTTGCATTGCACCCGGTGCACTTGTGCTTCCATAGACATGCTTTCACCTTCATCCACCATAAGTCATACTAGGAAAGAACCCTATAGTAAATACAAGAATTAGTCAAATAAATAGATGACAAAAGGAAAATATAGTGTAATCTGATTGGATATCCAACTATAGAGTAGAATTTTGAAGTCCTTGTCACTAAGAAAATAAAATAATTCAAGTGCACTAAAGAAGACACATAGAAATTGGGCCAAAATCTGAAAGAGTTGAATTTATTAGTCCATAATATTATAGAATTCACTAACGAAAATCACTAACAATACATAGTTTGGTGAATTTATGACACAGTGAGCATTCTTCTTTACAAGTATCTCTCCTCGAACAATATTTTAAATGTCTTCTTTACCCTTGGCATTATCTTCCACTTGAAATTTTCCCTAGCTCATCCTTCCAATGCTTTGTCTTCTCCACATGCATCTCTTCTCATATTTTGCATGAAACACTTTCTCCAATCTTTGACGCTTGGTGTTTACCCTAATTTTCCAATGCTCTATCTCTTTTACATAGATTCCTTTAATATATTTTATAGAAACATCTCAATTACATTTTTTTGAGCTCCTTGAGGTGAATTTATGGTGTTATACCTTTATCTTGGTGGCTTTCTTTCATTTTTCCAGCGGTGGCTCTTCCTTGAGCAATAGTAGCTCTTCTTTGGACTATGGTAGCTCTTCTTTGAATGATGATACTTTTACTACTCCAAATTGATGCCTTCTCATTTTCTTCAAGGTTGTTTCCTTACTGTCTTTAGACACTCTAATATATGCTCTTCTTGGTTTTCTATTTGCTTAGAAAAATACCCTTATTCGAATTCTCTTTACATTAATAAATTTACACTTTCAAGATCTTATAAAAATAACATTTAATGCTAATATTATTTCTTCATTTCTCCTTTTCAAATAATATTTAACTTATATATTTTCTATTTTAATTTTGTATATTTTAGGACTCAAATGCTACCACCTTATTTTGCTTGAAGACTCTCTATTTCAACTTCCTTTTTCAAAATATAATAAAGCTAATATTGTGCTCCCAAATACTTAATGTAAAATTGATTTTAATTCTCAAACAATAAACTTATGTTGCACCAATACCGCATACCTTTTTTTTTCTCCTTTTGTGGCTAATTTATTTGGTGATTTGGTTCACTCTTTTGCTATCTCAATCTTGTAAATTTTGCAGCTCTAATAACTTCCCAAACATCAACTTGCTTACTACCCAAAAATTCTATCAAATCCACTTGAAGTTCTCCAAAATTGTAGCTTTCTTCTCCTTCTAATGTTGTCCATAAATCTTATTTTTTGGCTTCAAATATCCTCCAAATTTGTTCTCTCAAACTCTAAAAACTTACAGCTATTAGTGTTGCTCAAATTCTATCCAATTTTTTTTTTTTAACTTTGCAACCAATTCCTCCTTTGTTTTTCTGTCCAAAACTACCTCAAAATTCTTCAAATTTTTGTCTTTTTTTTTTCAAATATTTCTTCAATTTTTTGTTCAAGGTGGCTTCAAAATCTTCCCAAATTCTCTCCAAACCTCAGCTTTATACCTTATTCAACTTGTTGTCCTATAACCTCTCAATTTCTACCTTGAAAACAACAACCTTCTTCTTTTCAAATAAACCTTCAAAATATTTATAGCTATCTTAAATTTCTCAAAATTGTGGCCTCTTCAATATTTATTTATTCTTCAATGACTTAAAATATGATATCTTCCATTGTATTCTTCCTCAAGAATCTAAATGTCTTGAGATATTCAAAAATCTTCTCCAAAATTTGGTAACCTTCTTACCAAAAATTCTTCCTTTTGGGCTTGTTGTCGGATGGAAAAAATTATCCCAAATCCTTCTTATCAGAACCTTCTCCTTTCTTGCAATATTCTTCCTCTAGCTATCTTTAAACCACCTCCAATATCCACTTCTTCAACTTTTCTATGAGGCTTTCTCTAGCCTTCTTCTTCTACTAATTCTCTTGATACCTCTTTCCTTTGGGTCTTTTAATTTTGAGATATTTTTATCTTCTTCTCAAAATTTCAATGAGACTTTTTTATGATCTCTCTAATCTTCCAACTATGGAAATTCTGTAATGATATCTCTTTCTTAGATTTCTAAAATTCTATTGCTTCTCAAATCTTCAATAGGACCTTTTCTTATTCCTTCTTTGTCTTCAATTTTCAATCTTCTATGGGGATCTCCTACATGGGTCTCCTCAATCTTCAATGTCACCAATATTTAATATTCAATGAGACCTCTTTCTTGGACCTCCTTAATCTGTAATATACACTCTTTTTCTACAACTCAAAACTAATCCCTATACGAGGAAAACACATAGACTTTCAGGAAACTAAATTTTAGATTCTTATCTATTTGTTGTAGGAAGCTTATCAACTTTTGAGAAGTAATTTTATGTAATAAAAACTTAGATAGTAACAACCAAATACATTCAAATTTTTAAAATTCTAAAACCAATAAACTTCACTAGTTATTCTCAAAACTAGTGGAAAGAAATCTATGTTGAGTCCTAGTCTTCATGAGTTTTCCTTCAACATTGTGGAAAGACTCTAGCCAAATAGCGATATGGAATTTCCTTCAATCTATCAAAATTTTCACTAGAACTTTCTTCTTTGGTCTCTTGATCTCATCAATGTCAAGGTCTATCTTCAAGAATTGTAATTTCCTTCTATTGTGAATTTGATCTTGGAATAGGTAAATATTCAAACTTCTCTAGTTTTCTTTTTCAAAGGTAATTTCTTTAACTTCACTGGTTTCTCTTTAACTAGTTGAAATCTCCTTTGCAACTTTAAAATCCTGTGCAAGTCAAAACCTTGTTGTAGCTTTGATACCACTCTTAGCTTTTGAAGCTAAATACTAAATATAAATTAACTTCGAGATCTAAAATAAAGTTGTAATATGAAACATAAGATAATGATAATATTCTAAATGTATAAAACTCATAAATAAATTCAAAAATAACTCATATAATTACCATTAACAAATGCTCTCAAAATTTGTATCTCCATTGAATAAAGATATCAAGTACCCATACTTAAAAACACTCTCATCCATAATACATATCTCTTATGCACACACATATAGATCCATATATAATGGAATGTGACTCTTTGCATGGTGCATCCTTTGGCCTTCACTCTTCTAAAGACTCTTCATCTTCTTATTCTATCGATTCATGTGCACATGGACTATTATGCACATTTACATTACCAAAATACTTTGCACATTTATTACATTGCATAAAGTAAATACTCACACTCTAATTTATGACACCCTCTTAATCTAAATATGCACCCAAGGTGGTACATTAACATATACCAAATAATGTAATATATTCCAACAGTTTTCCTTAAGGGGATGGAAAGTAAATGTCTCTCTATGTCCCTTATCATCTTCAAGGGGATGTTTAATTATCTGGTAGTTAAGCTTCACTTTAGGCCATGATTGACTTTATAGTATTTCACGTTGTTGTAAACCTTGAAAAAATATAATTTTGCAATATTTTATTATTTCAAATCTAAAAGTTGGTTACTTAACCTTAACCTAAAATGTATAAATACTCCATCACACCAACCATTTTATTATTAGTTAGAGTTTATTCAATATCATTGTAATAAGATTATTTACTATCCATAGCTGTATCATGTGTATTTTATTTTTATGTATTTATTTTCAATAATATTAAGTTAATTCCATTCATTTTTCTAAATTGATGTGTAATCCAAAAATTCATAGATTAACTATACTTGTATTTTTCCCGTGCCTGATAAAAAATTATCTTTCAATACTACCTTAAACATTATTTTCCTTAGCTTATGAGTGTTTTTTTCCAATCCTTTTTGCTTCATCTATTCAATCATGTGTATTTCAATAACGATAAATATTATTAAACTTTATCTCTATTAGAGACTCACATATTTATGCCTTTGTTACTCTTGTTGTCAAGTCTTATTAGTAGATTATGTAATCAACTATACTTGTTATAATTTCACTCTTATGTTTCTCGTACCTAATTACTTTATAATAAATAATTCGGTGTTGATTCATCAGTCGTCTGGCATGTTTACACGGGAGAATTCAGGCCTCATAACTTTCCCTCTCTTTCTATATAATTCGGTGTTGATTCATCAGTCGTCTGGCATGTTTACACGGGAGAATTCAGGCCTCATAACTTTCCCTCTCTTTCTATATAATTAGGTGTTGATTCATCAGTCGTCTGGCATGTTTACACGGGAGAATTCAGGCCTCATAACTTTCCCTCTCTTTCTATATAATTAGGTGTTGATTCATCAGTCGTCTGGCATGTTTACACGGGAGAATTCAGGCCTCATAACTTTCCCTCTCTTTCTATATAAGGATGGTTTTCAGTCCTCATACCTTTCCCTCTCTTTCTATATAAGGATGGTTTTCAGTCACAGGGCAGCTATCATTTCATCATTTTTAGAAATATTATTGCCGCATTAAAGCCCTGAAAATGTCTCTTATTTCGCTGGGTCCTTTGGCTGCGGACACGTTTGTGCAAAAACCAGAAAGGCTCTGCTGGAGGCCTTTGGCTGCGGACACGTTTCATTAGCACTGAAGGAGACGTGAAACGCCGCGACGCATCATCACGCCAATATGTGGGACGATGATTTCATAGTCTCACAAAAACATACGAGGCAAGCCGCTGTCTACTACTTCATCATAATGCGGTCCTTGCTTTTCATTATCTTTTAATATCATTACGTATACATGCAAAACCTTGGACCACGAAGCGTTTGTTTGTAATATCGTTAATAATAATGTGAATGCTATATATGTCGGTTACTGTTTTGGTTGGCAGTAACTTCTAACGTTTTTTTAATGTTTTTATGGTTTACGGTAGGTGAACTATTGTCTCGAGGAATGGTATAGATTACACCTATACTGTTTCTATACTAAATAAATAAAAATGTTTAAATAAGATAAAGCATTTACCTTTAAAAATAAAAGCAATAAAAAATATCTATTAAGAAATCAACACAAAATTCTTCATCTATCAAAATAAGTTCACCCATCAAAACAAGTTTAATAAATTAAGGTGTGCATAATTAAAATTCTTCACTTGAATATAATATTTTTAAAATATTTAAACAATAAATGTGTATAATGAAAATTCTTTACCTCATCATAATATTTTTAAATATATAAAAATACTTAAACAATATAACGTTTTATCTGTAAAAACAAGACCAATAATAAATACATCAATTATTCCAAAGTTAATGTCTTCACCCACCTTATCAAGAACAAAGGTGACAGAATCATAAGGTATTTTTGTCTTTTGTGTTTTCATTAAAAATAAAAGATATTTGTATGGTTTGAAATAGTTGATGGAAATAAGAAGGTTTATAGGTAAAATCAATGTTGAAATTTTATGAGTAAACTTTTTTTTTAAAGGAAAAGTTAGATTATATTATATCATCATCTGTGCTTCTCCATGGGATATAGTTTTGATAGACTTGACCTTTGATCTTTTGTTATATGTGGGACACATTTATTCCCAAGTCTATAGACCTTTCAACATGCTTCGAGATGTTTGACAGACTTTCTCATATAATTCAAGATCTTCATAAACAAAGACATTTAACAATGATATTAACAATGATAAGCAGTTTAAAGGTTTTCTTCTCTAAAGACTTCAGAAGATATCACATAAGACATGCCTAAAATTTCTTCGTATAACAGACTCTCTCGCAGATGAATGTTGAATTTTGGTGTGCTGTAACAAGATATAGTTATAGTCTTTTTGTTGATATTAATTTCTATTCTTATTCAGTTATGGATGTTTTACTCTTGTCCACCTCATTTTATTTTTTAGCTGGGGTGGACACTGCGAGTGGACAGTGCTTATAAGTAAACTTTAATATATGAGATGACATTTCAAAAAAACAATTTATACTAATTTAGAAATTATAGATCCTTCAAATAATAAAAATAAAGAAGATCATATCATGAAATCAAAAGCTAAATTTTTTAATAAGTTTATAAAATAATATTTCCAAAAAAAATCCAAAATTTAATCTTATCAAATAAAACATATAAATCATTAACAAACTATTATAATATATAATATAATTTTTATATTAATTTTAAAACTATATCTTTAAAATATTTTAATTTAAAAATAATTTAAAAATAAAAATATCATTAATGCAAAGATATGCATACATATCTCCCATAGTTGAAATATGGTATATCTTAATGTGGCTTTCTACATATGAGAACAATAAATTCCTAATTTAAACCTAAGTTGTTAGTAAAATTTTGTAATCTCACTTTGAATTATTTTATTTTATTTTTTAAATTTTTATAAAAGTTTTTATAAAATTTAGGTTTCTTTATAAAAATTTAATTTTAAAATACAAATTTTTTAAAGATAAAATATGGAATGAATTATTTTTTAAAAAGATTCCTAAATAAAAACGACTCCTCTTAATTTTCTATAAATTACTTCATTTTAACCCATTTTAGTATGCAATTCGGTGTTGATTCATCAATTGTCTGACATGTTTACGTGCTTGGATTCAGCCACATAACTTCCCTCCCTCCCTTTTTCTATAAAAGGATAAGGATGGGTTTCAGTCATAGGGTAGGTATTATCATTCTTTAAAATATTCTTGCCATATAAAATCCCTGGAAATGGCTCTTATTTCCTTGGGTCCTTTGGTTTTGGACACGTTTCTGTTGGAAATATTAAACCAAACATCATGATCGAAAGCGCTTTGGCACAAAATATTTTCAAAACACCTTGGGATGATGCTTCGGCGTGAGAGACAAATCGGCAGCCCCCGAAAAATGGTTCGTCGCGAAGCAGTTCTCATTTTCCCTCCGAAGCGAAAATCAGCCGAAATGGGAATCAAGCACGAGAATCGACGCATTAAATTCTCGACCGTGCGAGTTGTTGGGGTTGTCCGGCAGTTGGTCAAAAATCCATTTCGGCATTTAAAGTTTGTCAGCGGGTTGGTGAAGTTATCCCGCCCTTTGTCCTCATCCCCCACCTATAAATACTGGGGCATTTTGTCATTTAGAAGGAGAGGAGCGTAAGAGGAAGTGTGAGTGGAGAGAAGAGAAGAAGCAGTTTGGAGAGCCCAGAACAGCCATAGCGCTAGGGTTTCGTCCAACACAACAGCAGAACGGAAAAGCAAAGACAGCCATTAGCCGGAGAGTGGAGCAGCAGTCTCCAAGAGTTATCCGTTGTGTTATCCTGCAGATGTTTATCTGGCAGATGTTTGTAACCACTTCAGAAGGAAGCCCTCTGTAAATCTGGCAATATATTTAATATATAAAATATATTTTGGCTCTCTGCATATTTATCTTTTATCTCGGAATATTGTTTTGCCACAGATAATCCAGAGCTAGGGTTTGGCCCGAAGTGGGAAATCACCCGTTCGATCCAATAAGGAGTCAGGATCATTTGTTTTGTGCCGAAGCACATTGCGGCATTCTGTTTCGTCGAAATTGTCGCGGGCTGCCGAACCTCGCAGCCTTCCCGAAGTATTTTCACTTCGACTATTTTTCCCATGAAGTACCAACTTCGGGAGTATCTACCCCGAAGTAGTTTTAATTCGGGAGTCTCTTCCCCCGAAACTCTCCCTCGCTGGAAACCTCCCCGAAGTTGTTCGTCGAAGCTCATACTAGCGAAGTATTTTTAGTTCGGCAAATTACTCCCCGAAGTGCATACTTCGGAAGCCTTTCTCTCCGAAGCTCTTTCCCTCGCCGAAGTCCATCCCGAAGTAAAAATTGCCAAAGCAATCTTTGCAACCCGAAGTTGTTTTTTCGAAGCGATTTAAATCGCGATTTGTTTTAATTCCTTCAAATTGGTATCAGAGCTGTGTTGTCGTGACACGGAGATAGAAGCATGGCTTCCGAGAGAAACTCGCTGCAGTTGCAGATCTCATGACTTAATGGCAAGAACTACGATTACTGGAGCATCCATATGAAGATCCTCTTCGGGTCTCAGGATTTGTGGGACTTGGTCGAGAATGGATACCCGGAGTCGGTAGATGCAGCAGCACATGCCACCCTCTCCCAAGCCGACAAAGATCTTCTGAAGGAGAATCGAAAGAAAGATCAGAAAGCCCTATTTTATATCATGCAAGCGGTTGAGGAGACTATCTTCTCGTGGATTGCATCAACCACCAAGGCCAAGCAGGCCTGGGAAATTCTGGCAAGTTCGTACCAGGGCACCAACAAAGTCAAGTTGGTAAAATTACAGATGCTCAAAAGGCAGTTCGAGAACCTGCAGATGAGCGAGTCAGAGACCATGAGCGATTTTTTCACCCGAACGATAGATGTCATCAACCAGATGCGGTTGAATGGTGAAATTATGCAAAATCAAAGGATTGTGGAGAAAATTCTATGAAGTCTGCCAATGAAGTTCGACTCTATGGTAATTGCAATTGAGGAGTCAAGGGATTTGACGATCCTCTTTGTAGATGAACTGATGGGTTCTCTGCAGACACATGAGCAGAGGCTGAGCCGCTCAACTCAGTCCTCTTTGGAGCAAGCTTTCAAAGCAAAAGTCTCAGTTTGAGATAGTGGCAGATAATACTCCCACCATAGCGCTTCTAGTTCTCAAGGAGGAAGAGGTAGAAACAGAAATTGGAGAAGTAACAAGCAAGGAGGGAGGTCAAACCCTCATGACAGTGAGCCTAGTTACAACTTTCATCATCATGGAGGAAGAGGCATTGGCAAAAATCAGCAAGGAAGCTCTCAGCAGAAGGACATGTCAAAGGTCCAATGCTACTACTGTAATAAGTTCGGCCATTATGCCTCATAGTGCAAAAAGAAAATGGTAAACGAGAATCAGCAGCAAGCCCATTATACGGAGGAAACCAAAAATGCGGTAGGAGGAAATATGCTACTGACTTGCAGTGTTGAGGAGGAGAGCAAGAAGAACATTTGGTATCTTGACAGTGGGTGCAGCAACCACATGACTGGGAACAGGGAGATGTTCTCATAGTTGGATGAAATAGTCCAATCTGAAGTCAAGATGGGGAACAACAACAAGGTTCCCATGATGGGGAAAGGCAAAATCTCCATCCGCACCCGACACGGTGAAAGAAAAACAATTTAGAATGTTTATTATGTGCCTGGGTTGAAGCACAATCTGCTGAGTGTTGGACAACTTGTGCAAAATGGACACACTATTCAGTTCAAATATGGTGTTTGTTCAATCAGAGACAAAGTGCATGGACAAATCGCAATTGTGTCCATGACAAAAAACAAAATGTTTTCGCTGCAGATTCAGAATGAATCTTTGATGTCTCTGAGTGCATTTGTGAAGGATGCTACCTGGCTGTGGCATCTCGGATTCGGTCACCTGAGTTTCAGTGACCTGAACTTGCTGCACAGGAAGCAGATGGTGAAGGGTTTACCCCTTATTGAGCAACCGAACCAAGTTTGTGAAGGTTACCTGGTTGACAAGCAGCACAGGGACACATTCCTTGTAGGACAGTCTTAGAGAGCATCACGGCCATTGGAGCTAGTGCACTCAGACATTTGTGGTCCCATGCAGACCACCTCATATGCCGACAATAAATTGTTCCTGACTTTCATTGATGACTTCAGCCGAAAGACCTAGATTTATCCCATCAAGTTGAAGTCAAAGGCATTTGCGAAGTTTAAAGAGTTCAAGGCTCTGGTTGAGAAACAGAGCAGGTTTTATGTCAAGACTCTCAGAACTGATGGAGGTGGAGAATACATCTCCAACGAATTCCACAACTTATGCAAGTAGCATGGAATTCGTATACACACCACAGCAGAATGGTGTAGCTGAGAGGAAGAACAAAACAATAATGGAGATGGCACGGAGCATGCTGAAGGCAAAGAGTTTGCCACATGAGTTTTGGGCAAAAGTTGTAAGTTGTGCAGTTTATCTTCTGAACCGATGTCCCACCAAGAGTGTGAGGGACAAAATTCTAGAGGAAGCCTGGAACAAGCTAAAGCCAAGTGTGGCTCATTTGCGAGTTTTTGGGTGCATAGCATATGCACATGTTCCAAATGAGAAAAGGCAAAAGCTGGATGACAAAGCTGAAAGATGCATCTTCACAGGATATAGTGAACCAACAAAGGCATACAGGCTGTACAATCCTGTGACAAAGAAACTTGTCATCAGCCGAGATGTGAAGTTCCTGGAGGATGAAGCCTGGAACTGGAAATCAGAGACTGGTCAGCCTGAACCAGTAGTTGCTGAACCTGTAAACTTGGAGGAAGACAGTGTGCAGCCACCTGTACCTTCAAGCAGCAACAGTGGTGCCAGCAGTAGCACAACCACATCATCCCGATCACCTTCACTTGCAAGCAGAATTCAAAATCTGAGAACACCTGCAAAGACTCGAAGCTTGCAAGATATTTATGAGGTAACTCGTAATCATATGGATGAAGAATATTTTGACTTTGCCCTATTTACAAAGTGTGATCTAGTGGATTTTGAAGAGGCAAGTCAGAATCGCACATGGGTGAATGCGATGGATGAGGAGATAGCAGCCATTGAGAAGAATGAGATATGGCAGCTGACGGATCTTCCAACAGGGAAGAAGACCATTGGGGTCAAGTGGGTGTATAATACTAAGTTCAACGCCCAAGGAGAAGTTGACAAGCATAAAGCCAGATTAGTGGCAAAATGCTACAAGCAGAAGTCAAGAATTGACTATCATGAGGTGTACACACCTGTAGCCCGACTTGACACAGTCAGAATGATTCTGGCACTCGTAGCTCAGAAATGTTGGAGCATGTACCAGATGGATGTCAAGTTTGCCTTCCTGAATGCAGTGTTGGAAGAAGAGGTCTACATAGACCAGTCGCTCGGTTATGAAGTACAAGGACAAGAAGGGAAGGTTTTGAAGCTGAAGAAGGCCCTGTATGGGTTGAAGCAAGCACCCCAGGCATGGTACAGCCGGATTGACATCTATTTTTAGGAGAATGGGTTTCAGAAATGCCCATATGAGCACTCTCTATACCTAAAAATAAATGAAGTAGGGGAGTTGATAATCGTCTGCCTGTATGTGGACGATCTGATATATACTGGCAATAGCAGCAGCCTATTTGCACAGTTCAGGACAGCCATGAAGTCCGAGTTTGAAATGACAGACATGGGGCTGATGAAATATTTTCTTGGCATTGAAGTTGACCAATCAACATATGGCATCTTCATTTCTCAAGGCAAGTATGCAAAGGATGTCCTGAAGCATTTTAAGATGGAGGACAACAAGCCTGCCATCACTTCGGCAACCACTAGCGTCAAGCTGAGCAAGACTGACAATAGCAGAAGTGTTGACCCAACTCTCTATAAAATTTTAGTTGGAAGCCTAATGTACTTGACTGCAACCAGGCCAAATTTGATGTATGTCGTGAGTTTAATCAATCGGTTCATGGAGTCGCCCAAAGACACTCACTGGCAAGCAGGCAAGAGAATCCTACGATATGTCAATGGCACAAGGAACCATGGACTCCACTATGCCAGAAAGGACCAGCTAGAGTTAATTGGCTACACCGACAGTGATTGGGCTGGTAGCGTAGATGACAGGAAGAGCACTTCGAGGAATGCCTTCCATTTTGGATCCGGAGTCATCTCTTGGTCCTCGAAGAAGCAGCCAATTGTGGCTCTATCTACAGCAGAGGTAGAGTATGTTGCAGCCACCTCAGCAGCCTACCAGGCAGTCTGGCTGAGAAGAGTTCTGAGTGAACTATAGCATCCGTCGGAAGTAGCAACAACAATATTTTGTGACAATAACTCTGCCATCACGCTCTCGAAGGACCCAGTATTCCATGGCCGAATGAAGCACATAGACATCCGGTATCATTTCATCATAGAGCTGGTGAAATTTGATGAAGTACAGTTGCAGTTCTGTAGGTCGAAGGAGCAGCTTGGCTGACATCTTCACAAAGCCCTTGAAGGAGGAGGACTTCGCCAGATTATGAGATATGTTGGGCATCAAAGAATGTGTGAAGTTTGGTTTAAAGGAGGGTGTTGGAAATATTAAACCAAACATCACGCCCGAAAGCGCTTCGACGCAAAGTCTTTTCGAAACACCTTGGGAAGATGCTTCGGAGCGAGAGACAAATTGGCAGCCCCCGAAAAATGGTTTGCCGTGAAGCAGTTCTCATTTGCCCTCCGAAGCGAAAATCAGCCGAAATGGGAATCAAGCACGGGAATTGAACACATTAAATTCTTGACCGTGCGAGTTGTTGGGGTTGTCCGGCAGTTGGTCGAAAAGCCATTTCAGCATTTAAAGTTTGTCAGCAAGTTGGTGAAGTTATCTCGCCCTTTGTCCTCATCCCCCGCCTATAAATACTAGGGCATTTTGTCATTTAGAAGGAGAGGAGTGTAAGAGGAAGTGTGAGTGGAGAGAAGAGAAGAAGCAATTTGGAGAGCCCAGAACAGCCAGAGCTAGGGTTTCGTCCAGCACAATAGTAGAATGGAAAAAGCAGCAGCAACCATTAGCCAGAGTGGAGCAACGAGTCTCCAAGAGTTATCCGTTGTGTTATCCTGCAGATGTTTATCTGGCAGATGTTTGTAACCGCTTCAGAAGGAAGCCCTTTGTAAATCTGGCAATATATTTAATATATAAAATATATTTTTGGGTCTCTACGTATTTATCTTTTGTATCGGAGCATTGTTTTGCCGCAGATAATCCAGAGCTAGGGTTTGGCCCGAAGTGGGAAATCACCCGTTCGATCCAATAAGGAGTCGGGATCATTTGTTTTGTGCCGAAGCACATTACGACATTCTGTTTTGTCAAAATTGTCACGGGCTGCCGAACCTTGTAGCCTTCCTGAAGTATTTTCACTTCGACTATTTTTCCCATGAAGTACCAACTTCGGGAGTATCTACCCCGAAGTAGTTTTAATTCGAGAGTCTCTTCCCCCAAAACTCTCCCTCGTTGGAAACCTCCCCGAAGTTGTTCTTCGAAGCTCATACTAGCGAAGTATTTTTAGTTCGGCAAATTACTCCCCGAAGTGCATACTTCGGAAGCCTTTCTCTCGAAGCTCTTTCCCTCGTCGAAGTCCGTCCATAAGTAAAAATTGTCGAAGCAATCTTTGCAACCCGAAGTTTTTCCGAAGTGATTTAAATCATGATTTGTTTTAATTTGTTCAGTTTCTGCAAAAATAAGAAAAGCAACATTCATTCGTAAAATCTGCTGGAGGCTAGCGATTTTCCAGTAATGCATTGTGACGCTGAGATTTTCCAGTATGTCCCGTCAATATCAATATGAAAACGAGGATGGCATCCATTAGCACTAAAGGAGACATGAAACTACGTGAAGCCAATCATCACCCCAATCTGTGGGATGATGATTTCATATAGGCTCTTGTTAGAAATAATAATCCAGATTTCACGCCTCCGCCAGATTGCACTCTAAACTTGGGCGAAGCCGGATTGCGCCATCATGGCAAAAATGTTTGACATGATGTCACACCTACCCTCTGACAGATGTGACATCTGATAGATCCGATCATCACAAAATTTAATGTCAGTTCGACGATTGGTCAGAAACCCTAGTTGATGGTCTATCAGAACCTATCAGAGGACAAACCCTATATTTCTCTCTCCATGGCTATATAAGGCAGTTCGGGTCTTCAGACAGAAGCAATGGAAGAGTGCGAAAAAGAGCGGTGTGGAGAAAGTGCAGAGAATAGAGCAGAGAAAGAAAGGAGAGTGTTTCAGTGAGCAGTGTGGCTCATCTGATTAATGTTCGAGCAGCCGACTCGACATTTTTCCTTTTAGTTTATCCTACAGCTTAGTCTGCAAATGTTGTTATTTCCTCAGTTGAGGAATTTTGTAACCCTCATTTCATATGAATAAAATTTGTTGTTGTTTAAGGCATCTTTAGGGTTTGCAATTATTTTTATGTGCTAAAGTCTGTTGTTCTCTGTACAAATTGCCTCAGAGTGATTTCATTCGGGTTCTATAGTTAGAGCTCAGATCCGAGACTTTGCTCTTAGTTTTGGTGTTTCTCTCCTCCCAACAAAGCAAAGCCATCACTGTTGCTGCATAAGCCTCCGAAAAATAGAAAGTTTGTAAGGCCAAAATTTTGCCAAGTCTAGAAGCTATCTTCCAATGTTGCTGCCGCAACCCAATTGCGCCCGAGATTCATGCACAACCCGACTGCGCCCGAGATCCGAGCACAGGCCGAGTGCGCAAGCGCAGCCCGAGTGTGCAAGAAGTTGGAGCGCACCCCGAGTGCATAAGCATAACTCAGTAGCGCATTATATGAGGGCACAGCTTTAGTGCACAAGCAAAGCACAAGACATCCCGTCTACACTTCGATGTGCGCAGTCCACAACCCACACTTCACCCTTTGTTCCAACATCGCACTTTGGCTTATTTTCCCTCCTTTGCCCTGCGTCGTTCGAAGTCAGACTTTGACCTCGAAGTCAGACTTCGACAAATTCATTCCCAATGCTTGCACTTCACTCTGGTCCCACACATCAACAATTCACCCTTCGCTCCCGATGTTCGCACTACGCCATCCGCTATGCGCAGTCCGCACTCCGCTCCCGACGTCCAGACTTCGGCAAAAGGAAAATAAATTTCTTCAAATTGGTATCAGAGCTACTGATCCCTTGATGCGGAGATCGAAGTAGAATGGCTTCCAAGCAACAACAATTTGCAATTGCAGATCTCATGCTTCAATGGGAAAAATTACGATTCATCGGAGCATCCGGATGAATATCTTGTTCGGATCTCGGGAGCTGTGGGAGTTAGTCGAGAACGGCCTACCCGAGATCGGTAGATGCGATGAGCATTGGCCGCCCTCTCTCAAGCGGACAAGGACCTGTTGAAAGAGAATATGAAGAAGGACTAGAAGGCCCTCTTTTACATCATGCAAGTGGTCGAGGAGTCCATCTTCCCGTGGATCGCATCAGCCACCAAAGTGAAGCAGGCCTGGGAGATTCTGGCCAGCTCGTACCAGGGCACCAACAAGGTAAAGTTGGTGAAGCTGCAGATGCTCCGGAGGGAGTTTGAAAATCTATAGATAAGTGAGTCCGATTCCATGAGTGATTTCTTCACCCGGACGACAGACATTATCAAACAGATGTAGTTGAACGAAGAAAATGTGTAGAGCCAGAGAATCATGGAGAAGATTCTCAAAAGTCTGCCTACTAAGTTTGACTCGGTTGTGATAGCAATCAAAGAGTTGAGGAATATAACAACCCTCTCGACAGATGAACTCATGGGTTCATTGCAGACACATGAACAGAGGTTGAGCCATTCATCTCAGACCTCTCTGGAGTAAGCATTCAGGGCTCAGGTCTCATTCTGAGACATCGCCAGACAATATTCCCACCATGGCGCCTCTAGTTCTCACGGAGGAAGAGGCAAAGGTAGGCGTGGGAAAGGCAACAAGCAAGGAGGAAGCAAAGAAGTACATAAAGCACAACATTTTTTATTTATACTCTTCCAATTCGGTTACAAAGACGTCTCCTCCCTTTAAAGGGGTAGGAGCGTTAACATAGTTTCAATTACAATCATGGATTTAGTGTTCCTCCTTTCGCTGCCCACATGTGAAATGGATGAGCCAAAGTGTTGTCGTTGCTGGTATTGATAAGTATTTAATCCTTGCTGCTCCTCCTACGTTCAAAGAAACAACAAATCGTCAGTAGCACCTGTGTATGATAATGAAACTTGCAAATTGGAAAGAGTACTGTTAATGAATGTAAAAGATGAATATAACGATTATTAAAATGAATCCAAATAGACTAAAAATTTGACGAAGCGTAATCATGTAACTAGCAAAATATTGCAAAAGAAATAGTCACCAAATTCAATACAGATCCATATTCGTCCTTGGTTCAGACGAGTAAACCTACAACAGTTTGGTACTCATTCCGAGGTGAGACGAGAAAATCTATGACAATTTGGTACTCGTTTTGGGGTGAGAGGAGAAAACCTGCAATAAGGCAGGGGGTGCCTAAAGGCAAACCACTCATGGGTTGAAACTTTGTTTCGACACCAATCCGCTTGGGATGGGTCCGAAACCTGTTGTGATGTGTTGTTGGCAAATTGATAGGCTATTGTGGTCAAAAAAATTAGGTTTTTGGTTCTTGATTCATGCCTTCAAAGTCACCCAATAACCTCCTTTTTGATTAAGAGATTATGGATGTAAAGCACAAATCGTAAGTGAACTGGCAGCACTTCGTCGCTCAAAATGCTCCTTCTCTGTATATTTTTTGGGTGGTAAAACCCACCAATTTATAGACCTAGGGTCTCTTTGTTTGAATTGCGCATGCGAGGGCACCTCTTGAGTTAACTATCCTATTTTTAGAGAAAAGCTAACTCCTTGATAAAAAATCTTCTTTGCATGAGGTGTCTAAAATAAATACATGCATGATTGAAGTCTCTCTTCTTGATTTGGAGTCGTTCCTTGCAATTGCATGACCTGTAGCTTCAGTTAACTGGCGGACTTGTCGAGGTTTGATTTGTTTTGCCAGTCAAACTCGCTATTCGTCCCACCCTCGGAGCGATTGCTTAATCATCCCAGGGTGGGATGAATACTAGTCTGAATTCATATTGGGTGGGACAAATAGAGAAAAAGGTGCCAAAAAGGTGCAAAATTGACTTTTGACCCTCAAAACTGCTTTTGGGAGTGGTTAGGACCACTGTTTGACCTCTAGGGGCTTCCCTAGGGGCTGTTTGTGTCAATGCAATTAGTGCTTGTTGTCACATAATCGGATTGGTGCTGTTTTGGTGTCTATAGATGCCCATTTTTGGGAAGCGCTGTGTAAGGCACAACGTCGAGCATAAATAGATAACAAAAGCACTAATGATTAGGGTTTCTCAGTAACCTAACCAACTCTTGATGCCCCAAGTATGGAAAGGGCACGCATTCTTTAATCCTTGCTTCTGACGAGCTAAGGAACTAAAGTCAAGTGTTAACCTTGTTCAGTGAGGTGTTACTTGAGCTTGGACATTGATCAGTCATGAATAGGCAAAGGGCGCAACATTTTTTCTATGGGAACCTTGAGTTCAAGATTCACAAATGCCAAGTGTTTGATCAGTTTGTGATTGTTGCTTGTTTGCTGCCCCAAGCAGGAGCGTGATTGTCTTTGTCAATGATTCTTTGAATGCATGTCATTTCCTTAGAGTGATTTCATTCAGGTTCTATAGTTAGAGCTCAGATCCGAGACTTTGCTCTTAGTTTTGGTGTTTCTCTCCTCCCATCCAAGCAAAGCCATCACTGTTGCTGCACAAGCCTCCGAAAAATAGAAAGTTTGTAAGGCCAAAATTTGGCCAAGTCTAGAAGCTATCTTCCAATGTTGCTGCCGCAACCCAATTGCGCCCGAGATTCATGCACAACCCGACTGCGCCCGAGATCCGAGCACAGCCCGAGTGCGCAAGCGCAGCCCGAGTGTGCAAGAAGTTGGAGCGCACCCCGAGTGCACAAGCATAACTCAGTAGCGCATTATATGAGGGCACAGCTTTAGTGCACAAGCAAAGCACAAGACATCCCGTCTGCACTTCGATGTGCGCAGTCCACAACCCACACTTCACCCTTTGTTCCAACATCGCACTTTGGCTTATTTTCCCTCCTTTGCCCTGCGTCGTTCGAAGTCAGACTTTGACCTCGAAGTCAGACTTCGACAAATTCATTCCCAATGCTTGCACTTCACTCTGGTCCCACACATCAACAATTCACCCTTCGCTCCTGATGTTTGCACTACGCCATCTTCTATGCGCAGTCCGCACTCTACTCCCGACGTCCAGACTTCGGCAAAAGGAAAATAAATTTCTTCAAATTGGTATCAGAGCTATTGATCCCTTGATGCAGAGATCGAAGTAGAATGGCTTCCAGCAACAACAATTTGCAATTGCAGATCTCATGCTTCAATGGGAAAAATTACGATTATTGGAGCATCCAGATGAATATCTTGTTCGGATCTCAGGAGCTGTGGGAGTTAGTCGAGAACAGCTACCCAGAATCGGTAGATGCAGTAGCATTGGCCGCCCTCTCTCAAGCAGACAAGGACCTGTTGAAAGAGAATATGAAGAAGGACTAGAAGGCCCTCTTTTACATCATGCAAGTGGTCGAGGAGTCCATCTTCCCGTGGATCGCATCAGCCACCAAAGTGAAGCAGGCTTGGGAGATTCTGGCCGCTCGTACCAGGGCACCAACAAGGTAAAGTTGGTGAAGCTGCAGATGCTCCGGAGGGAGTTTGAAAATCTACAGATAAGTGAGTCTGATTCCATGAGTGATTTCTTCACCCGGACGACAGACATTATCAAACAGATGTAGTTGAACGAAGAAAATGTGTAGAGCCAGAGAATCATGGAGAAGATTCTCAAAAGTCTGCCTACTAAGTTTGACTCGGTTGTGATAGCAATCGAAGAGTTGAGGAATATAACAACCCTCTCGACAGATGAACTCATGGGTTCATTGCAGACACATGAACAGAGGTTGAGCCATTCATCTCAGACCTCTCTGGAGTAAGCATTCAGGGCTCAGGTCTCATTCTGAGACATCGCCAGACAATATTCCCACCATGGCGCCTCTAGTTCTCACGGAGGAAGAGGCAAAGGTAGGCGTGGGAAAGGCAACAAGCAAGGAGGAAGCAAAGAAGTACAGAAAGCACAACATTTTTTATTTATACTCTTCCAATTCGGTTACAAAGACGTCTCCTCCCTTTAAAGGGGTAGGAGCGTTAACATAGTTTCAATTACAATCATGGATTTAGTGTTCCTCCTTTCGCTGCCCACATGTGAAATGGACGAGCCAAAGTGTTGTCGTTGCTGGTATTGATAAGTATTTAATCCTTGCTGCTCCTCCTACGTTCAAAGAAACAACAAATCGTCGTAGCACTCGTGTATGATAATGAAACTTGCAAATTGGAAAGAGTACTCGTTAATGAATGTAAAAGATGAATATAACGATTATTAAAATGAATCCAAATAGACTAAAAATTTGACAGAAGCGTAATCATGTAACTAGCAAAATACTGCAAAAGAAATAGTCACCAAATTCAATACAGATCCATATTCGTCCTTGGTTCAGACGAGTAAACCTACAACAGTTTGGTACTCATTCCGAGGTGAGACGAGAAAATCTATGACAATTTGGTACTCGTTTTGGGGTGAGACGAGAAAACCTGCAATAATGCAGGGGGTGCCTAAAGGCAAACCACCCATGGGTTGAAACTTTGTTTCGACACCAATCCGCTTGGGATGGGTCCGAAACCTGTTGTGATGTGTTGTCGGAAAATTGATAGGCTATTGTGGTCAAAAAAATTAGGTTTTTGGTTCTTGATTCGTGCCTTCAAAGTCACCCAATAACCTCCTTTTTGATTAAGAGATTATGGATGTAAAGCACAAATCGTAAGTGAACTGGCAGCACTTCGTCGCTCAAAATGCTCCTTCTCTGTATATTTTTTGGGTGGTAAAACCCACCAATTTATAGACCTAGGGTCTCTTTGTTTGAATTGCGCATGCGAGGGCACCTCTTGAGTTAACTATCCTATTTTTAGAGAAAAGCTAACTCCTTGATAAAAAATCTTCTTTGCATGAGGTGTCTAAAATAAATACATGCATGATTGAAGTCTCTCTTCTTGATTTGGAGTCGTTCCTTGCAATTGCATGACCTGTAGCTTCAGTTAACTGGCGGACTTGTCGAGGTTTGATTTGTTTTGCCAGTCAAACCTGCTATTCGTCCCACCCTGGAGCGATTGCTTAATCATCCCAGGGTGGGATGAATACTAGTCTGAATTCATATTGGGTGGGACAAATAGAGAAAAAGGTGCCAAAAAGGTGCAAAATTGACTTTTGACCCTCAAAACTGCTTTTGGGAGTGGTTAGGACCACTGTTTGACCTCTGGGGGCTGCCCTAGGGGCTATTTGTGTCAATGCAATTAGTGCTTGTTGTCACATAATCAGATTGGTGATGTTTTTGTGTCTACAGATGCCCATTTTTGGGAAGCGCTGTGTAAGGCACAACGTCGAGCATAAATAGATAACAAAAGCACTAATGATTAGGGTTTCTCAGTAACCTAACCAAATCTTGATGCCCCAAGTATGGAAAGGGCACGCATTCTTTAATCCTTGCTTCTGACAAGCTAAGGAACTAAAGTCAAGTGTTAACCTTTTTCGATGAGGTGTTACTTGAGCTTGGACATTGATCGACCATGAATAGGCAAAGGGCGCAACATTTTTTCTATGGGAACCTTGAGTTCAAGATTCACAAATGCCAAGTGTTTGATCAGTTTGTGATTGTTGCTTGTTTTCTGCCCCAAGCAGGAGCGTGATTGTCTTTGTCAATGATTCTTTGAATGCATGTCATTTCCTCAGAGTGATTTCATTCAGGTTCTATAGTTAGAGCTCAGATCCGAGACTTTGCTCTTAGTTTTGGTGTTTCTCTCCTCCCAGCCAAGCAAAGCCATCACTGTTGCTGCACAAGCCTCCGAAAAATAGAAAGTTTGTAAGGCCAAAATTTGGCCAAGTCTAGAAGCTATCTTCCAATGTTGCTGCCGCAACCCAATTGCGCCCGAGATTCATGCACAACCCGACTGCGCCCGAGATCCGAGCACAGGCCGAGTGCGCAAGCGCAGCCCGAGTGTGCAAGAAGTTGGAGCACACCCCGAGTGCACAAGCATAACTCAGTAGCGCATTATATGAGGGCACAGCTTTAGTGCACAAGCAAAGCACAAGACATCCCGTCTGCACTTCGATGTGCGCAGTCCACAACCCACACTTCACCCTTTGTTCCAACATCGCACTTTGGCTTATTTTCCCTCCTTTGCCCTGCGTCGTTCGAAGTCAGACTTTGACCTCGAAGTCAGACTTCGACAAATTCATTCCCAATGCTTGCACTTCACTCTGGTCCCACACATCAACAATTCACCCTTCGCTCCTGATGTTTGCACTACGCCATCTTCTATGCGCAGTCCGCACTCTACTCCCGACGTCCAGACTTCGGCAAAAGGAAAATAAATTTCTTCAAATTGGTATCAGAGCTATTGATCCCTTGATGCGAAGATCGAAGTAGAATGGCTTCCAGCAACAACAATTTGCAGTTGCAGATCTCATGCTTCAATGGGAAAAATTACGATTATCGGAGCATCCGGATGAATATCTTGTTCGGATCTCAGGAGCTGTGGGAGTTAGTCGAGAACAGCTACCCAGAATCGGTAGATGCAGTAGCATTGGCTGCCCTCTCTCAAGCAGACAAGGACCTGTTGAAAGAGAATATGAAGAAGGACTAGAAGGCCCTCTTTTACATCATGCAAGTGGTCGAGGAGTCCATCTTCCCGTGGATCGCATCAGCCACCAAAGTGAAGCAGGCCTGGGAGATTCTGGCCAGCTCGTACCAGGGCACCAACAAGGTAAAGTTGGTGAAGCTGCAGATGCTCCGGAGGGAGTTTGAAAATCTACAGATAAGTGAGTCCGATTCCATGAGTGATTTCTTCACCCGGACGACGGACATTATCAACCAGATGTAGTTGAACGAAGAAAATGTGTAGAGCCAGAGAATCATGGAGAAGATTCTCAAAAGTTTGCCTACTAAGTTTGACTCGGTTGTGATAGCAATCGAAGAGTTGAGGAATATAACAACCCTCTCGACAGATGAAATCATGGGTTCATTGCAGACACATGAAAAGAGGTTGAGCCATTCATCTCAGACCTCTCTGGAGTAAGCATTCAGGGCTCAGGTCTCATTCTGAGACATCGCCAGACAATATTCCCACCATGGCGCCTCTAGTTCTCACGGAGGAAGAGGCAAATGTAGGCGTGGGAAAGGCAACAAGCAAGGAGGAAGAAAAGAAGTATAGAAAGCACAACCCTTTTTATTTATACTCTTCCAATTCGGTTACAAAGACGTCTCCTCCCTTTAAAGGGGTAGGAGCGTTAACATAGTTTCAATTACAATCATGGATTTAGTGTTCCTCCTTCCGCGTGCCCACATGTGAAATGGGCGAGCCAAAGTGTTGCCGCCGTTGGTATTGATGAATCTTTAATCCTTGCTGCTCCTCCTGCGTTCAAAGAAACAACAAATCGTCAGTAGCACCTGTGTATGATAATGAAACTCGCAAATCTGAAAGAGTACTGTTAATGAATGTAAAAGATGAATATAACGATGATTAAAATGAATCCAAATAGACTAAAAATTTGACAGAAGCATAATCATGTAACTAGCAAAATACTGCAAAAGAAATAGTCACCAAATTCGATACAGATCCGTATTCGTCCTTGGGTCGGACGAGTAAACCTGCAACAGTTTGGTACTCGTTCCGGGGTGAGACGAGAAAACCTATGACAGTTTGGTACTCGTTTCGGGGTGAGACGAGAAAACCTGCAATAAGGCAGGGGGTGCCCGAAGGCAAACCACCCATGGGTTGAAACTTTGTTTCGACACCAATCCGCTTGGGATGAGTCCGAAACCTGTTGTGATGTGTTGTCGGCAAATTGGTAGGATATTGTGGTCAAAAAAATTAGGTTTTTGGTTCTTGATTCGTGCCTTCAAAAGTCACCCAATAACCTCCTTTTCGATTAAGAGATTATGGATGTAAAGCACAAATCGTAAGTAAGTAAATCGGCAGCACTTCGTCGCTCAAAATGCTCCTTCTCTCGTATATCTTTTGGGTGGGAAAACTCACCAATTTATAGACCCAAGGGGTCTCTTTGTTTGAATTACGCATGCGAGGGCACCTCTTGAGTTAACTATCCTTTTTTTGAGAGAAAAGCTAACTCCTTGATAAAAAATCTTCTTTGCATGAGGTGTCTAAAATAAATACATGCATGATTGAAGTCTCTCTTCTTGATTTGGAGTCTTCACTCGCAATTGCAATGAAGGTAGCTTCAGTTAATTGGCGGAGTTGTCAGGAGGTTTGACTTTTTTGCGTCAAACCTTGCTATTCGTCCCACCCTGGAGCGATTGCTTAATCATCCCGGTGGGATGAATACTAGTTTGAATTCGTCCCTGGGTGGGACGAATAGAGAAAAAGGTGCCAAAAAGGTGCCAAATTGACTTTTGACCTTCTAAAACTGCTTTTGGGAGTGGTTAGGACCACTGTTTGACCTCTGGGGCTGCCCTAGGGGCTGTGTGTGTCAATGCGATCAGCGCTTGTTGTCACATAATCGGATTGGTGTTGTTTTGGTGTCTACAGATGCCCCTTTTTGGGAAGCGCTGTGCAAGGCACAACGTCGAGCAAAAATAGATAACCAAAGCACTAATGATTAGGGTTTCTCAGTAACCTAACCAACTCTTGATGCCCCAAGTATGGAAAGGGCATGCATTCTTGAATCCTTGCTTCGACGAGCTAAGGAACTAAAGTTCAAGTGTTAACCTTGTTTGGTGAGGTGTGACTTGAGCTTGGACATTGATCAATCATGAATAGGCAAAGGGCGCAACCTTTTGTCTATGGGAACCTTGAGTTCATGATTCACGAATGCCAAGTGTTTGATCAGTTTGTGATTGTTGCTTGTTTGCTGCCCCAAGCAAGGGCGTGATTGTCTTTGTCAATGATCCTTTGAATGCGTGTCATTTCCTTGATTGGGTATGTTGTTGTTGATTGGTGACTAAGTGTGACTACCCCCTCAAGCGACGAATCGATGAGGGAATGACCGACATGAGAAAAGTGACGAGTCGCTTGACCCAAGATGACTTAGGTAAGGGTGCCTTCAGTTGTTTTACCATTGAATGCGTAAGCAGTTTTCGAACATTTTGACCTATTTTTGGTGGGTTTTAACCCTTTTTGTGACGCATTTTTGAGCTGAAATTGACAAAAATCCGTCCTCCCGTGGAGCGGTCCGGCTATGGTAGCCTTCTTAGGGAGTAGGATAGTGACAATTTGTAACCCCAATGTCTATTTTGGATGCCAAGAATGTCAGGCGCAAAAGCGCCTTCGTTCGGCAATGTTATTGCTATTTTTGGATGGGTTTTGACCCGTTTTGGTGACGCCGTTTGGGGATGAAATTCTCGAAAATCCGTCTTCCCGTGGAGCGGTCCGGCTATGGTAGCCTTCTTAGGGAATAGGATAGTGAGGATTTGTGACCCCGACATCTGTTTTGCATGCCCGAAATGTCAAGTGCAAAAGCACTCTCATCGGACACTTTTATTGCTCTTTTTTGGTGCATTTTTGTGCATTTTTTGTTGTTTTGTTTTTATGTATATGTATTTACATTGATGTATGCATATGCTATTATGAATGCGATGTTTCTAATTTGTATGATGTATGCATATGGAATGAATGAAATGAGTTGTTGATGACTTGTCGATGGCACCATAGACTGTACAAGATTTGACTGACTTGTTGTACTAATGGGATGACTTTGTGGAATGACTTTGCATGTGAAAACTTTGTTTTTGTATTTTGCATATTTTTTGATGGTGATGTATGGAATGAAATGTACTAGTTGTTTGAAAATGTAGTTAAGCTTTTCTGAGATTCAGATATTTTAACTAACTAGCCAAGACTATACATTTATCTCGCAAGACTTTTGAACAAGGTATAAATCCGACTTGAATTTAACCAAGTTATTTCACATCCTTGTGTGTGCAATTGAGTTCGTTTATGTGGTATTTGTCAGGATACCGCCAATGCCAGATAGGCTATCAACCAAACCTATACTGAGGATCACCTAATTAGCTCCACTAACTCCGTTGTTGTATTTAGCAAGATTAATCCATGTGACAATCTAAGGTACCATAAGCTAGCTCATCCACATGCAAACATTGGTCTGCACACACGCAAAGCTAATGTGACAGACATATCGTCATGCGGGTAGGATACCACCATTGCTAGGTAGGCTATCAACCAAACCTGTAATGAGGATCACCTAGATGGTTTTTGAATGCTGAGAATTCCAGGGATTCAAGTTCAGGGTTATTTGTTGGCTCAATGGTTTGGGAGACTTGCTCGTCTATATAGTGATGAAAATCACTGTTTATTTTTTGTTTATTTTTCTATTTTTTTTTCTTTTTGAGCAAGGATTTTGAATAGTGGTGATAACCACTGTTATTTGATTTTGTATTTTGAGCTTTGTAAGTTTGAGCTTGTGAATGGCCTTGATCCTGTTGGCCTTGGGGATGACTACCCATCCTGTGCAGGGACGTGTAGTACGAATCCTTACGACTTTGGGAACCAAGGGGATAATGGAGATTATGAAGTAAGGGCATTGATATTTTAGGCCTTGGGGATGACTACCCATCCTGGTTAGGGGCGTGTAGTACGAATCCTTACAACTTGGAGACCAAAGGTGAGTGGAGATGGTTGTGATGATGGTTTGTTGGAATTGTGTTTTTGAATAGCGTTGATCCTTTTAGGTCTTGGGGATGACTACCCATCCTTGGCAGGGACGTGTAGTACGAATCCTTACAACTTTGGGGACCAACTATGATTGGGATTTGTGGAAGTGGTGAAAACCACTATTTATTATGGGGAATGGATAGGGAAGAGCTCGTCCTTTTGTCAATTCTCAGCATTCTGGAACCATTCGCACAGGGGGATGAACAGGCTAATATTTCACCTATGGTACCCTAGACTGCTTTGTAGGTTTCTCTTACGTTCACACAACTTAGGAATTATTTTATGTGTGTTAATTTGTGTTGGGATGCTACGTAACAAGGTGTGATCCAAGTAAAACTTTCCCGTGTAAAATCTGTTTAACTTTGTACAGTTTTTGGCTAGAAATTTAAAGACAGCTGAATGACGAAAACCCTATATACATTAGGAGACAACTGACTTATGCTAAAAATGGTGATGGTGTTATTCTGGATGTATGCATTTAGAAAATGGATTTGATGTGGAAAATGATGGAATTGCCAAGTAATGACAGTCTATGGTGCTTTTGACTTGTATGACCTAGCAAATATGCAATGTATGGATGCGATGCCTAATGCAACCTATATTTTTGTATTTTGATTTTTTTTTGTATGCATGGAATTGAAATGCAATTTTTTTGTTATTTTTGATGATTTTATGAGTATGCATGGAATTGAAATGCAATTTTTTTTGTGATTTTTGATGATTGTATTGTTTTTGTTTGTTTTTGAATATTTATTTTGACCAAGCGGTTATGGTAATCCTTGGAGCGTTTGGTGTTGACCAAAGGGTTTATGGATACCTTTGGGGCATTTTGGGGTTGACCAAGCGATTGTGATAATCCTTGGAGCTTTTTGGGATGACCAAGAGATTGCGATAATCCTTGGAGCTTTTAGGGGTTGACCAAGTGATTGCGATAATCCTTGGAGATTTTAGGTTGACCAAGTGATTGCGATAATCCTTGGAGCTTTTAGGGTGACCAAGTGATTGCGATAATCCTTGGAGCTTTTAGGAGTGACCAAGTGATTGCGATAATCCTTGGAGCTTTTAGGGTGACCAAGTGATTGCGATAATCCTTGGAGCTTTTGGGTTGACCAAGTGATTGCGATAATCCTTGGAGCTTTTGGGTTGACCAAAGGTTTTATGGACACCTTTGGAGCATTTGGTGTAATCCACTTGCTCTTCAGGGAATAGAGGTACCCCCAGCTTGATGATATTTGTGCATCGGATCTGGCTCTGGAGGGATTGGCATGAATGGATCGGCCCTATGCATGGATAGGAGGACAGGGTCTGCCTTCGGCACTGATGTGGCTATGGGGTCTCTAGGTGGAAGTTGCTCTTGGTCTATCCAAAGTGGTGGATTCAACATTTGATTCCAGTGCACTGGGTTAATGCGCCACTCATGCCCTAGCCTTGTACCTAGTTGTGCCATCAGTTCTTCATGGGTTATAGGGTGATTGTGCCATCGTGCATGATTGAGATATTCCATCTCAGTGTCAGCTTCGTAATCTCTATCAGAAAACCAAAGGCCCTTGTTGGCCTCGACAATTGCCTACGACATGCTAGGCTCTTCTTGTTCGAGCAGATTGATGTGGTCCTCATGGAGTTGTTCCGCTCGTTGCAGGGGGACCTGATTGCTTTGATGTGGCGCTTGCTCGATTGGCGCCTCTAAGGGGAATATTTCCATTAAGCTCTCTGGAAATTCTGAGACATGGAAGACCTCATCCTCGGGTAGCTCTACGGTCAGAGGTTGATCCTCTTCAAGAGGAGCCTCGCATAAGTTGGGCTTTTGGGACCCCGAGATCTTGGTCTCTATCGACTCTAAGTGCTCTAATGCTTTGCATGTATCGAGGGATTTGGGCTCCTCCTCTTTGGTTGGTTCCTGTTGAGGAACGTGGGGCCTATGGAGGGGTAGCCGGATAGCACCCCCCTACCTTGGTATTGCATTTCAGTCCACTCTTTTTCTTGCTCAGATTCCTCAGAGGCTTCTTGAGGGATTTCTGAGGGTGGCCCATGAACCCGGGTGGGTGCTTGAGGAATCGGGGGAGTAGCCTCCCGCTCCTGTCTAGGAGGCATTGGGGGTAGCGCTTGATAAGGTCACGGTGACCTATCTCGCATCGAGGGGTTGTGTCCCTCATAATGTTTTGTCTTATGCGTGCGAAGGGTTGGAGTCCTCGCCTGCATAGTGTGTTGGAACAACTCATCCTTCTGTGCTCGAATGCACTCTTTATTTAGAAGATACCGTTGCTCTAACTATTGTCGTTCTAGCTCAAGTAGCGTGAGTTGCATCCGACGTGCGATATGCTTGGCAGATTCTAAGATAGTTGGTCCTGCCGTCTCATGTCTAGAAGGCCTAGATGCCTCTCCTAGATATCTATCTCGGTCATGGTGATCCGAGATCTCTATAGGCCGCCTCCCTCTCGTTGGGGGTAGCGTATCATCCCCCCGAAGGCTCTGGCCTCAGTAGGTGATCCTGATAGCTAGCAGTTGCGGAGGCGTATTGCTCCCATGCGATGTATATTGCTCTTGAGGAAGGTAAGGGTTTTCCTCGTGCTCTCTTTCGTAAGTGAAAAAGGAACGGGCGGAGTTGGCTCGCCCCGCCCGAGGAGCCTTGTGCTCTGGATTTGTCCTTGTAGTCCTGACAACTAGAGGGGGTGAAGGAGGGATAGTGTAATCATGTGGTTCCTCCCGTCGAACCCTATGTTGACCTAGCGCTTCATCGCGCGGTGACCACTCATAGCGAGCATCTAAGGGAGCTCTCCTACGGATGTACCCCTCATGGAAGGGTGTGTGCTGGGTGCTATGCTGAATAGGAGTGCCCCTAGAAGAGGTGCCCCTATAGTCCCTTTCCGTTAAGGTGTGGAGGGGACTGCCTTGTGTGTCAGGTCGCCAAGGTGGTATGACCAAATCCTTGGGACTGTAACGGAGGTGACTCGTGCCTCCTTGGACATTCTCCGCAGCGTCTGCCCGTGAGTGGGCTTGACTACGGGTGAATACCATGGTAATGACTCTCTACAAGCTACGTAGATTTTTATCTTTTGTTTATGATTTTTTTATTTTTGATTTTTTTTTTGTTACACTAAGCAGAAAAGAACATACACACACAAAGCAATGATTATCTCTTTTAAAGATTAATGGTGTGTCCTAGACTGGTTTTAGTGTGTTTTTGATGATTTTTTTTTGTTTTGTTTTGAAGATTTTTGTGAAGAACGTTTAAATGCAACATGAAGGCTCTTATGACTCCCAAAATGGTCGCCCCTTCAATATACCATTGTCGGACCGATATACCAACCTCTCTATATACCCGCCCTTACGTGAGGGAGACTATAGGTACGTGAGAGCAGATGATACGTGGAACATAGGTGGTACGGAAGGGGAATCACTCTGTTTATGACACCTACCATAGAAGACTTATCCTCATGCGCTAGGAATCACCCTAGCTACACTTGGTCAGCTTTCATCAGGATTTACGTCTAGCAACAGTCACGATCGGGGTAATGTATGCAAATATCCAAGCCAACGTGGTGATGAAATCCACTGTTGGTCTTGCTCAAGGGCTGGGGTTTTACGACCAGCTCCTTGGTTTAAGTAACCACGTGATGTGTGGGGTTCATTTTAATTTGCAAAAAATGAAACAGGCAAACAAAAAGGAAACTTTCCCTAAGCCATACAAAAACTAAAAATCAGAAAACAAAAAACAGAAATTTGACAGAGGCTTGTTAAAAACCCCTACCTCTTCTCTGCCCAAAAGGATGTTTCTGATTTGCTACTCTGAAAAATGCACAGAACGCTATTCATCCCTGGGTGAGACGAATATCAAAACCGTATTCGTTCTAGGGTAGGACG
This sequence comes from Wollemia nobilis, assembly GCA_028583015.1. Classification (NCBI taxonomy): domain Eukaryota; kingdom Viridiplantae; phylum Streptophyta; class Pinopsida; order Araucariales; family Araucariaceae; genus Wollemia; species Wollemia nobilis. The sequence goes on along the minus strand of JAQPPZ010003302.1, from coordinate 527,005 downwards.
AATGCCTATTCGCCCCTGGGTGAGACGAATCCCAATTCTGTAATCATCATTGACCGAAACGAATAATAGTCTAATGACTAAAAAATAGGTACCTATAATCAAAACAAGCAATTTCAGATCAGAAATCTAACCTAAAAAAAAATAGAGGACAGAGGTCCCACCGTGATCGCCATTGAAAGCACGAGATTCCGAAAGATTGAAAGGAAAACTAATGCGATGTATTCAAAACCCAAAGTTAACGCTTAAGGTCCTATAAAGTGAAATGCATGAAATGAAAGAAAAGAGACGAATTTAAATGAGATAAAAGGAAGTATAGAAAGCACAACCCTTTTTATTTATACTCTTCCAATTCGGTTACAAAGACGTCTCCTCCCTTTAAAGGGGTAGGAGCGTTAACATAGTTTCAATTACAATCATGGATTTAGTGTTCCTCCTTCCGCGCGCCCACATGTGAAATGGGCGAGCCAAAGTGTTGCCGTCGCTGGTATTGATAAGTCTTTAATCCTTGCTGCTCCTCCTGCGTTCAAAGAAACAACAAATCGTTAGTAGCACTTGTGTATGATAATGAAACTCGCAAATCGGAAAGAGTACTGTTAATGAATGTAAAAGATGAATATAACGATGATTAAAATGAATCCAAATAGACTAAAAATTTGACAGAAGCATAATCATGTAACTAGCAAAATACTGCAAAAGAAACAGTCACCAAATTCGATACAGATCCGTATTCGTCCCTAGGTCGGACGAGTAAACCTGCAACAGTTTGGTACTCGTTCGGGGTGAGACGAGTAAACCTGCAACAGTTTGGTACTCGTTTCGGGGTGAGACGAGAAAACCTGCAATAAGGCAGGGGGTGCCCGAAGGCAAACCACCCGCGGGTTGAGACTTTGTTTCGACACCAATCCGCTTGGGATGAGTCCGAAACCTGTTGTGATGTGTTGTCGGCAAATTGGTAGGATATTGTGGTCAAAAAAATCGGGTTTTTGGTTCTTGATTCGTGCCTTCAAAAGTCACCCAATAACCTCCTTTTCGATTAAGAGATTATGGATGTAAAGCACAAATCGTAAGTAAGTAAACTAGCAGCACTTCGTCGCTCAAAATGCTCCTTCTCTGTATATCTTTTGGGTGGGAAAACTCACCATTTTATAGACCCAAGGGGTCTCTTTGTTTGAATTGCGCATGCGAGGGTGCCTCTTGAGTTAACTGTCCTATTTTTAGAGAAAAGCTAACTCCTTGATAAAAAATCTTCTTTGCATGAGGTCTCTAAAATAAAGACATGCATGATTGAAGTCTCTCTTCTTGATTTGGAGCCGTTCCTCGCAATTGCATGGCCTGAAGCTTCAGTTAACTGGCGGACTTGTCGAGGTTTGACTTTTTTGCCAGTCAAACCTGCTATTCGTCCCACCCTGGAGCGATTGCTTAATCATCCCTGGGTGGGATGAATACCAGTCTGAATTCGTCCCTGGGTGGGACGAATAGAGAAAAAGGTGCCAAAAAGGTGCAAAATTGACTTTTGACCCTCAAAACTGCTTTTGGGAGTGGTTAGGACCACTGTTTGACCTCTGGGGGCTGCCCTAGGGGCTGTTTGTGTCAATGCGATCAGCGCTTGTTGTCACATAATCGGATTGGTGTTGTTTTGGTGTCTATAGTAGGTTTGACGATCCAACAATTGTTCATGTTTGAGTAATATGGACCCTTCTTCATCCAATTCTAGTAATACTGACTGAAATTGTACCTGTGTGCCCACAAATTTCTTGAGAGAGGAAACATGGAAAACAGGATGGAGCTTGGAGGTGGGTGGAAAAGCCAATTTTTAAGCAGTGGAACCAATCCATTGAAGAACTTGATATGGTCCATAATATTTTGTAGCAAGCTTCTAGCACCGACAGAGTTGTAGGGATGATTGTTTGTATGGTTGCGAGCGAAGGAATACCATATCACTTACATCAAATTTGTGCTTAGAATGATGTTGGTCAGCCTATTATTGCATCTGATTTTGAGCCATTTCCAAATTTTGCTTTAGCTAGCGAAGAACATCGGTACGTTGGTTGAAAGTAGTGTCAATTGCCTAGACCTTGGAGCTGCCTGGGATGTATGAAGAAGGTGTGAGTGGAGGGTGCCCATAAACGACCTCAAAAGGGGTGAGTTTGGTTTTTGTATGATAGGAAGTGTTGTACCAACATTTAGACAAAGGAAGCCACTTCATCCATTGAGTAGGATGATCTGATGCAAAGCAACGAATATAGGTCTCCAAAAATTTGTTGACAATATCAGTTTGACCATCCATTTACGGATGACAGGCTGAACTCATTTTTAGCTTAGTTCCCTGCAACTTAAACAATTCTTGCCAAAAATGACTAGTGAAGGTGGGATCTCGATCGGACACAATGGAGGTGGGAATACCATGAAGGCAAAAAATAGAATCGAGAAATATTTGGGCAATGGTGGAGGTTGTGTAAGGGTGACTAAGGGAATAAAAATGGTCATACCTCGAAAGGCGATCCACTACCACGAGAATAATAGACTTACTTCCAAATTTAGGTAACCCTTCTATAAAATCCGTGGAAATGTCAGTCCAAACCTGATCTGGAATGGGCAAGGGTTGAAGAGTACCCGAAGAACGTATTGTTTCACCTTTCATCCCTTGGCAGGTATCACAAGTTGTGATAAAATCATGGATATCCTATTTCATACCTTTCCATAAGAATGTGTGTTTGAGGCATTCATATATTTTAAGAAATCTTGAATGGCCTACAGAGGGAGTAGTATGTAGTTCCTTCATGAATATCTCACGAAGTGGGGATGTGCGAGGAAGAACAAGGCGTTGGTGATAACACAGGTCATGGCCATCCTAATTGTAGCCTAGAAATGAAGTAGGATCATCACGGAGCGAGGCCACCAAAGCTTTCAAATCTGCATCCTGAAGTACCTCCTATCGTAAGGAATCTATCCATTGAGGAACATGTGAGGAAATGACACATAACATACTAAGGGCCTCAAATTGGTGAGAGAGAGCATCAACCACAACATTCTCTTTGTCTTTTTTATAGTTGATATCATAATCATATCCCATGAGTTTAGAAACCCATTTTTATTGTTTTGGGGTAGCAATCTGTTGTTACAAGAATTATTTGAGACTCTGATGGTCTATTTTAATGGAGAAATGACACCCAATGAGATAATATTGCCAATGGGTTATAACATGTAAGATGGCCAACATCTCCTTGGCATATGTAGAATTTCCCAAGTTACAATCAAAGAGTGCCTTACTAGTGAAAGCCAAGGGTCTCCCTTCCTGCAGCAACACTGCCCCGATCCCATGACCGGAAGCATCACTTTGAATGACAAAAGGCTTGGAAAATTTGGCATGGCTAGAACTGGTGTTGTGGTCATAGCATGCTTCAATTCAAGGAAGGCTTGTTCAACGGGTCCCGTTAAAGTAAAATAGTCCTTCTTTAACATGGATTTGAGGGGGGTTGCTATTTTACCATAATTACAAACAAATTTGCGGTAGTAACCTGTAAGCCCTAAGAATCCTCAAAGTCCCTTGAGAGTGTGATGTTTTGGCTAGTCTTGAACTGCCTGAATATTCTTGGGGTCGACCTTGACACCCTCTTTGGAGACAATGTGTCCTAGATACTCCAATTCATTTAGACCAAAGGAACACTTGGACCTCTTAGCAAAAAGTTGATGTTGTGCAAAAAATTGTAATGTTTGATCCACATGGATAAGGTGTTCTTCCCACGAGCGATTATAAACCAAGATATCATCAAAGAAAACTAGGATGAACTTCCACAGGAAAGGGTGAAAGATGTTGTTCATCAAGCTCTAAAATGTGGAAGGAGCATTTTTCAGACCAAATGGCATTACCAAGAACTCATAGTGACCTTCATGAGTACAAAATGTAGTTTTGGGGATATCCTCATCCTTGAGCCTGATTTGATGGTAGCCAGAATGAAGGTCTAACTTGGAGAAGTACATAGCTCCATGTAATTCATCTAGTAATTCATCCACTACCGAAATGGGGAATTTATCCTTGATGGTAATTTTGTTGAGCTCATGGTAGTCTATACACAATCACCATGAGCCATCCTTCTTGCGAACTAGTAAAACTTGAGAAGAGTAAGGGCCGGTACTCAATCGAATGACACTAGTTTTGAGCAATTCTTGTACCATCTACTCAATTTCAGACTTGATAGCATGAGGATACCAATATGGTTTGATTTTGGGTGGTGCATTACCTAGTAGTAGTGGAATAGCATGGTCATGTGAGCAACGAGGCGACAAGGTAGTTGGTTCTAAAAAACACCATTGTGCTTGGTAAGAACAATTTGCAAATCTATTGGAATTTGATCCACTATGGAAGTGCTTAGTTGAATTGAAAATATTTGTGTAATGACCCCACGGGATGAATTTTTGAATAATTTCTCCATACAATTGGAACTGATAATTTGGGAAGGGCCTATTTTGGTACCATGTAGGATGTGTGTTTTTCCATGCTGTGAAAACTGCATCCATAGTTATGCAAAGTTCTAGTTGACAGTGCCCAAGGTGCTCAATCATTGGGATCTCAACACCATGTCACATCCTCCCAATTGAAGGGCAAACATGTCTTGCTTGAGTTCATAATCCCCCATATTTATTTTAACATTGTGACATTTACCTTTACAAGGTTAAGTGCCTCCATTTTACACCATATATAGCAATTAGCCTCCTTGGCAACTCGGGGATAAATGAAGTTGTGTGTGCTACCTGAATCAATAAGAATAGTAAGCCGTTGGCCTTTGAAAAACCCACAACTCTCATGGTTTGTGGAGTGGTAACCCCGAAAAGAGCATGGATGGAAATTTCTACTTCAGGGTCTTGTGTTTCCTCTTCCTCTTTAGTTGGTGTTTCAGCTGTGTCACTCTCCTCATCACTTTGGTCACTACTATCGGGTTCCTCTACATCTATTAAGAACAATCTCTTATTTGCACATCTATGCCCCTTTACAAATTTTTCATCACAATTATAACATAGCCCTTGGGCGTGGTGCACATCCATTTTAGCTATAGTCAATCGCTTAGGAACATGAGGTTTATTATCAATATTATTTTGGAATCGAGGAGGAAAGGGAGGCCGAGCTTGAGAAAATCATGATGGTCATCGTTGAGCTAAGTTTAAATTTGACCAATCAGGATAAACTGATAGCCTCCATCATGGTTTGTGGTTTAAACATCTTGACTTGATCCTGTAGATCATATTTCAACACACTCACAAAAAAACTCATAAAAAATCCCTCATTCAATCCCCTTGTCTTATTGGCCAATTTCTCAAATTGTGTCTGGTAATCATGAACTGTGGTAGTTTATTTTAACTTTGTCAATGCTCCTGTAAAGTCTTCATAGTCATCAAGGCCAAATCGGGTGAGTAGTTGGGACTCAAAGTCCTCCCAAGATAGATTAGGGGTAGTGGCTTGTAGCCATTGGTACCAATGTAAGACTCCATATTCTAAGTTGAAGGAAGCCACCTGAACCCGATGATATATAGGGACATTGTGGAGTCTAAATGATTGATCAACCCGATATAACCACCCATCGACATCCTTTCCACTGAACTTAGGAAAATACAATGTAGGCATTTTGAATGTTGGATCACAGTCATAGTAAGTGTCTTCGGTTCCTCTTATTCGGTATTTTGTTTCCCTTCTTTGACCTCGTTCAGAGTTTTTAGCTTGGTGTTCAGATGTGAGAGTACCTTGCAATTGTGTCTCCACCTTTGTAATTTATTTTTCTAAGTGGATTCTAGTGGTATCCAGATTTTTTCGGAGCTCTCGAATCTCTTCTCTTATGGTGTGGTTTGTAGTGGTCAAGTAGTCAAGGGCTTTTTGCATATCGGCCAATAATGTGGCAATTTCTAACTCCTTTTGTCCACGAGTGTCGCTCGCCATTGTGGGCCCTCTTTTACTCAGTTACTAAAAATAGATGTGGGATTTTAGGAGTTACTATTTTTAGTAAGGGTCCAAAATTTAATTTGGGCAATGTGTTGCATCTCTGATTTTAGGATAGGGTCCACTTCAATGGTTGTTTGATCTGAGCGCTCAATGAGGAGATATACTGAATTTCTTAACTTTTTGTGATCTCCTATTTGTTGCAAGTCGATGTGAAGGTAATTTCTTCCCCTTAGACTTAAAATTTCACTAGTGAGTCCTTGAGATTCTTTGGTGTAGAATAATAAGTAGCTTCTATTCCCAAAAATTTGGATCAATTTGATTGATCATTGAAAAGTTATGGCCTTAGCAAGAAAAATAAAAAATTACTATTTTTAGAAAATCGATGCAAAATTTGACCAAGGGTTGCCAAGGACAATTTTGTTTGGAATAGAGTGTAGAATTATCTGATAAATTTTGGGGTTAGTCTGAGCTTTGTGTGAAGATATATCTCTATTTTAATAAAATTTCAATGCCTTTCCACATACATTACAAAGTATTACAAAATAATATCATAATGGGATCCCCCACGTTGGAAGTGGGTCATTACATAAGTAAATGAGAATGAAAAATGGCGTTAGGATAGGATCCTAACAGATTGCTCCAATCCTCTTGAGTAATTTTGTCCGTCACAATCTTGGTGGGACATTTGTTCAATAGATAAACTGCATAATACATAACTTTTATCCAAAAATCATGTGGTAAATTCTTTATCTTTAGCATACTTCATGCCATTTCCATAATAGTTTTATTCTTTCTATCTGCAACACCATTCTATTATGGTGTGTATCTAGTAGTAAACTACCTATGAATTCCATTTTCATATGTTTGAGAGTCTTTACATAATACCCGCTCTGTTTCTCAACTAGAGCCTTGAACTCTTAAATTTGTTGAAAGCTTCTAAATTTTGCTTGATGGGATAAACCCATGTTTTTTGACTGAAATCGTTAATGAAAGTTAGAAAATATTTATTTCCAGAAAATGTGTTGGTATATATTGGACCACAGATATCTGAGTGCACCATCTCCAATAGCTATGAAGCTCTCCAAGACTGCCCTACAGGGAATGCATCCCTGTGCTGATTGCCAACTAAGAAACCTTCACAAACTTGATTGGGTTGCTCAATGAGGGGTAAACCCTTCATCATCTACTTCTTGTGTAGCAAGTTCAGGACACTGAAACTTAGGTGACCGAATCTAAGATGCCACAATGAGGTAGCATCTTTCACTACTGTACTCAATAACATCAGTAAGTCATTCTAAATCTACAGGGGAAATATTTTATTCTTAGTAATGGACATAGTTGCAATTTGCCCATGCTCTTTATCTTTGATGGTAAAGGTTCCATATTTAAATTGAGCAGTGTCCCCCTTATGTACAAGTTGTCCAACACTCAACAAGTTATGTTTCAACTCAGGCACATAATACACATATTGTATTTTTTTCCTTTCACCGTTCTTGGTCTGGATAATAATATTTTGTTTTCCTTTGACAAGAACCTTGCTATTTTTTCCCATTTTCATTTTAGATTGGATTGTTTCATCCAATTGTGAGAATATCTCTTTGTTCCCCATCATGTGGTTGTTGCATCCACAGTCAAAATACTATGTGTTCTTATGGCTCTCCTCCTTAGTACTACAAGTCAGCAACATGTTCCCACATGCATCTCTACACTTTGCATTTTTAGCTTCGTTTGTGTAGTGGGCTTGTTGTTTGTTATCCTTAGCCATCTTCTTTCTACACTTAGAAATATAATGACCAAATTTCTTACAGTAGTAACACTGGATCTTGGATTTATCAAACCTTTGATTAGACCCAGCTTGTTGATTTTTGCCATTGCCTCTTCCTCCTACTTGATGGAAGTTGTAGTTGTTCTCTCCTTCATCGGAGTTGGACCTTCCTCCTCGCTTGTTACCTCTTCCACACTTGCCTTGATTTCTTTATCCTCTTCCTCCTTGAGAACATCAGGCACCTTGGTGGGATTCATCTCTTTTGCCACTATCTTGAAATGATACTTACATATTAAACGCTTTCTCCAACGAGGACTGAGATGACCGACTCAGCCTATGCTCATGTGTCTATAGATAACCCATGATCTCATATATAGAGAGGGTTTTCAAATCCCTTGATTCTTATATTGCTATCACAATTGATTCAAACCTTATTGGCAGGATTCTCAAAATTTTATCCACTATCCTCTGGTTGTCCACAATCTTCCCATTCAATCATATATGGTTGATGATATCCATTGTTAGGGTGAATAAGTCACTCATTGACTCTGATTCACTCATCTACAGGTTCTGAAACTCTCTTCTCAACATCTATAGCTTCACCAACTTCACCCTGTTGGTGCCCTAATAATAACTGGCTAAAATTTCTCAAGCTTTCTTTGTTTTAGTTGTTGCTGTAATCCGTAGGAAAATTATCTCTTCAACTGCTTGCATTATATAAAATAATGCCTTTTGATCCTTATTTATATTATTCTTAAAAAAATTTGAATATGCTTGGGAGAGTGCAGGCAATGTTGTTGCATATTCCATTTTCGCATAACCATTCTCCACCAAGTCCCATATATCCTGAGACTCGAATAGGATCTGCATCTAAATGCTCTGGTAATCATAATTTTTTTTGTTGAACTGTGAGATCTACAACTGCAATGAGTTGTTTTTGGAAGCCGTTACTTCAATATTCCATGGGTAGGCATTAGATCTGATACCAATTTGAAGTTTGTAATCCGATTTCGGATAACGAACACTCCAATTTAGAACAAAAACTGCAATCCAAAGCTAATAAAAGTCAAACTGTAGCGGAATCACATACACATGAATCCAGGGCAAATACAGTTAAAGATTTAGTGGAATCATGAATATGGACTTTAGGTTTTGCAATTTGCAACTATTAAAAAGGAGAAGGTGTGGAATGAAATCTGCATGAATTAACATGGGAGGAGATGCGGAATAGAATCCACACAAGTTTATGGTTGATATCACTAATGCCACAAATATAATGCAGAATACCAATCCGCTGCCAAATACAAATAAAAGGGTCTATAATAGAGTTTAGGGTTGAGTGGATGTGGATTGGAGACCAAGACAATGTGGAATGCGAAACACACCAAATATTAGCGCAAACATTAAATGCAATTTTATAATATAAATAATCTAAATTTTATTCCACTAGAAATTGCAAAGAAATAAAGTGGAATGAAACCTAATTCCAATCCGTAGATTTAACAAAGAAATTAGTGCGAAATTGAAACACAACCTTCTACCACAAGATTTACGATGTACTCGAGCGGAATGGAGGAAATATAAAAATTAACTTTTCTAAGTTAACTAATAATACGCAAAAGCTAAAAATTATGCAAATATTTATTTATTGCTTAATGCTAAAAATACATCCACATACACTGAGTTGGAAATACATCCACAATCACCTACAACTATAATAGTTTGTAGGGTATACTCTGTCCTTCTATTGCACTTATGCTCCACATAACACTGTTGCATTTTTCTTCTGCTCTCTGCTCTGTTATGATTTTCTTCAACATCTGCAAAATAGAATCCCAAAAGAAATATAAAGCTAGGGATTCATGTATGAGGCGGGAAAGCTTCACCAACTACTCTGATGTGCAATTAACTAAAAATTAGGGTTTCCTTCCAATCATAAAATTGACTGATAGTTTGAACTACTAGTAATTAATTCGAGTGAATCAGGATCCGACGAGTTGGTTGAAATGCCAGAGATATCAAATTTGGTTTAATTTTCTAAGACTTACAACCTATTTAGATGATATTTACAAAACTTACGGCACTGTCGAGGAACTCTGTCTCTTCATAGAGACTATCAAAAGGTATAAGTTACTTCCAGGTAAACAATTTATGTAAGTCTACGATATTTCTTTAGGAAGAGTAATAATCTGGTGGTATTGATGTGTTTGTTAGGTGGGATTCCTATGCGACTTATTGCCTTCTTAAGTATATGAAAATCGTATACATGGCATTATACGACGCTGCGAATGAAATGACACGGCGGGCGGAGAAGAATCAAGGCGGTGACACCCTCGACTATGCCCGTAATATATATATATATATATATATATATATATATATATATATATATATAAACAAAATATTCATTTTTGTTGACTTAAAGAGTTATTGCTAATTTCATAAACATTTATATAGGAGGCATACTTAAATTGGAATCATTGTGTTCAAGTAACCATGAATTGTCTGTTGGGGATGGTATGATATGCAGTGGGAAGCTCACCTAGTTTTTTACATGCAATAATTTGAGTGGATTGATGCTGGTTACATACCAACTTTCAAGGAATATTTAGATAACGCCACAATGAGTAGTGTTATTTGTTTGGTGACCTTGAAAACCATATTAACCTTGGATGACTCTCTTCATCACAACATCCTCCCAAAATTTGATTATCCTTCAAGGTTTCATGAACTTCTATGCTTATGCTTCAGATTAAGAGGTAACACCAGAACCTTCAAGGTATTGTATAACATCGAGTGTTGAGTTAGGCCTGTAATCTTAAAAAAATATTTGATCTTATATATCTATATTTTATTCTTTATTAATATGGAAGTTGCTCGCGAAGAAATAGCCTCAGTCGTAGCGTGTTATATGAGAGATCATCCGAGATCTACGAAGGAAGATGTTTTGAATTTTGTGATGGCTCTAATGAGAGAAATATTCAAAGAATTAGATTGGGAATACCTGAAAGCTGATAATATTTCGGCTATAAGTAAGGATTATGCCTACGCCATCACCAGAGGTCTCCATATTTTTTACAAAGAAAGAGATAGGTTCATCATTTCCACACAAGACATAAAGAATCATGTCATCAAACTACTTATACAACGTATCAAAATGTAACCTAATGTTTAGGTTCAAGTTCATACCTACTGCATGTAATTTTTTCTCTTTTTTCTTTTTGTTTATGAGTTTAGGCATGTAAATGAGTTTTGAACACAAAGACTGTTGTCGACAGTCCATGTAAAATGATGCTTTCAATATGTTTGTAATGTGTGAAAACCATTCACAACTAATGTAAGAGTTCTTTTTAAGAAATTAAAATAATTCTTAAGGATTTTTTTTTATATAATTATGGATTTGAAAGAAATTTATAAAATAAAAAGATACGTAAAAATTTAAAAACTATTAATTTTTTTTTAAATTGATTATTAAATGAATTTAATTTGAAAATTCAAAGCTATGCTTACACAATTGTTTAATTTTTTAATTGAACTTTCAAGAATAACCTGTATTAATGAAAAATGAATAATGATATAAGTTTTCATTATTTTTAGTTTATTTTTCAACTAATGAGAAGAATTCAACATTTTAAAGAAAACTTATTCTAATCACAAAATAGTTCCTTTCATAAATTAAATTAGTTTTTTTAGGTATAATATAGTATTCATTCGTAATTAAATAACTATTATAACCACTTTTGTGTGGGATTTGAAAAATACGTCCATGATATGTTTGATTATTATAATATTATGTTATTTTAATATTGTCATCAATTGATGATCTCTACAACACCTCTACCACTATTTTTTTAAGTATGATTAAAGGTATTTGCATTCAAATTATAATATAGTTACTTTAACAAATTAAAATAATTATTTTTAGCTATAATAAAGTATTTTTTTTTAAGTAAATAACTTTATAATGACATTCATCTACGATTTTAAAAAAGTCCTTCATGATATATTTAATTATTTATATATTGTGTTATTAATTATTCAAATATTATGTCTTCAATATATTATCTCTATAACACCTTTACCACTATTTTTTGAATATGATTAAAGGTATTTTCAATATCATATAATATATATCTTTATAACATCATACGGTAGCTTCAACTTATGTTGAAGCTTCCAGAGTGAGGAATGACGCCAAGGAAGAGATCCCACAAGTTCATACCAAAAATTTTCCATGACATAAAAATGCCAATCCTATTGTTGAAATTCCTATTATTGAGTTTGATAATGCATGCAAGTGGCTAGAAAAGCATACACTGATAGGTTATTTCCTAGATCATATCCCAAATGACACTCTGTTTTGATCTTGGATTCAATAGTATTGACAACCTTATGGCATTAAGATAGATAATATCCAAAATTTGTCAAAAGAGTTTTTCTTTTTCACTTTGCTAATGCTCAGCATGCGCAAGAATTTTTAGTTAGGATCCCTGGTTTGTTTGAAGCTCTTTGATTATCTTTCAAAAATGGTCCAAATATTTCTCTATCAATGATGAGGTTTCTCTGGAAGTGCTTGTTTGGGTTGAGTTCCCTAGTCTTTTGATGACCTTTTGGCACTTCCTACAAAGTATTGCTTCCACCCTTAGAAATGTGGTCTACTTAAAATCAAAAAATTCTATAATATATTTCCTAACAGGAATGTGTGTGTCAAAGTCTATCTTTCCAAGGACCTTATTGAGTCTATTGAACTGAAGATTGGTGACAAGGTTTTTATTTAGCATATTGTATACATTAATTTATCCAACACCTATTACTATTGTCAATTAGTAGAGCACAAAATTAAATATTATCTACTTATGGCTAATCAATTCAAATTGTGCAATATTTGTTTTCCTCCCCTACTCCAATAGCTCCAACTTCAAGAGCCATTAATCTTTGAGATGAATGGAATACTAAAAAAATAGGAAAAATCATCAACCTAAGCAACTAGTAGTGCAGGGAGGTTTTAGTTCTAACCCTTCGATGCAACAACCCTTGGCACCACATATGCTAGCATTTCTGACTCCCACTACTCTAGTGTAGTCGTCTCCCTTGGCACCAGGAGGGTCCTCTTTTATACCTGCTTCAAACGAAGTTTCATCACCTCTAGTATCTTCTTATTCTGATGATTTTGCTACTTTCATTCTTAATAAAATATTTCCTGAGGATGTATCATTCTCAAAGTATTATTGTTCATGTAGTCTCGCTCATGATGGATTACATCAAGAAAAGAGATATCAAAATATCATTTCTTAGGAAAAATCATGAATGATTTCTCATCAATTCATTCACTTCCCTAGGATATTTGGGAGATATTAAAGATGTTTTCGAGGGAATTAACCTCAATAATCCTCAATTAATTTTTTATCCTGGAATGTAAGAGGACTGAAGGACCCAGTTTGGAAATATCAGGTCCGCAAAGAGATTCAAAATGTTGCTTGCATGCATGACAATTTGGATTTTCTATGTTTGCAAGAATTTAAAGTTGTTGACTTCATTTTGGATAGTACCTATACCATTTTATGATCAACAAGTTTTTTGTTCCCATCACACTCCTAGTAGAGGAGCTACCACTTTCATTTCCTTTAGGTGGCATTCTCATATTGTCACATGGGGGGTGGACCCCTCAAATCAGTTAGTTTAGATTCTTTTTTAATTTGGTGGTATCCCTTTTGGTTTTATTAATATGTATGCTTCTAATAATGCATCAAAAAGGTGTGCTTTATGGTGATGACTTGCTTTTTTCTTTTTTAAAGAAGTTTGGGTGGTGTGTGGTGACTTCAATATAGTGGAAAAACCAATTGATAAACTTGGTTTGCTCCCTATGAGTTGGGATATTGGAGAGTGGGAAGCATGGGTTTTTTTTAAGAATAATCTTGGGTTGAGTGACCCTAATTCCTGCTTTATACCCTTTGATTTGCCTGATTTGGTGTGGTATACTTGGCCCAACTTTCAAGTTGGAAATATCCATATTTTGAAGTGGCTTGATAGAGCTATGATGTATGAACATTCTCATTTTTATTTCCATCACTTTTGTACTTCTCTACCATTTATTTCAACTGTTCCCGATACCACCCTTTCTGATCCTGCTCCAATTGTGTTTTCCATTTCTTGTTCTCCACCTCCACCTTGTCAATTCAAGTCTCAGTTTGTTTGAATATTTATTTTTTAAAACATTAAGCTATGTCTACTCATATTCATAGAATTTGGAATCATATTCCAAAATTGGGGTGTGATGTTCAACCATACCTTCACATTCTTCAAATTCATCAATGGGTTGATCTTCAAACTCACCTTCACCTTCCTTAGATGGTTCAATTATTTTTAAAAGTGGGCTACTCTTTGTATTCAATATTGCAAGATCACAATCCACATTTGTAACCCAAAATTCAATTTTATCATAATTTGGAAGGTGTAGGTTTTCTTGACCATCAATTTCAACAATCTCATCCAAAGTGTCTTCCAAGAAAAAGTGGTGAAATTCTATTATGTCTTTGAATTCATTTATTGATTCTCTTTCAACTTCATTTTCAACCACTTTTGATAACTTAGGGGTTTCTATAATGGGATCAATTTTTATATTCTTCTTTCTATGATCATCCCAATCCTCACTTGTAAACTAGAACTTTGAGCCACTCATCTTCAGCTCATCACAACTTGAATCCTATTGAATTTCTTGATCTTTACAATGATTATCTTCTAAAAACGAGTGATGATATTACATCATGTCTTTAGATTCATCTCTTGACTCCTCAATTTCACTCTCAACCACCTTTGGTGAGTCAAGGGTTTCTTTAATAAAATAAACTGTTGTATTTTGCTCCCAATGATTATCCCAATCTTATTTTGTGAATAAACATGAACCAATATCCATATATTGATGGGTTTGTTCACCACAATATTCATTAATGGACCTTGGATTTAAGACTTGCACATACTCTTGGATGAAATCTAAGGTGGTTGTAATATTTGGATATTCAACTTTATCCCATTGACTACTCACATTAGGCCTCATTAAATTCAAGGGTGCTATATTGGATGGTTGGTATTGGTTGGAATCCATAGCTCCTGAAAAATAACTCATCATGGAAGAAGGTTGTGTCTTATCCTAACTCATGGGTGGTATCTCATTTTGAGTCTTAGGATTAAGTAATGATAGCTTACCCATATCAGCATTTTTCAAAGTCCACCATCGTTCTACCATAATTGCCTCATTGTAGGTCTTGGGGTAGGTATAGGTACCACTCAAACACAACCTCATACAATGTATATAAAAATAATCTACAAGGAACATCTCCATTCCACATTTTTAAATACCTTAAAATATCCTTGTATCTTTAAATATGTTCCTCAACCGAGATCACATCATGCTTAAACATGGGTAAATAATTTTCTACACCTTCAAAATTTTGATGAGTAGGCATGTCTAACTAACTTTAATAGTCACCTATCCACAATATGCAATTCTTGCCTTGGTTGGAATAATTGATGTCATTAGTAAACCTTAAAGACCATAACTTTAATACCAAATTTATTAGTCAAATAAATATCTTGCAAAGAAGCATGAAATGACTAACAATATTTAAATGTTTCACAGTAAATCATCATGTATATCAATCAAAAGATATGCATCAATTAAACCATGATATTAGAGAACATTCTCCAATTTGCAAAAGGTTAGCATTAATGCATCATCAATTAGAGAATGTTTTAGTCAATGAAAGTGATCACAAGAAATCAAAACTTTGTTAGTAAAGACCAATACTTTTAGATAAATCTTTTAAAGAAACATGAAAAAATTATCATCTAAATAGCAATAAAGTAAACCAATTTAGTCCTTCTTCTAGTGCCAAAATTTTGAGTGATAATTTTACCCAATTGCAAAACCACACTCACACTTACAATTTTGATCACAAAACCCTCTCTTGCAAAGAAGTTAGAAACAAAAAACTTCTCCAAGGTTCCGTAATATAAGCATTGCACATGTGTATTTGTAATCTTGTAAATATGTGTTAAATAAGTGCTAGGAATACCTTAGTGATTTGCAAGTAACTATTAACAAGGGGTCTGTGTTGGTTTATTTTATTATGCTATGCTAGTAATTGTTCATGAAACTTAAAGAGAAAAATAAAATGTGATTGGCCCTCATATGTGAAAGCACGAGATTCCGGAAGAAAAACAGTACTAGGATGTAATGTAAACAAAACTAACTCGATGCATGAAATAAAACGAATGTAATCGAATCAAAACCAAACGTATAATGAAAAATAGGAGCACAACCCTTTTTTTTTATTAATATGATTCCGGTTTCGGTTACATTCCATCTCCGTCCCCTTTACGGGCTAGGAGGATTAGCATGTTCTGGTTACAATCGTTTCTAGTAGTCTTCCTTCCGCGTGCCCACATTTGAAATGGGCGGGCCAAAACGTTGCCGCTACTGGTGTTGATGAGTCTTTAACCTTTGCTCGCTCCTCCCGCGATCAAAGAAACAACAAAGATGTTAGTAGCACCTGCTGCAAATAAGAAACGTTTATTTTTTGCAATTAATGAAAGATGCATATACAGATTGATTAAAACAACGGATTGCAAAAATAAAATAAAATGAACTAAAATAAAACCGAAATCATAACGCATAAAATCTCGGTATTATTATTATGCAAAAGAAATACAAATAGAACACTGAGCTTGGTCGACGAATGGATGGATCCATGGATCCGGATTCATGTTTTCCATAAGCGCCCGATGACCTCCCTTGCAGAAGAAATCACGGATGCGGATGACGTGAATCGAGGCTTAAAACGTCTGGCGGTAAACTGGCAGGGCTTTGCTACTCCAAACGTTTCTTCTCTTTTTTTGGGTGGGAAAAGTCCACCATTTTATAGACCTAGGGGGTCTCTTTGGATAGGCATGCATAAGCGCCATGTGGTGGTCACAGGTGCCATGTGGCGGTCATGTCTTCCCATGAGAGAGGAAAGTCCTCCATGACTTGGGCTTTCATGAATGCCCCTGTGACAGTCCTCTAACGGCCCACGTAATTGACTGACTTCCACTACCGATTGTTTAATGTCCACCTTCAAATGTTTAATGCTTATTTGTTTAATGTCCACGTTTATTTGTTTGATGTCCACTTTTATTTGTTTGATGTCCCTTTAATTGTTTAAAGTTCGCTTTATTGGTTAATGTCTGCCCAGGCGCAAAGACGAGAGTTTGTCGCGATATCGCAGATGTAGTGCGATATCGCGACACCCAGGCCTTAGGCTTCCTTTTGGCCTTGGCGTGTCGCGATATCGCGACACCTAGGCCTTAGGCTTCCTTTTGGCCTTGGCGTGTCACGATATCGTGATGTCAAGATATCATGACACCCAAGCCTTAGGCTTCCTTTTGGCCTTGGCATGTCGCGATATCATGACACCCAGGCCTTAGGCTTCCTTTTGGCCTTGGCGTGTCGCGATATCATGATGTCATATTGCGACACCCAGGCCTTAGGCTTCCTTTTGGCCTTGGCGTGTCATGATTTCGTGACGTATCGTGACACCCAAGCCTTAGGCTTCCTTTTGGCTTTGGCGTGTCGCGATTTCGTGACACCCAAGCCTTAGGCTTCCTTCTGACTTTGGCGACAAACTTCATAGGAAGATTGCCTTAAAAATGACCAACTTCTGTCTGGACAATACATAAAACAAAAGAAAGGTGTCGAAGGTGGACGGCCAGAAGAAAGCAAATGGGACATAACCAAAGCACTGTCACGTAATCGGATTGGTGCTGTTTTGGTGTCTACAGATGCCCCTTTTTGGAAAGCGCTGCGGGTGACGCAGTGCTGAGCAAAAATAGATAACCAAAGCACTAGTGATTAGGATTTCTTAGTAACCTAACCAACTTGTGATGCCCCAAGCATGGAAAGGGGATGCATTCTTGAATCCTTGCTTTTGACGAGCTAAGGAATTTGATTTCAAGTATTAACCTATTTTGGTGAGGTGTGACTTGAACTTAGACATTGATCAGTCATGAATAGGCAAAGGGCGCAACCTTTTATCCATGGGGGAACCTTGAGTTCATGCTTCGGGAATGCCAAGCGTTTGATCGCGTTTGATCAATTTGTGATTGTTGCTTGTTTACTGCCCCAAGCAGGAGCGTGATTGTCTTTGTCAATGATTCTTTGAATGCATGCCATTGCCTTGATTGGGTGTGTGTTTGTTGATTGGTGACTAAGTGTGACTACCCCCTCAAGCGACGAATCGATGAGGGAATGACCGCCATGAGAAAAGCGACGAGTCGCTTGACCCGAGGTGACTTAGGTTAGGGTGCCTTCAGATGTTTGTCCATTGAATGTGCAAGCAGTTTTCTGACTTTTGGATTATTGTTGTTGGGTAAAAACCCTTTTGGTGATGCCATAATGGGGTGAAAGTGTCAAAAGTCCATCTTCCCGTGGAGCGGTCCGGCTATGGTAGCCTTCTTGGGGAAGTAGGAGAGTGACAATTTGAGCCCCGACATCGATTTTGCTATGCCAAGAGGTTAAGTGCAAGAGCACTTGTGTCTGGCAATGTTTATTGTTGTTTGTTTGTGTTGCATTTATTTGTTGTTTTTGTTGTTTTTAGTGTGTTTTGACCCTTTATTGTGGGGGGTCTTGGGAGTAGAATAGAGTGACCATTTGTGCCCGACATCGATTTTCTATGCCAAGAGGTTAAGCGCAAGTGTATTGATGTCCGACAATGATTGATGGTGATGGATGCATGCTTATGGTAATGGATGTATATGGTATGATAAATGCAATTGTTTTTTATTTATATGTGATATGCAAAATGTAATGGATGAAATGAATTTGTGTTGTTTGGTTAGGGCACCATAGACTGTTTAGGACTTTGTTATTTTGTTTTTAGGCGATTACTGTGGTAGATGACTTTGTATGTATGCATGTGGTTTTTTTTGTATTTCTGATGGTATTGTAAGGATGAAAAGTAGCGCAGTTGGTTTAGAAATGTAGCTAAGGTTTTCTGAGACTCAGACGGTTTTAACTCACTAGCCATGACTGTACTTTATCTTACAAGACTTTTGAACAAGGTATGAATCGGACTTGTTTTTGACCAAGTTATTTCACATCCTTGTGTGTGCAATTGAGTTCATTTATGTGGTATTCATCAGGATACCGCCAGTGCCAGATAGGCTGTCAACCAAACCTGTACTGAGGATCACCTAATTAGCTCCACTAACTCCTTTATTGTATTTAGTCAGATTAATCTGCGTTGTTTCTAGGATACCATAAGCTAGCTCATCCACATGCAAACATTGATCTGTACACAAGTTAATGTGACAGATATATCGTCATGCGGGAGGTTTACCGCCAGTGACCAATAGGCTATCAACCAAACTGGTACTGAGGCTTACCTCATGACCTGTCGAAATGCTGAGAGTTCCAGGGATTCAAGTTCGACTCCCTTCTTTTCTTCAATTGTATTGGGATACTTGCTCGATTGTAGTGATAAAAATCACTGTTTATTTTTATATATTTTTCTTTTGAGCAAGGGATTGGGATATGGGATGTCAAATGATTTTTGACATTTGCAAATTTTTGATGTTTTGCAACTATTGAGAATTTTGGGATTCTTGGGGAATTGGGTAGGGAGGATGCTTGTCCTTTTGCCAACTCTCAGCATTCTTTGGGTCATTTACACAGGGGGATAAGCAAGATAACCGTTTCGCTTATGGTGACCTAGATTACTGTGCAGGTTTCATCTTTCGTTCATACAACTTAGGAATTGTTTTATGTGTTTTAGTTTGTGATGGGATGTTACGTAACAAGGCGTATTTCAAGTAGAACTCTACCTTCGTAAAATCTCTCTGACTTGGTACAGTACGTGGCTAGAAAGCAAAATGACGACTGAAAGACGAAAACTCTTGATACATTATGAGACCACTGACTCTATTGTGGTAAACAACCGTTAATGGTGTTTGTTTGTTTGTTTTGTAAAATGGAAAAGTATGGAACAAGATGGATTAGCAGAATAATTACAGTCTATGGTGCCTTTGACTTGTACGACCACAAATGTGTATTGGTGTGATGCTTAATGCAGCTACATATTTTTGTATTTTTGATGGATTGATTTTGATTATGAATATGAGATGTGAGAAAAGCTCTGTATTGATGAATTTGAGCATGCCTTGAAATGAGATGCAAATTTTTGTTGTTTTTGATGATTTTTGTTGTTTTTTGAATTTTTTGATGGATGACCAAGCGGATTTCGAGAAACCCTTTGGGGCCTTTTTGGGGTGACCAAGCGATTGTGGGAATCCTTGGAGCATTTTTGGGTTTGACCAAGCGATTGCTTGGGAATCCTTGGAGCATTTTGGGATTGACCAAGCGATTCTAGGAATCCTTGGAGCTTTTGGGATTGACCAAGCGATTGCGGGAATGGGACACTTGGAGCATTTTGGGATTTGACCAAGCGATTATAGCGGGAATCCTTGGAGCATTTTGGGATTGACAAGGTTGACCTTGAGCATTTTCGGGATCCTTGAATCCTTGAGCATTTTTGGGATTGACCAAGCGATTTATAAGGAATCCTTGGAGCATTTTTGGTTTTGAAAGCGATTTTAGGGAATCCTTGGAGCATTTTTGGGATTAGACAAGCAGATTTTGGGAATCCTTGGAGCATTTTTGGGATTGACCAAGCGATTTCAGGAATCCTTGGAGCATTTTTGGGATATGGCTCTCTTAGATATAGAATGGTCGCAAATGACTCGATATTCAAGGGTTCTGTTTCCTTGATTCCATCAAGAGAGGCTAGCCGGTACGTCTCGGGTCCTATTTTGCTATCAATGACATATGGACCTAACCAATTTGCCGTGAACTTGTCCCTTAGGTGGGACGGCAAATTAGAGTTCTGTTGGTTTTCCTTCAAAACCAAATCACCAACCCGAAAGTCCCTTAGGTGAACTTTCATGTTGTAAGCTTTCTTAAGCCGCTCTTGATAGATACGTAAGTGCTCGAGAGCATTAACGCGTCGTTCATCAAGCAACGTAAGTTGGTCTAACCGGGCCTGTCACGCAGTGTCATCATCGATGAACTCCTGCATTGATATGCGTAGGGAAGGAATTTCCAACTCTAGAGGCATGACTGCCTCGGAGCCATACACGAGCGAAAATGGAGTAGCCCCAGTGGGCGTCCGAATGCTAGTGCGATAAGCCCAAAGGGCAAGTGGAATTTGGATGTGCCAATCCTTATGACTATCTGCGACCATCTTTTTAAGGATGGCAACTAGCATTTTGTTTGACGCCTCTGCTTGCCCATTTGCTTGCGGATAATAGGGTGTCAAAAAACTATGCTGAATTTTGTACTTTGTGGTCAAAGCACGCACGTCTTTGTTCTTGAATGATGGCCCATTATCCGAGATTATTTTGGATGGAATACCAAAATGACATATGATGTTATGCAAAATGAACTCCACAATGCGGGGTCCTGTCGTAGAGGTCAACGGAATTGCTTCCACCCACTTGGTAAAATACTCTGTGGCCGTTATGATAAACGTGTGACGGCCTGACGACGCAGGGGAGATCTTTCCAATTAGATCGAAGCCCCACTACGAAAATGGCCAAGCAGACTGGACTGTCCGCAAGGCCTGGGAAGGTACGTGCATCAAATTGGCATGATGTTGACACTTCACGCACTTCTTGACATATGCGCAACAATCTCGCTCTAAAGATGGCCAATAATAGCCCATGCAAAGAATGCGCTTTGCAATGGCCATACCACTGAAGTGGCCACCACATGTACCATCGTGCGCTTGGGCGACTACCCAAGTGGACTCTTGTTGGTCCAAGCAACGAAGGAGGATCCCTTCATAGCTGCGACGATACAAAATGTCTCCTATCAAGACATACTTAGCCGCTTTCTTCTTGAATGTTCATTTTGCGGCATGCGTCAATCCAAGCGGGAGATTACCTAACTTGAGGTAGTCTCTAATGGGTAAATACCAGTCCTGTTGATCGAAAACCTCGACAGTATGAACAACCAATCCCTTTTGAAGTTCCTCCCTAACAAATGTTGAGCGGGATAGAACTTGTAAGAACAGCGTTGTGTTGCTATTAATGGGAGTAGGGGAGAACAAGGACCCCCAGTTGGCATGTTTCAGACGATCGTGGATTCGAGAGAACTTATCCGAGGATGGTTCAATCTGGATCATGTGGATTCCTGACGTCAAGTCAGAGCTTGCACGCTCCATCGTGGATTGCGATAAGGTTTTGACTTGAATGGTTGTCATATCACCGAAAAGGTCTTGCGGGATTAGTGACCCCAAGGAGGCCATTGTGTCCGCAAAATGATTCGATGACCGAGGGAGTGCCTCGATGTCGTACCATTCAAGTTTTGCCAAGAATTTGTCCACAAGGGCTTTATAAGCCTGCAGAACTGGGCATTTGCATTGGTATACCCCTTTGACTTGATTGACGATTAACAGCGAATCACCAAAGATGTTTAGTCATTTGATGTTCATGGCGATTGTTGTCTGAAGACCTATGAGCAAGGCTTCATACTCTGCATTATTGTTGGTGCATGGGAAATTTAATTTAAATGACAGGGGCATTGGAGCGCCCTGCGGTGTGAAGAATACTATTCCCGTGCCACCACCTTGCTCACACTTAGAACCATCAAAAAATAAGGTTATGTCGGCCTGTGACTCAGGCTCATCAGAATCTGGCGATTTTGAGACATGGAAGACCCCATCATCGGGTAGTTCTATGACTAGAGGCTGATCGTCTTCAAGAGGAGCCTCTGCTAGTTGATCGGCTATGACCTGTCCTTTGATAGATTTTTGTCCAATAAATTCTATGTCAAATTTCGTCAACAACATGATCCATTTTGCCGTGCGACTACTATGATAAGTACGACTCATCATGTATCGCAATGGATTCTCCTTAGACACAACATACGTAGTGTTGCTCAGCATGTAGTGGCATAGCTTCTTGGTAGCAAACACCACTGCCAAGCAGAGTTTCTCAACGTATGCATAGTTAAGTTCGTAACTGACCAGGGTGCGGCTAAGATAGTAAGTAGCCTATTCTTTGTGAAGTTCATTCTTCTGGGCCAGCATGGCGCCCAGTGCCACCTCAGTAGCTGAGATGTATAAGTAGAACGACACTCCTGGTCTAGGTGGTGCCAATACTGGCGGCGAAGCCAAGTATTGTTTGATTTCATCAAAGGCTGACTGGCACTCGTCATCCCAGTGAAATGTAACCCCCTTGTGCAATAATTTGTTCATGGGTCGACACTTGTCAGATAACTACGCTATGAAGCGCTTAATCGACGTGACCTTTCCTTGTAGACTTTTGAGCTGCTTAATAGTAGTTGGGGGAGCCATTTCAAGGATTGCCTTGACTTTCTTTGGGTCCACCTCGATGCCTCGCTTTGAGACTATAAAACCCAAGAGTTTTCCAGATGTGACGCCGAATACGCACTTCTTGGGATTCAGTCTGACCTTATGCTCTATGAGGCGATCGAGGATCTTGCTTAAGTCACCGAGATGATCTGAGCGCAAAAGAGACTTGGCTAACAAATCATCCATGTAATCTTCCAAAGTTTTATGCATGTAATCATGGAAGATGTACGTCATGGCACGTTGGTAGGTGGCGCCAGCATTTTTAAGGCCAAAAGGCATGACCTTATAACAAAATGTCCCCCAAGGCGTTGTGAACGCCGTTTTGAGTTGATCCTCAGGATTGATACGAATCTGATTGTATCCTGAGAAACCATCCATGAGGGATAGCATTTCGTGACCTGCTGTAGCGTCTACCAACGCGTCGATGCTTGGCAAGGGGAAATCATCCTTAGGACTCGCTTTGTTTAGATCTCAAAAATTAGTGCATATGCGAATCCTCCCATCGGGCTTTTTGATGGGCACCATGTTGGACAGCCATGGCGGATAATCCATGCAGATGACAAACTGTGCATCCAACAACTTTTGCAATTCGTCTTTGACCATCAAGGCCACTGTTGGGTGCATCTTACGTAGTTTTTGCTTAACTGGCTTGATTGTCGGGTCAAGCGTTAGATTATGCATGACTAGCTATGGATCTAGCCCCGACATGTCTCTGTATGACCATGCAAAAACCTCCTTCTTCTCTTTGAGAAGGGCAATGTAGTCGGCTTGCTCTTCAGGGGATAAGCTTACCCCCAGCTTGATAATCTGTGGATTCATTGGGTCTAAGCCGATGTCTACGTCAGTCGTCTCCTCGACTGACATGTGGGATCCTTCCTCCAACTGATGTGGAGTCGGGATCAAATGGATATCATTAGCTGAGTTTAAATCTACGTTTGGAACCTCGGGTCCCTCTTCAGCTTGAAAAATATCCTGAGTTGTCCCTGGGGTAAAATGAGGCATCTCACCGAAAGGCCAATACTCTGATGGGGAGAGAGGTGAATTGACGCGATCCCAGTCGATGGCATCTATGTCTAGATGCAATGACCGTGCTGGATCGGCCGGATTGCGGATGGGTGCGGTCAAATCAATGGAGATCATGTGGATGAAATGAATTTGGTCTCCATTACCGTGGGTGTGATAACTCGAACATTCTGGATGCTCCCTATGCTCTGGATCTGGCTCTGTAGGGATGGGCATGAACGGATCGGCCCTATGTGTTGATAGGAAGACAGGGTCTTCCCTCGGCACTGATGTCATTATAGGGTCTCGGGGTGGACGGTGCTCATCGTGAACTTGGAGCCATTGATCCAACACTTGGTCCCACCCTGCTGGGTCTATGTACCATTCATGCCCTAACCTTATGCCTAGTTGTGCCATCAGTTCTTCATGGGTTACAGGGTGATTGTGTCATCGCGCATGATTAAGATATTCCATCTCAGTTTCGTCTATGTAATCATTGTCGGTGATCCAAAGGCCCTCATTGGCCCCGACAGTTGTCTGCGCCATATTATGCTCATCTTGTTCGAGCAAATTAATCTGATCCCATTGCGGTTGTTCCACACTCAGTGGGGGGACCTGATTCTCTTGACATTGCACTGGTTCAATTGGAACCTCTAAAGGGAACAATTTCGAAAAGATATCTGGACACTGTTTATGTTCTCCTTGGAAGTTAGTGTCCGAACTCTCACCTCTCTCTATCAACGGAGAAGGGTTATTGATGTTACCAAGGGTGGTTGTTGACCATGGGAGATAATCTCCCAATGTGTACGTTGTGTTCGGGTTGGCATAAGGATCTGATGCCAATCCACCCTTGTCGCCTATTCCTAGGCCTTGCATGTTTTCCACCAAGATGTCTAAGGGCAAGGGGTGGTTGAACCCTACTCCCGACTTATCATAAGGCATTTGATATCTTGGTTGGCAAAGGACACGCACCCCTTGCTCATACCTGCCTAACCCGTATCCGTGCCAATTGCATTGGCCTAGATATCTCAGAGCGAAGTCCGGGTTCGACAGATAATTGACATTTTTGGCAAAAGGCTCTTCGTCCTCGTCCTTTTGCTTGCATGGTTCAACACCATGATCAAGGCCCCCATACACAAAATTTGTCTGGTTTGGTGGGTAACCTAAAGGAACAACTGTCCCTATGGGAAGGCGAGGTCTCCCCATGTCCTGCACTGATTCTAGCGTGGGCGTTGCTACAACATTCTGCACTAGATATTCTCCCAGGCCCGTACTGGCCATTTCAACAATAATTGTTGACGATTGAGAGGGAGGAAATGGAAGGCCTTCCTGAGTCCATTCCATGTTGGGTGGATTAGGAGCCTCAGCTTCCATTGTGCTAGGTATTTCTTCTATTGAGACAGTTGATATCATTGGCAACACCTCTTCTAGGGGTTGAGCCTCTTCCAGGATCTTTTTTCCTTTGTCCTTCTGTTTAGCCATGACAGGTGGCATTGGTAATGAAGGAGCAGATGATGTAGATGCACCTGGCTGGGGTTTTGATGGATTAGTCATCCGTGGTGCCTACGGCATCGGACCCTGTCTAGATGGATTTAACTGGAAATCCAAGTGCGTCGACGGGAGGGTCGATTGCGGCATCAAATGCACTGCATTGCAATATTTGAAGGGTTCTAAGTCCATCGGGACTACATGTATTTCTCCTTCAAATGCATACTTCGAGACATTGGTGAGCTATCGAAGGGACACACTTCATGTCCCCCGATCCATGGTCGCCCTAGCAGTATGTTGTATGCCATCTCGCCTTCCAAAATGTGGCACAATGTGGGTATCGTCTTTTGTCCTACCTGGACGGGTAGAACAATTGTGCCGACTGTCGAGCATATTGCATCGTTGAATGCTCGCAGTGTGTATGTTGAAGCCATGATATGAGAGGCTGGCAGCTTCAGATGTTTTAATGCTGCAGTGGTAATGATGTTACTGGACGAGCCAGTATCTACCAACACTCTCTTGTACGGGATCCCGTTGACCCGCGCGATAACGTGCAGGGGTGGATCTGCCATGTCATTCGGTACTATTTTAACTTCATCCTCTCTGAAGGTAATGACTGGCTCCGTACATCGTTTTACATGTCCTACGAAGTTATTGAAGGAATTTGCTTCGTGAGGCTGTAACTCGATGGCTTTCAAAATTTCCATGAGAGCTTCTCGATGGGGCGCTGACTGTTGTATAAGCTCATAAATGGAAAGCCTAGCCGATGTGGTCCACAAACTCTGCGTGAGTTTGGTCCGTATCGTGACCTCGGGTCTAGGCGGAGGCAATTGCACAGTGGGTTGTTGAGGTTGCGACGTTGAAGGAACTTCTCTTGTAGCTGCCTCCGGGGCAGCTCCTGGGTATTTCTTGTTCCTAGTTACTATGCTGATCATTCCCACATATCCTTGCATGGGGAGATTCTGTCGCACCTCATTAACCTGAAGAGGTTTTTCCTGTGCCTCGTGGGTAGGCAAAGGGTCCTTGAATACCCCCATCTATTGATTATTTGGCGCTATGGGGTTGTCCACTGCCAATGTTTGATTATCAATCAAATCTTGTATCAATCCCTTGAATTTCCAACATGCGTTTAGGTCATGTCCCCTTCGCCTGTGGAACCTACAATATAAATCCTCCCTGTATCCCTTAGGCTTGGGAGCGTTAGGATCTATGTTTTGGATTTCTGGAAGGGTGATTAGATTTGCCACTGACAAGCGGTCAAATAAGGAGTCCCTGGACTCCGTATAAGGGGTGAATTGTCGCCTAGGGCGACGCTGCTGATTTTGCTCCTGTCTTTTATTTTCTCTTTCATAATTAGGAGGCACTGCCTGATAATTAGCCTTTTGAGGCTGTATTTCTTGCACAGGCTTGGGAACATTTATCGCAACTTGATTAACTGCAGCGGGTTTTGGTTGCGTAGTCCTAGTCTTAGTGTTTTTGTTCCACTCTTTCTTTTTAGGCTTGGCGATTGCGCCTTCCCCTATTTTGATCTCTTCAATAACTTTGGCTTGCGCCAAAGCTTCTTCTAGGGTGGCATATTGCTGCAGCTGCAATAGCCCAGAGATCGATTTCAAGCAACTTCGTGCAAACATCTGTGTGAGGTCGGACATAGGGGGAAGGTAAGGTAGCTTAGAAAGCATAGTCCTCCATCGATTCCCATAGGCCGCCATTGTCTCCTCATCATATTGCTTGAGGCTGGCCAGATCGCTCAGTGATGCCTTCTTCTTGGTGCTGAAGGCGAAGCGTTCAAGGAACGCATCCACTAATTGATCTAGGTTATTTATGCTGTGCTTCGGTAACTGTGTGAACCAATCCGAGGCAGGGCCCACGAATGTGGTTATGAAGGTCCTGAGCAACAATGCATCATTATCCTGAATGCCAAAGCATTGGCTCAGGAATCTTGTGACATGCTCTTGAGCATCCTCTTCACCTTTAAAAACTGCCAACTGAGGCAACTTGAAATGTTTGGGGTAAAGAGGTGTGGGCACTGACGGATGCACTGGATGACTGCGGAGTTGACGTAACATGGGCTTTTGATGCCCAGAAGCTTTAGTCTCCATAGACTCCAAATGCTCTAATAGCACTTTGTATGCATCGAAAGATTTAATCTCTTCCTCCGTAACTCGTTCCCGTTGTGTGTTACGGGCAACTGGGGGCCTATGGAGGGGTGGCTGGATAGCACCTCCTCTGCCTTGATAGGGCGTTTCGGCCCATT
This sequence comes from Wollemia nobilis, assembly GCA_028583015.1. Classification (NCBI taxonomy): domain Eukaryota; kingdom Viridiplantae; phylum Streptophyta; class Pinopsida; order Araucariales; family Araucariaceae; genus Wollemia; species Wollemia nobilis. The sequence continues at coordinate 499,160 of JAQPPZ010003302.1, read as the reverse complement.
CTTCTTGTTCATACTCCTCATAATCTTCTCGAGGAGTTATTGGGCGAGCTCGATGAACAGGGGTGGGCACCCGCGAAGGGTGCCCATCGTCATTCCTGGGAGTGGCCTCCCGCTCATGTCTCGGGTGTCTTAAAGGCACCTCTTGGCGAGGTCTTGGGGACCTATCATGCACTATGAGGTTGTGCCTCTCGTACCTTTTTGCCCTCTGCGTTTGGGGGGTCTGAACCTTTTCAGGCATAGTGGTGTGGAGCAGCTCATTTGTTTGGTACCGAATGCGCTCTTTATTAAGGTGATATAATTGTTCTAGCTGTTGTTGATCCTGCTCAAGCTGCTTGATCTGCGCTTGGCGGGCGGCATGTCTAGCAAATGATAAGTCAATTTGCTCTGTCGTTTTGATTCTAGGAGGCCTAGTCGCCTCTCCGATGTATCTATCTTGGTTTTGAGGATCCGGGACTTCTATGTGGCGCTTCCCTCTGTCGAGATTGGCGACATTTACTTGAGGCTCTGGCCTTAATGTTTGATCATGATATCTAGCAGGGGCGGAAGCGCAAGGCTCCCGCGCTGTATGTTGCTCTCGAGGAATGCGATGATCTTCCTCGTCCTCCCTTTCATGGGTGTGAAAGGGGCGGGCGGAGTTAGCTCGCCCTGTGTGGAGAGCCCTGCGCTCTGGGTTTTGTCTTTCAGTTCTAACAATGATGGGAGGCAAAGGAGAGATGCCATATTCACGTTGTCTCTCCTCATGGACACTGTGCCTCTCTAGCGCTTCATTGCACGGTGGCCACTCATATCTAGCCTCAAAAGGCGGTCTTCTATTTGCGTTGAGTGTCACACGTAAAGGTTCTTCCCGAAAGGGGCTATTCTGAATGGGCGTATCCCCTAGAGGGGTGTCCCTATAATTCCACCTAGACATGGAATGATGTGGATTCTCTTGTGGCCTAGACCGCCAAGGCGGTATGACCAAGTCTTCAGGACTAAAGCGAAGGCGACTTGTGCCTGCTTCTTGTGTACCTTCCGGAGCTTCTACCCTTGATTGGGCTTGGCTACGGGTGTACACCATTGTGGTGCTTTTCTACTAGCTAAACATATTTTTATCTTTTTGTTTATGATTTTTTTTTATTTTTTTTTTTTACACTAAGCAAAAATGAACACACACATACACAAACGGTGATTATCTCTTTTAAAGATTAATGGTGTGTCCTAGACTGGTTTTAGTGTGTTTTGATGATTTTGTTTTTGTTTTTGAATGTTTTTGAAGAACGTTTAAATGCATAATGAAGGCTCATATAACTCCCAAAATGGTCGCCCCTTCAATATACCAACCAGGCCGATATACCAACCTCTCTATATACCCGCCCTTACGAGAGGGAGACTATAGGTACGTGAGAGCAGATGGTACATGGTACGTAGGCGGTACGAAAGGGGGATTGTCCTGTTAATGGCACCTACCATAGAAGACTTATCCTTGCATGTTGGGAATCACCCCAACAACACTCGGTCAGCTTTCGTCAGGATTTACGCCTAACAACAGTGACAATCGGGGTAATGGATGCAAAATCAAGCCAAGGTGGTGATGAAATCCACCGATGGTCTTGATCAAGGGCTGGGGTTTTACGACCAGCTCCTTGGTTTAATTTTACCACGTGAAGTGTGTGTGGTTCTTTTTATTTAAAAATGAAACAGGCAGCAACCTCTTTCCCTAAGAAGGCAAACATGACAGAAAACAGAAATATCACAGCAAAAAATGACAGGGACAGTTAGAAACCGTTACCTCTTTTCCGCCCAAATCGGTCTTTTTCGCCCAAATCGGCTCTTTTCTGATTCTCGGCCCAGTACTGCAAGCATAAAAACATAAATTTCGATCAGTTTCTTGATCTCAAAAATGCAGGGAACAGGGTCCCATCGTGATCGCCATTGAAAGCACGAGATTTCGGAAGAAAAATAGTACTAGGATGTAATGTAAACAAAACTAACTCGATGCATGAAATAAAACGAATGTAATCGAATCAAAACCAAACGTATAATGAAAAACAGGAGCACAACCCTTTTTTTTTATTAATATGATTTCGGTTTCGGTTACATTCCATCTCCGTCCCCTTTACGGGCTAGGAGGATTAGCATGTTCTGGTTACAATCGTTTCTAGTAGTCTTCCTTCCGCGTGCCCACATTTGAAATGGGCGGGCCAAAACGTTGCCGCCGCTGGTGTTGATGAGTCTTTAACCTTTGCTGCTCCTCCTGCGATCAAAGAAACAACAAAGATGTTAGTAGCACCTGCTGCAAATAAGGAACGTTTATTTTTTGCAATTAATGAAAGATGCATATACAGATTGATTAAAACAACGGATTGCAAAAATAAAATAAAATGAACTAAAATAAAACTGAAATCATAACGCATAAAATCTCGGTATTATTATTATGCAAAAGAAATACAAATAGAACACTGAGCTTTGTCGACGAATGGATGGATCCATGGATCCGGATTCATGTTTTCCATAAGCGCCCGATGACCTCCCTTGCAGAAGAAATCACGGATGCGGATGACGTGAATCGAGGCTTAAAATGTCTGGCGGTAAACTGGTAGGGCTTCGCTGCTCCAAACGTTTCTTCTCTTCTTTTGGGTGGGAAAAGTCCACCATTTTATAGACCCAGGGGGTCTCTTTGGATAGGCATGCATAAGCGCCATGTGGTGGTCACAGGTGCCATGTGGCGGTCATGTCTTCCCATGAGAGAGGAAAGTCCTCCATGACTTGGGCTTTCATGAATGCCCCTGTGACAGTCCTCTAACGGCCCACGTAATTGACTGACTTCCACTACCGATTGTTTAATGTCCACCTTCAAATGTTTAATGCTTATTTGTTTAATGTCCACGTTTATTTGTTTGATGTCCACGTTTATTTGTTTGATGTCCATGTTTAATGTCCACTTTTAATTGGTTTAAAGTCTGCCTTTATTGGTTAATGTCTACCCAGGTGCAAAGACGGGAGTTTGTCGCGATATCGCGACGTCGCGATTTCGCGACACCCAGGCCTTAGGCTTCCTTTTGGCCTTGGCATGTCGCGATATCACGATGTCGCGATATCGTGACACCCAAGCCTTAGGCTTCCTTTTGGCCTTGGCGTGTCGCGATATCGCGACGTCGCGATATCGTGACACCCAGGCCTTAGGCTTCCTTTTGGCCTTGGCGTGTCACGATATCATGACACCTAGGCCTTAGGCTTCCTTTTGGCCTTGGCGTGTCGCGATATCATGACACCCAGGCCTTAGGCTTCTTTTTGGCCTTGGCGTGTCGTTGTGCCCCAGCCTTAGGCTTCCTTTTGGCCTTGGCGTGTCACGATTTGATGCGATCGCGACACCCAAGCCTTAGGCTTCCTTTTGGCCTTGGCGTGTCACGATTTCGCGACACCCAAGCCTTAGGCTTCCTTTTGACTTTGGCGACAAACTTCATAGGAAGATTGCCTTAAAAAATGACCAACTTCTGTCTGGACAATACATAAAACAAAAGAAAGGTGTCGAAGGCGGACGGCCAGAAGAAAGCAAACGGGACATAACCAAAGCACTGTCACGTAATCGGATTGGTGCTATTTTGGTGTCTATAATATGACCACGTGTAGACACCAAAATAGCACCAATCCGATTACGTGACAACAAGCGTTGATCACATTGACACAAACAGCCCCTAGGGCAGCCCCAGAGGTTAAAAAAGTGGTCCTAACCACTCACACAGTAGTTTTAAAAGTCAGAGATCAATTTGGCACCTTTTAGGCACTCTGCTACTTATTCGCTCCACCCAGGGACGAGTGTAGAATGGTACTGTTGGCAATTTTGGGTACCTTGGGTACATTGCCTTTGCTCTAAGTGTAGATGTTGTCATTGATGTCAAGAAGGTCTTGAAGCAATCTGGTTTGATGTCAAAGAAATTGGTTTGATGAAGGTTTCAGTTTGGACAGTGAGTTTCCAAGAAGATCAGAGTAGCCTAGTTGCAAAAAGATCAAGGAAAAGACAAGTAAGAAAAAGTATGCGAGCGACTGGAAAAACTGTCGTGATTTCGTGACATGTTTTAGGAGAGAGAAAGTGTTGGCAAAACTGTCGCGATTTTGCGACATGTTTGAGGAGAGAGAAAGTTCAGGCAAAACTGTCACGATTTCGTGACATGTTGGCAGAGAAGGAGAGCAAGTTGGAAAGTGTCACGATTTCATGACATGTCGCATTTTCGTGACTCGAAAAGTGCAGGAAGGTAGAAAATGAAAAGTGTCATGATTTCGTGACACATTGCCAGGAAAGTTGTATGGACGAAAAGGTGTCGCGATTTCGTGACATATTGCAGAAAAGAGAGTCCGCAGTGTGAACTGTCATGATTTCGCGACAAGTTAGAAGAGAGAGAAAGTTACATGAAAAATGTCACGATTTCGTGACATGCTGCAAAAGACTAAGTAAGGACTGTCATGATTTTGTGACATGCTGAAAAGCTCAAAGTGAGAACTATCACGATTTCGTGACATGCAGCAAAAGGAAGAGTCTGAAATAAGAAGCGTCATGATTTCACGACAGGCTACAAAGAAGTTGTACGGATGCAGGAAGTGTCACGATTTCGTGACAGGTTGAGATGGCAGCTTGCAGTTGGAGAAAGTGTCACGATTTCATGACAGAAATAGTTAGCAAGTCTTCAACAGAAGTAGCGTCGTGATTTCATGATGAATTGAAGAAGGAAGAGCTCGAAGGCGAAAGCATCATGATTTCATGACATGTTCCATTTTTGCTAGTGCTAGCAGAGAAGAAGGCCATGAAGTCATAAGGGTCACGATTTCGTGACAGAGTTGGAGATGACGTCAGTAGAAGCAGATATGTCATGATTTCATGACAAAAGCAGAGAAGAAGGCAATGAAGACTAAAGTGTCATGATTTCACGACAGGAATGAAGATGACGTCAGCAAAAGCAAAAAGTGTCACGATATCACGACAAGGACGTTGTCAAGGCAGACAAAAGCAAAAGTGTCACGATATCGCGACAATAGCCAAACGAAAGGGTATGGCTACAAAAATGTCATGATATCATGACATGTTGTAGTTTCATGATAGAAGCTACAGGTGAGTTCCAGAGGCGGTTGAAGGACAGAGTTAACTTTGAGCCGACAGAGTTAAATCTGGGCCGACGTAGCATAGGGTTTTGTAGCCGATGGATTCTAGGGTTACAACCGACTAAGATTGAGTGTTTTGATCTTAGAATTTATGCTATAAAAGGAGGGCTATTTTGAGATTGTAAGTATCGAATAAGTGAATCGAACTTGCACAAGAAAAGTCCATGATGCATAGAGATCGAGTCGAATCGATTCGTGCGAAGTGTGCGAGATGCAGCCATAACAGCGCAAATAGCGTAGAAGTGGCGAGTTGATGCACACTGTGAGAAGTTCGATCGTAGAGTGTTGTATGCTGCTGTGTTTGCATAGAGGTGCAAAGGTCGATGTTCGATCGAGTGCAGCTGTAATTACGCAATAGGAGCGAAGGACTATGTTTAGGTGCAAATTCGAGGACCAGCTTTGAGGTGACAGAGTTGAGGACAGAGGTCTCCAGCCGGAGCGGGGAAGACAGGTGTCTTCTGTGGATAGAGTTCCACTTGCTAAGGGCGGAAGAGGCGAGAGGTCTTCTAGAGGATCACCGACCGAGAGCAGAGTTAGGGGAAGGTATCTCCTTTGAGCAGAGGCTCATAAACATTGTAATTGGGAAGGTTTCCCAAAGAATTTGAAATAAAATTTTAGAGAAAAGTTTTGTGGACGTAGCCCAGCCTTTCTAGGTGAACCACGTTAAAATGAGTCTTCTATGTGTGATGCTTTCTGTCTTGTTTAATATCATGTTGATGCCACTGCTATCTGAATTTAAAATTATTAAATGGTTAAGTCTTATACTGTTCACCCCCCCCTCTCAGTATAAGTTCATGTTCTTCAATTGGTATCAGAGCAGGTCACTCCAGAAAGAGCCTAACAGCTTGGAGAAGGATCTATCAGAGGAACATATAAATTCAGAAAGAAATGAAGAGGTTGAGTTCGATCTCAAAGGTGAATTCTTCTTGGCCTTGAGAAAGCTTGAGAAACTCAGGGAAGAGAATTATGTTCTCAAGCATAAATGTCAGGAAGAAGAGATAGCAAGATCAAAATTGTCTCAAAGTGTTATAGATTTCAAAATTCTAGCTGAAGAAGGGAAGAAGGTTGAACAGGTTCTAACAGAGGCTCTAAAAGGAAAGGAAGCTGATTGTGAGAAACTAGAAGAAGAAATTATGTCTCTTAGAGTGAAGTTGGAACATTTGACTCTCAGATAGAATACTCCGTGTGAAAAGAAGGATGGTATCACCATTCATGAAACAGGGTCTTCGAGCAAGATCAATCTTCATCCTGAAGAGCAGTGGATTCCAGTTGATCGCAAGAAGAACAATCATCCAAGGCATCAAAACAGGTTACATAATACCTTCCATGGCTATTGTTTTTCTTGTAAGAAATTTGGTCACATAGCTATGCATTGCAATAAATCTCTGAATAGCCATAGTAAGGAAAATGTTAACTCATTTGCACCTCTTATGAACAAAAATATCATGTGTTACAAGTGCAAGAATTTTGGGCATATAGCAAGGATGTGCAGTTTGAATAGATTTAGCTTTGAGTTCACTAAAAAGAGGAATGAGATCAAATCTAAGTCAATGATAGTTCAAACTACTTTTCATGCTCAAGACAAAGTAGAAAAATGGTATCTTGATAGTGGTTGTTCAAAACATATGAGTGGTGAAAAAGAAAAGTTTTTGGTTTTCAAAGAAACAAACAGAGGAACAGTCAATTTTGGAGATAACAAGTCCGCAAAAATCTATGGTAAAGGGACTCTTAGTTTGGATGGGAAATCCAAAATAGAGAATGTGCTCTATGTAGAAGGCCTAAGACATAATCTTCTTAGTGTGAGTCAACTTTGTGATCAAGGGCACATAGTATCTTTCTTTTCAGATAGATGTGAGATAAGTAAAGAAAAAAATGGAAAACTCATTGCTAGTGCTACAAGGACTCCAAACAATATTTACATGCTAAGTGAGATAAAAAGGGAAAAGTGTTTTATAACTCAAGAAGATGAGAGTTGGTTATGGCATAAAATATTGGGACATTTGAGTTTTGATAATCTTGTCAGTATTAGTAACAAGGAAGCAGTCAGAGACTTGCCTAAAATAAAAAGGCCCCATAACATCATTTGCGGTCCTTGTCAACATGGTAAACAGACCAGAACTAGTTTCAAATCAAAAGGGTATACTTCTTCCAAACCATTGGATCTTATTCATACTGATTTGTGTGGCCCCACCAGAACTCAGAGCATTCAGGGAGATAGCTACTTCATGCTGTTTATAGATGATTATTCTAGAATGACTTGGGTTACTTTTCTCAAAGAAAAATCTAAAGCTTTTGAAAAATTTAAAGCTTTTAAAGAAATGATTGAAAATGAGACTAACAAGAGAATCAAATGCTTAAGATCAGATAGAGGAGGAGAGTTCACTTCAAATGAATTTGTGGAATACTGTGAGCAACACGAAATCAAAAGAGAATATTCAGTAGCAAGAACTCCTCAACAAAATGGAGTAGTTGAAAGGAAAAACAGAACTGTTGAAAATATGGCTAGAGCTATGTTAAATGAGTCAAAAATTTTAGATGGCTTTTGGAGAGAAGTCAGTACAACAGTTTACATCATCACCAGGGCTCAACTCAGAGTCAATCATCATAAAACTCCCTATGAGTTGTGGAAAGGAAGACCAGCTACAGTAAAACACTTCAAAGTGTTCGGGAGTAAGTGCTTCATCAGAAGAGAAGATCAAAATTTGGGAAAATTTGATCCTAGGTGTGATGAGGGAATTTTTCTTGGATATTCCAGCAGAAGCAAGGCCTACAGATGTTTCAACAAAAGAACTCATACTGTTGTAGAGAGCATAAATGTAATAGTAGATGAAAAGACAGGGATAAGAGAACCAGTCAAGGAACTGGGTGATGAAATCTGTCAAGAAGAATTCAGAGAGGCTTCTGATGAAGAAGAGGAAAGACAACAACTGCTTCCCAAAACTCCTTCACGGTATGTTCAGAAACATCATCCCAAAGACTTGATCATTGGTGATCCAAATAGCAAGCAAACAAGAAGAAGAGTCATTCCTTCACATGATTCTATGAATGTTGCTTTATTGTCTCAGATTGAGCCAAAAGATTTTAGTGAAGCATGTGCAGATAAATTTTGGATAAAAGCAATGGATGAAGAGCTAAATCAAATAGAGAAAAGTGAAACTTGGGATTTGGTTCCTAGACCTAAGGACAAGAATGTCATTGGCACAAAATGGATATTCAGAAATAAACTCAATGAGGATGGAAAGATTGTCAGAAACAAAGCTAGGTTAGTTTGTAAAGGTTATTCTCAAGTAGAAGGTGTTGATTTCGAGGAGACGTTTGTGCCTGTTGCTCGTCTTGAAGCTATCAGAATGTTTTTGGCCCTTTCTAGTTTCAAATATTTCAAGGTATTTCAAATGGATGTAAAGTCAGCCTTTCTAAATGGGGTGTTGAATGAAGAAGTCTACATAGAACAACCAGAAGGAGTGTCTCTCTCAGAACAACCAGACTATGTATGTAAACTGAAAAAGGCCTTGTACGGGTTAAAGCAAGCACCCAGGGCTTGGTACTCAAGACTTGATGGGTATCTTCATGAACAAGGTTTCAGGAAAGGCATGGCAGATAGCAACTTGTATATTAAGAATGAAGGTGATGATATGTTGATCATAGTTGTCTATGTTGATGATATTATTTTTGGGGGAAATAATACTCAGATGTGCAAAGTTTTTGCCAACACCATGCAGAAGGAATTCAAGATGTCTATGATTGGAGAGTTGTCATTCTTTTTAGGGCTTCAGATTGTGCAATCAAAAGATGGTATATTTCTCTCTCAGGAAAAGTATATCAAAGAAATGTTGAAGAAATTTGGGATGATGGACAGCAAACCCGTGTGTACTCCTATGATTACAAGGTGCAATATGAGTAAAGATGATGAATCTCCAGTGACAGATCAGAAGTTGTACAGATCTATGATTGGCAGTTTACTATACAGTACAGCTACCAGACCGGATATCATGCAGGCCATTGGATTAGTTGCAAGATTTTAGGCAGCTCCAAAAGAATCTCATGTTATAGCAGTCAAGAGGATATTCAGATATTTGAAGGGCACTATGGACTTTGGGCTTTGGTATCCCAAAGGTGATGATTTCACCCTCACAACCTATACAGATGCAGATTGGGCGAGCGGTATTGATGACAGGAAAAGCACTAGTGGTGGAGCATTCTTTCTAGGAAAGAGTTCGGTTTCTTGGTTAAGTAAGAAACAACCTTTAGTTTCCTTATCTACAGTAGAAGTTGAATACATAGCAGCAGTGGTTGGGTGCACACAGGTTTTATGGATGAAAACCACCTTGGAGGATTTCAAAGTCAAGCATGAACAACCCATCTCCATTCTCTGTGATAATACAAGTGCCATAAGTATTTCTAAAAATCTAGTAATGCACTCAAGGACGAAGCACATTTCCATAAAATATCATTTTCTAAGGGAGAAAGTGCAAGAGAAGCAGGTCAAGCTAGAGTATGTGCCTACTAAAGAGCAGATTGTAGATATCTTCACCAAACCTCTTCCAAGAGATACGTTTGAGTATCTAAGGGAGAAATTGGGAGTTGTACTCTCACCTCAGAATTAATCACCTCATCAGGAGGTGGGGGAGGGACCAAGCCAAGAGGCTCTTTCTTAGTCCCGAGTCCCAAAGGTGGCCCTTTGCCATTGATGACAAAGGGGGAGAGATATGAGTAAGGGGGAGAGCTTCATAGTGAAGAAGAGAGCTTCAAGTCAGGGGGAGCAAAAACTTCAAAGGAAGATTCTCAGTTGATGGATCAGTTGGTTTCAGTTTTGGCTCTTGACTAGTTTTTTTAGTTAAGGTTTGCCATCAATGACAAAGGGGGAGATTGTTGGCAATTTTGGGTACCTTGGGTACATTGCCTTTGCTCTAAGTGTAGATGTTGTCATTGATGTCAAGAAGGTCTTGAAGCAATATGGTTTGATGTCAAAGAAATTGGTTTGATGAAGGTTTCAGTTTGGATAGTGAGTTTCCAAGAAGATCAGAGTAGCCCAGTTGCAAAAAGATCAAGGAAAAGACAAGTAAGAAAAAGTATGCAGGCGGCTGGAAAAACTATCACGATTTCGTGACATGTTTTAGGAGAGAGAAAGTGTTGGCAAAACTGTCATGATTTCATGACATGTTTGAAGAGAGAGAAAGTTTGGGCAAAACTATCACGATTTCGCGACATGTTGGCAGAGAAGGAGAGCAAGTTGGAAAGTGTCGCGATTTCGTGACATGTCGCATTTTCGCGACTCGAAAAGTGTAGGAAGGCAGAAAATGAAAAGTGTCACGATTTCGCGACACATTGCCAGGAAAGTTGTACGGACGAAAAGGTGTCACGATTTCGATGACATATTGCAGAAAAGAGAGTCCGCAGTGTGAACTGTCGTGATTTTGCGGACAAGTTAGAAGAGAGAGAAAGTTACATGAAAAATGTCACGATTTCGCGACATGCTGCAAAAGACTAAGTAAGGACTGTCACGATTTCGCGACATGCTAAAAAACTCGAAGTGAGAACTGTCATGATTTTGCAACATGCAACAAAAGGAAGAGTCTAAAATAAGAAGCGTCACGATTTCGCGACAGGCTACAAAGAAGTTGTACAGATGCAGGAAGTGTCGCGATTTTGTGACAGGTTGAGATGGTAGCTTGCAGTTGGAGAAAGTGTCATGATTTCATGACAGAAATAGTTAGCAAGTCTTCAACAGAAGTAGCATCGCGATTTCATGACGAATTGAAGAAGGAAGAGCTCGAAGGCGAAAGCGTCACGATTTCATGACATGTTCCATTTTCGCTAGTGCTAGCAGAGAAGAAGGCCATGAAGTCATAAGGGTCACGATTTCATGACAGAGTTGGAGATGACGTCAGCAGAAGTAGATATGTCATGATTTCATGACAAAAGTAGAGAAGAAGGCAATGAAGACTAAAGTGTCACGATTTCGTGACAGGAATGAAGATGACGTCAACAAAAGCAAAAAGTGTCACGATATCGCGACAAGGACGTTGTCAAGGCAGACAAAAGCAAAAGTGTCACGATATCATGACAATAGCCAAATGAAAGGGTACGACTGCAAAAATGTCATGATATCATGACATGTTGTAGTTTCACGACAGAAGCTACAGGTGAGTTCCAGAGGCGGTTGAAGGACAAAGTTAACTTTGAGTCGACAGAGTTAAATCTAGGTCGACGCAGCATAGGGTTTTGTAGCCGATGGATTCTAGGGTTATAGTCGACTAAGATTGAGTGTTTTGATCTTAGAATTTATGCTATAAAAGGAGGGCTATTTTGAGATTGTAAGAATCGAATAAGTGAATTGAACTTGCGCAAGAAAAGTCCATGGTGCATAGAGACCGAGTCGAATCGATTCATGCGAAGTGTGCGAGATGCAGCCATAATAGCGCAAATAGCGCAAAAGTGGCGAGTTGATGTGCATTGTGAGAAGTTTGATCATAGAGTGTTGTATGCTACTGTGTTTGTGCAGAGGTGCAAAGGTCGATGTTCGATCGAGTGCAGCTGTAATTGCATAATAGGAGCGAAGGACTGTGTCTTAAGAAGAAAGAGGAAGAGGACAATTTGTACCAGACCGAAGGACTATGTTTTGGTGCAAATTCAAGGACCAGCTTTGAGGTGACAGAGTTGAGGACAGAGGTCTCCAGCCAGAGTAGGGAAGACAGGTGTCTTCTGTGGATAGAGTTCCACTTGCTAAGGGCAGAAGAGGCAGAGGTCTTCTAGAGGATCACCAACCAGAGCAGAGTTAGGGGAAGGTATCTCCTTTGAGCGAGAGGCTCATAAACATTGTAATTGGGAAGGTTTCCCAAAAAAATTGAAATAAAATTTTAGAGAAAAGTTTTGTAGACGTAGCCCAACCTTTCTAGGTGAACCACGTTAAAATGAGTCTTCTATGTGTGATGCTTTCTGTCTTGTTTAATATCATGTTGATGCCACTGCTATCTGAATTTAAAATTATTAAATGGTTAAGTCTTATATTGTTCACCCCCCCTCTTAGTATAAGTTCATGTTCTTTTGTACTCGTTCCACCCAGGGACGATTACCAGCGCTCGCTCCGGGGTGGGACGAATGCCAGGTTTGACTTGCAAAAAGTCAAACCTCGGCCCATGACAACTCAGAACTGCCACTTAGCTCTCCCTTCATGGCATAGGGGTGCGAGTGAGTTCTTTTGACAACCACTTGACTCTCCATTCACTGCATGGGAATGAGAGTGAGCTTTTTAGGACAACTCGGATTTGCCACTTGACTCTCCCTTCATTGCATGGGAGTGAGAGTGGGCTTTTTCATGACAACTCAAATTAGCTACTTAACTCTCCCTTCATTGCATGGGAGTGCGAGTGAGTTCTTTTGGGCATGCAACAACAGTTACTGAAGCAGTTATGGAGCCCTTGATCAAGGAGAAGTCTTCTCTTCCCTGAAAAAGCATTCATGCTAAGTAGCACTTTTGCATGCTAATTCAAAGAGACCCCTTGGGTCTATAAAATGGTGAATTTCCTCACCCAAAAGATATATACAGAGAAGGAGCATTTTGAGCGACGAAGTGCTATTGTTTTGCTGACTTACGATTTGTGTCTTTACATCCATAATCTCTTAATCGAAAAGGAGGTTATTGGGTGACTTTGAAGGCACGAATCAAGAACCAAAAACCCAATTTTTTTGACCACAATAGCCTATCAATTTGTCGACAACACATCACAACAGGTTTCGGACCCATCCCAAGCGGATTGGTGTCGAAACAAAGTTTCAACCCGCGGGTGGTTTGCCTTCGGGCACCCCCTGCCTTATTGCAGGTTTTCTCGTCTCACCCCGGAACGAGTACCAAACTGTCGAGGTTACTCGTCTCACCCCGAAATGAGTACCAAACTGTTGCAGGTTTACTCGTCCGACCCCGGGACGAATACGGATCTACGTCAAATTTGGTGACTGTTTCTTTTGCAGCATTTTATTAGTTACGTATTTATGCTTCTGTCAAATTTTTAGTTTATTTGGACTCATTTTAATCATCATTATATTTATCTTTTATGGTAACCTTTCATATTCGCTCTTTTATTTTTCATACATAGGTGCTACTGATTCTTTGTTTGTTTCTTTGAACGTAGATTTTCAGCATTAGAGGAGCAGCGAGGAATCTACTTTTACCAACACAAGCGACGGCAACATTTTGGTTCGCCCATCTTATATGTGGGCACGCGGGAGAAGGAATTCTGAAACAAGTTGTAAAAGATCAACATTTGACGCTCCTATCCCCTAAAAAGGAAGGAGACGTATTGTAACACATTACTGAAAGAATATCAATAAAAAGGGCCGTATTTTATATTGCTTTTATATCTTGTGTTCATTCATTTGTGTTCTTTCCTTTTAATGCAATTTTGTTTAGTCTTTCCTTTTTGTTTTCGAAATCTCGTGCTTTCAATGGCGATCACGGTGGGACCTTCTGTCCTCTATTTTTTTTTAGGTTAGATTTCTGATCTGAAATTGCTTGTTTTGATTACAGGTACCTATTTTTCAGTCATCAGACTGTTATTCATTTCTGTCAGTGACGATTACAGAATTGGGATTCGTCTCACCCAGGGACGAATAGGCATTCGTCCTACCCTGGAATGAATACTGTTCTGATATTCGTCTCACCCAGGGACGAATAGCGTTCTGTGCATTTTTTAGACCAGCAAATCAGAAGCATCCTTGTGGGCAGAGAAGAGGTAGGGGTTTTTAACAAGCCTCTGTCAAATTTCTGTTTTCTGTTTTCTGGTTTTCAGTTTTTGTATGGCTTAGGGAAAGTTTCCTTTTTTTTTGCCTGTTTCAATTTTTGCAAATTAAAATGAACCCCACACACATCACGTGGCATTTTTAAACCAAGGAGCTGGTCGTAAGACCCCAGCCCTTGATCAAGACCAACGGTGGATTTCATCACCACCTTGGCTTGATTTTTGCATCCATTTACCCCGATTGTCACTGTTGCTAGGCGTAAATCCTGACGAAAGCTGACCGAGTGTCGTTGGGGTGATTCCCAGCACGCGAGGATAAGTCTTCTATGGTAGGTGTCATAAACAGGACAATCCCCCTTCCGTACCGCCTATGTTCCACGTATCATCTGCTCTCACGTACCTATAGTCTCCCTCACGTAAGGGCGGGTATATAGAGAGGTTGGTATATCGGTCCGACAATGGTATATTGAAGGGCGACCATTTATGGGAGTCATATGAGCCAACATTTTGCATTTAAACGGTCTTCACAAAAATTTTCAAAAAACAAAACAAAAATCATCATCAAAAACACACTAAAACCAGTCTAGGACACACCATTAATCTTTAAAAGAGATAATCATTGCTTTGTGTGTGTATGTTCTTTTTTGCTTAGTGTAAAAAAAAAAAAAATCAAAAAATCATAAACAAAAGATAAAAATCTACGTAGCTTGTAGAGAGTCATTACCATGGTATTCACCCGCAGTCAAGCCCACTCACGGGCAGACGCTGCGGCGAATGTCCAAAGAAGCACGAGTCGCCTCCGTTACAGTCCCCAAGATTTGGTCATACCACCTTGGCGACCTAACACACAAGGCAGTCCCCTCCACACCTTAACGGAAAGGGACTATAGGGGCACCTCTTCTAGGGGCACTCCTATTCAACATAGCACCCAACACACACCCTTCCATGAGGGGTACATCCGTAGGAGAGCTCCCTTAGATGCTCGCTATGAGTGGTCACCGCGCGATGAAGCGCTAGGTCAACATAGGGTTCGACGGGAGGAACCACATGATTACACTATCCCTCCTTCACCCCCTCTAGTTGTCAGGACTACAAGGACAAATCCAGAGCACAAGGCTCCTCAGGAGGGGCGAGCCAACTCCGCCCGTTCCTTTTTCACTTACGAAAGAGAGCACGAGGAAAACCCTTACCTTCCTCAAGAGCAATATACATCGCGGGAGCAATACGCCTCCGCAACTGCTAGCTATCAAGATCACCTACTGAGGCCAAAGCCTCGAGGGAATGCCGCTACCCCCAACAGAGGGAGGCGGCCTATAGAGATCTCGGATCACCATGACCGAGATAGATATCTAGGAGAGGCATCTAGGCCTTCTAGACATGAGACGGCAGGACCAACTATCTTAGAATCTGCCAAGCATATCGCACGTCGGATGGAACTCACGTTACTTGAGCTAGAACGACAACAGTTAGAGCAACAGTATCTTCTAAATCAAGAGTGCATTCAGTGCCAGGAGGATGAGTTGTTCCCATACACTATGCAGGCGAGGACTCCAACCCCTCACACGCATAAGACAAAACATTATGAGAGACACAACTGGGTGCGAGACAGGTCTCCGTGACCTTATCAAACGTTGCCCCCGATGCCTCCTAGACTTGAGCGGGAGGCCACTCCTCAGACCAATGACGGGCGCCTTCTTCAGGCACCCACCCAGGTTCATGGGCCACCCTCAAAAATTCTTCAAGAAGCCTCTGAGGAACCTAAGCGAGAAGAAGAGCGGGATGAAATGCCATACCAAGGCATGGGGGGTGCTATCCGGCCACCCCTCCCAAGGCCCCAAGTTCCCCACAACCTGCAACGGGAACAAATCAAAGAGGAGGAGCTCAAATCCCTCGATACAAGCAATGCGCTGCCAGAGCACTTAGAGTCGATAGAGACCAAGATTTTGGGGCCCCAAAAGCCCAACTTATGTGAGACTCCTCTCCAAGAGGATCAACCCCTGGTTGTAGAGCTACCTGATGATGAGGTCTTCCATATCTCAGCATCACCAGATTCTGCTGAGCCTGACTCTCTCGCCAAAGATGAGTCAACATATGCAATAGCACCATGGGACCCGTTTGAGTCAGACAACAATAATTCATAGGTGGTCCCCATGGATGATCATCACAAAATTCTCCTAACATTATTCCCTTTGGAGGCTCCCATCGAGCCCATGCCATTGCAAGAAAATCAGGTCCCCCCGCTAAACGCGAAACAACCCCATGAGGACCACATCAATCTGCTCGAACAAGAAGAGCCTAGAATGTCACAGACAGCTATCGGGGCCAACGAGGGCCTTTGGATCTCCGACAATGATTACGAAGATGAAACTAAGATGGAATATCTCAATCATGCATGATGGCACAATCACCCTGTAACCCATGAAGAACTGATGGCACAACTAGGCATAAGACTAGGGCATGAGTGGCACATAGACCCAGCCCACTGGCATCAAATGTTGATTCCGCTCCTTTGGGTAGACCACGAGCAACTTCCACCAAGAGATATCATAGCACCATCAGTGCCGAGGGCAGACCCTGTCCTCCTCTCCATGCATAAGGCCGATCCATTCGTGCCAATCCCTACAGAGCCAGATCCGATGCACAACGATCATCAAGCTGGGGGTACCTCTATTCCCTGAAGAGCAAGTGGATTACACCAAATGCTCCAAAGGTGTCCATAAACCCTTTGGTCAACCCAAAAGCTCCAAGGATTATCGTAATCTCTTGGTCACCACAAAAAGCTCCAAGGATTATCGCAATCTCTTGGTCACCCCAAAAGCTCCAAGGATTATCGCAATCCCTTGGTCACCCAAAAGCTCCAAGGATTATCGCAATCACTTGGTCACCCCAAAAGCTCCAAGGATTATCGCAATCCCTTGGTCACCCAAAAGCTCCAAGGATTATCGCAATCACTTGGTCAACCAAAAGCTCCAAGGATTATCGCAATCACTTGGTCACCCCAAAAGCTCCAAGGATTATCGTAATCTCTTGGTCAACCCCAAAAGCTCCAAGGGTTATCGCAATCCCTTGGTCACCCCAAAAGCTCCAAGGATTATCACAATCGCTTGGTCAAGAAAATCCAAAAACAAACAAAATCATCAAAAACAAACAAAATCTGCATCTCAATTTCATGCATACTTCAAAATTCAAAATACATATAGCTGCATAAACATTGCATCCATCCATTGCATATTGTTGATCACACAAGGCAAAGGCACCATAGACTGTCATTACTTGGCAAATCCACCACCTTTCACATTTTCCATTTTGAAAACAATACAACAAAAATAAACGACAATCACCATTTCGCCATATCATAAATCAGTTGTCATCCAATGTATCTAGAGTTTTCATCATTCAACTGTCATTAGATCTCTAGCCAAGAATTGTACAAAGTCAAACGGATGTTACAACGGTAGAGTTTTACTTGAAATACACCTTGTTACGTAGCATCCCAACACAAGTTCAAAAACACATAAAACAATTCCCAAGTTGTGTGAATGAAAGATGAAACCTGCACAGTAATCCAGGTCACCATAAGCGAAACGGTTATCTTGCTCATCCCCCTGTGCGAATGACCCCAAGAATGTTGAGAGTTGGCAAAAGGACAAGCATCCTCCCTACCCAATTCCCCAAGAATCCCAAGTTCTCAAAAGTTGCAAACATCATAAAATTTTGCAAACAGTCAAAACTCCAAAAATTTGACATCACCACCAAAGTGCATACATCCAAAGGCACATACAATAGTGATTCTCATCACTCGAAATTCAAATCCCTTGCTCAAAAGAAAAATCAAAATAAAATAAACAGTGATTTTTATCACTATAAACGAGCAAGTATCCCAATACAAATGAAGAAAAGAAGGGAGTTGAACTTGAATCCCTGGAACTCTCAGCATTCAGAAGGTCATGAGATAAACCTCAGTACCGGTTTGGTTGATAGCCTATCGGTCACTCGTGGCAAACCTCCCGCATGACGATATATCTGCCACATTCACTTGTGTGCAGATCAATGTTTGCATGTGGATGAGCTAGCTTATGGTATCCTAGAATGCAAAATAGATTAATCTGACTAAATACAACAAAGGAGTTAGTGGAACTAATCAGGTGATCCTCAGTATAGGTTCGGTTGAAAGCCCATCTGGCACTGGCGGTATCCTGACAAATACCACATAAATAAACTCAATTGCACACACAGGGATGTGAAATAGCTTGGTTAAAGACAAGTCCGATTCATACCTTGTTCAAACATCTTGTAAGACAATAGTACAGTCTTGGCTAGTTAGTTAAACCATCTGAGTCTCAGAAACACTTAGCTACATTCTACACCAACCGTTGCATATAATTCATCCCTATATCACCATCAAAAAATACAAAAAAAACCACATATATACACACAAAGCATTTACCACAGCAATCACCCAGTACACAAAGCCATAAGTCCTGTATAGTCTATGGTGCCAATGCAAGGTTATCAACAAATCATTTCATCCATTCCATTACCTATCATATAACTCAACAACATTCGCATTTATCATACCATATGCATACATCAATATAAAGTAGCATGCATCCATCAACATCAATCATTGTGCATAACATGAAATTATGACATATACACAAAGCAAGAAAATCAAAACAACAAAAACAACAAATATCCACAAACAATAGCAATAAAAGTGCTGAACAAAGGCACCTTTGCGCCTGACATTCAATGGCATAAAAAATTGATGTCGGGGTCTACCTTGTCGCTATCCTACTCCCTAAGAAGGCTACCATAGCTGGACCGCTCCATGGGAAGATGGATTTTTGACAATTTCACCCCCAATGACGTCCCAAATGGGTCAAAACCCACTCAAAAACAATAAAAAAAAAAAAAAAAAAATGCAACACAAAAACAAAGCAATAAGCATTGCCGGACACAAGTGCTTTTGCACTTAACTTCTTGGCATAGAAAATCGATGTCGGGGCTCAACTTGTCACTCTCCTACTTCCCCAAGAAGGCTACCATTGCCGGACCGCTCCACGGGAAGACGGGTTTTCGACAATTTCCCCCCATTCTGGCATCACCAAAAGGGTTTTTACCCACCAAAAATAGGTCCAAAAATCGGGAAACTGCTCGAGCATTCAACGGACAACATCTAAAGGCACCCTCACTTAAGTCATCTTGGGTCAAGCGACTCGTCGCTTTTCTCATGGCCGTCATTCCTTCATCGATTCGTCGCTTGAGGGGGTAGTCACACTTAAGTCACCAATCAACAAACACACACCCAATCAAGGCAATGGCATGCATTCAAAGAATCATTGACAAAGACAATCACGCTCCTGCTTGGGGCAGCAAACAAGCAATAATCACAAATTGATCAAACACTTGGCATTCGTGAATCATGAACACAAGGTTCCCCCGTGGATAAAAGGTTGCGCCCTTTGCCTATTCATGACTGATCAATGACCAAGCTCAAGTCACACCTCACCAAAATAGGTTAATACTTGAAATCAAATTCCTTAGCTCGTCAGAAGCAAGGATTCAAGAATGCATGCCCTTTCCATACTTGGGGCATCAAGAGTTGGTTAGGTTACTAAGAAACCCTAATCATTAGTGCTTTGGTTATCTATTTTTGCTCGACACTGCGCCTTGCACAACGCTTCCCAAAAAGGGGCATCTGTAGACACCAAAACAGCACCAATCCGATTATGTGACAACAAACACTGATCGCATTGACACACACAACCCCCAGGGCAGCCCCAGAGGTTAAAACAATGGTCCTAACCACTCACACAGCAGTTTTAAAAGTTAGAGATCAATTTGGCACCTTTTAGGCACTCTGCTACTTATTCGCTCCACCCAGGGACGAGTGCAGAATGGTACTCGTTCCACCTAGGGATGATTACCAGCGCTCGCTCCGGGGTGGGACGAATGCCAGGTTTGATCTACAAAAAGTCAAATCTCGGCCCATGACAACTCAGAACTGCCACTTAACTATCCCTTCATTGCATGGGAGTGCGAGTGAAGTTCTTTTGACAACCACTTGACTCTCATTCACTGGGAATGAGAGTGAGTTTAGGACAACGGATGCCACTTGACTCTCCCTTCATTGCATGGGAATGAGAGTGGGCTTTTCATGACAACTCAAATTAGCTACTTAACTCTCCCTTCATTGCATGGGAGTGCGAGTGAGTTCTTTTGGGCATGCAAAGAGATGCTAGAAGCAGTTATGGAGCCTTGATCAGGGAGAAGTCTTCTCTTCCCTGAAAAAGCATTCATGCTAAGTAGCACTTTTGCATGCTAATTCAAAGAGACCCCTTGGGTCTATAAAATGGTGAATTTCCTCACCCAAAAGATATACAGAGAAGGAGCATTTTGAGCGACGAAGTGCTGCTGTTTTGCTGACTTACGATTTGTGTCTTTACATCCATAATCTCTTAATCGAAAAGGAGGTTATTGGGTGACTTTGAAGGCACGAATCAAGAACCAAAAACCCAATTTTTTTGACCACAATAGCCTATCAATTTGCCGACAACACATCACAACAGGTTTCGGACCCATCCCAAGCGGATTGGTGTCGAAACAAAGTTTCAACCCGCGGGTGGTTTGCCTTCGGGCACCCCCTGCCTTATTGCAGGTTTTCTCGTCTCACCCCGGAACGAGTACCAAGCTGTGCGAGGTTACTCGTCTCACCCCGAAACGAGTACCAAACTGTTGCCGGTTTACTCGTCCGACCCAGGGACGAATACCGATCTGTATCGAATTTGGTGACTGTTTCTTTTGCAGTATTTTGCTAGTTACATGATTATGCTTCTGTCAAATTTTTAGTTTATTTGGACTCATTTTAACCATCATTATATTTATCTTTTATGGTAACCTTTCATATTCGCTCTTTTATTTTTCATACACAGGTGCTACTGATTCTTTGTTTGTTTCTTTGAACGTAGATTTTCAGCATTAGAGGAGCAGCGAGGAATCTACTTTTACCAACACAAGCGGTGGCAACGTTTTGGTTCGCCCATCTTATATGTGGGCACGCGGGAGAAGGAATTCTGAAACAAGTTGTAAAAGATCAACATTTGACGCTCCTATCCCCTAAAAAGGAAGGAGACGTATTGTAACACATTGCTGAAAGAATATCAATAAAAAAGGCCGTATTTTATATTGCTTTTATATCTTGTGTTCATTCATTTGTGTTCTTTCCTTTTAATGCAATTTTGTTTAGTCTTTCCTTTTTGTTTTCGGAATCTCGTGCTTTCACCACGATGTAACGCTTTAATTCCTTTTATCGTGAAGGATTTTAGATAGATTTTATATTTCATTGTTAAGCAGATTTTAGATAAGTTCTATTTTCCTTAAACCTTTCTTTGAACATAAAAATAAAGGTTTAATCTATCTCTAAATGTGAATCTGAATTGATGAATGAATTTATTATTATTGCTTTGATGAAGAAAATAAAAGTAAATAAATATGCATTACTAACTATGAAATGTAATGGCCTTAAAATGTCATTATAAATTATCCCTCTTTAATGAAATCATAGTTTTCATAAAGAAGAAATAATTTACTGTTTCAATAACAATTGTATTTGATATAATGTATAAATTATCTCTCTTTAATGAAATTAGAATTTCTGTAAAGAGAAGCCAATTTATTGATCTGAAAATGATGGCCCGTGGAATGCCCTATAAACCCCCTTTAATGAAATTGTAATTTTCATAAAGCGAAGTTCATTTATTTCTTGTGAATAAAATGCAAAGCTCAAAATTTTGATTTACGTTCAAAATATAAAATAATAAGAAATTCCAAAATTATAAAAATAATTATAAAACAACAACTTTAAATAATTTTTATAAATTCAAAATGGCAATAGAATGGGATCTAAATTGTTCCGAATGAAATATTGAAGCTCTTTCTTCACATCCATGTATTTGTTTTTGATATTTTAATTTTTTTTATTTTATTTTAATAGCAAAAGTATTAAAAAAATTTGCAAAAAGAAAAGTTAGAAAAATAAAATAAATTCTGAAAAACAGAACAAAAAACTGAAAACATGAACATGCAAAGCTTTTTCAGTTTAATTCTACCTTATCCTGCAAAATCGGAGCTGTGAGAAATTTTTGCATGTAACCCAATTTAACCAAAACTACATTTGCACATCTCGAAATAAGTTAGATGCGAGCTTCTAAGGAAAAGAAAATGAATTTTCTGTTTCTAGGTATTCAACAATGCAACCATGAAAAGAATTTAAACATTGTCTATAAACCTAAAAATATAGAGAAGAAAGATGAACATTAAATCACCACATCCAAAAAGGATTACCCTCGAATTATGCTTATAAAATGCAGAAATCCTACAACATTTGCATTAAAACAAAAACAAAAAAATGTTTCTATTACATCAAATTTCCAACATTTTTTTCCAAAAATTCTAACATCTGACCTCCCAAAAAAATCTATCCTTTGACCTCCAAAAATTCCAGCCCTCTCTCTTTGTATTGATAGGGTATTTAAAATATGTCCCACATTTCATTTCCCCTTTGTGTCCTTTTGTTTTTACAGTGGCAAGTCTTCTGAGCTTATCTTTCGTTATGCATAGAGTGAATGATTTAATTATTATATGTTAGTAACGGATATGTTCAATTAAATTACATTAGATGCCCTTTATGTAATGCTTTTAGGTGCTGCCCATATTGATTTTGTAATACACAGCATTATGACGACAGTTGGCATAATGACGCGGGCCTTATATAATGTGAATGCCTTTCTGTCGAATAACATTTTAATTCAAAATATACTTTCCTACTTTTGTCGGGTCAAAAGGATGCCAAGCTGCCAGTTACTATGCAACCTATCTTTTGATGTTCGACCTATTCACAGCAATATCCATAAACTTTATTATTCCATTTTTGTTTGGAAGCCCTCTTTAGCATACCAATCAACCAGACGAATGAAATCCAGGCCTTTCGAAACAACTTGATTCCACTGCGTTTCTCACTCCTCATGCACATCATCGGGTATTGCGTATAGTTGGTCCATTATCAATAGAAGGAACCCCTCTTTACATATCTGTTGCATCATATCATAATCACCCAATAGTTCGATTCTTCATCATCTGTTTGATTTTGAATAATATACTACCGATATTTCGTAATAATCCTTCATGTTTGGGATAATAGCAACAAATATATGTACCATGAAATCTTGGTGTCATTGCCATTTCGCTCCTTGAGAAGTTGAATGTAGACACAGGGAATTTCTATCCATGATTCCATCATTGCTTAGAATAGATGATGCCTCCAAATGTTGTATGTGTGCTATCAAAATTTTGGAGCTTCCCCCACAGCGATTTGTCTGAGTCACTAGTCTAAGCTTGGTGACGTTCTCAACCCAAATATTTTAGATAATCTAGCATATTCCACTGGTGTTGTGTGTTATGACATGAGTGCCACTTTATCTCCTTCTACCGTCGTGACATATGCATTTTTTACCCTGTGAAACTGCTTCATCTTCTATCGCTATGTCATCGTGCTTCACTGCTATGTCGCCATGCTTTGCCACTCACAGTCAGAGATTATGAAATCCACGTTTTGCGACCAAACCAACCGTGTCCCCCCAATCGTAATCGATGCTTTCTACGGATCAAGTCGATGATGTATTAAGTGTACCCAATCTAAAATGGTGTTACCACCTCATCGCTATTATATCTCGGTCCAGATCATCTCATAGACATGTCTTGGATGTTCCCACTAGATATCTGTCACTCTACTTAAAATATGTCATTCATCCATAATACATTGCTCTCATGTTTTGCAACTGTATCTAATTTTCCCATGCTCCACGAGATTTTCTTGCATTACTCTCGGTTCTGTCTAACATCCTTGTCTTTGTGTTTCCTCGCTTCAGCCCCATGTTAGCACTTTCATGTCCTAGTCACATCCCAGCGTGTGCGTCTGTCAATTTAAGTTAACCACAAGGCCACGCTATCGGCTGTCCACTCGACCTCCACGTTTACCCTACCCGGGTAATCCACATCATCCTGGTAGGGCCCACCATGTAACTGCATAGCGCTGGTCCATCTCAGCCACATTCATCAACCATGTCACTTCAATCTCGTCGGGTAAACCGTCCAGGTAATCACGTGGTCCACCATCTCATCATATGGATGATCTCAACATTAGCCTGCACACATTCATAAAACAGATTTATGAGAAGCAATTTTAAATGTAATAACATTGAGATTTATAGTACCAAAGGCTTATCACATGTTTTTTTAATTTTATTATTATTATTATTATTATTTAATTTTCTCTTTATATTTTTTTTTTTTTTTTTTATATTTTTTTATTTCATACTATATATATATATAAATGTAGATACATATATGCATATACCTTTTATTTTTATTTTTACTTTGTATTTTATTATATATATATATATATATATATATATATATATATATATATATATCAGTTAAAAACTTATGCTTAGATTGATTTAATTTAAAAGAATATTAAAGTTAATTAACACCTTTCAAACCAAACCAAGATCAAATAAAAGAAATTAAAATACATGATCAACAATAACCCGGACCAAGACTTCATCATAACAGTTGCATCGACTCTTACAAGAAGATAAGAAGACCCTCCAAAATGAGGAATGACAGAGTCCGCATGGCGAGTCCATGGTTAGGGTCATGTAAAAAATGATCACTCAAAGATAAACTAAAATCCCTCAAAACCAAAATAAAAAAGGTGGGTCCTCAATTTTAGGGTTAGTTGTGCGACAGTCACAATAAGGAGCTCTTGAAATATTTCTTTTTACCCAATGAGTATGATGTAAGGGCATCTAGGACCATTACCAAAAGGTTGACTATTAGAAAAGAAAGAGAAATCAAGAGGGATTAGAGAAGGTGGAGCAACAAAAAAAATTCGAAGAAGGGGAATAGAGAAGGAACACAAAATGATAGGAAAAAGAGGAGACAAAATGATGCAAACATTTGTGTGGGAGATGAAATGATGCAATTGGGTGACCACGGAAAGAAGAAGGCAATAAAACAAATGAAAGAATAAAAAATACAGCATCGTGTCGACTTTGAGGGGGTAACAAGAAAAGATAAAATATGGTAGAATAAAAGAAGGGTACAAGTAAAATAAAGGGTAACATGTTTATGTGTCATATATTGTAACAACACTATGATACTTGTAATTCAAATAAAACTACCCTTTTTATTGATTGGTGTAACCCATTTCTTTCGAAGATAATGTGTTACAAGTTTTAGGGATATAATGCTTAAACCCATTGTTGTCAAAAATTATATGTTCTAGATTCAATGATATAATGCTTAAACCCATTGCTATCAAGGATAATGTGTTGTAGGTTTAGGGAGTGTTGTTTAGGTATTTAATGCTTAAACAATTTGTTATCAAGGATAATGCATTGCAGTTTCAAGGAGTAGTGACATCCATCCGAGAGCTATCTAGCAACCACCAACCAAAGAAAATTGTCTCAACATTGCTACTTACCAAATTCAATTGTCTTAACATTATCACATAGAGGTTGTAGACTGAAGACCCATCTGCGAGCTACCATTTTTGAAAGAGCTAAAGTAGAATTGTTGGAGATGAGAGTGTTTCCAATAACCCCTACCATCTAGAAATGTGTCGATTGGAACTAACCTTGTTATCTAGAAATATAGTTGATGTAATCATATCATCTAGGACTGTGTTGACTAGAGCTAACCTTACCATCTAGGAAGATAGTCAACTATGTTGGTACTTTTAAAAGTTTACTGATATCATCAAGCTACTACAATCAATAAAATAAAGTGGGATTTGCCATCCTAGATTGATAAGTCATCATACCTAGGCTAAGCAGTCATGACCATAGCAATGTCATCCTAAAATGTTTCTATCACTATCTCAAGGAATAAGATTTGCTAATTTAAGCATAGCCCACCACCATTTTTTTCTTGTCATCATCCGTCATAACAAATAAATTCATTCATTTGTTGTTTTGGTTGTTTCCAACATAGATATCTATCTTGAAAACTATAAATCTATCCATCATTGAGCTACAGATAACAAGAAACCCATCACATATGGAAGAAAAATAATGTATCCATCATCTTGTTTGGTTTGGAGAATAGTCATCAATTATGGTTTATATATATCCATCCCTTGGGACATCTCAAATCATCACTTCTTAAGCTAAAAAAAAATTGCTAAGTCAAATATTTAATTTTCATAGCAAAGATCTCTTAAATTGTTAGCTCATTCACATATGTGTCTTGTATAGTGAAGCCAATATCACATCTTGTATATCAAAGTTCTTATACATGCAAAGATTGATCTCATGAGGAAAAATAACTACCCTTTCAATATTTGGGTCTTCTTGAAGGATAATTAAATATTGTGTACAAGGTGGAGCTCTTGAGTTCATCCTACAACTATGCACAAGCATTGAGATAGATTCTCTATTGATTAATAAGAATTTGGTTCTTTATTGCATCTTATTTTATCCTTTGTGCATTTATCTTAGTCTTAGTTATATTTTTACCTTGGTCTATGATCAATTGAATATATAATAGTTTTTGGAAGACCATCTCATATTAGTTTATCAAGAGAACGGTACAAAAAAATAGATTATAAGAATCACACCACCCTTATTGAAACAATTGTAATAAACCTACACTAATAGAGGAAGAAATTACATTATGTACACTTGATAAGAATTAAACCTAGATAGGTTGTATGTGATCATAATATTATCATAATTGGAACTTCAAATTTAGAAATATTTATTTGCACTTTGCATATCTACATGGTGCTATTGCGGGATAAATCAAACATATATTAATTTCTTTAAATATGATAGATTCATCTATCCCATTTCATATAGTCAATGGGTATCACCCTTGGTTGTAGTACCCAAGAAAAATGGTTAATGGAGGATTTGTGTGGATTACAAGATGTTGAACAAAGCCACCCAAAAATACCATTTTTTCCTACCTTTCTTAGACCGAGTCCTAGATACCATGGCAGGATGAAAGTATTTTTTTTCCTTGATGGATACAATAGATATAATTATATCCAAATAGAGAAAGACGACCAGGAAAAGACCACATTTACCTATCCTTGGGGTACCTTTGCCTATCATGTTTTACCTTTTGGGTTGTGTAATGCACCTGCAACTTTCTACAATGCAGTCCTTAGTTTTTTTCAGACATGGTAGGAAAAACTATATTGGTTTACATGGATGATTTCACTGTTTATGATGAAAGTTTTGAAGAAGCTACTATAGAGTGGAAAAAATTACACACCTAGCAAAGGGAAATGAAATGCATCTATGGATCTAAGCACTAAAAAGAGACATTAATGTAAATATGATAACAAATAAGTAAAATAAATGGGGGTCCTCTTTATATTAATCAATTTTTCAAATCCACAATTACAAAATTTCCCCGTCAGGGCTCTTAATTGATACAATTCATTACAAAGTGTCGAAAGGATCTAATCCTCTAAAAGAATCATATGTGCTTCAATGTCTTCCTTACACTCATGAATTGAATAATGGGTTTTTGGTGCTGCCACGATGATCTATTCATAGTTGGACTTCCTTCCTTGCACGTTGAGATGCCTGGATATACACACAAAGAACTTAAATTGGTTAATAGCATATGTGGATTGAGATGAGATCCAAGAGATACATGCAATAGTAAATATGAAGAGAAAAATAGGCGATGCAAAACTACTCCAAAATGCACCAAAACTTAGTATAATGCTTATAATCTACTTTAGAGATGATCTATGCTAAAACAGAGGTGAAATTATATGCAAAATCCATGGTCATCCCTAGGTGTTCCAATTGGGATTGTTAGAATGAAAAACCTAATAGAAGGTCCAAAACTACTCCAAATTGTACCAAATATTAATATGATGCATATATTCTAGTTTAGAAATGATCTATTATAAAATTGAAATGAAATTATATGCAGATTTATGGCCATATTGGGGTGTTCCAATTGTGACTATTAACCGTCCCAGGTGGGTACGACCACCAAACCTGGTAGTTTTTGCCACCAATTCCTCTGGGATCTGGTTCAAACTACTCCTAGGGGTGTTGTCATCATATTTTGTGATATGATTCACTAAAATGGGTAAGTTTTGGAATAGATTTGCATATTTTAGGATGACTTGGAAACCTCCTTCGATTGATAAATATTCCATGCGAAAACATGCAGTGAAAAGGAGAGTGAATCTCGGAAGCACTTCAATGTGAAATATTGCAAAGACCTCTCTTTTGAAATTGGGTGGATTGACTCCATTTTACAGCTCAAGAGAGCCACATGGTAAAATGGGCAAGTTAGGAATGCAAGGTAGGTGTCGCAATTTTTCAAACCCAACCATGCATTGGGTGTGAGAAATCTCCTAATTGGGTATCCCATTTGAAGGTTTTTATTGAATTAACATGCCCCAATATCTATCATAAATCAATGGGTGGGATAAATGGTAGAATTTGATTGCCATTTTTCCTATCCTTGAATTTTTAAGGGTCCTATGCATAGCCATCCCACCCAAGGAAGGTTGTTTGTGGTTATCCCTGAGTGGGATGTCCATGAACTGCGGTCGTCCTGGGGTGGGACAACCATGGCTACATGGCCCAAAACTTCCTAAAAGTGGGGTAGAACTTCCCAAAAGTTGTTAGGACCACTATTTAACCCTTGAGGGTTTCCCAATGGGGCCATATGGTGTTGATAAGAGTGTGTCATTGCAGTCTAATTAGATTGACGTGATTTTAGTGTCTATAGATGCCCCTTTTTGAGATGTGTTGTGCAAAACACAATGCAAAGCAAAAATATATGACTAAAATATCAAATGATTAAGGTTATTTAGTAACCTAACCAAATTTAGATGCCCTAGTCAAAGAAGGATCATACATTCTTGGAATCCTTGATTTTGACATATTTGAAGAATTTAAATTTGGTATACCTTTCGACCGCACTGTTAGGACAAATTAAGGCTTAGGGTATACTTGGTCTTGGTTCCTTTTTTTGCATATAAGCCTATTATAGGACAAGTATCCCAAGGATTCAAGTACACCAAGACTTTTTTTGTGGAATTGGTGCTGAGTTATATGCCCCAACATGGGCTTGAAATTTATCTTTGGCAATGATTCTTTTGAATGTATGCAAGTTGCACTTTTGAGTGTTTGAGTGTTATTTTTTATTATGAATTCATAATTATGACTACCACCTAAAGTAATGAGTCAATTATGGAATGAATAATGATGAAAGCAATGAGTCTCTTGACCAATATGACTTGACTATGGTTCCTTCAACTTTACCCATTGTAAAATTTCTCAGTTTTGTTAGGATTTTTATTATTTTGATGATATTTTGTGGAAGAAATAAAATGAATACCTCATTCCCGTGGAGCGGTTAAACCACAATGGCCTTATTGGGGATTGAATTAGACACTTTTAAATTCATAAATGAACAATTTGGTTCAATCTGTACCTAGTGTGAATTTTATCAATTTTGTTATATTTTTTGTGGTTTTGAGGCCTTTTTCTTTGCCTTTTCTTCTATTTTTTTTTGTGTTTTTGGTGGCTTTCCTAGGGTGAGATGGCTGCAAATTGCATGGCCATCCAAGGGTGGGATGATCACCAAATTTTTTGACCATCCCACCATGGGATGACCATGCTTATTCTAGGTCTTTTTAAGCTCAAAATTGGAAAAATGAGCCCATTTGCACACTTATAACTTGGCAGATTGAGAGGTGAGGAGTAGGAGAGTGATTTTTTGAAGTGGAGAATTGTCGAAACCATCCCAAAAATCACCATGAGCCAACCTCTAGACTCAATTAGTGGAGGAGCCGACTGTTAGAGTAATATTCCATTCTTTGAGATATTTACCCTTTCCCTACATTAGGTAGAATTTATTTATCGCATGGTAAAAAGTATTTTTTTACTTCTACTACTCGCATTTACTTTTAC
This sequence comes from Wollemia nobilis, assembly GCA_028583015.1. Lineage (NCBI taxonomy): Eukaryota > Viridiplantae > Streptophyta > Pinopsida > Araucariales > Araucariaceae > Wollemia > Wollemia nobilis. The sequence goes on along the minus strand of JAQPPZ010003302.1, from coordinate 469,273 downwards.
CTTAGGATATTTACATTGTTAGTAAATATCTAGGTAGGTTAGTTATCGTAGTCATTTTGACTACGTTAGTTAGTGTCGGTATCATTGTCATCATTTGCGTTTGTTACCAATATTCAAGGGGATATTATTTCTATCACATTGTATAAATACCTTTTCTAATGAATAATATTGTAATATTTTTGCCCTTTCGTCTTTCATGGTATCAGAGCCACATAGATTATCTGGGAACTCAGAGTGAATCTAGACAAGGTGGAAGCATCCCATTCTAGCTGGACCAGGGGACCAAATCCCAACAGATGGGACCCCCTAGATAGGAATCGCATACCAAGGCAATAGCATGTTCTTCGAGGCAAGGACACGAAAACTCTAGTGAATTTTTTTGACTTTGTTGGTATTTTTTCTCCTAATAATATGGCTCGGTAGCCCTACAAGCCCGTAGGTCAAGCCTAATTGGCCCTCATTGGGCAACCCACATGAGGGAGGGCAACCATGTTTTGAAGGCGGCCCACCACAGAAGATCAGGCTTCGATGACCGAAATTCAGTAAGCGGCCCATGGTGGCCAACCTCGATTGGAAGGCGGGCCACCTTCGACCTTCGGTGGCGATTGGCTCGTAGTAGATCAAGTGGCTACCACAAGAGGACCATTAAGCGATGACCCTAATTTACCACAAGAGGACGGTGATCCCTCCTACCACAGGTGTTCCAGTGGTGCCACGAGAGGGTGGCGGTCCCTCCTGACACAAGCAGTACACTGGTGACCGAACGCTGCCACCAGTAGCCAACCACTGCGTGAGGGTAGGAGCACCCTCAATGGTAGGACACACTGTCCACCTAATAGGTTGTACGCTTTCCACCTGATAGCCTAACAGGGATTGACAACCTATTAGAGTTGTCTCCTCCAGTAGAACCCAAAGCGTTGTCATACAATTGATCTCAAAGCGCTACCAAACAACTAAACTTGAAGTGCAATCAACCACTACATGAATCTTGATGGAATATAATAAGGCTGATATCCTTTAGAGGATGGGCATGTAGATCAAGCAGGACACATGGTGACTGAGATATAGCACTAATCAGACACCTGGAACTGATCACCTAGAGCTAACGTGGTGGGAGGTTATTGGTTTGACTGAAAAAAAATGATGTTTCATGACTACTCGAAGGCAGTCAATAAAGAGGGTTTTGCTTCTTGTTTTTAAAGAGGCTTGCTTGCGCTCACGTAGCACATGTGGGACAGTGTCCCAAAGCCTTTAGAAGGCTTTATATTTTTTGCTCCATCTTGAGATGGAGACAACCTTCAAGGAGAAGGTGTGGTTATTAGAAACCCGTCGAGCTAGATAGCTTGATTGGTGGTTTCACCTGCAGTAAAGACCTTTGATAGGAAGTCGAGGTATCGATTTCAGACGGGGTAAGTAAAGCTATTTTTTAAAAATAGGTCATTTTTTTGTATTTTTTTATTGATTTTTTTGTTTTTTTAATAATTTTAATACATATTTTTTATATTAAATCATTTTATTTAATACTAAAGTGATTTGTTATGAAAAAAGTATTTTTATTATTATAATTTACTAAATCTTTAAAAAATTATGCATTAAAAATGAAATTTGGAGGCAATTTTTTTTTTGCAAATTTTAATCAAAAAGGAGCTTTTGTTTTCTCCCAAAAAGGGGATATAAGACATATAAGAGCATCATTGTTTTTTGCAAAATTAGGAGACCTAAATTCTTCTCAAAACCCTTGTTTATTTAGCAAACAATAAAGAATCAAACTTGAATTCTTTTTTGCCCAATTCTAAAACAAGGAGACAGAAATTTGTAAAATATCAAAGTTGAAATTGTGCATTTGTTTTCTCCAAGGGGGGATATAAGACATAAAATTGCACATTCTATTTTTTGCAAAATTGAGAAGCAATTAAAGACCTTGGGTCCACTAAAACCAAGTCATGTGTCAACTGGTTCTGGAAGCCTTTCAAATGCGGGTCGTGTGTCGACTTGACTTGAAAGTAGTGCTATTTTTTTAATTTTTCAAAACAAAGGGGGGAAGACAAGAAATTGTATTTCTTTTGCAAAATTGTAACACAAAAGTGAGGAGCACTTAAAACAAAATCAAAACTTTTTAAATTTGCAAAACAAAGAGAAAGACAATTGTTTTATGCCACATTCTTTGCAAATTTGAAAAACAAGAGGAGACAAAATATATCAATTTTTTGCACAACACAAATCCAAATTTTATTGCAAAAATTAAAAGGTGCATTTTTTATTTTACTCGACACCTTTATTGGAAAATTAGGTGCATTTTTGGTTGCATCCGACACCTATGTGATAAGAATTTTGTGGGCATTCTTGTTTTATTATTGCATTATTTTTTGTAATTATAAGTCATAAAATCAAGAAGACTCAAAACCCCAAAATTTCACAATAATTTGTGTAAATTATTGCACAAGTTTAAAACCAATTATACTTGATATTCTCTCCTAAACCAAAAACTCCTAATTCACTCTTATTTGTTTGGATTAATTTCCTCAAACTGATTATCCCTCTTTAGGAGGATTTTCAGGCAGGTGCCATTAAATATATTTTTGAGTGAATTATCTTTTGGTACTCTTTTAGGGTATATCAAAATAAAGAACAAGTTTTTGTAAAATAAGGAACCTTGAAAGTAGCAATCTTTTGCACTAAGGGGGGATAATTCCTTTCTTCCTTCAAACACAAATTTTTACAAGAGGAAGATAAAAATTGTAAAGGCAATCAGAAAAGTAGAAGTCATCAAAATTATACCTTTTCTTTTAGGCTTCATAATAGCAACCATGCTTGAAGTACTTACAATAAGGAAGGATTGTTTGGTGAACTTTTTTTGATAAAATTGCCTAGGAAGCAAAGTTTTGCACAAATTGTAAAAAGGACAACCATGATACCATTCAATGTTGGTTTCCAAACAAGCAAAACTAAAATCGTAAAGGCACATCATAGAAGCCATGTTTCTAGTAAAGTGTCTAATTCTCATTCTGATTTTGGTTTAGAAAAAGCACACAGAGTGCTCATGGCTAAGACAGTGTTGTAGAGGGAACGCAAATTTGTCACCTTAAGTAAGCACCATTTCCTCTCTTTGTTTTTAAGTCTTCATAAATAGCATAAGTTTTTGTTTGAAATACTAGAAATAAAGGGGTGATTGTACCTCTTTTAGGCTTCATAAATAGCAAACTCTCATTGTTTGAAGTACTTGTAACAAAAGGAGGGAATTTTTTGGTGAAAAATTTGCCTAAGAGGTAATATTTGTACAATCCTTCACAAAGCTTCTTGAGTTGCACATATTTTGCAATTAAGGGGGGATAAATATTTCTTTTCTTACTTCACACAAATTTTTTGTAAAAAGAGAAGAAGACTTATAAGGGTGCATTTTCGGCAGTGATCGACACCTTAGTCACACTTCTTTCAAAAATTTCATTACATGTTTTGCAACAAGGGGGGAAACTTATAAGGGTGAATTTTTGGCAACGACTGACACCTTAGCTACCGTATCATAACTTTTGCAAAATCATATTGTAAATGAATGAACCTCGTATGAAGTGACCTACTCTACTACACCTAACAGTTGCAGTGGTTGGTTACCCATGAAATTTGGTTGGATGACAATATTACAATAAGGATATTCATTTATGTGAATACAAAGTAAGGAATGACCCAATTTTTTCTTAGGAGCATCCAAAGCACTGTGATAGAGCAAGAACTAGCAGTTCAACATCTTTTTCACTATATTGGGGCAGTTATATACATTACCCAAATAATGTAATAAGGGGGGATGTTAGAGTAATATTCCATTCTTTGGGATATTTTCCCTTTTCCTACATTAGGTAAAATTTATTTATAGCATGGTAAAAAGTATTTTTTTACTTCTACCACTCGCATTTACTTTTACCTTAGGATATTTACATTGTTAGTAAATATCTAGGTAGGTTAGTTGTTGTAGTCATTTTGACTACATTAGTTAGTGTCGGCATCATTGCCGTCATTTGCATTTGTTAGAAATATTTGGAGGGATATTATTTCTATCAAATTTTATAAATACCTTTGCTAATGAATAATATTGTAATGTTTTTGCCCTTTTGTCTTTCACCGATGCGATATGGGTAAGGGCTGAAATTGCTACTAGACTTTGTTAAATTTGGAAATGTAATTATTTTCATGTTTGCCAATGAAACATACTAAATATTGGTAAATGAACCTTATTAGTGATAGCATTTATTATTTTGTGCTTTACCTTTTGTTTTTGTACAATTTTGTTGCATCTTTTTGTTTTTTATGGGGTTTTTTGCTTGTTTTTGGTGGTTGGGAAGGCCATTTTTGAGCATTTTTGGGATTCGTACCCGTGTGGGATGGATTCCAAGTTTGGTTCCATCCTTGGGTGGTACGGTTATGATTTTGGGAGAAAAAAGTATCTTTTTTGGGTTTTTTTTGTTATTTTTGTGCAATTTTATTGCATTTTTTGAGCTTGCTTGCCTTTGCTAGGTGATCAAGAGCTGATATCAATTTTTGACTCTCTTTCAGACTACTAGGGACTTATTGATGGAGGATGACTAGAAATGGCTTGATTTAATTGATCTCAAACAAGTAACATGATTAGATCTAGTGATGGGAGATAGAGCCTACCTGACAGCTTTGATAGATCTATGGGACCCTCGCACCAACACCTTTCACTTGTTTATTGCGGAGATGACATTGATGTTAGAGGATATCTACTAAATTTTATGCATTCTGATAGAGTTGCATCTGATTATGTCTACTCATTGATATCATAGAGATACAAATTTGATGAGATACTTTGAAGAGGATTTGCATGAGGTAGTACAAGACTTGCCTAGTGAAGGCATCCTAATGGAGATATGGTATGAGGTAGAGGTTTTGATTATGAGATATGCTTTTCTAATGACACTTATCTCCAACATGTTGCTACCAGACTCGTCAGGAGCCAAGTTCCCATGGATTATTTTGGAGTTATCATTTTCACTAGTGGAGTGCACCATAAAGAGGTCATTATTGATGGCATGGAGCACTACTTTACTTGCACAACTTTATGATGAGTTGTACGAGTTCTATTATCATGGGTGGAAAGGATTGGGATACAAATTACTATTTCAAGTGTGTAAATGATAACACATTTATATGGAATGATTTTGGGGACTACCTTGGATGATGTAGGTATGGCTTGTGGATGTGGAGATAGAATATGGGATCCTATGGTAGTGAGACCAGGAGAGGGGTCATAGCAATCCTTATGTAGTTACAATTAATCACTATGCATAATTATTTGCATGGTTCAGGGTAGAGGAGGTTACCTAGAGATCATACAGGGATTTTCTAGCATGGATTGAGGTTGAGGTGTAGCTTCATTGGGTATGGTGAGGGATATGGTTAGTTGGTCAACATAGGATCGAGCGAGAGTATTTTTCATATGCATGAGTTATGTGGAAGTTTGGGCTATGCCAAGGGTTTCCTAGAAATCCATTGATCTATTGATATCATGGGGATGAGAGGACACTTAATTGGTGTATAGTGGAGGTAGTTGGAGAGGAGGCAGATCCTGTGGAGGGCATATCTGAGATAGATGATGTAGGGACCACATCATAGTATGAATCCTGGTGGGTGATGCATCAGTGGTTAGGGGAGGGACTACTACAAGGTGGTATAGATGCAATGATAGAGAAGGCTCATATGGATGTTGTAGATGAAGGACATGATGAGGCTCTAGATGAGGAGGATTTAGACTTAGGTGAGTGATATGTGCATGATCATATAGATGATGAGTGGATGGATAACATGTATATGAAGGGTCACTAAGATGATTATGATGGGGATGATTTTGATGAGCAAGGAGTGCAGGCATAGTTGGTAGTAGGGGATGCCACAATTGCTAAGATACAAGGTGAGTTGATTAGAGGGAGATAGGATTTAAGGGAGTACGTAGAGGAGAGGACTCTCCTATCAACATAGGTACATAATTCATAGGTAGATATTGATAAGTAGGCATTAGTGATTGAGAGGTAGGTGATAGAGTTAGCTACTTTTTAGTCACAAGTTAGAGTAGGAGCTCTAGCTATGGGATATATAGCAGTGGTGAGGTAGCCAGGCTACGGAAGGAGATGACATAACTCCAAATCTTACTAAGTGACTATCAGGATCATCACCAAGAGAATTTGGAGGATGAGGTAGCATGCCTTAAAGGGTGCTTACCAGCTCGTCCTTCTTCTAGTGGGTCTTAGTAAAGTAGGAGGATTGGTATAGGGTGGTCATATATGAGAATTGGGGATCATATATTTATGAGGATATTAGATAGGGCTAGGGGGATTATATCTAATATCTCTCGATGAGCGACGACTGAGGGTGACGATGAGAGTCATGGTACCTGTCTTGCATGACTATGGATTTTGAGACTTTGTGGTTATTTTTGGATTTTAGGAGCATGAGGTCTAAGGACCCACTTGATTGTAGCCTATAGGTAGTTTTTGGATTATGATGTATTTTTTTGCTCCATACTTATATATACTATTGTCGTCATGTATTTTCTTACTACTTTATTAGATGTGTGAGATGGTTATGTTTACTTTATTGATGCTTTTATGGATGTTTATCATGGATGCATGTATTGTAATATGATGTTGGTTTATGATATGTACATGAGTGTACGCATAATGAAATGGATGATTTGTTAGAATGTATGATGATTTATGAATACTATTTGACACACTAGATGCTAGCACCATAGACTATATAAAATTCATCAATTCATTTTAATGTTATCATAAGATTATGTAATGGATTGTGAAAATTTGAACTGACAAAATTGTGATAAAATGGTATGGAATGGAATGCATAGTATGATGTTATAGAATATCCTTGAGGTTTTCATGGGACTCAAACATTCTAGTTAACTATTTAAAAGTTGTATATTAACCACGCAAGACTTTTTGGCAAGGTATAAATCTGCTAGGATGATCAAGATATTAAATATCCCTATGTGTGCATGTGATTTAATTGTTATGATAACTCATAAAGTTACCCTAGTTCCAAATAGTATTTATGCAAATCATCTGTACTGAATATCACCCTGTGAGTATCATGATCTTGAAGAACACAAGATTATACTAAGAGGGGGTGAACAGTATAAGGTAAAATTTTACTTTTCTTTTCTAAATAATATTATCCAATTATATCAATTACAATATCAATAGAAGTAACAATACAATGCAAAATTCATCACACACATGAGATACATAGATTTACAATGGTTCACCTAATGTGGGTTACATCCATGGAGAAAATATTTCTTATAAATTTTCTCAATAGATCTCTTGGAAACCAATTCCCTATTACAATTTTTATGGACCTTTGTTCAATGGAAACACCAATCCCCTATACTCAAGTTTGTGGACCTCTATCCATAGGAGAACTCTATCCCCTATCTATTTTGTGGATCTCTCTCCATAGGAGTACTCTATCCCCTATGCTCTAGTTCATGGATCTCTCTCCATTGGAGAAATCTATCCCCTCTACTCTGGTTCATGGATCTCTCTCCACATGATAACTTTATCCCCTTTGCTTTGGCTCATGGATCTCTCTTCACAAGAGAACTCTATCCTATTTTCTCTGGTTTATGGATCTCTCTCCATAGGAGAACTCTATCCCCTTTGCTATGGTTTGTGTATCTCTCTCCATAGGATAACTCTATCCCCTCTACTCTGGTTCATGGATCTCTATCCACAGGATAACTCTCTCCACTTTGCTGGTTTGCATTGTGGAACTCTATCCATAAGATAATCCTTCCCTTTGTTCTGTTATGTGGAACTCTATCCATAGGAGACTCCTCTCATCTCTGCTCTGGTCACTTCCAAAGTTGGTACACACCTTTACTTTGACTTTGCTCCAAGCCTACTCAAGAGGCTTACTCAGGTATACTCACAAATCTGTTCAAAACCTGCTTCAATTATTCTCACAAATATACTCTCAACTCTGTCCCATGTCTTCTTAAAATACTTTTTCAAATCTACATCAAACCTACTTCAAGTATTCTTACAATACTTGCTCAAATCTATCTCAAACCTGCTTCAAGTCTTCTCATAAGACTTACTCAGATCTGTCTCAAACCTACTTCAAATATTCTCACAAGACTTGATAAAATCTACCTCACTATATTTGCTTAACTTTGCTCTACCACATGCTCAAAAAAACTCATAGCACATGCTAAACCAATCCCAAATATTGCACATAATTGATGTTCAAAACAATGCTTATATCTCTTTTAGAATTATTTTCTTTAACAGTTCAAACATATTATACCTAGAATTTTTTTAACCTCTTAAACATATAGAGAATGATATGTACTATCAAATACCCAATATGTTCTTCATATTCACATATCTTGCATTCACCAAATCATATCTCTACTTCTTGCAAATCCCTTTCAAATCAAATCAAACTAGTGTATAACTTTGCTTCACAAAACTAGTTTATATTCCTTGCAAATTTTCTCTCAAAGATCAAACACAATAATGCACAAATTGCTTCACAAAATTGATCTCTAACACTTTTCCATTCACAATCAATATCACTCATATCAATGCTCAAATGATTCACAAATTCTTTCAACAAGAATGCACAATTTGTTCTTAAAAGCCCTAGCACAAGTGTTTCCAATATTACTAATCAATGATGCACAATTTATTTTACAAACCCTAGCTCAAATATTCCCAACTATGTGCATATGTAATCCTTATTTCTCCACCTTATTATTCAGAAATATTTGCTCAACCAAACACCTTAAAGAAGGAAAAATATCACCATACCTCAAATTTACCTCAATGATCTTTTGTTTGTATAAGCCTCTCTTAAACCTATCTTAACAAAATATTTCCTTTCCTTTTATACTTCAAAATAGGTTAGCAAGTTTCTCTTATAACACACTCAAAATAAGGCCTTATCAAACTTTACAACCTCTTTACAATATTCCAAAATACACAATATCAAAAATCACAATTTACACCTTATTACTCCTTATTGCTTACAAAATAATATTTTGAAAACACAACAATATTTCCTCAATTCTCTTTCACTAAAATAAATACTTTCTACCCTTTTAATTTCCAAAAATATTACCTTATGTTCCAACCTTATAATTTTCAAATATCAATCCACATAGCAAACCTTATGACTCCTTATCTTAATTTAAATTAAAAATAAAATTTATTTTACCCTTACCAAATTTTGCTGCTACTGGAAATTGATCGCAAGACCTCATGCAACCCATGCTCTAATGCAAGCTAGAGTGCCAGCTGGGTTGGCCCACCTGATGGAAACAAAGGTGCACCAAAAGGGTTTTATCCCTTTATCTTCTACCCAATGTGCTAACAAAAAATGACTGCCACTGTGACTCGAACTTGAAACCTCCTATCTACCCACGTCTAAGCACCACTTCGACTACCAACTAGGCTAGCCATCCGCACGGGTAGTAAGGTACACAAAACATATTTTATTCCTTTCCTTTTTTCCTAGTATCTAATGCAAAAGGTCTTGGAAATATGAGCAAGTTTTGTTGTCATTGATGTCAAAAGGAAATACAAGGCAAGGTTCTCTCCAAAGGAATTAGAATCATGAGTTCGAAATAATAAATTAGTTTGAAGGAAGATTATATTTAAAAAGGCCCAAAGGACATTTAAATATTTAATTATAATATTTAAATTCATTCTGAATTTAAAATAATTATAATTAATTTATTATTTTTGAAATGCAAATCATTTTCCTTGAAAAGAGCAAGAGAGCAAGTTTTAATAATATTAAAGGAGGCAAAGGTTAAATAATTTTAATTAAAATATTTTAACATTTTGGTTAAAATTTTAATTCAAATTATTCTTGGAGCCAAAGTTCTTTTCGATAGATGGTGGCAAATCGAAATAAGGGTCGATGTCTCCACATTTACCATATTATATATAAAGAGGGGTAAATTATTTCCCCAAAGGTTAATGCATTTCATTGATTTATAAAAAGACATATTTTGTGCATGCGTTTCGAGGGAGAATATTCGTGCTATTCAAAAAGTACAAAAAAGTGTGTGTTGAAATCAAAGTGGGCGTGAAATTCCTACACGATACGCAAGATAGCACTGACGATAGGCAAGGCAAAGTTAAGGCATTTGTTGAGAACAGGTATTGGGTTCAAGTAATGATCATATTTTTGAAAGGGAGAAAGGAAGGGCCTTTTGCATTCGACGTGTTTGGCATGGAAGACAAGGATAAAAGCAATATTATGTACCTTTGTTTCAATTGGGCACGTAGTCCACATAGCTAGCCTAGCATTTTCTAGGATGCATCACTGGTAGTGAGGTTTCGGGTTTGAATTCGTGCAAAGGTAGTTGTGTGGTGTGCAAACATTTTGGTGCCCAATCTAAGGTATGGAAAATTAATTTAATTTTTGCAAGGCCTATGTTATAATAAAGGGTGTTTTGAGGTATACATATTATTAAGAGGGTAGTGTTTGAAGTAGGGAGATATAAGGATTAAAATAGTTTATTTTAATTCTTTGATGCATTGGAAATAAATTAGAGAGTGGATTTAAAAGGTGAAAAAAAAATTATTTTGATCTTGCTTTATAAAAAGAAGAGAAAAATAATTTGTCAATGCTTTGGGATATTTTGAAGTGGCGATTATTTTTTTGTTAATGCATTAAGATCTATAGGGAGTGATAAGGTGTATTTATGAAATCTAACCTTTGTGATTGGCAAAGAGAGTGGTTATAATTGAGACAAGTTTTTAAGGGTAATTCTTCATCAAAAAAAAGGTATGAGCACATCTTCCTTGTGATTGATTTTTGGATGTTATGAATGCTAAGTTGGAGACAAAAGGGTTGTTTGATAAGCATTTTTGAGTTTTGTTTTTCTGGAATGAAATTTGATAATGTAATAAAATGTAAGCACGATTATTAAATCATAAGGATTAGATATTATTGATATTGCATAGGGTTTAAATAGGACAAAACATAGGCTAGAAATAGCCTTAGGAAAATGCCCCATAAATATAGCTAACTAACGCGCTAAGAATAATTAGCACCAACTTACTAACAACTACCCTAATGTCTAGGTTTAATAAATCAAATCAAATAAAAAATATGTTGAGATGAAGTATTAACCTAGTAACCTAGTTACCTAGTAACCTCATGGTAAAAGTAACAAACTATTTTTACCATGTGGTAAATAACATCTACCTAGGTGAATTGTTAGGAATTACCCAAGTAAGGTAATATTACTCTAACATCCCCCCTTATTACATTATTTGGGTAATGTATATAACTATCCCAATACAATGAAAAAAAATATTGATCTACTGGTTCTTGCTCTGTCACAGTGCTTTGGTTGCTCCTAAGCAAAAAGTGGGTCATTCCTCACTTTGTCTTCACATCAACAAATTTCCTTATTGTAATCTTATCATCCAATCGAATTTAATGGGTAACCAATCACTGTAATCATTAGGTGTAGTAGAATAGATCACTACATATGAGGTTCATTCGATTACAATTTTATTTTACAAAAGTTTTGATAAGGTACCTAAGGTGTCGGTCACTACCAAAAATACACCTTTATAAGTTTCCCTCCTTGTTGCAAAACATGTTGTAATAGAATTTATGAAAGAAGTGAGACTAAGGTGTCGATTGCTGCCAAAAATGCACCCTTATAAGTCGTCTTCCCTTTTTACAAAACTTTTTGTGAAGTAGGAAAAGAAATGTTTATCTCCCCTTAATTGCAAAATATGTGCAACTCAAGAAGATTTTGTGAAGGTTTTTACAATGATTGCCTCCTAGGCAAGTTTTACACTAGAAAATTCCCTCATTTTATTACAATTACTTAAAACAAAGAGAGATTGCTATTTATGAAGCCTAAAAGACATACAATCACCCCTTTATTATAAGTACTTCAAACAAAAACTTATGCTATTTATGAAGCCTAAAAAATAGAGAGAGGAAATGGTGCTTTGCTTAAGATGACAAATTTTTTTCCCCTTTACAATACTATCTTAGCTATGAGTACTTTGTGTGCTCTTTCTAAACCAGAATCGGAATCAGAATCAGACACTTCACTAGCAATATTGTCTTTGTCTTGTTTTTGTGATGTGCCTTTGCCATTTCTATTTTTCTTATTTTTAAACCGACACCGATTGGTGTCATGGTTGTCCTTTTTAAAATCCGACCAAAACTTATTTTGAGGTTTCTTTCCCTTACCTTTGATCCTCCCTTATGAAAGTTTCCTTTCTTATTTTCACCCTAATTTTTTGAGTAAAGTGCATTGTTCGACACTTCATTTCTTTGGATTTGATTTGCTTCCTCTGTTTGAAGCAAATTGACTAACTCCACAAAGGTGATTGATATTTGAGATACATTAAGGGATGTGATTAACATCTTGTAGGATTCAAGAAGAGCCCTCAATATTATTGAAGGCGGGAATAGTATCTTCTACTTTGGCTCCTAAAGCATTTAGCTTTAACTTCAGTTTTGCCACTCTATAGAGGAATAGTTCTACTGATTCTCCTGACTTCATATGGAGTGTATGAAGTTGTATTTGAAGTTTTAGTACATTTTATTGATTCTTACCTTCAAAAATGGTACAAAGTGCATTCCATTCATCTTTACCAGTTTTAACTTCATTTATGTGAGGTTAGATCTCATCAATAGTAGCTAGGAGGATCAACATGAGAAGATGATTGTTTTTTTTATCCCATGCTTTATGATCCGCTCTTGCGTATGTGGGTCTTGATTCAGTACCATCTACTAAATCCCACATTTTCTCTATAGTCAGGATGGCTTTCATATTATTTTTCCATGTTGAATAGTTAGGACCTTTAAGAAATTGTGTATTATTTAAGTATTTGTTGATAGTTTCCATGATGAAGGTCCTAGAATTTACACTAAGATGATCTTTCTTTCACTCTTAAGTGGTATTTAATGGCACCTGCCTTAAAAATTTCTTTGAAGAAATATGATCAGTTTGAGGATATTTAAGCCAAAAAAATAAGAGGTGAAAGAGAATTCACTCAAAAAGATATTTAACGACACCTACCTGAAAATCCTCTTGAAGAGAAATAATTAGTTTAAGGATATTGAGCCAAACAAATAATAGTGAATTAGGGGTTTGTAAGGAGAGATTATCAATTTTATAAATGGATTATACTTGTGCAAATTAATTACAAAAATTATTGTGAAATTTTGGGTTTTTGAGTGTTCTTGATTTTATGACTTATAATTGCAAAAAATAATGCAATAATCAAACAAGAATGCCCACAAAATTCTTATCACGTAGGTGTCGGATGCAACCGAAAATGCACCTAATTTTGCCAATTTGAAATGAAGGTGTCGAGTAATATTGAAAATGCACCTTTATTTACTAATTTTTGCAACAAAATTTAAATTTGTATTGTGCAAAAATTTGATATTTTATGTCTCCTCTTGTTTTTCAAATTTGCAAAGAATGTGGCATAAAACAATTGCCTTTTCTTTTTGTTTTGTAAATTTAACAAGTTTGATTTTGTTTTAAGTGCTCCTCACTTTGTGTTACAATTTTGCAAAAGAAATACAAATATCTTATCTTCCCCCATTTGTCTTACAGAATTAACAAAATAGCACTCCTTTCAAGTCAAGTCGACACACGACCCACATTTGAAACGCTTCCAAAACCAATTGATAAACAACTTGGTTTTAGTGGACCCATGGTCTTCAATTTCTTCTCAATTTTGCAAAAGAATGTGTAATTGCTTTTGTTATATTCCTCCTTGGAGAAAACAAATGCACATATTTCCTTGGTGTGTCCTTCTTTTACAAAAGTGCAAAAATAAATTCAAGTTTGATCCTTTATTGTTTGTAAAATTAACAAGGTTTTGAGAATATTTTTAAAGTTCTCTAAATTTGCAAGAAAAAAAAGTTCTCTTCTATGTCTTATATCCCTTTTTGTGAGAAAACAAAAGCATTTTGTCCCTTTTTAATTTTGCAAATTTTTGTGTCTCCTTGTGTTACAATTTGGCAAAAAATAATTCAAGTTTGATTCTTTATTGTTTGCTAAATGAACAAGGCTTTTGAGAAGATTTTAGGTCTCCTAATTTTGCAAAAGAAGTGCAATTGTTTTGTGTTATATCCCTCCTTGAGAGAAAATAAATGCACTATTATCTTTTGATGTTGTAAAATTTATGTGACCTTGTGTTCCAATTTTGCAAGAAAGAATCAAATTGCTTGATTTTATCCCCCTTTGATTGTGCAAAATTAACAAGGTTTGAAAGGTTTTAGGTTCCCTAATTTTGCAAGAAATAGGTGCTATTTATTTGTCTTATATCCCCACTTGGAGAAAACAAAAACACTCAATTTGTTGGTGTTGCAAAAAAAATAGGTTGCCTTACTTCTCTTTTAATTTTAATTTTGAAATTTGCAAAATTTTAAACAAAAGAAACTTTTAATCATATAATTTGAATTTAATAATAAAAATAAATGAATTTTTTATTTAAAAAATCAATTTATAAAAAAATGATTTTTAAAAACAAACATTATATTTAAAATTATTAAAAAAATAAAGATATATAAAAAAACTTTTAATGTTAAAATAAAACAAATTTAAAAAATAAAATAAAAAAGTTGAAAATAAAACCTTACCTAGGGTTTTGCCGCCCAATGTAGCAAAAAATTATGTTTTGGCCCCAGCGGGACTCGACCTTGCTTGTCTCTAGCCTAAGTCTTGTCCACCAAATTGTAGAACTTGGTCAGCTTCCTCCCGCCTAGGTCTTGTCCACCAAATGGTGGAAACTGATTAGCTCCCTATGTTTCAGGCCTTGTCCACCTATGGTGGAACCTGAACCAGATCACATGGAGCAAATTAAGAAGCAAGGCCGAGATGCCTGCTCTGATACCAATATAAGAAAAGTTAAGCATGATTATTAAATCATAAGCATTAGATTTTATTGATATCGCATAGGGTTTAAATAGGATAAAACATAGGCTAGAAATAGCCTTAGGAAAATGTCCCATAAAGATAGCTAACTAACACGTTAAGAATAATTAGCACCAACTTACTAAAAACTACCCTAATATCTAATTTTAATAAATCAAATAAAATCAAGAATATGTTGAGATGAAGTATTAACCTAGTTACCTAGTAACCTCATGGTAAAAGTAACAAACTATTTTTACCATGTGGTAAATAACATCTACCTAGGTGAATTGTTAGGAATTACCCAAGGTAATATTACTCTAACAAAAACCTTGTTTAATAAGCATTTTTTAGTTTGGTTTTTTTGGAATCAAATTTGATACTAGAAACCTTGTTTGATAAGCATTGTTGGAAATATTGAGTAAGCTTTCATATGCTTGAACTAGGGTTTGTGCAATATCATGAGTATCATTGTTATGTGAGATTGTTTGATAAAGTGTTGTTGACTAAACTTTGAATGAGTGATTGGTTGAGTTGAGTAAGCTTTTGTGTAAGATTAAAATGCATATTTGAGGCAAGTGTTAGTGAGGACTTGTTGAGCATATTTGAGGTAAGTCTTGGTGAAGACTTGTTGAGCATATTGGAAAAGTTCTAGAAGAGGACTTGTGGATAAAATTAGTGTGAGATTTTATGGAAGCTTACAAGGTAGATTTGAGATAAGTCTTTGAGAAGACTTGAGAGCAGATTTTATTAATTTATTCTAACCTTGGGTTAAGGTTTGGGGTAGATCTAGCGAATTTGATTTATGATTTAATCAAGCTTTGTGATAAGGCATGAGGACAGATTTGAGGATAGAGTTTGGTGCATATTTGAAGATATGTTTGTGCCAGATGAGAGATAGATATTGAGTAGATTTGTTCTAGATCGAAGGACTGTGTTCAGTGTATATCAAAGGATAGAGATTGAGAATATTTGTGCTAGATCGAAGGACTATGTTTAGTGCAGATCAGAGGATAGAGACTGAGAAAATTTGTGCTAGACCGAATGATCATGTTTAGTAAATATTTGAGATAGAACTAAGATCTAGCTTTGGAGATGACAGAGTATAGAGGACAACAGTTTCTAGTGGATAGAGATCCATTATCTAGGGTAGTGAGGATAGGTCTTCTAAGTGAGGATATGAGTCTTCAGTGGATAGAGATCCATAAGCCAATGCAGTGGAGATAGTAGTTCTTCTAGAAGATCATCATCCATAGAAGAGGATAAGGAGTTCTCTTATGGATAGAGATCCATGAACTTGATTAGGATATTGGTGTCTCCTTTGTACAAAGGCCCATAAACTTTGTAATAGGGAAAGGATTCCCAAAATAATTATTTAAGAAAATGTTATAAGAAATATTTTCTCTGTGGAGTATCCCGCATTGAGTTAACCACGTTAAATCATGTCTCTCATATGTGTGATGCTTTGTGTGATGTTTACTGCTTTAATATTCATGATGTTATTATATGGATTGAAAAGCATAAATTTGTATCTTATACTGTTCACCCCCCATCTCAATATAAGCACACGTTCTTTAATTGGTATCAGAACGGGTCTCTATGAAAAGACTAACAACTTGGAGGAGGATCCATAAGAGACACACATGACTTCAAAAAGTGAAGAAGAGACCATGTTTGATATAAAAAAGGAATTCTTCATTGCTCTTAAAAATTTATAAAGGATTAGAGAAAATAAATCAAGCTTGAAGGAAAAAATTCAAGAAGATGAAGAAACAAATATGGAACTTCTACAAAGTCTCACAAAACTCAAGATAAAGATAGAAGAGGAAAATAAAAATGACTAGGATATGGCAGATCTATTAAGAGTAAGAGAAACATAATGTGAAATATTGGAAGTAGAAATTATTTATCTAAGGAATGAAGTTAAAAATACCAAGGTACTACCATATATAGAGTTTGGAAAATAGAAAGAGGAGCCGAGTTTTCAAGAAGTAGAATCTTCAAACAAAGATAATTATGTGGCGTATAGTCTAGAAAGAAAAGATATCAGGAAGGAAAAAAGCAAAGAAGAACCATGGATGAAATTTAATCACAAAAGTAGAAGCACTCAACCACAATATCAAAGGCATCCAAATAGGTTACATAATTTCTTCCATGGATATTGCTTTTCTTGTAAAAAATATGGTCATAAAGTTGTACATTGCATTGGTTATGTGAAAAATGATGTCAATAGAAATTTCAACTCTTTTGTACCTCTTATGAACAATGATATCATATGTTACAAATGCAATAATTTTGGACATAAGGCTAGATGGTGCAAAATGGTACTTCCTAAGTCTAGTAAAAAGAGTACAACTTCAACAATTAGGAAAGAAAAAATGGGAAATGAAAAGGCTAGATCAATGTTAGTTCAAACAAATCTTCATGCTCAGGATAAAGAAGAATAATGGTATCTTTATAGTGGTTGCTCTAGACACATGATAGGATACAAAGACAAATTTATTGTACTAAAATAAATCAATAGAGGATCAATAAGTTTTGGTGATAATGGATTAGCAAAAATTGGTGGAAGAGGAACTCTGAGTTTAGATAATAGGAAAACAAGAACAATAAATGTACTATATGTCAAAGGGTTAAGAAATAATCTACTAAGTGTAATTCAACTTTGTGATCAAGATCATATGGTTACATTTCACCCAGATAGATGTGAGATAAGAAAATCATAAATTGGAAAAGTTATTGCAAATGCAAGTAGAACTCCAAAAATCCTATATATGGTTAGCAAGATCAAAGGAGAAAGGTGTTTTCTATCTCAAGAATATGAGATTTGGTTGTGGCATAATAGGTCACTTGAATTTTGACAACATAGTTAACATAAGCAATAAGCAGGTTGTCAGAGATTTACCCAAGCTAAAAAGGCCACAAAACACAATTTGTGCACCTTGTCAACATGGAAAGCAAACTAGAACAAGCTTTAAATCAAAGGGATATATATCATCTGAGCCATTAAGCATAATACAGACTAATCTATGTGGTCCTACCAAAACACAGAGTATTCAAGGTGAAAGTTACTTCATATTATTTATAGATGATTACTCCAGAATAGTTTGGGTAGCTTTCCTGAAATATAAGTCAAAAGCATTTAAAAAATTCAAGGCATTTAAAGAACGGGTTGAAAATGAAACTGGAAATAGGATTAAGTGTTTGAGATCGAACAAAGGAGGAGATTTTACCTCAAATTATTTTGTATATTTTTGTGAACAACATGGAATTAAGAGATAATACTCAGCTGCAAGAACTCCTCAACAAAATTGAGTAGTTGAAAGTAAAAATAGGACTATTGAGAATATGGCTAGAGCTATGTTGAATGAGTCCAATATTTCATATGGATTTTGGAGGGAAGCAGTCAACACAACAGTATATATAATCACTATGGCTCAAATGAGGGTAAACCATCACAAGACTCCATATGATTTTTGGAAAGGAAGATCGACCACTGTAAAATACTTCAAGGTTTTTGGAAGTAAGTGCTACATAAGATGAGAAGAGAAAATTTGGGCAAGTTTGACCCAAGATGTGATGAGAGAATTTTTCTTGGTTATTATACTAAGAAAAAAGCTTATAGGTGCTTCAACAAGAGAACATGCACTATTGTAGAAAGTATAAATATAACAGTTGATGAGAAGATGTATTCAAGAGAACCAGTTCAAAAAATTGTATATCAGGAATATGGAAGTTGTCAATAATAGTTTCGTGAGGAATCAAATAAAGAAGAGGAATAAAAACAAAGACTTCTTCCTAAAACTCCATCCATGTATGTATAGAAACATTATCCAAAAGATCTAATCATTGGGAATCTAGATGAAAGATAGACAAGGAGAAGGATAATAACACCATCTCAAAAAGTAAATTTTTCTTTGTTATCTAAGATTGAGCCAAAATACTTCAATCAGGCAAGTGGAGATAATTTTTGGATTAAGGCAATGGATGAGGAATTAGATCAGATAGAGAAAAGCAAAACTTGGGAACTTGTTCCATGATCAAAGGAAAAAAATATGACTGGCACAAAATGGGTATTCATAAATAAGTTGAATGAAGATGGACAGGTAGTCAGGGATAAAGCAAGGTTGGTGTGCAAAAATTATGCATAGGTAGAGGGAATTGACTTTGATGAGACATTTGATCTAGTTGCACGACTTGAGGCCATAAGAATATTCTTAGCCTTATCAAGTTTTAAAAAATTCAAGGTATATTAGATGGATGTTAAGTCAACATTTCTGAATGGTGTTCTAGAAGAAGTTTATATTGAACAACCAGAGGGATTCATATTAATAGATAAACCATATTATGTATGCAGATTGAAAAAGGCATTGTATGGTTTAAAACAGGATCCTAGAGCATGGTACTCAAGATTGGATAAGTATCTTCAAGAACATGGATTTAGAAAAGGAATAGCGAACAACAACTTATACATCAAAAATAAAGGGAATAATATACTAATTGTTTTTTATGTTGATGACATCATTTTTGGGGGAAATAATGATAAGATATGTAAATAATTTGTAAATAACATGCAGAATGAATTTGAGATATCTATGCTTGGTGATTTGTCCTTATTTCTTGTACTTTAGATATCATAATCAGAGAAAGGGGTATTTTTTCACAAACCAAGTATATAAAAAAAATTCTAAAGAAATTCAAGTTAGAATATTGCAAACCAGTAAGCACCTCGATGGTTATGGGATGTAAGTTAAGTAAGTATGATGAATATCTAGAGGTATATCAAATATTATACAAATCTATGATTGGCATCTTGTTGTATGTCACAACTACAAGACCAGATATCATGCAAGCAATGGGATTAGTGGTAAGGTTTCAGGCAGCACCTAAGGAAACACATGTGGTAGCAGTAAAGAGGATTCTTAGGTATCTAAAAGGGACTATGGATTTTGGGCTCTGGTATCCCAAAAGTGATAGTTTCACACTCACAGCATATACAAGTGCATATTGGGCTAGCAGCATTGATTATAGAAAAATCACAAGTGGAGGAGCATTCTTTCTTGGAGACTATTTAGTCTCTTTGCTAAGTAAGAAGCAGGAATCAATATTCTTATCTACAACAGAAGCATATTATATTGCAGTAGTATCCAATTGTACACAGGTATTATGGATGAAGCGAACTCTAGAAGAATTCAAGATAAAATATGATCATACTATTCCCATATTATGTGATAACACAAGTGCTATAAGTATCTCAAAGAATCTAGTAATGCACTCCATGACAAAGCACATTGCGATCAAGTATCATTTTCTAAGAGAACAAGTGACAGATAAACAGGTCAGGTTGGAATATGTTACTACAAAGAAGCAGATAGCAAACATATTTACTAAGCCATTTTTGAAAGATACTTTTGAGTATCTTTGAGGAAAACTAGGAGTAATACTCCCACCCCATAATTAATTACCTCAAGAGGAGGTGGGGGAAGGGCTAAGCTAAGAGTTTCATTCTTAGACCCGAACCCCAAAGGTGACCCTTTTCCATTGATGACAAAGGGGGAGAGATTTGACTAAAGGGGAGAAATTTGAGTTAGAAGGAAAGAATTTAGTCTGGGGGAGTTGTTTCCCAGGGGAGAAGAATAGAAAAATATTAAAAATTTGTAAAAGGTAAATGGGTTGCCATCAATGACAAAGAGGGATATTGTTTGAAATATGAACAAGTTTTGTTGTCATTGATGTCAAAAGGAAATACAAGGAAAGGTTCTCTCCAAAGGAATTAGAATCATGAGTTCAAAATAATAAATTAGTTTGAAGGAAGATTATATTTAAAAATGCCCAAAGGACATTTAAATATTTAATTATAATATTTAAATTCATTCTGAATTTTAAAAAATAATTATAATTATTTTATTATTTTCGAAATGCAAAGCATTCTCCTTGAAAAGAGCAAGAGAGCAAGTTTTAATAATATTAAAGGAGACAAAGGTTAAATAATTTTAATTAAAATATTTTAACCTTTTGGTTAAAATTTTAATTCAAATTATTCTTGGTGCCAAATTTATTTTTGATAGATGGTGGCAAATTGAAATAAGGGCCGACGTCTCCACATTTACCATATTGCATATAAAGAGGGGTAAATTATTTCCCCAAAGGTTAATGCATTTTGTCGATTAATAAAAAGACATATTTTGTGCATGTGCTTCGAGGGAGAAGCTTCATGCTATTCGAAAAGGAAAAAAAGGTGTGTGTTGAAATAAAAGTGGGTGTGAAGTTCCTACATGATGTGTTGGGTAGCATAGATGGTAGGCAAGGTATATTTAAGGCATTTGTTGAGAACAGGTCATGGGTTCAAGTCACGATCATGTTTTTTCAAGGGATAAAGGAAGGGCCTTTTGCATTCAACATGTTTGGTGCATAATACAAGGATAAAAGCAATATCATGTGCTTTTTTTCAAGTGGGCACATAGCCCATGCGACTAGCCTAGAATTTGCTAGGGTGCAACGCTGCCATTGAGATTTTTGGTTCGAATTCATGTGGAGGCAGTTGTGAGGTATGCAACCATTTTTGTCCCCAATATAAGGTATGGAAAATTAATTTAATTTTTGCAAGGCCTATATTATAATAAAGGGTGTTTTGAGGTATACATATTATTAAGAGGGCAATTTTTTAAGTAGGGAGATATAAGGCTTAAAATATTTTATATTAATTATTTGATGCATTGGAAATAAATTAGAGAGTAGAGTTAAAAGGTGAAAAAGGAATTTATTTTGATATTGCTTTATAAAAAGAAGAGAAAAATAATTTGTTAATGCTTTGGGATATTTTGAAGTCATGATTATTTTTTTGTTAATGCAATAAGATCTAGAGGGAATGATAAGGTGTATTTGTGACATCTAACCTTTGTGATTTGCAAAGAGAGTGGTTATAATTGAGACATGTTTTTAAGGACAATTCTTCATCAAACAAAAGGTATGGGCACATATTCCTTGTGAGTGATTGTTGGATGTTGTTAATTATAAGTTGGAGATAAAAGTGTTATTTTATAAGCATTGTTGAGTTTGGTTTTTCTAGAATGAAAGTTGATACTAGAAACATTTTTTTATAAGCATTGTTGAGTTTGGCTCTTTTGGAATGAAAGTTGATACTAGAAACCTTGTTTGATAAGCATTGTTGGAAATATTGAGTAAGATTTCATATGCTTGAACTAGGGTTTGTGCAAGATCATGAGTATCATTGTTATGTGAGATTATTTGATAAAGTGTTGTTGACTAAAATTTCATTGAGTGATTGGTTGAGTTGAGTAAGCTTTTGTGGAAGCTTACAATACATATTTGAGGCAAGTCTTAGTGAGGACTTGTTGAGTAGATTTGAGGTAAGTCTTGGTGAATACTTGTTGAGCATATTAGACAAGTTCTAGAGAGGACTTGTGGATAGATTAGTGTGATATTTTGTGGAAGCTTACAAGGAAGATTTGAGACAAGTCTTTGAGAATACTTGAGAGTAAAGTTGATTGAGTTGTTCCAACCTTGGTTTAAGGCTTGGATTAAATTTAGTGGATTTGGTTTGTGATTGAATCAAGCTTTGTGTTAAGGCTTGAGGATATATTTGAGGATAAATTTTGGTGCATATTTGAGGATAGGTTTGTGCCATACCAGAGACAGAGATTACGAAGATTTGTACTAGATCAAAGGAATATGTTTAGTGTAGATAAGAGGATAAATATTGAGTAAATTTGTGCTATACTAAAGGACTGTGTTTAGTGCATATCAAATGATAGATATTGAGCAGATTTGTACTAGACTAAAGGATCATGTTTAGTGCAGATTTGAGACATAGATGAGAGCTATATTTGGAGGTGATAGAGTATAGAGGATGACAATATCTAGTGGATAGAGATCCATTAGCTAGGGCAGTGAGGATAGGTCTTTTGAGTGAGGACAAAAGTCTTCAGTGGATAGAGATCCATAAGCCAGTGCAGTGGAGGCAACAATTCTTCTAGAAGATCACCAACAAGAGTAGAGGAGAAGGAGTTCTCCTGTGGATAGAGATCCATGAACTTGATTAGGAGATTGGTGTCTCCTTTGGATAGAGGTCCATAAACTTTGTAATAGGGAAAGAATTCCCAAAATGATTATTTGATAAAAGTTTATAAGAAATATTTTCTCTGTGGAGTAGCTCACATTGGATGAACCATGTTAAATCATGTCTCTCATATGTGTGATGCTTTGTGGATGTTTATTAATTTAGTATTGCTTATGTTATCATATGGATTTAAAATTAAAAATTTTTACCTTATATTGTTCACCCCCCTCCCAGTATAAGCACATGTTCTTCAAAAGGGTCACCACCGTAAATCAATCTTAGAACCTCTTGTCTGTCCATGCCCTAGCATAGGCTAGGTTATTTCTTGGGCTACCTGTGCAGCTAAGAACAACCTTTGCAACCAAATATATTTTAAATCTTCTATCTCTACCATTTTGACGTTGTATTCTTAACTTATCTCTATTTCTCACACTTGCGCATGAGGAAATCAATTTTTGCATTGATCAAACCACCTTACCAAGTGAATGATTTTTAATCCATATTTATATGGATTCCTTCTTCTTCCAAGATGTCGACATATATGAAATTTGAATATATTTTTTCCATGTGCATTTTTGCACCTAGGGTTTATAACCTTATATTATAATATTAATAAATATTATAATATTTCCTTTTGAACCTTTGCCTTCAAACTATTTTCCCAAGAGACTTTTATTTAAACCTTTGGCCCTCTTTTTTAAAATTTTCCTTCTAAAAGCACTCTTAAACCTTTTTTTCCTTGTAATAATATTTAAAAAATAAATATTATAAACCCTTTTCTTTTAATAATTTTATTTCTTGGGAGATATACCTTACCTTGAAATTTTTCCATAGCTTTCTATCAAACCTGAAGAACACAAGCTTATACTGAGAGGGGGGGGTGAACAGTATAAGACCACTTTTTACTTTTATTTCCCAATAAATATTATGCAATGTAGATATAGCAATATCAATAGCAATAATCAAAGCAATGTATAAATCACCACACGCAATAGAGACACTAGTTTAGCGTGGTTCACCCAATGTGGGCTACTCCATGGAGAAAATATTTCACTAAATTTTTCTCAATCAATATATTGGAAATCCTTTCCCTATTATAATGTTTATGGACCTCTATCCAGAGGAGACACCAATCCCTTAATCAATTTCATGGATCTCTATCCATAGGAGAACTCTTTCTCCTTAGATCTGACTGGTGATATTCTAGAAGAAATACTACCCCCACTGATCTGGATAATGGATATCTATCCACTGAAGACATATATTCTCACTGCTCTAGCTAATGGATCTCTATCCACTGGAGACTATCATCATATATACTCTATCACCTTCAAATATCTATCTCAAATTTGTACTAAACATAGTCCTTCGGTCTAGCACAAATCTACTCAATATCTATCTATGGTCTTGCACAAACCTCTCCTCAAATTTATACCAAAATCTATCCTCAAATATATACTAAACATAGTCCTTTGGTCTTCCTTTGGTCTAGCACAAATTCATCCTCAATATCTATCCTTTGATCTGCACTAAACACAATCCTTCAGTCTAGCACAAATTTATCATCAATATTTGTCCTAAAGTCTTAACACATAGCTTGACTTAATCTCAAATCAACTCTGCTATATTTGTACCAAACCTTAACCCAATATTTGAATAAATCAATCAATAAAATATGCTCTCAAGTCTTCTCAAATACTTGTCTCAAATCTACCTTGTAATATTCCACAAAAGCTCACACTAATCTGTCCACAAGTCCTCTCTAGAACTTGTCCAAATCTACTCAATAAGTCCTCACTAGAGCTTATCCAAATCTGCTCTTAATATTTTCTCTCAAAATGTATTGTAATATTCCATAAAGACTCACACAAATATATCCACAAGTCTTCTCTAAGACTTACCTCAAATCTACTCAACAAGTCCACACTATAACTTGTCCAATCTCATAGAAACATAAAGAGAATTTTTAGAGACTCAATATGCTTCACATTCACCACAATGCTCAATAAATTTCAATCACTCTTTTACCATAGAAACATATAGAGAATTATTAGAGACTCAATATGCTTCACATTCATCAAAACTCAATCTCTTTTTCAACTCAAATCAGAATATAGAATAATTTATTTCATAGAACTTGAACTATCACAACAACACATCCACTTGACTAGGCTCAACCAAATCTACTCAACCAATCACTCAATGAATTAATCCTTGATTACAAACCCTAGTCCAAGCATATGAACACTCACTCAAATGTTTCCAACAATGCTTATCAACCAATCTCACATAACAATGATACTCATGATATTTGCAAATCCTAGTTCAAGTTCTTCACTCAATCACTCACTTCAACAACAATGCTTATAAAACAATCTTCACATAACAATGATACTCATGATATTTGCAAAACCTAGTTCAAGTTCACTCAACTAATCACTTCAACAACAATGTTTATCAAATAAGGTTTTATCAACGACACTTAATTCCAGAAAATCTTCAAGCATTAATTCAAAACACACTCAAAAATGCTTACCAAACAATCCTTTTCACTCCAAATTTGCATTCACAACATTCAACAATCACTCATTATGAAGATGTGCCCATACCTTTTTGTCGTATGTAGAAGTGCCCTTAGAAAACCTATCTCAATCACAATTTTCTTCTTTCCAATTTCAATGGTTAGATGAAAAAATATCACTCTTAACACTTTCTCAAATATTCCTTAGACACAAAAATAATCAAAGCTCAAATACACCTTATTGCTCCTTGGAATTAACATTCATCAAATCATACATGAAAAATAATTATTTGGATACACCTTATAATCTCCAACTTAAAATAATATCCAACACCACAAAAACTCAAACAATATTCCTAAAACACCTTATTACCCTTTTCAAACACTAAAAAAAATAGCACCAAAAATTTATTTTGCATCAACCTTATAAATCCCCTTAAACCTTACAAACCAAATAAACTATGCAAAAATTAATTTTTAATAGCTCAACTAATTCCTCTGAAAATTTCAATGCCCAACTAATGCATACCTTTGTTTTCTCCCCAAAAGGGTTTCGACGTGATTCAAACCGTCGTCTCCCCAAGCGCCAAGCACCTTAGCACTTTGGTGCCCACCGCGTGGGCTATAGGTGACCACATGAAGGAAGGAAGGCTTCCTTCCTCTTGGTGCCTTCGATTGCTATCAATGCTTTTAAAACAAAAAGCCACACCTGTGGATTCAAACCTCCGCCTCATGCTACCATAGCGTTTTGCCTTCACCAAAGTTGCCAACTGTGCTACCAGTGCTTGGTGACCAAGGTGCCTTGAATGGTGGGTAATCAATACTCACCTACTGCTTGGTCCTTTAAACACCAATTAACCTTTCTCTTTCTCACCAAATGATTCACATAATTTGCAATAGCATGGAGATTAAAATCGAATGCAATAATAAATTTTGCTAAGGTGGAGGAGTCCCCTTTATATATCATTTGATTAATTTTCTCCCACGTTGGCACTCGAATTCAAATTCAAAATTCAAATTAATAACCCACCTTAGGGTTATTTAAAATTAACATAAATTAATATATAATTACTATTAAAATTAATTAATAATTAATTTAAATAACATAAAGTTAAGTAAATTAATTAATAAATTAATTTAATAATGATCAAATCTGCTCATTGACAAAAATAAGGAATCAACTTATGTAATAGAGTAGATTTACTAAGCTATTGAGCAGTGGTGTAGCATCAGATCCTAAAGATGTAAAGTACTCACTTACCAGTTTCAGACGGAAAGTAGTACTCTTCAAAATTTCTATACAGAACTGAGATAGTTTATAATATTATTTACTTGGGCTTCTTATTTTCACCTTGGACCTTATCTTGACCTCCTGGAATGGATTTGATCAACTGAAACCAGACTATATTTTTACATTGATTGGAGAACCTGAAACTATTGCTGCCCACTGAAACTGCCACTCAATGGTGTTGAAAGCTTAACATCAATTACCACACACTCTTGACATCAATGCCAACTTATCTACTAAAAATGTCCAAAAAACCCATGTAGAATATTCTTGACTACCATGTTATTTCTACCTCATGTATCCTTTGAAATCACATTATTTTTACCTCATGAATCCTTTGACATCAATGACAACCAATATACTCAATATATCTAACAGATCCTATGTTTTGTACGTAGTTGGATTAGACCATTAGGTAATACAAGATACCAAAAGCTAGCTCATATACATGCTGACATTGGTCTATACAAAATAATATTTCTAATATGATAGACATAGCATCATGCGTAACGATACTACCATTTCCAGGTAGACTTAATACCACCCAACCTGTAATGAGGATCACCTTATGGTTGTTAAATGCTGAGAATTTTAGGGATTCAAGTTTAGTACTCCCTTATCTCCTTTTATTTTTGAATTTCTCTAGGGATTTTCTCATTTTTATTTTGGTGAGCAAGGTATTTTGGTAGTGGTGACAACCATTTTTTATTTTATTTTTTGTTTTTGATAATGGTGAAAACCACTTTTTCTTTTGGGGATTTTTGCTTTTATATTTGTTGCTCTTTGGATACTTGCTCAGATTTGGCATGGGATAAGGGATTTGTATTTATTTGGGTAGGTAGGAACTTTTCATTTTATCAATTCTCAGTATTTTTGAACCATGTGCATAGGGGGATGAGCAAGGTAAACTTTTCACTTAAGGTAACAAGGACCACTTTATAGGTTTCATCTTTCCTTGTGCAAAACTTATATTTATTAGTGTGAAAATATGTTGGGATTATGACGTATACAAGGTACAATAAAAGTAGGACTCTACCTTCTAAAAATTAGGATAGCTTTCTACAAAATTTGAAAAGAAAACTAGAGATGGTTGAGTGACCGAAAACCCTAATGACACCTTATAACAAATGACTAGATGAAGGGAAACAAACACAAATACAAAAGGTGGGGGATGTGGATGTAAATGATAATTGCAATGTAGATGGGTGTTAATAATGACTTTTGATAAATTTGATTTTTAAGGATGGCTAGTGTACATAACTAGCGCTAGACATGTATGAGAAATTCTAGAATGCAAATTGCAATGATGGGTATGCTTAATGCAAGTGACTGTATAATAAAGTGATATGAAATGTAATGCAGTATTTTTGTTATTTAAATGAAGTTTTTGGATTTTTATTAATATATATGCATATACATTTGACCAATGGGATTATAATATGCCATTGGGGCTCTTTGGGTGACCAAAGGGTTGTTGGATACCTTTGGATAATTTTGGTGACAAAAGGGTTTATGGGTACCTTTGGGGCTTTTTGGTGACCAAAGGATTTATTGGTACCTTTGGGGATTTTTGGGTTACCAAAGGATTTATGGTACCTTTGGAGTGTTTTGGGTGACCAAAGGATTTACGGGTACCTTTGGAGCGTTCTGGGTGACCAAAGGGTTTATGGGTACCTTTGGGGATTTTTGGGTGACCAAAAGGTTCATGGATACCTTTGGGGATTTTTGGTGACCAAATGGTTTATGGGTACCTATGGGTATTTTTAGGTGACCAAAGGATTTATGGGTACCTTTGGGGCTTTTTGGGTGACCAAAGGATTTATAGGTACCTTTGGGGATTTTTGGGCGACCAAAGGATTTATGGCTACCTTTGGGGTTTTTTGGGTGACTAAAGGGTTTATAAATACCTTTGGGGTTTTTGTATGACCAAAGGGTTTATAAATACCTTTGGGAATTTTTGGTAGGGCACAGTGCTTTAAGCATGAAAATGTCGTAGGTGAAGGATATTCAAGGGTTCAATCTCCTCACATACTTTAATAGAAGCTAGGCGATAAGTTCCATGTCCAATCTGACTAGTGATAATGTATTTTCCTAACAAGTTTACCACAAATCTATCCCATATATGGGGTGACAAGTTATAATTTTTTTGGTTCTCTTTTAGAACAAGGTCACCAACCTAAAAGTTTCTAGTATGGACTTTTATGTTATAATATCTCTTAAGCTTATCTTTATAAACATGTAGGTGCTCAAGATAATTAATTTATCATTCATCAAGTAAAGTTAATTGGTCCAAGTGAGTCTATTACACAATGTCATCATCGATGAAATATTGCAGGATATGCATAGTGACGATATTTCCAACTCTCAAGGCATGATGACTTTAGCACCATACACTAGTGAAAATGGAGTTACCCCCATGGATGTTCGAATACTAGTGCAGTAGGTCCAGAGGGCAAGAGGCAATTGAGTATGACAATATTTGTGATTATTCTCAATGATTTTTTTTAAAATGGTAATTACTATTTTGTTTGATGCCTCAACTTTCTCATTTTCTTGTAGATAATATGACATAGAAAATTTGTGATGGATGTTATATTTAACTATTAAAATGTACACATCCTTATTCTTGAAAGGTGGCCCATTATCTAAAATTATTTTGGATGGAATACCAAAATGACATATGATATTATGTAACATGAACTCCACAATGTGAGGCCCAGTCATGGTGGTAAGGGGATCACTTCCACCCATTTTTTGAAATATTCAATGGCCATAATGATGAACGTGTGATGGCCTGAGGAAGAGGGTGATATTTTCTTGATTAGGTCAAACCCCCATTACAAAAAATACCAAATCGATTGAATCGATTGTAAGGCCTGAGAAGGTACATGTGTCAAATTAGCATGGTGCTAACACTTTATGCACTTCTTAACATAAGCACATCAATGTTGCTCTAAATTTGGCAAATAATAGCCCATGCAAAGAATGCACTTTGTGATGGCTATACCATTGAAATGGCCACTACATGTACCATCGTGTGCTTTGGAGATTGGCCAAATTGACTCTTGAGGTTCTAAGAAACAAAGGAGGATACCCTCAGCTTCGATGATACAATATATCTTCGAGTAATACATATTTTGCTACTTTTTATTTGAATGTGTGTTTGGTAGCATGTGATAATCTAGAAGGGATGTTACCAATCTTGATTTTAATAAGTCTTAATTGCATGAATTGCTTGATCCTTTTGAAGTTCATCTATCGTGAATGCTGATTGGAAGAGAACTTGTAGATATAGCATTGTGCTACTATCAAAAGAAGTTTGAAGTAATAAAGTCCCCCAAGTGATATTATTTAAGAAATTGTGAATTTGAGAGAACCCTTCATGAGAAGGTTCAATTTGAATCATGTAGACTTTTGGCATGGAGTAAATATCCTCATGCTCAGTTGCAAATTTTGATAGCATTTTGACTTGAATGGTTTTTATATCATCAAAATGGTTCTACAGGATTAAAGATCCTAAGGAG
Source organism: Wollemia nobilis (assembly GCA_028583015.1). NCBI lineage: Eukaryota > Viridiplantae > Streptophyta > Pinopsida > Araucariales > Araucariaceae > Wollemia > Wollemia nobilis. The sequence goes on along the minus strand of JAQPPZ010003302.1, from coordinate 438,916 downwards.
GCTATTGTGTCCATAAAATGATTAGATGATCGAGGGAGTGCCTCAATATCATACCATTCTAATTTTTCTAGAATTATATCCACAAGGGCTTTGTAGGCTTGCAATATTGGACATCTACATTGGAATATTCCCTTGACTTGATTCACTATGAGCAAGGAATCACCAAAAGTATTGATCTTAGTTATTTTCATGGTAATTATTGTTTGAAGGCCTATGAGAAGTGCTTCATACTCATTATTATTATTGGTGCATAGGAAATTGAGTTTGAATGAACGAGGTATTGGATCCCCTTGATGTGTAAAAATATAATTCTTACACCACCCCCTTGCTTGCACTTAGAGCCATTAAAAAATAGAGTTATGTCAGCATGTGTTTCAGGCTCTTCAAGATCAAGTGATTCTAACACTTGAAAGATTCCATCATCGAGAAGCTCTACGGTAAGATGTTGGTCATCCTGGAGGGGAGCCTCTATGAGTTGATAAGAAATGACCTAATATTTAATTGATTTTTATTTGATGAATTTGAGGTTAAATTCTATCAACAACATAATCCATTTCACCATGTGACTGTTATGGTAAGTATGACTCATCATATATCACAATGGATTCCTTTGGATACTACATACATGGTATGATTGAGCATATAATGGCACAACTTTTTAGTGGTAAAAACCACTACTAAGAATAGCTTCTCAATGTATGCATAATTTATTTCATAACTAACCAAGGTGTAACTAATATAGTAAGTAGTCTATGCTTTGTGCAATTCATTATTTTGGGTCAACACGCTGCCCAACACAATCTCAGTAGCTAATATGTATAGATAGAAAGACACTCTTGGTCGTGGAGGAGCCAATACTAGTAGAAAATCTAGATATTTTTTAATTTCATCAAAGGAGGCTTGACACTCATCATCCCGATTAAATTTGACCCCCATGTATAACAATTTTTTCATAGGTCGGCACTTATCTGATAATTGTGTTATGAAGCACTTGATGGATGCGATCTTTCATTGCATAATATGTAGTTTCTTGATAGTAGTGAGGAGAGGTATTTCAAGGATTACCTTGAATTTATTTGGATCAACCTTTATGCCTTATTTATTTACTATGAATCCCAAGAGTTTTCCATATGTGATGCCAAAGATACTTCTTGGGATTTATTCTAACATTGTTTTTGATGAGGCGATCAAGGACTTTGCGCAACACATCAATGTGTTCATGGTAGAGTAAATATTTAGCCAATCAATTATCTATGTAATTTTCCAAAACTTTATGCATGTAGTCATGGAAGATGTAAGTCATAGCTCACTGGTAGGTAGTGCCAATGTTTTTGAGGCTGAAAGGCATGAATTTATAACAAAATATCCTCCAAGGCATTATGAATATTGTTTTGAGTTGGTCCTCTATATTAATGCAAATTTGATTATATCCAGAGAAACCATCCATTAGGGATAACATCTCATGGCCTGTTGTGGCATCCACTAGTGCATCAATGTTTGGCAAAGGAAATTCATCCTTAGGACTCGCTTTATTTAGATCTTGAAAATCGGTACAAATGTGAATTCTTCCATTGAGTTTCTTGATAGGTACCATATTGTAAACCCATGGTGGATAATAGATTGATATAATGAAATTGGCATCTAGCAATTTTTGCAATTCATCTTTCACCATTAAGGCTATTGTTGGATGCATTTTGCATAGCTTTTGCTTGACTAGTTTTACATTTGGGTCAATTGCAATATTATGCATGACTAAATTTGGATCTAGTCTTGGTATGTCTTTATAGGACCATGGAAAATATTTCTTCTTATATTTTAGAAGAGTTTTATAATAAGCTTGCTCCGTAAGGGATAAGCCTTCACCTAACTTGATGAATTGGGAAGTTTCAAGATTTGTGTCAATAGTCCCATTAATTGCTAGCTCAAATGACATATCAGATCCATCTTCCAACTGGTGTGGATTAGGGATCAAATGAACGTTATCAGCTGGGTTTATGTCATAAATTTGAAAATCATGCTCAACCTCAATGTGAAAGATATTTTGAGAGATCTTGAAGAAAAATGAAATGATTGTGTAGAGGGGTAAAACTACCCTATTGTGTATAATTCCTAAACAAAAGGCTATATTTGCAAGGAAGGAACCTTTTGTGGGGTGAACCACGGGGGTATGTTGTAATCTACACTTGGTTCTAAGGGGAAGGGTTCACCAAGAATCATTTAAGGACTCGCTCCAATTCCTCAGGATATTCGAGATAGTTTTATGTATTCAATTTCAAGACAAATACCTAAGTTTTGTATTTCTAGTTCTAAACTAGAATTAAGAACACAAGCTTATACTGAGAGGGGGGTGAATAGTATAAGATCACTTTTTACTTTTCTTTTCAATTTAATATTATGTAGTGTATAGATAGAAGTATCAATAGCAATAATCAAAGTAATACATAAAATACCATCCACAAAAGTGACACAACAATTTACGTGGTTCACCCAATGCGGGCTACTCCATAGAGAAAATATTTTACTAAAACTTTCTCAATCAATCTCTTGGGATTCCTTCCTAATTAAAATGCTTATGGACCTCTATCCAAAGGAGATGTTTATCCCCTAAATCTCAAGTTCATGGATCTCTTCCACATGATAACACTTTCCCCTTCTGCTCTAGCTAGTGATCTTCTAGAAGACTCTGTCTCTCTGCTGCACTGACTTGTGGATCTCTCTCCACTTGAAGACTCCTCACTCAGATCGGTCTTCAATTGTCCTGGCTGCTGGATCTCTATCCACTGAGAATCTATCCTCTATACTCTATCACCTCCAAATATCTATAAATAGGCTCACTTAAAACCTTCTCAAATGTGCTCAATAGATCCACTCAGAACCTACTCAAAACTTCTCAATAGACTCACTCAGAACCTGCTCAAATATGTTCAACCAGCTCACTCAGAACTTGTCCAAATCTACTCAACAATATCACTCATAACTTGTTCAAATCTTCTCAACAAGCTCACTCATAACTTGTCCAAATATGCTCAATAAGTCCTCTCTAGGACTTGCTCAATCTGCTCAATAGGCTCACTCAAAACCTGCTCAAATATACTCAACAAGCTCACTCAGAACTTGTCCAAATCTTCTCAACAAGCTCACTCAAAATGTGTCCAAATATGATCAATAAGTCCTCTCTAGGACTTGCTCAAATACGCATAGCAAGCTTTCACAAAAACTTACTCAAAATCATTCCACAAGCCTTCTCAAATACTTGCCTGAAATTAGCTCAACAAAATCTCAACTCAATCTCATAGAAGCATAAAGAGAATTGTTAGAGACTCAATATGTTCTATACTCAAATCTCAATCTCAACTCAAATCAATCTCAACACAACAAACTCATAGAAGCATAAACATAATTGTTAGAGACTCAATATGTTCTATACTCAAATCCCAATCTCAACTCAAATCAATCTCAACTTAGCAATATCATAGAAGCATAAAGAGAATTTTTAGAGACTCAATATGTTCTATACTCAAATCCCAATCTCAACTCAACTCAAATCAGAATATAGAATAGTTTATTTTATGGAACTTGAACAACCACTTCACACAATTACTTGACTAGGCTCAAACAAATCTACTCAACCAATCACCACAAGGAGCAAATCTTTATCAAAAACCCTAGTCCAAACATGAATCAACCAACTCAAAATGTTTCCAAAAATGCTCAATCACAAGTCTCACATAACAATGATACCCATGTTCTTCTCTAACTCAAGTTCAATTTTATTTCACAATCAATGGGCTTCAACAAAAATGCTTATAAAAAAGGTTTAATCACAACTCTCAAACCAGAAAACCTTGAAGCATTCAACCAACCACTTTCAAAAAGGAAAGCACAATCAATCCTCTTCTCTCCAATGATATTTCAGAAATCAACCACCATAAACAATCAATAGGAGAATGTGCCCATACATTTTATAAATATGAAAAAACCTCTTTGGAAATATACCACAATCACATTATTCTTTTGCCAATCTTCATGAGGGTTAGAAGAAATTACAAAATAATTATCATAAACTTTTACACCTTATTTCTCCTAGTCAAAAATTGTAGCAAGTGTGAACAGGGATTATCTTCAAAAGGCTTAGAAAAAAGTGGATTTTTCTAAGCAAGTGTGAATTCTCTTTCCTATTGTCGGCTACGCTAGGTTGATGGTCGGCATGATATTTTATTATGTTTTAAATCCTTCGCCTTATTCTTCTCCTTATCCCTCCAATGTCCTTCCTCCTTCCCTGTCGTCCATTTTCCCTTATCACTCCACTTCCTTCCTCTCCCCATGCCTGCTGCCACCTCCCTCTCCACTTCCTACTCCTTCGTTCTCTCATCCTCCCGATCTTCCTCCAACCTCCCTTCCCTACTCTTTCGCATGTACTAAGCCTATATAAAGGTTTAATTATTGTAAGGTTAAGAGTTGGTTATTTTTATCTAATTTAATATTTCCCTGGTTATTTTTTGTTGTGTCAATTTTATCTCGGGCCCACATTAATCTAAGACTTACACTGGTATCAGAGGTCTAGGGTGCACGAAAGTCGAGGACCGAGGTGAGGCACAAAAGCCGAGCACAATAGACTGGTCAAGAACATTGACTGGGGCATGGATCCTAAGAAGTGCATGGATCCTAAGGAGTGACTAGGGCACAGATCCTGAGGAGTGCACGGATCTTGAGGACACACAGATCTCAAGGAGATGACTGGGAGTAGACAACAGGCTGGCATTTAGGTACGCATCTTGAGGAGCTGATGAAGCAGCTAAGGTGGTAGGCTAATGTGGTGGTGATGAACTGGCAGTGGAGCTAGCGACAGCTGACGTGGTAGGTGGTGATGTGGCAGGTTGAGTTGGCAAGGCGACAGCTGACATGGCATGCGATGATGTGGTTGGATCGAGCTAGCAAAGTGCTAACTAGGTAGCACATGGATCAAGGCTGGTAGAGTGTAGAGTGTTGACGTGGCATAGCCACGTGGCAGAGATTAACTGGTCGACATTGGGCAAAAGGATCGGTTGGTCGATTGCTCGAAGGCAATCGACTTTGATAGTGTTCGTAGGCTTTGATAAAGCCTGAACACGCCCACCTCCCACTGCATGTGGGACTAAATTTTTTTTTTTAAATAATGTTTAGCCACTCAGTTTATATATGGGTGATTCCTCCTTCCTCTCGTCCTGCTAGCTTGGTCTAGCGGTCAAGGCTCCCGCTTGCAGAGAAGAGACCCGGGGTCGAATCTCGTCGGGGTCAAAATACAAAGGTTTTTATTTTTTTTGTGTAATCACCAAAAAATAGGGTTTATAAGGAAGTTTGACACTTTTCTACCACAGCAGCCGCATGGTGCAGCGGCTAAGCCTTCCGGGTAGACGGCGGAGGTCAGCGGTTCGAATCACATCGGGGAATAAAACAAAAAAAAGGTTTATTTTATAAAAAAATTTATTATTTAGTTTTTTTTAAAGGTTTTAGAAATCAATTTAATAATTTCTATTTATTTTTTTTTATTATGTTTTTTAAATATATCTTTATTTAAAAATAATTTAATAATTTAATAATTTCTATTTATTTATTTTTTATTATGTTTTTTAAATATATCTTTATTTAAAAATAATAATTAAAAAAAAATATAGGAAGTTGTTAAATTTGTTTTTAAAAAAAAGCCTTTATTAAAACAAATTTTGAATTTTTTTTTTAAAAGTGAAAAGATATTTTGAGGTAAAAGTTTTTTGGCATCATTAAGTTGTAACCTAGTTCATGCGGTGTGATTATGAGTAGATGATCCGGTCAGCCAGATGCTATAATGCATTACTCTCTCTATTGAGAAGAGAGACACCTGATTCCTTTGACGAGAAAGTCTAGCGGTACGGACTTCATACAGTGTTTTGCCAATTAGAAAACCAAGTGATTGCTAATCTGAGGAAACCGAACTCTGGATACGAGACAGATTCTAAATATAATATCTTCGAGCAAAGGATAGATGATTCTGAGATGGTTAAAATAGTACCTAAAGGAAAATCAAGTGAAAGTTATACACCCGCAGTGCCTGAAGTAGAAACAAGTGAGAGCTATACACCACGCTCTCCTGATTCAGAACCAGAAGAAGAAGAAAAAGAAGAAGAAGAAGAAGAGGAAGATGAACTAGTGGAGGTGAAACCAGAAACTCAAGAACAAGATGTTCTCAATAGACATTATGAGATAGCAGCAGCACCAGAAGTCATTGTAATTAGTGACAATGAAGCAAAAAACTTCACCTTTCCAGTTTTGGGTGATCCTCAAGAAGAAGAACGCCAAATCAGTGAGCATATTAAAAATGCTAGATTTGATTTAAATTAGTGATCTATTTTGTACTTTTTTGTACTACCTGTTTGAATTTGAAATAAAGTTTGCTTTCTGAAATGGCATCCAATACTAGTCTACCAATCCCTGAGTTCAATGGTGGTGATTACGAGTATTGGTCAATTAAAATGAAAACTCTTTTGATAGGCAAAGGTCTTTGGGATGTGATTGAAGAGGGATATACTGAACCTACTACTATTGATTGGGAAACTTTGAATGTTGCTAATAAAAGGGCTAAAAAGGAAGCTCAAAAGAATAATTCTTCTGCCATTTATCACATCCAAGCTTCCCTTGACAGAAGTATTTTCCCTAGAATAGCTTCTTTTATAACTGTTGAATCTTCTTGGAATGCTTTAAAAGAAAGTTATAGGGGTAGTGACCAAGTCAAACAAGTTAAACTAAAAACCTTGAAAAGAGAGTTTGAAACTCTTAAAATGCAAGAGAGTGAAAAGGTTGGTGATTACTATGTGCATGTGAAAGCCGTAGTAGATAAGATGGTCACTTTAGGAGAAAATGTAAAGCCTAAAGTTATAGTGAAGAAAGTGTTAAGGACACTTCTTCCTAAGTGGAATTTAGTTGCCATAATTATAGAAGAATCCAAAGACCTAACTTCTCTGTCTTTTGAAGCCCTCATTGGCTCACTTCTCTCACATGAAGAGAGGTTACAACAAACTCCTTCCACAAGTTACAAAGGAGATGATAAAGCCTTTGCTTCTCATGAAGGCATAGGTAGAGGTCATGGCAGAGGACAGTATAGAGGTAGAGGTATAAATAATACGAGAGTTGGAAATCCTAATAGGGGAGGAAATTATAATCGAGGAGGATTATCAAAAAGAGGTGAACAATAGAATAGAGGAGGACAACAAAACAGAGCGAAACAATCAGGCAAAGGCAAAGGAGGAGATAAATCAAAACAATCTTGCTATAATTGTGGCAAACCTAGCCATTATGCTCGTGACTGTTGGACAAAGCCTTCATAAGGAAGTAGTAGCAGCAAAAGCAATCAGTTTGGAAATTTTGGAGAAGAGGAAGAGGCCACAAATCTCTTTCTCTCATATGGTTAGGCATATTAGAACATGAATGATACATGGATCTTGGACACTAGGTGTTCAAACCATATGAGTGGCAAAGAAGAACTCTTTGCTACTCTAAACTCCTCATACAAATCCAACATCAAATTGGGAGATGATAAATCATTGGCGGTTGAAGGCATTGGAGCCATGGCAGTTCCAACTAAAGAAGGCGTCAAACAAGTAAGTGATATCTATTACACACCCCATATCCAACACAATCTTTTAAGTGTTGGTCAAATGTTAGAAAATAACTACAAGTTGCTTTTTGATGAGGGTAAATGCACTATTTTTGATAAAAATAATAGTAATAGAATCATTACACAAGTGCCAATGTCAAAGAATAGATTGTTTCCTTTAAATTTTGGCTAGCCAAGGGGAGATAAGTTAGCAAATGTTGTTATTTCCAATCCAAGTGTCCTATGGCACTTGAGATATGGTCATTTGAATTTAGCTAGTTTGAAAATGCTAACTTCACAAGCGATGGTAACCAGACTTCCTAAAGTTCAGGATAGTAAGGAATTCTATGAAGGGTGTGCTCTAGGGAAGCATGCTAGATCAAAATTTCCTCATGGACAAGCATGGTAGGCCAGCTATCCACTCCAGCTAGTGCATACAGACATATGTGGTCCGATGCAGACCAAGAGTCTTGATAACAACTCTTACTTCCTACTCTTCATTGATGATTTTACTAGAATGTGCTTTGGATATATTTTTTGAAACATAAGGATGAAGCATTTGAATGCTTTGTCGATTTCAAAACAAGAGTTGAAAGTGAGAGTAGATATTTTGTAAAATTTCTTAGATCAGATAGGGGAGGAGAATACTCCTCTAATGAGTTCTTGAATTTTTGTAAGCAACATGGCATTAAGAGGTAGTTCACAGCTGCCTACACTCCATAGCAAAATGGTGTCGTAGAGAGGAAGAATCACACCATTGTGGAGATGGCAAGGTCTATGCTTCAGACTGAAGCATTTGACTAATTCATATTGGGCAGATGCAGCCAAGACCAGCGTACATATCTTGAATAGAAGTCCTACTTCAAGTTTGGAAGGGCAAACACCTTACCAAGCTTGGTATGGTAAAAATCCAAATGTTAAGTATTTTAGAGTGTTTGGCTCTCTGGCATATTCTCACATTCCTGATGAGCTAAGAAAGAAGCTCGATCCAAAGAGTTAGGCATGCATCTTTGTAGGGTATTGTGAGAATACAAAATCTTACAGACTCTACAATCCCAGGACTAGAAATTTTATCCTTTCTAGGGATGTGATTTTTGATGAAGGGGGAGAATGGGGTAAGCCCCAAATATTCAGTGATGATGAATCCAATGATGTAGTTTCTAAGCAGGTGCAACATTAGACACCATAGAAAGGTAAGAAATCTCCTCCCACAAACCCAAGTTCATCTTCTAATTCAACTTCTTCACCAAGTCCTTCTCCGTAGAGATCAGTAAGTTCCTCACCAATGGACATCGATTCTCCATCCAGAGGTAAGAGAACTCTACAGAATCATCCATCATATCGAGATGTTGGATAAATAATTTCAAAAAGATACACTAGGAGTCAAGCTAGTGAAATGAATTCTATTCTACAAAGATTAGAAAATATGCACTTGTATGGTGATGATGTCTCCCAACAGGAACCTAGGGGAGATCTAGTTAACTATTCTTTGTTAACTAGTTCACAACTTGAACCTTCTAGTTATGAGAAGGCTTGTACTCAAAATATTTGGCAAGATGCCATGAAAGAGGAGATAACCTCTATAAAAAACAATGACACTTGGGAGTTGGTGAAGCTTCCTAAAGGAAAGAAATGTGTTGGATGTAAGTGGGTCTTCAAGACCAAGTTTAATGTTGATGGTAGCATTGAGAGGCACAAGGTGAGATTAGTTGCAAAGGGATTCACTCAGAAATATGGAATTGATTATGAAGAGACTTTTGCTCCTATAGCCAGACATGAGACTATCAGAACAATTATTGCCTTAGCTACACATAAGGGATGGAAAGTCCAACACATGGATGTAAAGAGTGAATTTCTCAATGGTTACTTGATAGAAGAAGTGTATGTTGAGCAACCATAGGGATTTGAAGAGAAATACAAGGAACATCTTGTTTACAAATTGAAGAAGGCACTTTATGGCCTCAAGCAGGAATTGAGAGCTTGGTACTCATGCATTGATGGGTACTTTAAATATTTTGGGTTCATCAAAAGCAAAAATGAACCCACACTCTACTACCTGAATCAAGGTAATGACATCCTCATAGTTTGTTTGTATGTGGATGATCTCATTTTTATGGGTAGTAATGAAAAAGTCAATATGGAGTTCAAGCACTCCATGATGTAGGAATTTGAGATGAAGGATCTTAGCTTAATGAAATACTTTCTTGGAATGGAAGTCCATCAGACAGATTCAGGGATCTTCATATGTCAACTTAAGTATGCTTGAGATATGATTAAGAAGTTTGCTATGGAGCAATGCAAATCAGTTGCAACTCCAATTGGACATGGGATCCAATTAAGCAAGGATGATGGAGCACCAAAAGTTGATGTGACCACTTTCAAAAGCATTGTTGGGAGTTTGATGTTTCTCGCCAACACCAGACCAGACATTTAGTATTTTGTATCTCTTGTTTCTATATTTATGTCTAATCCATCTGAGTTGCATTTGCAGGCATCTAAAATAATTTTGAGATATGTGAAGGGTACTTTAGATTTTGGAATCCAGTACTATAGAAGTGATACTATCAAGCTTGAAGGCTTCAGTGATAGTGATTGGGGCAGCAATGTTGATGATAGAAAATCCACATCAGGTAACTGTTTTAGTCTTGGTTTGGGACTAATAACTTGGAGTTCCAAGAAGCAGACGATAGTAGCGCTATATTCAACAGAAGTTGAGTATATAGTGGTCACTCATGCTAGTACTCAATCTCTATGGCTATGAAAGGTATTAGAAGAGATTGGAGAGCAGCAAAGTGGTCCAACTAGAATATTCTATGACAATATTAGTGCCATTCAGTTGGCATACAATCCTGTCCACCATAGTAGATCAAAGCATTTTCATATGAAGTGCCACTTCATCAGAGATATGGTGGAAACTGATACTGTTGAGCTTCACTATTGCCACACTTTGGAGAACATCATGGACATCTTCACCAAGGCGCTAGCCAAAGCTCAATTTGTAAAGCTGAGAGACTGTATAGTCAGTCCTCTCAACTTTAAGGGGGAAAATGTAGCAATTGTGAACAGGGATTATCTTCAAAAGGCTTATAAAAAAGTGGATTTTTCTAAGCAAGTGTGAATTCTCTTTCCTATTGTTGGCTACGCTAGGTTGATGGTCGGCATGGTATTTTATTATGTTTTAAATCCTTCGCATTATTCTTCTCCTTATCCCTCCAATGTCCTTCCTCCTTCCCTACCGTCCATTTTCCCTTATCACTCCACTTCCTTCCTCTCCCCATGCCCGTTGCCACCTCCCTCTCCACTTCCTACTCCTTTGTTCTCTCATCCTCTCGAACTTCCTCCAACCTCCCTTCCCTACTCTTTCGCATGTACTAAGCCTATATATGTTGAGCAAGGTGCAAAAATAGTATTGTCATTGTTGTCAACACAGACAGATAGATCAGTTGATGCAGTGGACAAGAGTTCAGAGGTCAGTGAGAGCATGTACAATAAATTTCCAGGAAGACAGAAGTGGCCCAGATTCACAGAATCAAAGAAAAAGACAAGTAAGAAAATTGTCGCGATATCGCGACATGTTTTCTGTCATGATTTCGTGACATATCGGAGGAGAGAGAAAAAGCTGGAAAAGTTGTCATAATTTCGCGACATATCGAAGGAGAGAGAAAAATCTGGAAAATCTGTCATGATTTCACGACATATCGAAGGAGAGAGAAAATGCTGGAAAAACTGTCGCAATTTCATGACATGTTGGACGAAAGAGAAAGCGCAAGGAAAACTGTCATGATTTCGTGACATGTTGGAAGCAAAGAAGGCAAGTAAGAAAAACTTCATGATTTCGTGACATGTTTGAAGAAGAAGCATATGCAAAGAAAAGTATCACGATTTCGTGACATGTTTGGAGAGAAGGCGAGAAAGAAAATTGTCATGATTTTGACATGTTTGGAGAGAAGGCACAGGCAAAGAAAACTATCATGATTTCGTGACATGTTTGGAGAGAAGGCATAGGCAAAGAAAACTGTCACGATTTCGTGACATGTTTGAGAGAAAGAGCTGGCAAGGAAAAGTGTCACGATTTCGTGACAATTTGCAAGAGGAAGTGCTAAGGAGGAAAAGTGTCACGATTTCGTGACATGTCGGGTTTTCACGATCCGATGAGAAGAAAAGCGCTAAGGAGGAAAAGTGTCACGATTTCATGACATAATGCAGGAGAGAGAGTTCGATAGAAAAAGGTGTCATGATTTCGTGACATGCTTCATTTTTGCGGTCCAAAGCGAAGAGAAAGAGGAGAAGGATGAAGTGTCACGATTTTGTGACAGAAGAAAAATGAAGGAGCATGGAAGCAGAAGCATCATGATTTTGTGACAAATTCAAGGAGGAAGAGCTCAAAGGCAAAAGCGTCATGATTTCATGACATGTTCTATTTTCACGGGCCAAAGACAGAAAAGGCACAAGGCAGCGAAAGTGTCATGATTTCATGACATGTTCCATTTTCATGGGCCAAAGACAGAAAAGGCACAAGGCAGTGAAAGTGTCACGATTTTGTGACATGTTCCGTTTTCGGGCCAAAGACAAAAAAGGCACAAGGCAGCGAAAGTGTCATGATTTCGTGACATGTTCTATTTTCACGGGCGAAAGGCAGGGAAGTGCAAGGAGGTAGAAAATGTCACGATGACATGTCATGTTTTCATGGGTAAAAGGTGAGAAGAGCACAAAGAGACAGAAGTGTCACAATTTTGTGACAGGTCGCAATAGCACGATTACGGACAGTTAACTGGAGTCAGTGTGACAGTTATAGGTGCAGTTATAGATAGAAATCATGCAAGCTATTTTAAGAACTGTCGAAGAAGGAGAGATCGAATAGTCGCATAAATAGAATCAAAAAATGCATGCATGCACAAAAAAGGATATGAACAGTCATGACCGAGAAGACGAATAGTCATGGTAGAGGTATACGTTGCATGTAACGTGTTTAACGAAATACCCACTCTATATATACAAAAGGAGTTACATAAAGAAGGAGTTACAGTTGTCAAGTGGCAGAAGAGAATATTAAAAGAATAGTTACAATTGACAAGTGGCGTATGAGGAATGAAAGAAGGCGTTATAACTGGAGTTACAGAGCGAAAGGTCAGTTATAAAAGGGGAGTCATGCAGAGAATTAAAGTTGCCATCGAATGTGTGAAAGTGCTACCGAAAGAGGGTTAGAAGAGTGTTGTAAGAGAGAGACAAGCAGAGCAGTAAGGGTTTACTGAGTTTTGATAAATTGGAGACCAGTCAGGGTCTTGAAAAAGTGAAGGCATTTGTATGTCATTGATATAGCTTTCAAAACTATGATCCAAGTTGGTGCTTGGATAGGGGTTGGTGCTCCTTTCTGTTGGTGCAGATAAATCAGGGGTTGGTGCTCCTTCCAGTGGGTGCTTGGTAAACAGATTGTAAAATTGGTGTTTTGCAAAGACTGGATTTGGACCGTAGTCCAAGCAGTCATTCTTGAGGAGTAGCCAAATTGGTGAACCTCGTTACATTGTGTGTTGTGGTGTGCTCTCTTGTGATAATTGCTTTATCTATTTTTAAGTTCTCTTTGCTTCAGTTTTAAGAGTGGTAGAATTGAATTTTAAATAGCTACATGGATTCACCCCCCTCTCAGTGTCATTGTGAGAATATCAATTGGTATCGGAGCAAGGTTCCTGAACAAGCTTAATCAGCTAAGGTGATCTTGGAAGGAACACAATGGCAGGTGGTGAAGGATTCTCATCAAACAAAGCTCCTTTGTTCAATGGAACTAATTACTCATTCTAGAGACTCAGGATGCAGACATATCTGAGTGCATTAGGATACGACATTTGGGAGTCAGTAGAAAGTGGATACACAGTACCCACTACTCCTCCAACAGATATTGCTGAGAAGAAAAAGTTTGAGAATAACTCCAAAGCAAAGAATGCCATAATGTGTGGGCTAGTAGACAGTGAACTGATAAGGATCATGAGCTGTAAATCGGCAAAAGACATGTGGGACAAATTGAAGAGCATCCATGAAGGAGACAACAAGATCAAGGAAGCCAAGCTGCAAACGCATCGAGCTCAGTTCGAAGCATTACAAATGAATGACGATGAGAACATAGAGGCCTATATGCTTGAGAGTCAATGGAATCATTAATGCAATCAGAGGACTCGACGAAGAAATCGAAGATGCGGTTGTCGTGAAAAAGGTACTTAGAACTCTTCACAAAAGATTTAATTCTAAAGTTTCTGCAATAGAAGAGGCTAAAGATCTAAATAATTTTAGCATGGATGAGATGCATGGTTCTTTGACTGCATACGAAATGAGAATAGGACAAACTAAGCCCATAGACAGAGAAGCTGCTTTTAAAGCACACAAAAATATAAAAGTCTGAACAAGAATCTGAGGATGAAGAGACATCGGATGAAACGGAAGCTAACTTTGTTCGAAAACTTACAAAGGGAAAAGGAAAATATAGAGGAAAGTTACCGTTTAAGTGCTTCAATTGTGGAGGGGTCGGTCACTTTGCAGCTAAGTGTCCAATGAATGAGAAAACCAAAAGTGATGAAGGGTCACACCAAGAAAGAAGTGACTGGAAGAAGAAACCAAATTTTAGAAAAAGCAACTTCAAAAAGAAAAGTTTCATATCCAAGAATGTCAGCTCTTCTGAAGATAGCTCAGGTGAAGATTCTGAAGAAGAAATAGGTGAAGCTCTATTCATGGCATTTGAAGAAGACAAAACAGAAGAAAAACAGGAAGGTGACACAAACATTAAGGATGAGGCTGAAGTATATCTGGAAGGAGAGTTGGTTGCTGCACTTAAAGAGTTGAGTACGAGAAAGGAAAAAGAATAAAAAGGTCTCAAGAAAGCTTGAGGATGCGAATGACATAATAAACACTTTGAAAGTACAGACAGAAGAATTTAAGAAAATGTCTGAAGAACTCGAAGTGCAGTTAACCATGAAAATAGATGAGTGCAACAAACTGGAAGAAGAGATTGTTGTCTTAAGAATGCGGCTAGAAGAAAAGAATCAAAAATTGAGTTGCTATCACAAACTTGAAGGTAGTTCTGCGAAGCTTGAAAATATTATAAATAGTCGGGAGGACTACGAGGCATCAAATTTGGCTTGGGCTTTGTCGAAGGAGAATCGTCAAGTGCATCAAAGGCCATAAGCTGTAGAACAAGTAAAGAAAGAAGACAAGATCAAGGTTGATCAAGGAAAAATGAATCGAGCAAAAGAAAGCAACAGTGCCAGGCACGAGAAGAGTGCCGACAATGAGGGATTCATAAAAGTCACACATCAAAGGAGAAGAAAATTTGTGGCTCCTACTACAAAATGGCAAAGACCAATTCCCAGGTTCAATCATTCCTTTTTTGGTTATTGTTTTAAATGCAATGCTTACGGTCATAAGATTTCAGACTGCATTCATAATATAGGACAAAGAAATTTCACCAGTAGAAATGTCTTTTCACCCTTGATGGATTATGCAGTAGAATGCTATAACTATCATAACTTTGGACACATTGCAAGAAACTGTAGAAGCACATATGCAGCAAACAGATATCAGGGAAGAAGATCTCAACCAAACAGTTTAAGGCAAAATAGAAAATTCCCAGAAAAACATGCACAGGCTACTGACAAAGAAAAGTCTAAACAAGTGACCAAAACTGTAGCCAAACCAGAGTGGAAAGAAAAGGAGCGACCCAAGGAAGAAAAGGAATCCTTGATTGTTCAGACAACATTCAAAGCACAGAACAAATCTGCACCATGGATATTGGATAGTGGATGCTCCAGCCACATGACAGGAGATAAACAAAAATTTGAAAAATTACAGAAATATGAAGGGGGCTCTATAAAGTTTGGAAATAATGATGGAGCCAAGATAGTTGGCAAAGGATCAGTCAAGATAAGTGATGGAAAGATCAATTCCAAAGAAGTTCTGTTTGTGATTGGTTTGAAGCACAACTTACTGAGCGTAAGTCAAATCTGTGATAGAGGTCATGAAGTCATCTTTAAGAAGCAAGGTTGTGAAGTAAGAAAAGCACACAGTGGGAAGCTGATAGCTACTGGATCGAGGACTTCTGGAAATCTATATACTCTCTCAGAAACTTTAGAAGGAGCGTGCTTGATTGGACAGGAAGATGAAAATTGGCTGTGGCACAAGAGGCTCGGTCATATTAGCTTTGACAATCTGGTAAAAATAAGTTCAAAAAGGGTAGTAAGAGATATACCCACCATTGGCAAACCAGTAAATAGCATCCGTGCTTCATGCCAAAAAGGGAAGCAAACTAGAGCCACATTTAAATCAAAGGAATACTTCACCGGTAAGCCTTTAGAACTAATACATACTGATTTGTGTGGACCCATGAGAACACAAAGCATAAATGGTGACAAATACTTTATGTTGTTCATAGATGACTACTCCAGGATGACATGGGTACTATTTTTAAAGCTTAAATCAGATGCCTTCGAGATGTTCAAGATTTTTAAAAAATAGGTTGAGAATCAAACTGGAAAAAGAATTAAATGCCTAAGATCAGACAGAGGAGGAGAGTTTATCTCAGAAGAGTTTGTAGAGTACTATCAAAAATATGGGATCAGAAGACAGTTTTTAGCAGCAAGGACACCTCAGCGGAATGGTGTTGTAGAAAGGAAGAACAGGACAGTGCAGGAAATGGCACGGACAATGTTGGTTGAGAACAAAATAGCCTGACAGATTTTGGAAAGAGGCAGTCCATACTATGGTTTACATCCAAAATAGGTGCATGCTAAGGACGCATGAAAGCAAAACACCTTATGAGCTGTGGTTCGGCAAAAAGGCAACAACAAGATATTTCAAAGTGTTCGGCAACAAGTGCTACATCAAACGAACTGAAGATAATCTCGGTAAGTTTGAAGATAGAGCTGACGAAGGTATTTTTCTTGGTTACTCGACAAAAAGCAAAGCCTACACATGTTACAACAAGAGGCTAAAGAAAATTGTGGAGAGTGCTTGATGTTAAAGTTGATGAAGGTAGAGAACGAGAAATTACTTATCAAGAAAACTACCCTATTTATGAAGAAGTCATTGAAGGAGATGAAGAAAAGGAAACAGAAGAAAATCAAAAAATTGACCCAGATGATTTAAGAATTGACTCAGAAGAAGAAGAAAACAAGAAATTCAAAATAGGCAGCTGGCAGAAAAATCATCCCAGAGAACAGATTATTGGGGACCCAACAGTTGGTATTCAGACAAGAAGAGCAGTAGTACGGAACTACTCTCTATTATCCAACATTGAGCCCAAAAATGTTGTTGAAGCAAGCACAGATGAAAGTTGGATGAAGGCTATTAATGAAGAACTAGATCAGATTGAGAAAAACAAAACCTGGGAGTTAGTACCAAGGCCGAAAAATAAAAATATAATCGGTACTAAATGGATTTTTTGAAATAAATTGAACGAAGATGGACAGGTTGTAAGGAATAAAGCAAGACTGGTTTGTAAAGGCTATGCACAGGTTGAAGGTATTGATTTTGAGGAAACCTTTGCACCAATAGCTAGACTAGAGGCAATCAGAATGTTTCTAGCTTTAGCAGTTCATAAAAATTTCAAAGTATATCAAATGGACGTAAAATCAGCATTTTTGAATGGAAAACTGGAAGAAGAGGTTTACATTGAGCAACCAGGATGGTTTCCAACTCGGTGATAATCCCAACTTTGTTTGCAAGTTGAGGAAAGCTTTGTATGGTTTGAAACAGGCACCCAGAGCATGGTATGCAAGGCTGGATAACTATCTGATTCAACAGGGGTTCAAGAAAGGTTTGGTGGACAACAATCTGTATGTCAAAATAGAGAATGGCCATCTTATTGTCCTTGTTGTTTATGTAGATGATATCATTTTTGGTAGCAACAATGATAAGTCCTGTAGAGACATAGCAAATAAAATGAAGAAAGAATTTGAGATGTCTATGATTGGTGAACTTTCTTATTTCCTCGGACTGCAAGTCAATCAAAGTGAAAAGGGCATTTTTATCTCTCAAGTTAAATATGTGAAAGAAATGTTGAAAAAGTTCACAATGGAGGATAGTAAACTTGTTAGCACTCCCATGACAACAGGTTGCAAGTTGAGCAAGGATGACAAATCTCCGGATGTAGATCAAACCATGTACAGGTCTATGATTGGAAGCCTACTGTATTTGATAGCTACCAGACCAGATATCTTACAGGCAGTATGCATGGTAGCAAGATTTCAGGCTAGTCCCAAAGAGACTCATGTGACAGCTATGAAGAGGATTTTTAGGTACCTCAAGGGTACTATGGAGTATGGGTTGTGGTACCCAAAAGGTAAGGACTTCACTCTTATTGCATATTCTGATGCAGATTGGGCAGGATGTATTGATGACAGAAAGAGTACCAGTGGAGGAGCATTTTATCTTGGAGACAGGTTGGTAGCATGGCACAGCAAGAAACAAGAATCAGTCTCTCTATCCACAGCAGAGGCAGAATACATTGCGAGCAACAACATGTTGTACACGGATATTATGGATGAGACAAACCACTGAAAGATCTTGGTATTCACTTCAAAGAGCCAATTTCAGTTAAATGTGATAACACTAGTGCTATTAACATATCAAAGAATCCGGTTATGCATTCTCGAACCAAACATATTGCAATCCGGTATCACTTCTTGAAGGATAAAGTTGCAGAAGGTGAGGTCAAATTGGATTTTGTTCCAACTACAGAGCAAGTAGCAGATATATTCACAAAACCATTGCCCAAGGAAGTTTTTGAGTACCTTCGGAGTAAGTTGGGAGTGGTCACGTTTCCCAAGAACTGACTATCAATTGGGATCACATTCTCAGGGGGAGCATTTATGCCTATGTTTATAGTTTTGCTCATATTCATGATTTTTGCTAACTATAACAATGTGTGTCTGAGAATGTTGTGCATAGACTCAAGGGGAGTCTGCAGTAGCCCTTTGGTATTATTGTCAAAGGGGGAGAAGAATTACAGGAGATTGCATGAGTGTTGCCAACAATTCCAAAGGGGGAGATTGTTGAGCAAGGTGCAGAAACAGTATTGTCATTGTTGTCAACACAGATAGATAGATCAGTTGATGCAGTGGACAAGAGTTCAGAGGTCAGTGAGAGCATGTACAATAAATTTCTAGGAAGACAGAAGTGGCCCAGATTCATAGAATCAAAGAAAAAGACAAGTAAGAAAACTATCACGATATCGCGACATGTTTTCTATCGCGATTTCGCGACATATCGGAGGAGAGAGAAAAAGTGGAAAAGCTGTCGTGATTTCGCGACATATCGAGAGAGAGAAAAAGCTGGAAAAGCTGTCACGATTTCGCGACATATCGGAGGAGAGAGAAAATGCTGGCAAAACTATCACGATTTCGTGACATGTTGGACGAAAGAGAAAGCGCAAGATAAACTATCGCGATTTCGTGACATGTTGGAAGCAAAGAAGGCAAGTAAGAAAACTATCACGATTTCGTGACATGTTTGAAGAAGAAGCGCAAGCAAAGAAAACTATCATGATTTCGTGACATGTTTGGAGAGAAGGCGCAGGCAAAGAAAACTGTCATGATTTCGCGACATGTTTGGAGAGAAGGCACAAGCAAAGAAAACTGTCACGATTTCATGACATGTTTGGAGAGAAGGCACAAGCAAAGAAAAGTGTCACGATTTCGTGACATGTTTGAGAGAAAGAGCTAGCAAGAGAAAAGTGTCACGATTTCGTGACAATTTGCAAGAGGAAGCGCTAAGGAGAAAAAGTGTCACGATTTCGCGACATGTCGGGTTTTCACGATCCGATGAGAAGAAAAGCGCTAAGGAGGAAAAGTGTCACGATTTCGCGACATAATGCAGGAGAGAGAGTCTGATAGAAAAAGGTGTCACGATTTCGTGACATGCTTCATTTTTGTGGTCCAAAGCGAAGAGAAAGAGGAGAAGGATGAAGTGTCACGATTTCACGATAAAAGCAAAATGAAGGAGCATGGAAGCAGAAGCGTCATGATTTCATGACAAATTCAAGGAGGAAGAGCTCAAAGGCGAAAGTGTCACGATTTCGTGACATGTTCTATTTTCATGGGCCAAAGATAGAAAAGGCACAAGGCAATGAAAGTGTCACGATTTCATGACATGTTCCATTTTCGTGGGCCAAAGACAGAAAAGGCACAAGGTAGCGAAAGTGTCATGATTTTGTGACATGTTCCATTTTCACGGGCCAAAGACAGAAAAGGCACAAGGCAACGAAAGTGTCACGATTTCGTGACATGTTCCATTTTCACGGGCGAAAGGCAGGGAAGTGCAAGGAGGCAAAAAATGTCGCGATATCATGACATGTCATGTTTTCACGGGTAAAAGGCGAGAAGAGCACAAAGAGACAGAAGTGTCACGATTTCGTGACAGGTCGCAACAACACGATTACGGACAATTAACTGGAGTCAGTGTGATAGTTATAGGTGCGATTCAGATAGAAATCATGCAAGCTATTTTAAGAACTGTCGAAGAAGGAGAGATCGAACAGTCGCATAAATAGAATCAAAAAATGCATGCATGCACAGAAAAGGATACGAACAGTCATGACCGAGAAGACGAACAATCATGGTAGAGGTATACGTTGCATGTAACGTGTTTAATGAAATACCCACTCTATATATACAAAAGGAGTTACATAAAGAAGGAGTTACAGTTGTCAAGTGGCAGAAGAGAATATTAAAAGAACAGTTACAATTGACAAGTGGCGTATGAGGAATGAAAGAAGGCGTTATAACTGGAGTTACAGAGCGAAAGGTCTGTTATAAAAGGGGAGTCACACAGAGAATTAAAGTTGTCATCGAATGTGTGAAAGTGCTACCGAAAGAGGGTTAGAAGAGTGTTGTAAGAGAGAGACAAGCTGAGAAGTAAGGGTTTACTGAGTTTTGATAAATTGGAGACCAGTCAGGGTCTTGAAAAAGTGAAGGCATTTGTATGTCATTGATATAGCTTTCAAAACTGTGATCCAAGTTGGTGCTTGGATAGGGGTTGGTGCTCCTTTCTGTTGGTGCAGATAAATCAGGGGTTGGTGCTCCTTCCAGTGGGTGTTGGTAAACAGATTGTAAAATTGGTGTTTTGCAAAGACTGGATTTGGACCGTAGTCCAAGCAGTCATTCTTGAGGAGTAGCCAAATTGGTGAACCTCGTTACATTGTGTGTTGTGGTGTGCTCTCTTGTGATAATTGCTTTATCTATTTTTAAGTTCTCTTTGCTTCAGTTTTAAGAGTGGTAGAATTGAATTTTAAATAGCTACACTGATTCACCCCCCCTCTCGGTGTCATTGTGAGAATATCAATATAAAGGTTTAATTATTGTAAGGTTAAGAGCTGGTTATTTTTATCTAATTTAATATTTCCCTGGTTATTTTTTGTTGTGTCAATTTTATCTCGGGCCCACATTAATCTAAGACTTACAAAAATCACATCCACCACTAGAAAATAATTAAAGATAATTATTTCCTTATATACTTAAGCATAGCATGAATATCACCACAACGATTTACCATTCCCTTATTTCTATTAAAAATACTTTACACTAATGCACAACTCACTAAGCTTCTTAATGCAAAAATCCCACATCAAATAGTGCAAAATATAAGCCACAACTCATAAACTATACCACCATGGCAAACCCTTCATAATGATGCATTAACCTTGTCTTAGGCAAATTAAAACATTTATATCTCAATCTCCAAAAATTGCGGCGACGACATACCTTGGAAAAAATTATTTTCTGAATTGAAAATTGCAGCGATAGTGTGGCATGGTAGTTATGTGGAGCAATAGAAAAAATGTAAAGTATTATTAATTCACCAAAATGCAGTGTTTACAATGCTTAAATAATAGGAGAATTAACTGCCTTAGAAAACTTAGGGAATAGATACGAAAGAATAAAAATAGGGAGGAAAGGAGTAAAAGAAATAGGAGTCAAACCCCCTACCATCCATGTCATCCAAGCTGCCCAGTCAACTACAATCCAAGCCATCCAATCTGCCCAGTCAGCTGTCATACAAGGAGGTAAAAGGATAAGGTCCACAGCTTACCATTGTCAAACAAAATTTTTACCTTTTACCGCTTTAAATTCCAACGTTCTCCCCCTTAAAGTTGAGAGGACTGACTATACAGTCTCTCAGCTTTATATATTGAGCTTTAGCTATACCTTTGGTGAAGATATCTACAATGTTATCCAAAGTGTTGCAATATTGAAGCTCAACTATCTGTTGTTCCACCATGTCTCGAATGAAGTGATACTTCATATCGAAATGCTTTGATATGCTATGGTGGATTGGATTGTATGCTAACTAAATGACACTTATATTATCACAATACAATCAAGTTGGATCACTTTGAATTTCTCCAATCTCTTCAAGGACTTTTCTCAACCATAGGGCTTGAGTACTAGCATGTGTGATGGCTATATACTCAGCATCAGTAGATGACAATTCTACAACAATTCGTTTCTTGGAACTCCATGTAATTAGTCCTGGCCCTAGACTAAAACAATTTCCTTATGTATATTTCCTATCATCTATATTGCTACCCCAATCATTGTCACTGAAGACAACTAATTTCATATAATTATATTTTTGGTAATGGATTCCAAAATCCAATGTACCTTTTACATATCTTAAGATTCTTTTAGTTTCTTGTAGATGCAACTCAGATGGACTTGCCATAAACCTTGAAACTAGAGAAACAACATATTGAATATCGGGCCTTGTGTTGGTGAGAAACATAAGACTCCCAACCATACTTCTATAAGTGGTCATGTCAACCTTTGATGCTCTGTCATCCTTGCTCAATTGGATCCCATGTCTAGTTGGAGTTGCAACTGATTTGCACTGCTCCATGGCAAATTTCTTGATCATGTCTCGAGCATACTTGTATTGACATATGAAGATCCCTTTGATTGATGCACTTCCATGCCTAGGAAGTATCACATTAGACCAAGATCTTTTATCTCTAATTGTTTCATCATGGATTTTTTGAACTCCATATTCATTTTAGTGTTACTACCCATAAATATTAGATCATCCACATACAAACAAACTATGAGAATTTCTACTCCATGCTTTAGGTAGTACAAAGTTGGTTCACTTTTACTTCTTGTGAATCCATACTTGCTAAAATAGCCATCAATGCGTGAGTACCAAGCTCTTGGTGCTTGCTTGAGGCCATAAAGTGCTTTTTTCAATTTATAAACAAGGTTCTCCTTTCCCTATTCTTGAAAGCCTTGAGGTTTTTGAACATAAACCTCCTCTGTCAATTATCCGTTCAGAAAAGCACTTTTCATATCCATGTGTTGAAAATTCCATCCTTTATGGGCTGCTAAGGAAATAATAGACCTGATTATCTCTTGTCGTGCAACTGCAGCAAAGGTTTCCTCATAGTCAATGCCAAATTTCTAAGTAAAACCTTTTGCTACTAGTCTCGCCTTATGCCTCTCAATGCTTCCATCAGCATTGTATTTGGTCTTGTAGACCCATTTACATCCAACACATTTTTTTCTTTGGGTAGCTTTACTAGCTCCCATGTATCATTATTTTTTATAGAGGTTATTTCCTCTTTCATGGCTTCTTGCCATACATTTTTAGTACAAGCCTTCTCATAGCTAGCTGGTTCTAGCTAAGCATTAGCCAATAAAGCATAATTGACTCCCCTAGGATCATGGGAGTCATCATCCCAATACAATTGCAAATTTTCAAGTTGCTATAAAACTGTATTCATTTCACTAGCTTGGCTTCTAGTGAATCTTCTCTGGAAATTTTGATCCAACATTTGAAAATATGGATGATATTGTAATGTTATTTTACCTCTTGATGGAGAGTCTCTGTCAATGTCCATCGGTGAAGAACTTGCTGATATCTGTGGAGAAGGACTTGGAGTGGCGATTGAATTACTTTATGTAGTACTCCTTTATGAGCTTGGAGTGGGTGGTGTGCCTTTGTTTTTCTTGGGAGACACCTGTTGTACCTGTGAAGAACTTACCTTTTGGGACTCATCATCAAAAAAAATTCTTTGATGACCCCATTCTCCCCCTTCATAAAAAATTACATCCTTGGAGAGTACAATTTTATGAGTCTTGGTATTGTAGAGTCTATATGCTTTTGTAAACTCACAATACCCTACAAATATACAAGCTTGAATTTTGGGATAAAGCTTCTTTCTTTTATCATCAAGAATGTGTGCATATGATAAAGAACCAAAAACTTTGAAGTGCTTTACATTTGGTTTCTTTTCAACCACCCCTCATAAGGAGTGACACCATCTAAACTAGAAGTTGGACTTCTATTTAAAATATATACACTGGTTCTTATAGCATCGACCTAGTACATATTAGTTAGATGCTTAGTCTGAAGCATCATTCTCACCATCTCAACTATGGTGTGATTATTTCTCTCTACCACACCATTCCATTGTGGGGTATAGGCAGTGGTGAATTACCTTTTTATCCCACTTACTTTACAATATTTCAATAATGCTTTTGAGGAGTACTCACCTCCTCGATCTGTCCTAAGACATTTTACATAATTCCCACTTTGATTCTCTACATTGTTTTTTAAATCTATGAAGCAATCAAAAGCTTCATATTTATGTTTCAAGAAATAAATCCAGCACATTCTAGAGAAATAATCTATGAAACTGAGAAAATAAGAATTTTTTCTGTGACTCTGTATTTGCATTGGACCATAGATGTATGAATGCACTAACTGAAGTGGATAGTTAGATCTCCATGCTTTTCCTTTCAAAAAATTTTACCTTGAGTGCTTTCCCAAAGCACATCCTTCATAGACCTCCTTCTGGTCGTTGATTTTAGGAAGTCATGTCACCATAGCTTGAGAAGTGAGCAGTTTCAAGCTAGCGAAATTAAGGTAATCATATCGCAAGTTCCAAAGCATACTTGAATTTTTTATAGCTACATTTGCAAGTTGAGCTCCTCCTGGCTCACCAAATTTGAGAGGGAATAACTGATTCTTGGTCATGGGGACCTGTGTGATGACATGATTACAATTGTTTTTATCAAAAATGATACATTGTCCTTCATCAAATACAATTTTGTAATTGTTCTCCATCATTTGCCCAACGTTTAACATATTGTGTTGGAGCTTTGGAGTGTAATAGATGTCATTCACTTTCTTTAGTCCTTTGTTTGGAACCTCCATGGCTCCAATTCCCTCTACTTGCAATGCTTTATCATACCCTAATTTGATTTAGGATTTATAAGTGGAATCTAGAGTTGCAAATAAATTTTCTTTGCCACTCATATGATTTGAGCAACCAGTATCCAAAATCCATGTGTCATTTAGATTATGTTCTGATTGTCCATATGAAAGAAAAATATTAGAGGTATCATCTTCTTCTCCATAATTTCCATATTGACTACTGCTATCTTGTGAAGATTTTGACCAGTAGTCACGAGCAAAGTGACCTGGCTTACCATAATTGAAACAATTTGTTTTGGACTTGTCACTTCCTCGCCCTTGATTTCCACTTTGTCCTGGATTTCCTCCTTGATTTTGATTTCCACATCTATGTTGATTTCCTCCTCTGTATGATTTTCCTCCTCTATTGGAGTTGCCTCCTCTGTTCTAGTTGCCTCCTTTTTTTTGGTTGCCTCCTTTGTAGTTGCCTCTGCCTCTACCTCTTTTATATCCTCTTCCTTGACCTCTTCCATGTCCTTTTCCATTGTTTTCATTGGAATTTAAGGCCTTCTCATCAGCTCCGTAGCTGGTTGAAGGAGATTCCAAAAATCTCTCTTCATGTGACATTAACAATATGATTAATGCATCGAATGTTAAAGTGGAAAGATCTTTGGATTCTTCCATAATTATGGCAATATGATTCCATCTCTATGGAAGTGTTCACAACACTTTTGTTACAATTGTCTCAGGCTTGATTTTATTGCCAAGTGTAACCATTTTATAAACAATTGCTTTTACTCTAACACAATAATCACCAACTTTTTCATCATCTTTCATTCTGAGATTTTCAAAATATCTTTTTAGTGTTTGAAGCCTCACCTGCTTCAATTGATTACTATCCTAGAATCCATCACTCAAAGCTTTCCATGGAGATTGTGCAGTCGTACAAGTGGCGATTCTAGGGAATATACTTTTCTCCAACGCTGCTTGGAGATGAGAAAGAGCAAAAGAGTTGCTCTTTTGTCCTTTTTTGTTTTTTCTTGTCTGTGGCACTTAGTGTTGTCCAGTATGAGGGTTCTATGTAACCCTCTTCTATTATGTCCCACAAACCTCTTTCTATGAGCATGGTCTTCTTTTTTATAGACCAATACTCATAGTCATAACCGTTGAACTTTGGTATAGGTAAACTGTTGTGTAAGGCCATAGTTACTAAAAAACTCTTTTTATTTCATGGTTACAATAAAGCACTCTGATTTTTCAAAGAAGGAAGGAAGAAGAAATAAGAAAGAAGAGATTACAAATTTAATTCAAATCTAACTTGATTTACTCTATCATTGATTGCTTGTTCCTCTTATTGTGGGGATACTATCTCTTGATTCATAAAATTGTCTGCTACTTCTTATTCATCGTCACTTATCAATATTATTTCTGGTGATTTTGGTTCTAAAATTTCCACTGAAATACTGTAGTGTGTATATTTTGATTCTTGTGGTGTAGCTTGTATGGATTCTAATTGTTCAAATTGACTCCTGAAAGAGTTATCTTCAAAGTCTACCTCGTACCCTAAGTCAGGATGCCTTTGATGTGCAATTACTGCATTCTAAAGTTGGCTAAACACAATGTTGAGCCCACAACCTCTTACTTTTTCATTGAATCTCTCTGCACCTTCTCTTGCTAAAATTGCACATATGACATGATAACAACCATTTGGTCTTATCATCAATGCCTCTTTACAATTTTAAAATTTTGATCCTTTATCTCTTTTACAAAAAAACTAAGCCTCTTAGGCTTATTACACAAGATTTCTATAGTTTGTGATTCCTTGAATCAAGTGAAAACTGAACCCTTCTATTACAATGAATTTCCTCTTAGGCAATATTCTCCTTATTTTATAGTATTAAAAAAATCTATATTGCTATTTAATAAAAATAAAATTGCCCTTTAAAAAACAATTTTTTTTTAAAACAACTATATTTAATTTATTAAATATAATATAAATAATTAATTTAATAATATAAAGAAAATTTTCAAAAAAAACTTAAAAAAAAATTTAAACCCTTGCAAGAATCGAACCTGCAACCTATCTCCTTCAACAAATCGTGCTTACCAACTTGACCACCACCGTCGATGAGAACCAAAGGCAAAGAACATCAATTTCAAGACTTTCAACTTTTGCTTTCATAAAAAAATAATGAAAAAATGTTACCATCGAGTTTCAAACCTACGATCTGCTAGGGATGGGCACCTTAAGGCTGGCTCCTCGATCCAGTTGAGCTGCATGGCCCGATGGGAAGGAAAAGGAGGATTGCCTTCTTTATCCTGTCACGATCGTGCACAAGACAAAAAAAATTAAAGGGACTTTAGTCCCACATCCACTGTGTGATATCATTTGAGGTGTTTAAAACCCTCAACATGCACAATGTCACTCGATTACCTTCAAGAAATCAGTGACCGCCCTTTTACCTCCTCGATCTTGTATCTCCTTTCCATGTCGCCTATTGCCTTTGCTCACCACATAGCCTGTATTCTAGTCTGCCATGTCGTGTTGTAGACACCAAAACATCACCAATCCGATTATGTGACTACAAACACTGATCGCATTGACACACACAACCCCAAGGGCAGCCCCCAAAGGTTAAACAGTGGTCCTAACCACTCTCATAGCAATTTTGGAAGGTCAGAGATCAATTTGGCACCTTCAGGAACTTTGCTCAATACTCGTTCCACCCAGGGATGATTTCAAACTGGTATTCACCCCACCCAGGGACGAATAGCAGTATTCGCTCCAGGGTGGGGCGAATAGAAGGTTTGATGGGAAAAAAGTCAAATCTTGACAAATGGCAGCTCAGATCCACCACTTAACTCTTCCTTCATTGCATGGGAGTGTGAGTGAGCATTTTTGAGCATTAGAGGAAGTTATAGGGGCAGTCATGAAGTCCCTAATAAGGGAGGAATCTCCTTCCCCCTAGGAAGGCATGATTGCCAAGTGGCACCTCTGCATGCTCCAATTCAAGAGACCTCTAGGTCTATAAATTGGTGAGTTTCCTCACCCCAAAATATACGAGAGAAGGAGCATTTTGGAGCAATGAAGTGCTGTCATTTTACTTTCACACCCACACCCTTTTGAGTTGTGCCTTTCACATCCTTGATCTCTTTTGGAAAGGAGGTCATAGGGTGGTTATTGGAAGCGCAAATCCGAAACCAAAACCTGACATTTGGCCACAATATCCCACAAAATTTTTCGACAATACCCCACAAGAGGTTTTGGACCCATCCCAAGTGGATTGGTGCCGAAATCGGGCCCCAAACGATGGGCGGCCTGCCCCTGGGCGCCCCCCACCCTACTACAGTCCTAATCGCCCCGCCTCGGAGCGATTGGAAATCTGTGGTAGATTTCTTTTCTTTTATTCTTGCATTTAATTCTATGCTACTTAGATAGGTCGTCATTCAAATTTCACATCATTCTGAGCAATTTTGATCATGTTTCTATTATTTCTCGCTTTTGCTAACATGCAGGTAGCATCATCAAATTCCTATTGATGGAGGCCAAATTGGGAAAATATGACCATCTGGGTCTTCCCAAAATACCCCCAATTAGCTAACCCCCAACTTTGTAGGTGATTTGGAGCTTCCCGGATGTGACATTTGGGACAGTGCCTTTTGGCATTTTGTTGTAGGTCTATTCGTCCCGCCCCGGAGCGAATACAAATATATGGTGGATTTTCCGACTATTCCATTTGCTGTGTTTTCTTTGTGATGTTTTGATGCCCCTATCAAATTTTTAATTCATTTGGATCCATTTTAGTTATCATTTTATTTATATCTTGCATGCACTAATCGAAGGCGTGGGGATTGCATGTTTTATTTCATCCACAGGTGCTACTGACTATTTCTTGTTTCTTTGAACATAGGATCTAGACATTAGAGGAGCAGCAAGGAGTCAAGACTCATCAACGCAAGTGGCGGCGATGTTTGGTCCGCCCATTTTACATGTGGGCACGCGAAAGAAGGAATGGCATCCATGGATGTAACAAGAACGCATATTTAATGCTCCTAGCCCTTAGAAGGGGAGGAGGCGCATTGTAACCGAGTTCTAAAACATATAAATAAAAAGGGCTATATTCCTTATTGGATTTTTGTTTCATTTTGATTCGTTCATGCTTTCCCTCTTTTCATGCACTTTCAATTCATAGGATTTAGCGTTAAGTTTAGTTCAGTTTGCATCGCACTTGGAGTTTCCTTTTTGCTTTCGTATCCTCATGCTTTTAGTGGCGATCACGGTGGGACCCTTGTCCTCTATTTTTAAGATCAGAAATCTGATCAAAACTTGATTGTTTTTACTTGCAAGTATCGAGTTTTCAAATGTTGGACTGTTGTTCGTTCCAGCCTATGGCGAATACAGAGCTAGAATTCATCTTACCTAGGGACGAATGGGCATTTGCCCCACCCTATGATGAATACAGTCCTGTAATTCATCCCTCCCTAGGATGAATAGTTGTCTATGTAGTTTCAGGATAGAAACTCAGAACCAACAGATTTGGGCAGAGAAGAGGTAAGGGTCTTGAACTCTTTCTGTCATTTTTTGTTTTCTGTTTCCTATTTTTTTGGTTCTTTGCTTGCTTAGGAAAAGTTGTACTACATGTTTATTTCCTTTCATGCAAAATAAAAAGAACCCCACACATCACATGGCAACATAAACACCAAGGAGCTGGTCGTAAAACCCCAACCCTTGATCAAGACCAACGGTGGATTTCATCACCACCTTGGCTTGAATTTTGCATTCATAAACCCCGATCACCATTGTTGCTAGACGTAAATCCTGACGAAAGCTGACCGAGTGTAGCTGGGGTGATTCCCAGCGCATGAGGATAAGTCTTCTATGGTAGGTGTCAAAAATAGGGTGATCCCCCTTCCGTACCACCTACGTTCCACGTACCATCTACTCTCACGTACCAACAGTTTCCCTCACGTAAGGGTGGGTATATAGAGAGGTTGGTATATCGGCCTGGCAATGGTATATCGAAGGGGCGACCATTTTTGGGAGTCATAAGAGCCATCATATTGCATTTAAACGTCCTTTACAAAAGCTTTCAAAACAAAATAAAAAACACACTAAACCAGGTTTAGGGCACACCTTTAATATTTAAACGAGATAATCATTGCTTTGCGTGTGTGATATTTTCTGTTTAGTGTAGCATAAAAATCATAAAAATAAATAAAAATCTATGCATCTTGTAGGAAAACACCACCATGGTGTACACCCGTAGCCAAGCCCAATCAAGGGTAGGAGCTACAGAGAGTGTACAAGGGGGCACAAGTCACCTCCGCTATAGCCCCAAGGACTTGGTCATACCACCTTGGTGGCCTGACCCACAAGAGAGTCCACATCATGCCATTTTAGAATGGGACTATAGAGGCACCCCTTTGAGGGACACGCCCGTCCATCATAGCCCCTTTCAGGAGGATTCCTTACATGTGGTACTCAACATAAACAAGAAGGCTCCCTTAGAAGCTCGGTATGAGTGGCCACCATGCGATGAAGTGCTAGAGCAGCATAGGGTCCATGAGGAGAGGCCACATGATTATGTCATCCCTCCTTTACCCCCCATCACTGTTAGGAATAAAAAGCCAAATCCAGAGCACAAGGCTCTTCAAGTAGGGTGAGCCAACTCTGCCTGCCCCTTTCACATATATGAAAGGGAGCATGAGGAAGACCATTACATTCCTCAAGAGCAATACATAGTGCGAGAGCAATGCACCTCCGCACCTGCTATCTACCAGAGTCACCTATCAAGGCCAGAGCCTCGAGTGAATGCCGCCAACCTCGACAGAGGGAAGTAACCTATAGAGATCTCGGATCATCATGATCGAGATAAATGTGTAGGAGAGGCATCTAGGCCTCCCAGACTCAATATGGTAGAACAAATTGACCTAGAAGTCACTAGACATGCCACCCACCAAGCACAGATCATGCAGCTTGAGCAAGACCAACAGCAGCTAGAGCATCTATATCACCTTAGCAAAGAGTGCATTCGGTGCCAAACAGATGAGCTGCTCCATAACACGGTGCCTGAGAGGGTTCCAACCCCTCACACCCAAAGAGTAGAACCATATGAGAGGCACAACCCCTTGGTGTGAGACAGGTCCCCGTGACCTTACCAAGTGCTACCTCCGAGACCTCCTAGACCTGAGCGGGAGGCCACTCCCAGGAACAACGATGGGCTCCCTCCACGGGGGCCCACCCATGGTCATAGGTCTCATCCAGAGACTCCTCAAGAAGCCTATGAGGAGTATGAACAAGAAGAAGAGCGGGCCAAAATGCCCTACCAAGGTGGAGGGGCTGCTATCCGGCCACCCCTCCATAGGCCTCAAGTTTCCCACAACCCACAACGGGAGCAAACTAAAGAGGAAGAGATTAAATCTTCCGATGCATATAAAGCATTGCTAGAGCGTTTGGAGTCTATGGAAACCAAGACTTCTGGGCCCCAAAAGCCCATGTTACGCCAACTCTATAGTCATCCTGTGCATCCGTCAGTGCCAGCACCCCCTTACCCTAAACACTTTAAGCTGCCTCAGTTGGAAATATTTAGAGGTGAGGAGGATGCCCAAGAGCATGTGACTAGATTCTTGAGCCAATGCTTTGGCATTCAGGATAATGATGCTTTGCTGTTAAGAACATTCATCACCACGTTCGTAGGCCCTGCCTCGGATTGGTTTACTCAATTACCAAAGCATAGCATTAGCAACTTAGATTAGCTAGTGGATGCGTTCCTCGAATGCTTCACCTTCAACACCAAGAAGAAGGCATCACTAAGCGACTTAGCCAGCCTCAGGTAGTATGAGGAAGAAACCATGGCGGCCTATGGGAATCGATGGAGGACTCTACTTTCTAAGCTACCCTACCTCCCTCCTATGTCCGACCTCACACAAATGTTCTCAAAAAGTTGTTTGAGATCGATCTCTATGCTATTGTAGCTGCAACAATATGCCACCTTAGAAGAAGCTCTGGCACAAGCTAGAATCATTGAAGAGATCAAGATTCAGGATGGCGAGATAGCCAAGCCAAAGAAGAAAGAATGGTCTAAGAACACCAAAATAGGGACCACGCAACAGAAACCCGTTGTGGTCAATCAAGTTGCTATCAACGTCCCTAAGCCTGCACAAGCAACACAACCCCAAAAGGCTAACTATCAGGCGATGCCTCTTAATAGTTATGACCAAGAAAATTAGAGGCAAGAACAAAATCAGCCGCGTCACCCTAGGCGACAATTCACACCTTACACAGAGTCCAGAGACTCCCTGTTTGACCGCTTGTCAGTGGCAAACTTGATCAACCTGCCCGAGATTCAACCCATAGATCCCAATGCACCAAAACCTAAGGGCTATAGGGAGGATTTGTACTATAGGTTCCATAGGCGGAAGGGACATGACCTTAATGCATGTTGGAAGTTTAAGGGCTTGGTGCAAGACCTAATTGATAACAAGACATTAGCGGTGGATAATCCTGTGGCACCAAGCAACCAACAAATGGAGGTCTTTAAGGACCCCTTGCCTGCCCATGATGCACAGGAAAAGACCCTACAAGTCAATGAGGTCACACAGAACTACCCCATGCAGGGGTATGTAGGGATGATCAGTATAGTGACTTGGAACAGGAGGTATCCGAGTGTAGCTGCCCCTACGACAACTATAGGTGAGGTGCCAACAACGTCACAACCACAACAACACCTTACACAACCTCCTCTGCCTAGACCCATGGCCACAATTCGGACCAAACTCACTCAGAGCTTGAGGACCACGTCGGCTAGGCTCTCCATATACGAGCTCATACAACAATCAATGCCCCATCGGGAGGCTCTAATGGAGATATTGAAAGCCATCGAGTTGTAGCCCCACGAAGCAAATTCCTTCAACAACTTTGTGGGACATGTCAAACGATGCATTGAGCCAGTCATCACCTTTTGAGAAGACGAAGTGAAATCGATGGTTGATGACATGGCGGATCCACCCCTGCACGTTATCGCGTGGGTCAACGGGATTCCGTATAAGAGGGTGTTGGTAGACACTGGCTCGTCCAATAATATCATCACAACAATGGCATTGAAACATCTGAAGTTGCCAGCATCTCACATCACGACTTCCACCTACACTCTACGAGCATTCAATGATGCGATATGCTCGACAGTTGGCACAATTGTCCTACCCATCCAGGTGGGACAAAAGACTATACCTACATTGTGCCATATTTTGGAAGGTGAGATGGCCTATAACATCTTGCTAGGTCGGCCATGGATCAGGGACATGAAGTGTGTCCCTTCGATAGCTCATCAGTGTTTGAAGTATACATTTGAAGGGGAGGTGCATGTAGTCCCGACGGACTTAGAACCCTTCAAGTATTGCAATGCGGTGCAACTGATGCCGCAATCGACCCTTCCATCAACGCATTTGGATTTTTAGTTGAATCCATCTAGACAGGGTCTAATTCTGTAGGCATCCCCGTTGACAAGTCCATCAAAACCACATTCGGGTCCATCTTCATCGGTTGGTCCTTCACCAACAATGCCACCTACGATGGCCACATAGAAGGACAAAGGGAAGAAACCCCTAGAAGAGGCACCACCATCAGTATCAACTATCTCTACTAAGGAGATGCCTAGTAGAATGGAAGTCGAGGCTCCTAGTCCACCCGACATGGAGTGGATTCTGGAAGAACTTCCGTTCCCTCCCCCTCAATCGCCAACAATCACCGTTGAAATGGCCAATACGGGCCTGGGGGAGTATCTAGTGTGGAATATTGTAGCAACACCCACACAAGGGGCTCCAATGCCTCTGTCATTTAAATTAGACTTCCTGTGCACCAACAATAATGCCGAATATGAAGCCTTGCTCATAGGTCTTCAGACAACAATCACCATGAACATCAAACGATTGAACATCTTTGGTGATTCGCTATTAATTGTCAACCAAGTCAAAGGGGTATTCCAATGTAAATGCCCAGTTTTGTAGGCCTACAAAGCCCTTGTGGACAAATTCCTGGCAAAGCTTGAATGGTATGACATCGAGGCACTCCCTCGGTCATCGAATCATTTTGCGGACACTATGGCCTCCTTGGGGTCACTAATCCCGCAAGACATTTCTGGTGATATGACAACCATTCAAGTCAAAACACTATCGCAATCCACGATGGAGCGTGCAAGCTCTGACTTAACGCCAGGAATCCACATGATCCAGATTGAACCATCCTCAGGATAGGTTCTCTCGAATCCATGATCGTCTGAATCATGCCAACTAGGGGTCCTTATTCTCCCCTACTCCCCTTAATAGCAACACAACGCTATTCTTACAAGTTCTTTCCCGCTCAGCTTTTGCTAGGGATGAACTTCAAGAGGGATTGGCTGTTCATACCATCGAGGCTTCTGATCAGCAGGATTGGTATTCACCCATAAGGGACTACCTCAAGTTAGGTAACCTCCCACTTGGATTGATGCATGCCACAAAATGAGCATTCAAGCAGAAAGCGGCAAAGTATGTCTTGTTAGGAGACATTTTGTACCATCGTAGCTATGAAGGAATCCTCCTTCGTTGCTTGGACCAGCAGGAGTCCACTTGGGCGATCGCCCAAGCGCACGATGGTACGTGCGGTGGCCACTTCAGTGGTATGGCCATCGCAAAGCACATTCTCTGCATGGGCTATTATTGGCCATCTTTAGAGCGAGATTGTTGCGCATATGTAAGGAAGTGCATGAAATGTCAACACCATGCTAATTTGACACACGTACCTTCCCAGGCCTTGCAGCCGATCCAATCGGCTTGGCCATTTTCATAGTGGGGCTTAGATCTAATCGAAAAGATCTCCCCTACGTCGTCAGGTCATCACACGTTTATCATAATGGCCACAGAGTACTTCACCAAATGGGTGGAAGCAGTTTCGCTTACCTCTACGATTGGACCCCGCATTGTGGAGTTCATTTTACATAACATCATATGTCATTTTGGTATTCCATCCAAGATAATTTTGGATAATGGGACGTCATTCAAGAACAAAGACGTGCGTGCTTTGACCACAAAGTACAAAATTCAGCACAGTTTTTTGACACCCTATTATCCGTAGGCAAATGGGCAAGCAGAGGCATCAAACAAAATGCTAGTTGCCATCCTCAAAAATATAGTCATAGATAGTCATAAGGATTGGCACATTCAGATCCCACTTGCCCTATGGGCTTATCGCACTAGCATTCGGACACCCACTAGGGCAACTCCATTTTTGCTCGTGTATGGCTCCGAGGTTGTCATGCCTCTCGAGTTGGAAATTCCTTCCCTGTGCATATCAATGCAAGAGTTCATCGATGATGACACTACGCGGTAGGCCCGATTAGACCAGCTTACGTTGCTCGATGAACGACACATTAATGCTCTCGAGCATTTACGTATCTATCAAGAGCGACTGAAGAAAGCATACAACATGAAAGTTCACCTGAGGGACTTTCAGGTTGGTGACTTGGTCTTAAAAGAGAACCAACAGAACTCTAGCTTGCCACCCCATCTAAGGGACAAGTTCACGGCAAACTGGTTAGGTCCCTATGTAATTGATAGTAAAATAGGACCTGGAACATACCGGCTAGCCTCTCTTGATGGAATCAAGGAACTAGAACCCTTGAACATCAGTCATTTATGGCCATTCCATATCTAAAAGAGCCATAGCCCAAACCAAAATGCTCCAAGGATTCCCACAATCGCTTGGTCATCCCCAAAATGCCCCAAAGGTGCCCATTACCCCTTTGGTCAAACCAAAAAGCTCCAAGGATTCCCACAATCGCTTGGTCATCCCCAAAATGCCCCAAAGGTGCCCATTACCCCTTTGGTCAAACCAAAAAGCTCCAAGGATTCCCACAATCGCTTGGTCAAAAATAAGAAAATTCAAAAATAGTAAAATCATCAAAAATAACAAAAATTTGCATCTCATTTCCAGGCATGCTCAAACTCATCACAACAATAAAGAGCTCTTTTGCATCTCATCTTCATACTCACAAAAATCAATCTATCAAAAATGCAAAAATAATAGCTGCATTAAGCATAACATCCATACATTGCATATTTGTGGTCATACAGGTCAAGGCACCATAGACTGTAATTACTTCGCAAATCCATCTTGTTCCACATTTCTCCATTCTATAAGCAGTCCATCAAAAATAAATGCCATTCACTTCTTTTTACCATATCATAGTCAGTGGTCTTCTAAATGTATCTAGAGTTTTCGTCATTCAGTCGTCATTAGCTTTCTAGCCAAATACTATACAAAGTCAAACAGATTTTACAAAGGTAGAGTTCTACTTGGATCACACCTTGTTACGTAGCATCCCAACACAAATTAAAACACATAAAAATTCCCAAGTTGTGTGAACGAAAGATGAAACCTGCAAAGCAATCCAGGTCACCATAAGCGAAATGGTTATCTTGCTCATCCCCCTATGCGAATGACCCCAAGAATGCTGAGAGTTGGCAAAAGGACAAGCATCTTCCCTACCCAATTCCCCAAGAATCCCAAGTTCTCAAAAAGTTGCAAACATCATAAAATTTTGCAAAAGTCAAAACTCCAAAAAAATTTGACATCACCACCAAAGTGCATACATCAAAAGGCACATACAATAGTGATTCTCATCACTCGAAATTCAAATCCCTTGCTCAAAAGAAAAAAATATATATAACAAAAATAAACAGTGATTTTTATCACTATATAAGAGCAAGTATCCCAATATAATTGAAGAAAAGAAGGGAGTCGAACTTGAATCCCTGGAACTCTCAACATTCAGAAGGTCATGAAGTAAACCTCAGTATCGGTTTGGTGGATAACCTATCGGTCACTGGTGGTGAACCTCCCGCATGATGATATATCTATCACATTAACTCATGTACAGATCAATGTTTGCATGTGGATGAGCTAGCTTATGGTATCCTAGATAGCACCGCAGATTAATCTGACTAAATACAACAAAGGAAGTTGGTGGAGCTAATTGGGTGATCCTCAGTACAGGTTTGGTTGACAGCCTATCTGGCACTGGCGGTATCCTGACAAATACCACATAAACGAACTCAATTGCACACACAGGGATGTGAAATAACTTGGTCAAAGACAAGTCCGATTCATACCTTGTTCAAAAGTCTTGTAAGATAAAGTACAGTCATGGCTAGTTAGTTAAAACATCTGAGTCTCAGAAAACCTTAACTACATTCCAAACCAACTGCGCTATCCCTCATCCTCGCATTGTCATCAAAAAATACAAAAATAGCATGTATACAACAAAAGTCATTTACCACAGCAATCGCCTAAGACAAAAAGCCATAAGTTCTAAACAGTCTATGGTGCCACCGCCAAAAATCACAAATTTTATTCATCCATTCCATTTGCATATCCTAAAAATTAGAAACATTTGCATTCATCATAACATATGCATCCATCAATGTAAATTAACATACATACATACACATTCATCAATCACTGTGCATAACATCAAATCATGACATGTGTATAAATAAAATAAAGTCATCTGTATATATATCATCAAAAATGCCCGTAGGCTACAATAACCGGTCATCTGACCCCGCAAAAAGCCAAAAGCTCAAAAACCCCAAGCCTAGGGCATCGGCCACCATGATCACGTAGGATCGATGCGACGAGAACTACCCCCCATGGTGTGGGTCCTATGAGACCCCTCAGGGCGGCTACTGCTAGCCCCCGCATCACGCCTACTCGAGCCCCCCTCATCCAGTCGCCTACATCGAGAGGATGTTGACTGCTCAGTATCACTCCCTCTCGAGCGGCGTGATGATCCACCTCCGCTGAACGTAGGGACCCACCCATCGAGGTGGCTAATCTCTGCCTCCAGCTCCAATCGATGCCACACCAAGTCCATCTCCCATTGGCGATACGTAGCCAAGTTCTCATCGCGTTGCGCCAAGGCCCTCTCCCTCTCCACCAGCTACGTCCGTAGGAGATCCCTCTCCCGTGCAGCATCGGTATCCCCATCCTATCGATGGTACGTAGCCCATGCATTCTCCCGCTCTGCCAGCTGCATGCATAGGAGATCCCTCTCCCGTAGCGCATCCCCCAGCTCCTCATCGTGCCTCCGTAGTAGCCCCTCCAATCATGCATTCTCAGTGCGTAACCCTACCTCCATGTCCTCCAAAACTGCCTGAGGCGTTGGCATCTCTGGAATAGCAGCCTGCTCTAGCTCCCACTATTTCGAGACGTCCTGCATCTCTGGCTGATCCAGAACCCCAAAATCCACATCCACATCATCCACCTCCACCATGTCCGCATCCTCCAATGGAGCTCCCCAATCATCTCCTGGTGCCTCGGCACCCTCCCCGCCTACTGTTGCTACCTCCGTGCCTCCCAGTGGCCCCTCTCCCCGCCATCGCCGTAGTATCCACCACTGGTCATACTCTATGGTAGTCCCGACGTCATCCACATCCGGGACGTCAATCGTCGCATCTGAATCCTCACCAAGTGGTGCGATGACTGGCCGGTCCAGAGTCCTCTCGTCCCCCCGACGTCGATAGACCACGGGCTCACCAGGCAACCCCTGGCGCACCCCAAACTATCGTGTCACCCGGCTGTAAGGGAAGAACTCCTGCTCGGTCCCATGCCGCCCAATCAGCCACCGCCCCCTACGTACCCACCGGAGCCACTCTCCAGCCTCAGGCCAGGCTGGACAGTCCCGGTAGGGGCGCCAGAACACCTCCCCTAGAGCAAGCCGAGCGAAGGCATCAGCATAGTGCCCTACGGCACCTGCCCACCATCGACTCTATCCCTGCTCCTCAGACCATCGCCACAGAGCCGCGTAACCTATATCCTTATCCACCATCTCCACCCGAGTCATCCACGGTAACCCCATCGGCCTCTCCACCGCTATGTGCTGCCAAGCCCAGCTCTACAATAGATAGCTACAGCCAATCCCCTTCCACCTCCGGCAGTGGACCTCGTACAACTCACCATAGAGCTATGCCAGCAGCATCTATCCCCACCTCATGATCAAGGGCTCATGCGTCGAACACTCCACCAGCCGACAGACCACATCCAATAGGTTCCATGGGAACCTCGCACCTGACGAGTCAGGTAGCAGCATGTTGGAAATGAGGCCCATAAGTACTACGTGCCTCACTCCCAACACCCCCTTCTCCAGCCACCATCGAACTAGAATCCCACCAATCTGGTAGTCACCCTCTGCCCTCTCCACTGGGCTATCCACACCCACCTCCTCCCCATGCCCGAAGCAGCGTGTCAGCACTGCTATCCGCTGATCGCGCGACGTCATCCTGATAGGCAATCCATCTATCAAAATCTACAGAATCCGATAGACATCTTCCAAGGTCACTGTCATCTCCCCTATTGGGAGATGGAAGGTGTTGGTCCAGGGATCCCACAAGTTGATCAAGGCCATCAGATAGGCCCGATCCCCGACCACAGGCTCCAGCCGAGTCACCTGCTTGAGCCCAAGGGCATCAAGCCACTCCCAGTCAGCCAAAGTCAGCGCCTCTCATGCTTCAGTAAAAATAGTAGGCACACGATACCGACTCTTCACAACCTGCAAAAGAAAACAACACAAAACATTAAAATCATGAAAAATTGTATAACAGTAACATGAATATACAACACTGCATAAAACAATGTACAAGCTAAAAACAACAAAATTCACAAAAATTCAAAACATTTATAGTTTGTCAGTCTTAGGGTTTCTGTACTCTAAGTTTAAAACTGACAGACAAAATATAAAAAACAAAAACAATTTTCACATACAGTTTGTCAGTCTTAGGGTTTCTGTACTCTAAGTTTAAAACTGACAGAAAAAAAAAAAAAAACAAAACAAAATTAACATGACAGTTTTTTACCTAGGGTTTCGTGGTCAGTTTATCCTAAGGTTTTCGTGTAACAAAAACATCACAAAATACAAAATTTTTCTTT
Organism: Wollemia nobilis; assembly: GCA_028583015.1. Classification (NCBI taxonomy): domain Eukaryota; kingdom Viridiplantae; phylum Streptophyta; class Pinopsida; order Araucariales; family Araucariaceae; genus Wollemia; species Wollemia nobilis. The sequence continues at coordinate 399,179 of JAQPPZ010003302.1, read as the reverse complement.
TACTTAAGGTTTACCTTACTGTAAAAAGGAAACAAATTTTAGACTTTTATCACGTCTTTTCAACATACATGTAAACTAGGGTTTCATTTTTACGAAGCCAACTAAAAAGAAAAACAAATTTTTAAACTAAAGTTTTGAACTCAGTTTTTTGTCTACCTAGGGTTTTTACCTAAGTTTTCATGAAGTCATAAGACAACAAGTCACGCATAATGACATACCATTAATTAGGGTTTTCATTTTTACAATTGAACAACAAACTACAAAAGCAGCCATAAATAAATTGTGGTATTAAAAACTGTCACAACACAAGCAATAACGAGGAGGATCACTTACTGGTCTCGCTTCGGCTCCGCCGCTCGATCCGGTTCATGCACTCATGATGTCGGGAGAAATTCGGCAGCACTTCGCTTCGCAGAATTAACCTCCTCCTCCTCAGAGCTCCAATTCGCCAGGAAAAACGAAGGCAAATGAGCCCAAAACTCAGTTTTGGCCTTTAAATAGGGTTTTTTGAGCTTGTAATCGTTCTTCCCTGGGATGAGCGCTCTGGTTAGCACTCGTCCCACCCTAGGACGAATACTAAACTGGTATTCGTCCCACCCAGGAATGAATACAGGGCAAAAATTTCAAAAACATCAAAAAATGAACAAAATGACCCAAAAACAAACAATAAACTTGCCCGATGAAAGTGCTTTTGCACTTGACATTATGGGCATGCAAAACTGACGTTAGGGTCACAAATTGTCACTATCCTACTCCCTAAGAAGGCTACCATAGCCGGACCGCTCCACGGGAAGATGGATTTTTGCCAATTTCAGCCCCGAAAAGCGTCACCAAAAGGGTTAACACCCACCAAAAATAGGTCTAAATGTCGAAAAACTGCACACACTTTTAACGCTAAACATCTGAAGGCACCCTTACACAAGTCATCATGGGTCAAGCGACTCGTCGCTTTTCTCATGTAGGTCATTCCCTCATCGATTCGTCGCTTGAGGGGGTAGTCACACTTAGTCACCAATCAACAAATACACACCCAATCATGGAAATGGCATGCATTCAAAGAATCATTGACAAAGACAATCACGCTCCTGCTTGGGGCAGCAAACAAGCAATAATCACAAGCTGATCAAACACTTGGCATTTCATGAATCATGAACTCAAGGTTCCCACAGACAAAAGGTTGTGCCCTTTGCCTATTCATGACTGATCAATGTCCAAGATCAAGTAACACCTCACCGAAAAAGGTTAACACTTGAATTGAGTTCCTTCGCTCGTCAGAAGCAAGGATTCAAGAATGCATGCCCTTTCCATACTTGGGGCATCAAAAGTTGGTTAGGTTACTGAGAAACCCTAATCATTAGTGCTTTGGTTATCTATTTTTGCTCAACACTGTGCCATGCACAACGCTTCCCAAAAAGGGGCATCTGTAGACACCAAAACAACACCAATCCGATTATGTGACTACAAACACTGATCGCATTGACACACACAGCCCCAAGGGCAGCCCCCAGAGGTTAAACAGTGGTCCTAACCACTCTCACAATAGTTTTGGAAGGTCAAGAGATCAATTTGGCACCTTCAGGCACTTTGCTCAATACTCGTTCCACCCAGGGATGATTTCAAACTGGTATTCGCCCCACCCAGGGACGAATAGCAGTATTCGCTCCAGGGTGGGGCGAATAGCAGGTTTGATGGGAAAAAAGTCAAATCTTGACAAATGGCAGCTCAGATCCACCACTTAATTCTTCCTTCATTGCATGGGAGTGTGGGTGAGCATTTTCGAGCGTTAGAGGCAGTTACAGGGGCAGTCATGAAGTCCCTAATAAGGGAGGAATCTCCTTCCCCCTGGGAAGGCATGATTGCCAAGTGGCGCCTCTGCATGTCCAATTCAAGAGACCTCCAGGTCTATAAATTGGTGAGTTTCCTCACCCCAAAATATACAGAGAAGGAGCATTTTGGAGCAACGAAGTGCTGTCATTTTACTTTCACACCCACACCCTTTTGAGTTGTGCCTTTCACATCCTTGATCTCTTTTGGAAAGGAGGTCATAGGGTGGTTATTGGAAGCACAAATCCGGAACCAAAACCCGACATTTGGCCACAATATCCCACCAAATTTTCCGACAATACCCCACAAGAGGTTTTGGACCCATCCCAAGTGGATTGGTGCCAAAATCGGGCCCCAAACGGCGGGCGGCCTGCCCTCGGGCGCCCCCACCCTGCTACAGTCCTAATCGCCCCGCCTCGGAGCGATTGGAAATCTATGGTAGATCTCTTTTCTTTTATTCTTGCATTTAATTCTATGCTGCTTAGATAGGTTGTCATTCAAATTTCACCTTGTTTTGAGCAATTTTGATCATGTTTCTATCATTTCTCGCCTTTACTAACATGCAGGTAGCATCATCAAATTCCTATTGATGGAGGCCAAATTGGGAAAATCTGACCATCTAGGTCTTCCCAAAATACCCCCAATTAGCTAACCCCCAACTTTGTAGGTGATTTGGGGCTTCCCAGATGTGACATTTGGGACAATACCTTTTTGGCATTTTGTTGCAGGTCTATTCGTCCCGCCCGGAGCGAATACAAATCTATGGTGGATTTTTTGACTGTTCCATTTGCTGTGTTTTCTTTGTGAGGTCTTGATGCCCCTGTCAAATTTTTAGATCATTTGGATCCATTTTAGTTATCATTTTATTTATATCTTGCATGCACTAATCGAAGGCGTGGGGATTGCATGTTTTATTTCATCCGCAGGTGCTACTGACTATTTCTTGTTTCTTTGAATGTAGGATCTGGACATTAGAGGAGCAGCAAGGAGTCAAGACTCATCAATGCAAGTGGCGGTGATGTTTGGTCCGCCCATTTTACATGTGGGCACGCGGAAGAAGGAATGGCATCCATGGGTGTAACAAGAACGCATATTTAACGCTCCTAGCCCTTAGAAGGGGAGGAGGCGCATTGTAACCGAGTTCTAAAACATATCAATAAAAAGGGTTGTCTTCCTTATTGGCTTTTGTTTCATTTCGATTCGTTCATGCTTTCCCTCTTTTCATGCACTTTCAATTCATAGGATTTAGCGTTAAGTTTAGTTCGGTTTGCATCGCACTTGGAGTTTCCTTTTTGCTTCCGTATCCTCGTGCTTTCATGTATGTTGTCTAGTCTCTGGTCTGCATCGGACTTGCTCTCTCCTCACCACATGTCGATGTCTAGTTGGCTTCTCCTGTGGTTTTCTCCTCCTTGCATGCTCTCTGTGCCTGCCTTCTCCTGACCTCACCTCAATTCATGATTCATGGGCCCTCTCGACCTTGCCTTGGTTCATGTGCTATAGGTATTCTTGACCTCACCTTGGTTTGCATGCTACTATTCTCCTTTGTCCTCGATTCGTGGGCCCTCTTCGACCTCGCTCTGATACCAGATGTGGCACGGTAGTTAGGTGGAGCAATAGAAAAAATGTAAAGTATTATTAATTCACCAAAATGCGGTGTTTACAATGCTTAAATAATAGGAGAATTAACTACCTTAGAAAACTTAGGGAATAGATAGGGAAGAAGAAAAATAGTGAGGAAAGGAGGAAAGGAAATAGGAGTCAAACTCCTTGTCGTCCATGTCGTTCAATCTACCCAGTCAGCTGTTGTACAAGCCATCCAATCTGCCCAATCAGATGTCGTCCAAAGAGGTAAAAGGGTAAGGTCCAAAGCTTACCGTTGTCAAACAAAATTTTTACCTTTTACCACTTTAAATTCCAACAGATAGCACACAAGAAAAAAATAAATTTTGGGTGACTCGAACCCAAGACCTACAGCAGCGAGTGTGACTTTGCACTCCTTCCACCCACCAAGTGGGCTAAGATTTCCACATGGAAGCTATTCCACTTCATGCTTGAAGTACTTCCTCTTGGCGCCCATGAACTTACAAACTGTGCTTCTCCCAAACCTTCATCATCAATAGTGCATGATTTTGGAGGAGGATAACTTTTGCAAAAGAGGATTTATCATTTGAATTTTAGAGGACATAAACCATTGCTTAAATAGGCGCATTTTATACATGATGTGGATGGGGAAGAATAAAATTCAACGTCGGAAAAAAATGGAGGGAAAACTTTTGATTAATTTTAAAATTTATATTTAAATTTTAAATAATTAAAATTTAAACTAAATATTTAAAATTAAATATATCCATCACCAGGGCGCCTTTTTTGATGAAACAAAAATCCAACTTGGGTTTTAAGAAAAACCCATTTCAAATCTGCCATCTATGGTTTTAAATAAAATCTTTTATTTTTCCTGCCTTAATTTTCATAAAACCCTTCCTTGCACTTTCACAAAACATAGTGCATGCCATCATATATCCTTTTGACATCAAATAACATTTTGACATCAATGATAAAATTTTAGCTTAGGGACTCAAAATGTCCAAGATAGAAAAGATAAAGGAAAATGAAGAAAATATAATAAGATAGCTGAAAGTAGAATGCATGCATACAAGGGCTATCCTGGAATAATTCTTTATTTGAATGCTCACTAACCTAGGGTTTATTTTAGAAAACCTTTAAAGCAGAGATATACTCAAGGTAAATGCATAGAAATTATCCCTAGATGCAAACTAAATGCCTTTCACTTTCACTTGCCTAGGAATCCATAATGAAATCATATATTCAATCAATAGAATGTGTAGAGCACTTATCTAGACCAGAGGTTGACTTTAGCATTTTCTGCTTCTTGTCCAATGATATCAAGAATACCTATTTTTGCAAGATCACTCATGAAACAATGAAAAATAGAATTAGTATTAGGGGGCCTGCTTAAGTTGTTGTGTAATAGATCTAGCAGTAGTCAAGCCCATTAGGTCCTTTTAGATGACCTTTTAATACAAAAACAAAAATTGACATTTGGAGAATTAATCATAAACCAGAAATACAATAGCAGATAATAGAAAGAAAAGTGCAGCAGTATGATCTAGAAACAAAATGGAATGGAATAGTGAAAGTAGAATCTAAAAATTACCCTCAATGTTCCCTAGGGAAAAATCGTGCCTCACTTGGAGTAGGTGCAATAACATGGCAGTGAAATCACACCATGTCTAGATAACTTTACCCTAATTAGGGCAGGTGAAATCATGCCTTGCTAATGCCAGGTGTGATATCACTGCAGACTAAATAAAAATAAGAAGTGAATACAGAAGGTAAAATAAATGTAGACAACGAAGTAATCAAGCCCTAATGGATGTCACAAAAGTAGGTAGAAGAGAACCAAGTACCCAAATGAGCACTCTATCTCTTCGAGCTACACCACGGATCCACCAAGTCACACAGGAAAGCAATCTAATCCATGCAATAGAAGATTAATTCAAAATTCACACTTCGAGGTTAGCTTGTAGTAGATAAAATAAATAAGAATGAACTACAAATTTTGATCTTAATCACTTTGCATAGATATTACACATTAAAATTTTACATATCAAAAAAATTGCACTTATGATTAAGCAAAAACATCCTTCCTTTTATAGACAAAATTGGAGGAAGAAAGTGGGCACAAATAAACTCACAACCGACACCAAAACATGTGGGAGGGTTAAAACCTAGGTCTAAGTGGGCTAAAAAAATAATAAAATTAAATTAAATTAAAAAATTAAGTTAAATAGTAGGATGAGGCGCGATATCACTGGCGTGAAGTCGTGCCTCATAAATATGGAGTATGATTTCGCTAAAAGGTAAAGAAGTTAAAAAAGAGAGGTAAAGAGGTCTTCCCTTTCTCTTTGAAAGGGTTGAGGGCCTCTTAGAGGCACTAAGGAATATTGCCCACTCAAATTGGGTCAATTTTCTATGTCTATATTTTATCCCCTCTTTGATGCATTTATGGCCTATTAAATGCATCAAAGAAAGGATGTAGACTCCTACAGGTAAGCATACAACAAGCACAAAGAAGGGGTGGCCAGGTTTAGGTAATGAAGTGAGACATTACTACCATTAATGCCTCTATGACTAGGGTGACCCTTAAATTTTTGAAAGGAAAGAAAATTCCTTAAGAAAATTGAAAAAAGACAAAGAAAGAAAAGGTAAAACACATAAACACAAAGAACAAAGCAAGAAAACAAACAATAGAGCAAATATCACTGGGTATAACATGAACCTAATGTAGTTAGTATGAAATTCATGGATGAATAAAAGAAAAGGAAATAAAGAAGAAGGGAAGATGAGAGGAAGAAATAAAGAAAGAGATAAAGAAGAGAGGAAACAAAAAACTATGAAGTGAAATAAGAAGAAGAAAACAAAGATAAAAACTCCAAAGGTCAATTATCTAAAATCAAGAAGAAAGCTAAATCCAAACCCTAACTAGAGGGTGTTATGCTCAAAATATGGTCCATGTATGGAGTTAAGAACCTTCTATGGGTGTAGTACTCACTAAGTATGGACCAATAAGTAAAATTTATAGTATAACCCGCTATGGGTGGTTGCTCACTAATAACTATTATGGGACAATTACGTACTAGGATGTATGTCGAGGCCTACTAAAATGGCCAAGGAGCCGATCCTATAATGGGGTGTTTGGCCCACTGAGTCAAAAGAGAGACATAACCTAATATAGGTGTTATAGTGTATGCTTATGTAAGATAACAATGTATGTGTATTCCAATACTACCCGAGAAGGTCTATGCGCATGTATGTATGGACTAATCAATATGAGCATAACACAATGTGAGTGTGTGCATGTACTAGAATAAAATAAGAGGAATAAAATAAGAAGTAAAAAACTATGTGTGTGTACCCCCAGCTTGAAGTTTCAACTAGTGAAAATTCAAGAGAGAGGAAATGTGCAATCAAAGAAGGGGAAAATGTATATCCTTACCAAAATAAAGAAGACAAAGAAGAAATCAGAATCATGCAAAATACGAGGACATACCAGAAAGAAAAATGAATTCCTTGACATGGAGGAGAAATGATGACCATTGTAAATACTTTCAAATTCAAGGAATACAAGAAGGGAGAATAGAAGAAATAGCAAAGGAAGCACAATAAGAAGGGATGAAAATGCATGAGCCCTAGGTTGGGACTTCTCTAGGCATCAAAACCCTAGTGAAAAGTGAAATGCATGTGATCTATGACCTAAATAGGTATAATCACATACCATTGTTGTGAATTTCTAGAAGATATATGAACAAGCAGTCATGATCAAGCAACAATGTAATGTATGACAAACAATGTGCAAGAACAAAATGTCAAGCAATCATTCATAATATGACAGGCAAGTATGCATAATATGTCAGGAAAATAGGCAATATGATCTAACTAAATGCATATGCAATATGAAAAGTAGATCAAGCATAATATATTTTTAAATGCATTATATTCATAGGTTCTTTAAGTTATTTACCATCAATGGAAGCTAACTTATAAGTAACAGAACCAAATTTAGTTGTCATGACAAAAGGACTTAAGCAGTTGGGCTGAAATTTACCTTGAAGATCAACACAAGCATTAGTGTTATTTTGGTTTTCCTTGAGGACAAGGTTCCCAATATCAAAAGAACAATTATGAACCTTCTTATAGTAAGATCATTAGAGCCTATCTTGATAGGCTCGTGAATGCTCTAAGGCATGGATGCACTTTTCATCCAACAAATCCAAATGGTTCAAATGCTCTGCATGAAACTCATCACTGACCTTGACATCTTGCAACAAGATGCGTAAATAAGGGACCTCTATCTCAAATGGGAAGACTACTTCAGACCCATAGACCAAGACATATGGTGAGGCCCCTATGGGAGTACACACACCAGTAGGATAGGCCCACAAGGTAGGATAAATCTGAGTGTTCTAGTCACAACCAATCTTATTAACCAGCTTCTTTAAAATCCTAATAAAGGATTTTTTTGATGCCTTGGCTTGTCCATTACCCTAGGGGTAATAAGGATTTGACCATCTATGTTGAATCTTGTACTTAGAATAGATATTATGGACATCCTTGTTCTTGAAAGGAATGCCATTTTCAAAAATAATCATCCAAGGAATCCCAAACCTACAAAAGATATGGTTAAAGATGAAATTAGAAACCTAATTTCCAGTTTCTATGGCCAGAGGTATGGATTCAACCCATTTAGTGAAGTACCTAGTCGTAGTAATGATAAAATTGTGACCATAAGATGACACTAGGTTAATATTCCCAATAATTTCCAATCTCCACATGGAAAAACGCGAAGGGGAAGATATCACCTGAAGGTCTTGAGAAGGGGCATGAATAAGATGATCATGGTGTTGACACTTGTCATAACACCAAACATAATCACATGCATCCTTTTCCATGGAAGGCCAATAATATCCCATCTAAAGGAGCTTTTTGGTAATAGTATTACGCTAAAATGGCCTCCACATGAACCTTCATGAGCATCACTAAGAGCAAGCTAGGCTTCATCAGATTTAAGGCATCGTAGAAGGATACCTTCAAAATAATATCGATATAAAGTATTGCCAATTATAACAAATTGGTACACTCTTTTGTATAATAGATTATGTTGATTGTGAACAAAACCATCAGGCATTGAGCCATATTTAAGAAAATTGAAAATGTCATTATACCATGGTTCATATGGGGAATCTATGATGGTAAAACACTCTAAGGTATCTAAACAAGAACTCAAATATGCGGGTTCCTGGAGTTGCCAAATGATGATCGAAGCTTGATCATATTCTAACTCTAACAGAAACAAAGATGCAATGGTTTCCATGGCATCCACATGGTAATTTGAGTATCTATGGATAGACTCTATGGTCACCTGATCAAAAGAAGACAACAACTTGGTAATAATCTCCTTGTATGGTTTAAGTTTATCATCCCAAGTTTGATAAATATCATTGATCTGATTAACCACAAGTTGAGAGTCACCAAATACCGAAAGGACCTTAACTTGTAAAGCGAAGGCTTATCTAAGACCAAGAATCAAAACTTTGTATTTCATAGTATTATTTGTGCAAGAGAACTGAAGCTTAAAGGACAAAGGGATGAGCTATTTTTGTTGTGTAACTAGAACGACTCCAGATCCAACACCCTTCTACATCGGACTCCATCAAAAAAAAATTCCAGGACTCAAAATCTTCAATTTCAACATTGAAGCACTCATCGAGAAACTCAAAAACTATAGTATGGATGACTTCTAGGGGAGAAAAGGCTAACTGATCAGTGATCACATGACCCTTGATAGCCATATGACCTATGAAAGTCAAATCAAAATTGATGAGCACCAAAAATACTTATTTTATATACATTATTAAGGGGCATCGTTATTGGTTTAATTAGCATTGGAGATGTATTTTTATATAACTTATGCATATAATTGATAGAAAATCTAGTATTATGCTTATCTGGTATTTTTAGTGGAAACTGTGTATAAATGCAGGTTTTTCTATGAATATAGTGTTTTACAGTATATATCCCACTTGGACCTAGCATGCTTCTGCTTCAATGAGTCTAAGGCATATTGGGAAGGTGCCTTACTCCCCAAGAAGGTGTCTTACTATTGGTTCCTTACTCTATAGGAAGGCACCTTATGGTAGGTGCCTTACTCTACAGGGATCGACCTTACTGTAGGTGCATTACTCTATAGGAAGGCACCTTACTGTAGGAGCCTTACTCTATAGGTAGACACCTTACTATAGGTTTCTTACTCTACAAGCAAGCACCTTACTATAGGTGCCTTACTCTACAAGCAGGAACCTTACTATAGGCACCTTACTCTTTAGGTAGGCACCTTACTCTACAAGAAGGCGCCTTGATGCCATACATTGGAGGTGCCTTGATCTAACCAAGTCAACAGGAAGGTGCCTTGATCTGACCAAGTAAAAAAGAAGGTGCATGTATGAAGATGTAGGAACCTACTTGTGGCACCTTACTCCCACCTTGATCCCATTGAGAAGACACAACAAGACAAATTTTACCGGTTGACCAATGGGCTAAGGAGGTTGTTGCACATGAAGACAAAGGAGAAATATTCTAATCATGCATTATTATTAAAATAGAATAAAGTATTTTTATTATTAACCGATTGGTTAGCTGACTTTGTAAGGCTTTTAAAAGTATTATTTTTAGGCTGCATTATTTTAGCATTAGTTTGTTACGTACACCTAAGGATTTTTATATTTATCCTTCTAGTGAACGGGAATACTTTCAATAGTAGAATAATACCTATGTATGAACCGACTGTAACTAATCAAGTTATATGATTAAAAAATAGATTGATTTGTTATTGTAATGAGATCTAGTTGTGCTTTATATAAATATGCAAGCCAAATGAATGAGGAAAATTATCAATTACACAAAAATCTATTTCATTTCATTTTCTGTATAATTTATTAAGAGTGCAAATCCTCTTATTTGCTTAAAGCAAGCTCTACATAATTAGTCGAGCGGACTATCTGTGGGAGCTTGGGCCCACTCCCTATAGTAGTCCTTCCCTATTTTATTTTTGTATTTATTTTATATAGATTAGATTTATAATTTTATTTCCTACTTTATTTAAATTTAGCTGTGTGTTTTATATTCATGCATTTTAATTTCCTACACTTTTATTTTTAGCACTTTAATTTTAGTTTGTAATTTATTTATTTAATTTTTCGCACTTAGTTTTATTTGATTTGGCTAAAATAAAAATGCACAAACATTCCCAACCAAACTAAATAAGGTACTGTAGACACCAAAACAACACCAATCCGATTATGTGACTGCAAACACTGATCACTTTGACACACACAGCCCCTAGGGCAGCCCTCAGAGGTTAAATAGTGGTCCTAACCACTTTTGTAGCAATTTTGGAAGGTCAAAAGGCAATTTGGCACATTCAGGTACTTTGCTCAGTATTCGTCTCACCCAAGGACGAATTCTAACTAGGATTCATCTCACCTAGGGATGAATTCTAAATTTGTCTTTGGTCAGGATGAATTCCAGGTTTAACAGGAAAAAAGAAGAATGCCACCAAGTGGTAGCCAAGGACAGTCAATTATTGCCTCCTGTCGTGCATGCGCATGTAGGTGGGTATATTGGTCGTTGGAAGACTGTCACAAGGGCAGTCATGGAAGCCCAAGTCAGGGAGGAGTCTCCTCCCCCTTGGGAAGGCATGGATGCCACATGGCACCCCTGCATGCCCCTCCAAAGAGACCCCTTGGGTCTATAAAATTGTGGACTTTCCCACCCAAAAGAGAACAGGTTGGAGGCATTTTCAAGCAACAAAGTGCTACCAAATTGAACACCCCATTGCACCCTTTTTCGATTCACCCTTTCACATCCTTAATATATTTTGCAAGAGAGGTTATTGGGTGGCTTTTGGAAGTGTGGATCCAAACCCAAACCCAACATTTGACCACCTTAATCCACCAATTTGTTGACAACCCATCCCAAGAGATTTTGGGCCCATCCCTAGTGGATTGGCGTCAAAATCAAGTTCTAACGGGGGCGGCCCGCTTGGGCACCCCGCACTTTTCTTTTAAGTTTCATTTTAATCTATTCTATTATCACTTGTTTATCTTCTATTACATGCTATGTTGTTTAGGTAGTTTCTGATTTCGATTCCATAAGATTTTGATTAAATATTATCATGCTTTGTCGATTTTGTGGCCCTCACTAACTTGCAGGTAGCGATGTCGAATTCCCGTGGATAGAGGCCAAATTGGGAGAATCTGACCATCTGGGTCATCCCAAAATGCCCCCAATTGGTTAACCCCTATGTTTGCAGATCTTCTGGAGGTCCCGAGGTTCGACATTTAGATGGCATCACTTTGGATTTTCATCACAGGCGAATTCGTCCTACCCGGGGATGAATTACAGTAGAATTCATCCTGACCAGGGATGAATTTCAGTTGAATGCAGATTGGCTGACTGTTTCAATGGCAGTGGCCCTCTAGTAATGTTTCCTGGTTCATGTTCAAATTGCAAGTCATTTTGGAATCAGTTTAGTCATCATTTTATTAGGTTTTATGCATGCATATTTTATCGTTTTAGAGAACAAGTGCTTCTTCTTTGCAACAGGTGCTACTAACAATGTCATTGTGTCTCTGAACACAGGATAAGCAGCGAGAAGCGAGGATTCATTAGCATAAGTAGTGGCAACACTTTGGCCCGCCCATTTCAAATGTGGGCATGCGAAAGAAGGATTATTGATCACGATTGTAACCAAAACATGCTAACACTCCTAGCCCCTAAAAGGGGAGGATATGGATTGTAACCGAGTTTGGAATCACACTAATATAAAAGGGTTGTTCTCCTGCTTTTTCTTTATGTTTGGTCTTGATTTTATTACGTTCGTCCTATTTCATGCATCGAGTTAGTTTTTGTTTATATTGCATCTCAGTACTGTTTTTCTTCAAGAATCTCATGCTTTCAGTGGCGATCATGGTGGGACCCAGTCCCCTGATTTTTAATATCACAGAAACTAATCAGATTTTTGTGTTTTGTGCTTGACAGGTACCTTTTTCAATTTTTGACTGTAATTCGTCTTTGACTGTGGCGATTACTTTACTGTAATTCGTCTGACCCTGGGACGAATTCCAATTCGTCTCAGACTAGGACGAATTCTGTTTTGTAATTCGTCTCCAACAAGGACAAATTTTTGTCTGTAAATTTTTAGAGCCAAAGATCAGAAACAACAAGTTTAGGCAGAGTAAGGTAAGGGTTTTGAAACTGTTCCTATTATTTTTTGTTTTCTATTTTTGTGTTCTTTCAAATTTTGCCTTCTTAAGGAAAGTAGTTGCTGCTGCTTGTTTCAATTTTAATTAAAATAAACCACACACACATCACGTGGTATCTTTAAACCAAGGATATGGTTGTAAGACCCCAGCCCTTGATCAAGACCAACGGTGGGTTCATCACCACCTTGGCTTGATTTTGCATCCATTTCCTCGATTGTCATTGTTGTTAGGCGTAAATCCTAACAAAAGCTGACCGAGTGTCACTAGGGTGATTCCTAGCACGCGAGGATAAGTCTTCTATGGTAGGTGTCATTAACAGGATAATCCCCCTTCCGTACCACCTACGTACCACATACCATCTGCTCTCACGTACCTATAGTCTCCCTCTCGTAATGGTGGGTATATAGAGAGGTTGGTATATCGGCTAGGCAATGGTATATTGAAGGGGCGACCATTTATGGGAGTCATATGAGCCAACATTCTGCATTTAAACGTTCTTCAAAACTTTCAAAAACAAAACAAAATCATCAAAACACACTAAAACCAGTTTAGGACACACCATTAATCTTTAAAAGAGATAATCACCGTTTGTGCATGTGTGTGTTCATTTCTGCTTAGTGTAACAAAAAAAATCAGAAAAATCATAAACAAAAGATAAAAACCTACGCATTTTGTCACTCGTTCCAAAAGCTCCAAGGATTCCCGCAATCTCTTGGTCACTCCAAAATGCCCCAAAGGTGTCCATGACCCATTTGGTCAACCTAAAAGTGCCCCGAAGGTGCCCATAAGTGATGCAGGAGCATCCAAAAAAATATGGGAAATCTTATATTTTTCCCTAAATTTTAGTGCATCTTGCCGGGGCCATAACTTCTAAACCGTAGCTTCGATTGACTTGAAATTTTATAGGGAGTTACTTGGGATAATGTTAAACAAATATAATTTCTTGGAATTCTATTTGTCCAAAAAATTCAGTTTTCGGGGCCAAATTCCATCATCTAGTGCTCCAAAATTAGGTTTTAAATTTGATAACCTAATTTTTTACGCTTTTTGAGCTGTTCGGAGGTCAATATATCCTAATGTATTTAGAGTTAGGACTTGAAACTTTATTTATGGCTTATATATTGTAAGAAGGATGCGCACCACAATTTTGGGCCCCATCTGACTCATTTCAATTTTTAGGGTTTTTAGAGAGACATCATCATGGTGCTCACCCGTAGCCAAGCCCAATCATGGGCGGATGCTGTGGGGAATATCCAAGGAGGCACAAGTCACCTCCGGTATTAATACTTATTCAATTTTAGTTTGTAATTTATTTATTTAATTTTCCGCACTTAGTTTTATTTTATTTGGCTAAAATAAAAAATGCACAAACATTCCCAACCAAACTAAATAAGGTACATAAGTATTAATTCCCCCACACTATAGGCATATACTATGCATGACACTTGTAAGTTTACAGAATTATTAGATTGATAATTTATGGTAAAATAAATGACTATTTTCTAAACATAATTTTTTCTCACCATTTTGGCACCATTTTTGGGGAGTGTCAAAACTATAGTGTTATGATTTACAAGTCAAATAAAAATCCCATTTAAAATTACTTGTAGATCTTCTACTTGAGAAGCATGAGTCCACTAAGGGAATTTTTACAAGGCCAAAAATAGTTGCCAGAACAGTTAGATCCAAATCCCATAGGCAACAGTTTAAATTTACCAACTTCTTAGGTAAATACAGGAATGAACCTGATGTACCATATTAAGTGTAGAAGTAGGAATAAATTATGTTTTTGAAAAAAATTAGAAAATCAGGCAATGAAGGATTTCCATCATATTCTGAATGGTTTTAAGAGATAAAAGAAATAACACAATCTAGGTCTGATATAGTTGAAAAATTTTAGGGATGTATTTTTATACAAAAACCATTGGGGAATTATACCTATAGAAGCTTAGTTTTAACAATTAAAAAATTTATAGGCTTCACACTTTGCAACATATTGGTAATTTTTAGCAATGAAATTAATAGCAGGAAAAATGATAGAGAAGAATTTAAAAATAACATCTTGTTATGGGGTATTCTTTTCACTTGTGCTTAAGGCAACCTGGTTAATTAGAAACTAGCATGTTTTTTTAAAATACTGCTATACCATGTTTTCTCCAAATATCCAGTTCATAGATAGTCATTTTCCAACCTGCACATTTTTCCAATAAGTTGAAAAATTTTGGTTTTGAGGCCATGGGGTAAAATGCTCTTCTCATGCTACGACATATCAAACTAGTTGGTAACAAAATAGATGATTTTTAGAGACTATTTCAGATGTAGGCATGGGGAGACCCCACCTTCATCATTGCCACCAACAACACAAAGAATGATGTTTACGTGGTACTTTAAAAAAAAATAGTTAGAATTTCATTTTAATGCCTTTAGTTTAGATTTTTCTCTTATTTTTTTGTAGGACAACATGAAGTGTGATAAGGAAAAATAATGAGATGTCTATGAAGATTTCATGAATTTATATTCATACGTGGAGTTTGTAATAGCACTATACGAACCATATTGTCCACCTCAATCATGTAGCATCTAGTCCAAACAAGTGAAAGAAAGTAGAGTTTTTCCTTGGCAACATAAGCACCCAAAGGTAGGCTAAGTAACCCTGATAAAGTGAAAGGCTTCCAGCCTAAGGTGGTTGTGGAACTTGGGGGAAATTTTTTTTGTAAGGTGCATGATTGTTACAACCTGAATGATAAGCAAAGTTAGAGATGCTACACCAAGAGTGTAATAGAATGATAAGACAATGTTCGAGAAACAATCGATGGGATCCATTTATAGTGCCTCACATTTGTGATACTGGATCAAAAATTGGCATGGGGGATACCCCATACCATACCAATAGTTTTGATGAATGTTCACACATTCATTAAAAAAGAGGATACGCAAAAAAAAATAAAAAAAAATAAAAATGAATCATCGTGGTCTACAAGGGTGTGCCTAGATCAAGGGTGCCTAACTCTATAAGTAGGCACCTTACTCTCAATTTATACACCTTAATATATAAGTAGGAACCTTACTCTATAGGCAAGTGTCTTACTATAGGTGCCTTACTCTATAGTAAGGTGCCTTACTCTATAGGAAGGCACCTTACTCTAGAGGAAGGTACCTTACTCTACAGGAAGGTGCCTTACTCTACAAGCAGGCACCTTACTTAAGGCACCTTACCCTACAAGAAGGTTCCTACTTATCATATATCTTAGGGGTGATTTGATCCATTTCTAGCACCTGTGTGGTTACTCCTTATTGTAGGCATCTTACTCTATAGTAAGGTGCCTTACTCTACAGGAAGGTGCCTTACTATAGGTGCCTTACTCTACAATAAGGTACCTTACTCTATAGGTAGGCGTCTTACTCTACAAGAATGTGCCTACTTGTCATACATTTTAGGGGTGCCTTGATCCATTTCTAGCACCTGCGTGGTTCGATGGCACAAAGGATAAAAAAAAAAAATTATGTGAATCCTCCCAATGGTAAAAAGAAAAATCACATGGAACATGTCCTGCTTAGCATAAATTTTCATATTATTTTTTTTCTTTGCAAGAAATCATGAACCGCATGCAAGTTTTAGGCATCCTGAGAGCCAGGGTCTAATAGGTACAGATGTCATGATTCTTGTTTTTCTACTTTTGTGTGTTTTTGCTTTGCAGGTCATCATGCCCTCTGAATGCAATTTGAAGGTATCTTGAGAGCCAGGGACTCAAGCACAGACATGATTCCTATTTTCCCTATTTTTGTATGTTTAGTTTTGTAAAACACAACCATGAGCACGATATGTAGGTAGAGCTAGCTTAAGCTAGGCCTAACGAATGTGACATCTCATGCCTTTTAATTAGGAGTGCAGTGAAGTATAAAAAGGCACTTACTTCCCACCAAGAAGAGAGTGCCTACAATCAATCCAGTATATTAGTGCCTTTTTTCACCTGGAGGAAGGCACCAATAAGCGGTATCACTCTCCCACCAGGAAGAGTGGTGCCCAAATATTTTAAAAAACATTATGGAGAATCTGATGGCTAGGTACTAAAAATAAGTTGCAACCCTTCCTTGAGAAGAGAGCTACAAATCCACTTTATACCCAGTAGTGCTTAAACTTCTTCTCTCTAGATTGGGGGTACTATTATTCAGTGTGGGACTTGATGTTCAAAGTGTTACAGACTTGTTGCATAGACGGACCTGTTATTGGTGATGAGGACATCACTAATTTAAGTTGGGGAGAGTATGGGTAAATCTTAATCTCTTGCAAATAAATATTTCCTGCTAAAAAGGCTCCAAGTTAAAATGCATATCATAAATAGAGCTTTATTTTCCATTACTTTTTAGAAGAGAGTATCCTATTTCCCTAGGACCATCTTGGTCCAAAAGATATGATAAATCTTCAACCGATCACTAAATAAAGCAAGGGAGGAGCTTGAAAGTAATCAAATGTAAAAAATCTACAAGAAGACCGCATGGTGCCTAAGCACGATAAATCATATGAACGAAGCTTGTAGTGGCTAGAAATATCAGCACATAAATCTCAACAATGTGTCTCATGAAAGCATCACACCAAAACACCCAAAACATGTCGTAGATGAATATGTATATATTTATTTATCCTCACTCCAAGAAATAAAGGATCACAGTGCTTCTCTAATTCTACCTACGAAGAAAATAATTTAGAGTGGGAGATCATTTTGATTCAGATGCATGTGTATCAAGGTTGTAGAAAGTATAATAAAATTAAAAAAAAAGTGGCGTTTTTAGGAGCACATGGTGATAAAATAATAATGCACAAATATTAATCCTTGTGATGCATTCAAAGAGTTCAATGCTCTTGATATACATCAAATCATGATTAAAATATTTTTTATATGTATGTGTTGTGGATGAGGAACTTGGTGTTTCAAATATTGGAGCTTTTGGCTGTTATAAATCCTCTAATAGTGGTATATGGGATGCAAATTTTTGCACACTAGGCTGCATAGTTTTTTTTAAATAAAGGGGTAAAAATTTATTGATAAAAATTCTAGATTATAGAGTACAACTGAGCTTCCAACCAGGACTCAAATAAATAGCCAAACAGACTAAAACCACTAGACTAGAATGACGCCCAGAAAAGACAACAAGAATAAACAACATTAAGTCTATACATCCTTGTGGATCAAATCCCATAGGCATTGAGAGTCCCCATATGGGAGACTCCCAATTATCGATACTCCAAGGATCTAGTAGCTCAGAAGCCCTTTTGGCTAGGTAATCAACAACCACATTCCATTCCCTTGGAATGTGCACAAAGGATATAAATTTTAACTCTTCACTCATTCTGAGAATCTGAACGACTACAGAGGCCAACTGCCAATTAACTTCCTCCACCCTTTTACTATTTAAAATATTAACCACAATTTTAGAGTTAGACTCACAGATAATCCTATGCCAACCAAGAGAAAACCCCCTCCGCAAGGCCTCAAGAATTGTAAGAGCTTCCATAAAATTGTTGGAGTGAAAACCTTTATAAATGGAAAATAAAAAATTGACACCACCAGTATAATCTCTCCCAACACCACCAATGCCAGCATGTCCAGGATTACCCATGGACAATCCATCAGTATTATTTTTTAAAACTCCTCTAGGGGGTTGCCTCCACCTAACATCTCTCCTAACCTTCTTGTTGAGATGAGGAACCCTACTAGGGCTAGAAGAGTTCACACCATCCCCAAAGAGACCAAGGGCTTATTGTACCTTCTCCTCCATAGAATCCAAAAGAGGGTCCACATCACATTTGCTATGGATGGTTTCCTGAACCATATACATGATCCTTTGCCAGATCTATTGAACAACCAAATTACTGCCCTAAAATATGCATTGATTCCGTTCGAGCCAAATTTTTTAGATGATGCAAGAAGGGCCCAAATTCCAAGCCACCCTAAATAAGGGGGCCTTGGCCGGAGGTCTGCCCAGACTACTCCAAAAATCCACTAGGGATAGCACATGAAAACATGGATGGTTCCAGGCACTCCACCAACGATGCCAAATGTCTCTGGCAAAGGAGCATTGGAAAAATAAATGAGAAGAATCATCCTAATTATTATTGCAAAGGACACAAAAATATGGGCACTGACATCCCTTCTTCCTCACATTATCCCAAGTGATGCATTTATTACGAGCTACCAACCAGAGAAAGAAGTTACATTTTGGCCAAGCAAATTTGTTCCACACCTTTTTCCACCAAGTGACAAGAAGACTCCCATACGTTTGCTTATCAAGAACCTGATAACCATAGGCTATCGAGTAGGTTCCCTTAGGATCAGGGTTGCAAGCTAGAATATCTTTACCCCTCAATGAATAACAAGGCCTTCCCATAAGAATAAGAGAAAGAACCTCTCTGTCCTTGTCCAGTCCTCCCTGGGACCATTCTTACGGATCTTTCCACCTGTACATATCCATATTTCCAAACTACTGGATTTTTTTAAAGTCCTCCACATGAGACCAATCTGCTTCTAAGAAAAAAATGCTTAGGAAACGTAACCTAGGATATTTATTCAATATAGGAGGGTGGCCATCCCAAGAATACTCCCAAAAAATAGCATTTGATCCTTGATTGCAAATCCAGAACAAACCCTGCTTGATTAAATTAGCTCATCTTTTCAGAGTGTCCCAGATAACTAAACCTTTCCCAACCAAGATGACTCTAGGGATTTCAGCCTTAGAAATACCTCTCAAGTATTTACAAGATAATATTTTAGCCCAAATCTGATCTTGAGAGGTACACCATCTCCAATAAATTTTTGTAGCCAAAGCCTGCCCAAAAAGAGTTGTTTGTCACAACCTAAGGCCTCCCTCTTGCACTAGACTACATATAGAATCCCACCTAACCAAAATCCATTTAGATTGATCAAGTTTTCCAGACCATAAAAACTGTCTTGACAAAGCATCCATGTCCTTGATGAAGTGAGAGGGAGCTATTTGTACAAAACATCTATAAATGGGTAAATATTGAACAATAGATTTTAAAAGCAACACTCTACCTGCAGTGGATAGCCATCTGAAAGTCCAGTGATTCACCTTCCTTATAAACTTATCAAGCATAGACTACAAAGAAGATCTAGGTAGAGGGTGAGATGAAATTGGAATACCAAGATAAATGAAGGGGGGAGTCCCAACCTAGAATCTTAGAATGCGAGCAATCCTGGCTTGAATAAGAGGAGGGGTGTTGAAGAAGAAAATAGAAGACTTGTCCTCATTAATCAATTGTCTAGAAGCACCAAGATATATGTCAAGAGACTGTCTAATATTTCCAGCTTCCCTGATAGTGGCAACTCCCAACAAAGCAGTATCATCAACAAATTGAAGGTGGGAAAGAGGTGGCAAACTACTATCCCAATTCCACACCTGAATGAGACCCTACATGACTTGAGACTTGAGCAATATTTCCAATCCTTTCACCATAATGATAAACAAATAATGAGATAAAGGATCTCCTTGCCTCAATCCCCTTGAGGCCTCAAACAACTATGATGGCTCATTATTAACAAGAACATAGAATGAGAAAGAAGAAATACAACTCATCACCCATATAATCCATTCCTCCTCAAATCCAAAAGCAGCAAGAACTTTCTGAAGAAAGGACCATCTGACCTGATCATAGGCTTTGGCCATGTCCAACTTAATGAACATAGTTTTCTCCTTAGAAGTTTCCATCGAGTGAATAGCTTTTTTAGCAATAATAACCCCATCCAATATTTATCGACCAACAACAAACCCTCCTTACTCCTCAGAGATTATTTTGCTCAACCATATCTTCAGCCTCTCAGCAATAAGTTTTGTGATGATCTTATACACATCATTGTAGAGAGTAATAGGCCTAAACATATCCAAGGAATTTGCTCCCTCTTTTTTGGGTATAAGCACCACAAAGGTAGAATTTAGGGCCCTTAGCATCTGTTTGTTCTTTTGGGACTCATGGACCACCTCCAAAAGATCAAATTTTATTAAATCCTAAAAATCTTGATAAAAATCAATTGGGAATCCATCTAGGCCTAGGGCTTTTCCTTTTTTCATCTTGAATACAATATTTTCTAACTCCTCAAGGGAAATTGGACCCATCAAGTGCTCATTCATCTCTCTAGAAAAAATGACTGGGAATAAATTTTAGAATAAGTTTTTCATTCACATCATTTGATAGGGAGTCCTCATTGAAGAGAGAGGAAAAATACCTCTTAGTCTCTTCTAAAATATCCCTGAAAGAAGAGAGTAGGGCACCTTGAGAATTCACAAGAGAGGTAATTAGGTTACCATTACGGTGAGCCTTAACTGAGTTATAAAAGAAGGTTGTGTTCCTATCCCCTTCCTAAAGCCAATCTACTCGAGCTTTTTATTTCCAAAAAATTTCTTCCCTCAGTTCCCATTCAACAAGGTCTTTCATAGCCTCAAATTCCTCAACAAGAAGATCCTTCGTGAATTCCTGATCTCTAATATTCCTTGAAGCTTCTTCCATCCTCCTAAGAGTTGCCAGCTTAGCCAAGGAAAGGTTCCCAAAATTTAGTCTATTCCATCTCTTCAATTTATGTTTTACAAATTGTAGTTGCTTCATAAAGGAATACATAGCGGTGCCATGAGGAGGTTTTCCAGTGGTCCACCAGCCTCGCATGAAATCATGAAGCTTAGTATCACGAAGCCACATAAGTTGAAACTTAAAGGAGGGATTATTTTTTAGCCCTAACTCCAAAGCATAGAGTTTGATAGGCCAATTATTAGATCCCCTACCCTCCAGAATCATAGAACTAGCACCTCTGTTATTACCCATCCAATAACTGGATATCAAAAACCTATCCATTCTATTTGATATGGAAGCTTCCCCACACCTTCTATTGTGCCAAGTAAATATCCCATTATCTGGCTTGATGTCAACCAAGTTTAGGGCGAGCACTGAAGATAGAAGAAAAAGGCTCAAGATGTTCCACCCCACCATGTTTCTCCTCTAGAAAAGTGATAGAGTTGAAGTCTCCAGCAAAATCCATGGGTATAGGGGAACCAAACTTCTCACAAAGCAAATGTGCTTCCACAAATTCACTTTACCATTGTAATAAATAGGAGCATACACATTTGTAAGTAGGATGATTTCACCAGATTCATTATCATGCCCGACCATTGAAATAGACCATCTACTAGAAATCCAAGTAAGAGGGGATATCTTAACCGGATCCCATAAACAAGTGACACCACCAGCATATCCACATGCACCAATACACTAGCATTGCCCCCTTATCCACAACTTGGGAGCAATATTGAACATACTATCAATAGCCAATTTAGTCTCTTGAATAAACACCACATCCGGAGAATGCACACGAACCAAATCACGAACAAATTTTTGTCTGGGGATGCTATTCAACCCCCTTACATTCCATGAGAGGATAATAATTTTTGGGGGTTATAAAAATGTGATTCCAATGTTCTCACCAAGCCTGAATCCACCAAATTCGCCCCCATTAACATAACTTTATCCTGGTCCTTCTTTCGACCCACCTTCATATTCTTATCCAAATTTTTTTTTTAATTATTTTCTGCTGCAATCCCAATGTTGTAGGAGTTTTGCAGTCCAAGGATGACTGCATCAGTGCATGAGTAGGAGAAGGCATGACTAAATCTGTACCACTTTTCAAAATAGTTTCCCTTATAGGGCTAGACCCAAACATGTCCCCTATACTCAGATCCAAAGCCCTTTGTTCTTTATTTAAACCCTCTAGATCTGATTCCTTAAGTTCTCCCTCAAGAAGAGACATCTAATTCGACCTTGTTATATTTGCATTGGGTAGCAACATTTTAGGTATCTCCATGCACTGATCAAGATCATATAATATTTCAAAATGGTTGAGTATATCATCTGGATGGCTATCCTTAAGGTATTTGTTTGCCCTTCATCCTCTATTTTAGGATTTTACCAGAACAAAACCTTCCTTATCCCGTTCCCTTTCATTTATCGAGGCTTTTCATTTATCCAAAATTTATCCAGAATGAGAGGGCCCAAGATTTGAAGCCACAAGCGAGACAAACTTAGGGCATTTTCTTTGCAGATGGCCATATTCACGATAAATCCGGTAATGAAATGGAAGAGCTTCGTAGTCCAGTTTTTGAACCCATGTAGTTGATCCAAATTGTATTTCAATAGAATTTGGAATAGGATTATTTAATTCAATTTCAACACAAATACGAGCAACAAAGATTAACTTTTTATCCATTATCTGTTGTGATGGTCCAACCGGCTTCTAAAGCAGGAGGGCAATATTATGCAAGATATCAGCTCTCCAGAATTCCAATGGGAGCCATGGAAGCCGCACCCATATTGGAACCCACGATGGCCACTCCTCTGATGGGTTGAAATCCACATGCTAGGGTTTAAGAAAGATTCCCACTTGGTTATAGAAATAATGACCCCCTTCAAATGCTTTGTTACGATCTGCAATAAAAGAGAAAACCACCATAAAATAGTTGTTCGCACTCAACATCACCTCCACATCGCCTTCAGGATTCCAAGTCTTCCTGACCCAAGCCTCCACAAAGGGAGAGAAATTTGGATGCCCAAAAATTTGCCAATAAGGGCATGTTTGGTTAGATACTCCACATCTTCCACCATCGAGTCTGGTTGAACCACTAGAACTGGCCTGGCTTCACATTGTTCCAAACATCCATTGTTCTTTAACAAGCAGTTATTGACATGCATTGGAAAATCTTGTTCCTTCCAGTCATTTTTAGAAGAAAAAATATCACGAGCATGCACTCTTTGTGTCGGACCCAATACAATCATGATATTCCTCCAATTTTTTAGACCTCCTTCGAAAGTTGTTGCCATCCCCGTAGAGCAGTTTTTCTTCATCAAACCCTAGAAGAGTAGTTTTTCCTCATCAAACCCTAGCAGAACTCCAAAGTCTAATTGCCCTATCCACACCAGGCTACATATTTTTTTTTATTATTAGTTGTGGAAAACATCCCAAAAGGGATGCCACTTTCAGGTAAGACCCAAGGAGGCAGGGGTATCCATTCCGCCAAAAATGCCCAGGGATCAGAATTGGCCTACCACCTTTGACATACTCAAGGAGCAAACAAACACACAAAACCAATTTAAAAATAAGTAAATAACAACAAAAATAATAAAATAAAATAAAGAACATGCTCCTTGAGTGTGTCAAAAACAAAAGCACAACCAAACACGCACAATAAGATAAAAGAAACCACAACACAAACCACATAGAAAAACACAAGAACCACATAACAAAACACAAACAAGACAAAAACAACAGAACACTACAAAGACATAACCCAAAAAAAACATGAAAAATAAACACAACCAAAACCTAAAAAATTAAAAAATAAAATAAAAATAAAAAACAACCAACAATAGACAATAAACAAAAACAAAAAACATAGAAAACAATCACACATAAAAACACAAAATAACACAAACAAAGAGAAACCCAAGAACAAGAATGAAAAAAACACAAGAACAATAACAAAAAACATAAAAAAAAAAACAAAACAACAAAAACACAAGAACAACAAAAAAACAACACAAAGAACACAAAAATAAAACAAAATAAAAAAACCCACCCACCTTAAAAAACTAAACAAAAAAAAATGAACAAAACAATGACCTATCTAGACTAGAAGACTATTAAGGAAAGAATCAACAGAGGAAACAAAATAAAGAATAGAATGAGCTAGGGAACTAAAAAAACTGAATGAACCAAAGAGAAGCAAAAAAAAAAACAAAAAGAAACTAGGTACCTTCAGAACTGGAGCCATCCAAAGAAATGATAGAAAGAAGAGCTTCCCTAATTTGAGAAGCCCACCATATAGGAGGGTGGCCATAACAAGTAATATCACCTTTTTCCAAATCCCAATTAGCTAAAGCATCAGAACTCTTGTTTTTATCTTTGACCACATGATTGTAATCAACTTTCAAAAAGCCCATCTGGATTAACTGAATCTTCTCAATAATTCTTTTTATTCTCCAATCCACCTTATGATTCTTCAAGAGATTAATCATAAGTTGAGAGTTAGACTCAAATAACACCTTTTCCCATACAACCTTAGTAGCCTTCTGAAGGCCTCTGAGGATACCATACCCCTCAACAAGGTTATTGGAAAGAATACCCAATTCTCAAAAAAAGTAAAAACTAGGGAGCCATCTGAAAGTCTACCAATTCCTCCCACACTGGCTTTTCTAGGGTTCCCTCTAGAGGCTCCATCAGTATTGAATTTTCCAAAATCCTGAGGAGGTTGCCAATTTCTATTCCTATCCATCTTACTAATACTCACATTCCCTTTAAGTTGGTTGCCCTTAGAAGGTTTAATATTCAATCTTTGCATCACTTGATCCCATCTTTGGTGGGAGTTTTGGGGGTGATTAAGGAGATGATGGATTGATTCAACTAAGTTGGCTATGGTCTTTTGCCAAATATAGTGAATATCCTTCCTATCTTGATTAAAAATTTGGTTGTTCCTTTCATTCCAAATATTCCAAAGAAGAATGGTAGAACCCATCCAAACTAACTGCCTAATAAAATGATCAACACCCTCTTGATTAGGCCAATCCCTCCAAAGCTGTTCAAAAGTAAAAAAATTGGACCACTGTAAGCCAAGTAAAGTGGCCATTCTCCTCCACAACTCAGAGGCTAAAGTACACTCAATAAAAATATGGTTGATATTTTCTACATTCTCTTCACACATTTCACATCTAAAAGGGCAATGAAAACCATGCTTCATAAGTTGCTCACCAGTAAGCACCCTACGATGCAATAAAAGCCAATTAAAGAACCTCACCTTAGGCCAGAGATTTTGAGCCCACAATCAAGAAAATATGTCAGAAGAATGGTTGGGATTATTGTGGCATAAGGTCAAATAACCTTGAGCAACTAAATACTCACCCTTAGTAGTGTTGTTCCATCCAAAATAATATTTTTCATGGGACCAAGAGAGGGATCTCATATGAAGGATGCCTTGGATATCTTGTCTTTACCTTTCTGGGATTTGAATAGGCCAGTCCTCAATAGGGATCCAATATCTACCAACATTTGAATTACCAATATGGTACCAATAGTAATTAGCCACCTTTATCCAATTAGCTCGGTGAAGCTCCTCCATCCAAGGCCTCCAATCGGGAAACTGAGTTATCAAAGGCTTGTGACCATCCCAAGAATCTGTCCAAAAATTTGCATGTTGACCATTATGAATGATCCAAAATAATTTTTTCTTTATCAAATCCTCACCGGTCTTAAGAACTGCTAAAATGGGAGAACCTTTGGTAGGAAGTTGATAGCGAACAAGGTCTTCAGGACTTTTGTTCTCAACATATTTAGCACGGAGATTATTTGCCCAAAGAGCATTGGGGTTATGCAACATCCTCCAATATAATTTAGCAGCTAAAGATTTGTTTTTATTAATTTTATACCGTAATCCTAACCCCCCTTCACTCTTAGGAAGACATAAAGTATCCCATTTCACCAAGGCCCATTTTATTTTCTCCTTAGTACCACTCCAAAGGAAACAATGATTGATTTTATCCAATTCTTGAAGAACAGCCTTTGGGATATTCAAAATAGAAGAAACATAAATAGGAATAGCTTGAAGGACTGATTTTACCAAGGTGATTCTACCCCCAGAAGAAAGCCACTTGTTGTTCCACTTTCCAATTTTCTTATTGACTTTGTCCAACAACCAATTCCAATATTTATTTTTATGTCTTTGAATATTTATGGGAATACCTAAATAAGTGATCGGAAGAGAGGTATTATTATATCTTAGTTTATCCAATACCATGGATTCTTGTCTAGCAGAGCAGTGAAAGAAAATAACTTTAGATTTGTCTTCATTGATCAACTGCCTAGTAGCCTTAGAAAAATAGCTAATGATTTGCTTAATATTAGAAGCTTCCTTAACTGTAGCTTTACCTAAAAGAGTAGATTCATCCACAAATTGAAGATGAGAGATAGGTCTAGCTCCATGAGCAATGGTAACTCCCTCAAGGGTTTTGTTTTCCCTATTTTTGGTTATAGTCCTACCCAAGCATTCATCAAGAATGATGAATAAATAAGGGGATAGTGGGTCACCTTGCCTAATACCTCTAAAAGCTGGGAAAGAATGAGAAGGTCTGCCATTGATAAGAACTAAGTAGGAAACTGAAGAGATACATCCCATAATACAATCCATCCAATCCTTAGAGAAACCAAATTGCCTCAAAACTTTGATAAGGAAGTGCCAATCCACTCTGTCATAAGCTTTGGATAAGTATAACCGAATGAACATGGAAGGAGAATTTTGCATATCAATGGAATGGATGGCTTCCTAAGCAAGAACTATCTCATCTACTATTTGACGTCCTTCCACATAACCCCCTTGCTCTAGGGAAATAATATTATGCAAAAGAGGCTTCAACATTTCTGCCATGATTTTAGTAATGATTTTGAGAAGAACATTACATAAAGCAATAGGTCTAAAAGTTGAGATATTATCAACCTCTTGAGCTTTTGGAACAAGATTAATATAAGTTTTATTGATAACCTTCAAAATTTATTTGGCTTTCCTAGCTTCTTCCACCACCTCTAATAAATCAACATGAAGGATATCCCAGAACTCTTGGTAGAACTCAATAGGAAAACCATCAGGACTCGGGGTTTTCCCTTTTTGCATTTTAAAAACTACTTTTTGAAGCTCATTGATAGTAACAAGAGTAGTCAAAATAGAGTTCTCCTCAGAAGTGATAATAGAAGGGATTGCTTGAAGAACATTATATTGAGAAGATGATTCAAGGGGAGTAGCATCAAAAATATTGGAAAAGTAATCAACAACAATAGAGTTCATGTCATCCCAAGTATAAACAACATCTCCAGAATCTGATTTTAAGGAAGAAATAAAGTTGTGAGATCTTTGAGCTAGAAGAGATTTGTGGAAGAAATTTGTGTTTCGATCTCCTTCTTTGAGCCATTGAATTCTAGATATTTGCTTCCATAATATTTCTTCTCTTTTTTCCCATTCCTCTAACTGAGTTGTGAGTTTAATTTCATCTGCACTTCTCTTCTCTGTGAGGCCATCTAAACGGATTTTCTTATTCAAATTTTCAATATGAGCAATAACTTCATATTTTTTTTATGAACGTCCCCAAACTCTTTCTAGTTCCAAGTCTTGATTTTGGATTTAATGTATTGGAGTCTTTTGTCAAAATAGAACATCGTACTCCCATGCCTAGGTTTACCTTCCTTCCACCATTGTTGCACATGAGGTCTGAAGGAAATGTCTCCAAGTCACATTAATTGAAAACAAAAAGGAGAGAAACTCACATTGGTTTTCCACATTTCCACCATGATTGGCCAATGATCCGAACCAGCATTATTAAGAGTCTTCACTTTAGGAATGTGACCATGGATTAAGAAATTTTCAGAGAGCAAAAACCTATCCAATCTCTCCATTATACAAGCTAAGCCTTGCCTTCTATTAGACCAAGTCATAAGGCCATTATCTGGTTGGATATCCACAAGATGGAGGTTTGCAATATATTCACTCATGAGGTTAGTGCTTTTGTCCAAATTTCTATTTCCCCCTTTTCTCATCTAGAGAGAGGATGGTATTGAAATCTCCTCCGATCAAGATCCAAGATTTAGGAAAATGAGAGATAATATGAGTAATATCCTTCCATTTTCTTCTTTTTTCCTCCAAATAAGTTGGAGCATAAATAGTAATGTAGAGCATAATCTGGTTGGAATATCTACTTTGAATAGCTATAGCCAACAAACCCCAACTGCCAACCATATGGTGAATAACTACCTCTTTTGGATCCCAAAGACAAGCAATGCCACTCGAAGTCCCTTGGGAATTGAGGGAAACCACTTTTCCAGTTGGCCAAATTTTACTGGCAATTAAGTCCATATCCTCCATTGACATCTTTGTTTCTTGAAGGAAAAAAAGATGTGGATGATTTACTCGAATCATTCTTCTAATTTCATTTTGTTTTGAAAGACTCCCTTTGAGTCCTCTAATATTTCAAGTGATGATCTTCATTAATACCAGGGCTAAAAAAGTTGGGAAGGGCATTAATCTTACCTTCCTCTACAAGATTTTCACCTTCTTTTACCATATGATATTGAGCTATAATTTCATTATGGAAAATTTTGAGTACAATCAGCAGTCATCATAAAAGTTCCTAAAGAGTTTCCAATTGAAGAAAAAATAGTAGGATTCCAAAATTCAATAGGGAGGCCAAAGAGTCTATCCCACATGGGAGCTATAGAAGGCATCTCTTCTTTGGATTTAAATTTAGTATGCCAGGGCTTCATGAAAAGCCCTGCCCTTCCAAAAAACCAAGGACACCCTTGAAAAGTTTTCTCTCTATCTTCATTATTAGCAAATAAAACAATAAAATAACCATTTGGATAAATAGATATTTGTAACTCACCTTAATTTTTCTAGCTTTTTGCAGCCCAAACTTTGAAATCAGATAGACTCGAACGAAAACCCACGAACCGACAAATTAGTCCTCTTTTTTCCAAATCTTCAATGCCATTCTGAATGTTACCCATATCAAGCTTAACAATAGGAGTTCCATCAGCTTCTTTAAGACATCCTGACTCCGTTTTCCTAGGATCAATCTTAGGCATTCTTAGAGGTTTATGGGAAGCCCTAATATTGATATTAGCATTGGGCTGAGGTTGTCCACCATGAAGGGCATCTCTAAAATTCATTTTTGGGACTGACTCTTCAAAATTCTTGCCCTTGATAGGGGTTTTCATAGTAGAATTATTTTTTGGGTGCACCTTAGCACTAGATTCACTTGAGATATGAGCCATTTTTTGATCAACTACTTGAAACTTGTTTCGTGATCTCTTTAATCCTTGCCCTAGACGTCGTGGAAAGGTATGGTTTTCAATTTTCTTTTGTGTAGAAAATTGAAAGTTGTTGTCATTCAAGTTCACAGTATGATTTGTTGAAAGACAAATTTCTAACCCATCTTGTATCCCCTATAACATTTCCTGCTAAAATATTGAGCATAAACCACAAAAATTTTGGCTGCTAGGGCTCGAAGGCCCTAAAAACCAACCTCTAGAGTTGTTTGCACTCAACCCAGATGAAACCCTTGCATAGTCGCTTGCCAAATATGTCGTTCACACATAGGGATGCACTAGGTTTTGTGTTGCTCCAAATGATATTAAAATTGGTGGAAACGTTCTAGAGTTTTTTAGGTATCTGCCTTCAAAATTTTAGCTCAATCCAAGTTCGATTGAGTGAGATATGGCCAAAAGGAGTTTGGCAGTTTGGGCAGTCCTACAAAAAACGTCTCATCTCACCAGGCTGCATAGTTACCTGGCTTGCACGGCATCCATTTTTTAATGCACAATGCCAATATTACAATTTTTACAACAACATTTCATTCTATTAAAATATGTGGGAAAAGAAAATACAGAGAAGAGACGAAGTCTCACTATGGTGGAGGAGAACACCAACTTTGCAGAGAGATGGTGAGGATCTGAAATCATGAAGTTGTTGTCATAGTGAAAAGAGTTCATTATTTTCCATAAATATTTGGGTGGAGAAGACGTTCCAGTACAAAGCACATTCAACCAAATTCCCAGGATGGATCAGTGATAGTTCTTCAGCTTGGTCACTTAATTTTAAAATCACCAGTTCACATTTTTGTAGTTCAATTTATGTTATTTGATGCATATGATGAAAAAAAATGATGAACAAAGATTTGTTCTAGGCATGCTCCCTTCCATGGTAGAACCGAAGATTTTTTTTATATATATATATATATATATATATATATATATATATATATATATATATATATATATATATATATATATATATAAATCCAAAATGCACCAACAATATCATTTTTTGGTGCACCATGATTATAGGTAGCATGAAGACATTTCACATCATCAACATCATACACATCAGGTTCTAAGAAATTCACCTAGGTATGTACTATATTTTTCATTAATTATGTGCATAGTTATTTTAAAATTGTTTCTATGTTATTACCAAGAATATGCCTCCATAATTTCCTTTGTGAAATTTTCCCATTACAATTCTGCCTCATACATGAGAAAAATTCATTATTCTAAGAAAACAAAATGACATGGGGATGCCTTATGCTTAACGATGCCTTACTCTCAATGGTGTCTTACTCCCGTGTAAAACCAAGAGGCACCTAACTCCCATATAAAGGTTCCTATCCCATATAAATGTGCCTTACTCCTGCTGTCTTACTCTTGTGTAAAAACATGAGGTGCCTAACTCCCATATAAAGGTGCCTTACTCTGATAAACGCGCATTACTCCTATGAAAAAAAATAAATCGAGGGGTTGTTATCACGAGGGCGTGACAATATTTAGGCATGGGGGGATGATGAGCATAAGAAATGATCATTTTATATACATTCTTAAGGGGCATCATTATTGGTTTAATTATCATTGGATATGTATTTTTATATAACTTATGCATATAATTTATAGAAAATCTAGTATTTTGCTTGATTGGTATTTTTAGTGGAAATTGTGTATAAATGCAGGTTTTGCTACTAGTATGGTATTTTTCAGTCTACATCCCACTTGTACCTATCATGCTTCTACTTCAATGAGTCTAAGGCATATTGGAAAGGCACGTTACTCCCCAAGCATGCACCTTACTATAGGCACCTTACTCTATAGGAAGGCGCCTTACTATAAGCGCCTTACACTATAGGCAGACGCCTTACTGTACATACCTTACTCTATAGGTAGGTGCCTTACTATAGTTGCCTTAATCTATAGGTAGGTACCTTACTGCAGGCACCTTAATCTATAGTAATACACCTTATTTTAGGTGTCTTACTCTAGAGGCAGGCACCTTACTATAGGTGTCTTACTCTTCAGGTAGGAACCTTACTCTATAAGAAGGCACCTTGATGCCATACATTGGAGGTGCCTTGACCTGACCAAGTCAACAGGAAGGTGCCTTGATGAAGAAGTAGGTACCTTCTTGTGGTGCCTTACTCCCAACTTTCTCCCATTGAGAATATTCACCAAGATAAATTTGATCGGTTGACCAATGGGTTAAGGAGGTTGTTGCACGTGAAGACAAAGGAGAAATATTCTAATCATGCATTATTATTAAAATAGAATAGAGTATTTTTATTATTAATTGATTGGTCGGTTGACTTTGTAAGGCTTTTAAAAGCATTATTTTTAGGCTGCATTATTTTAGTATTAGTTTTTTATGTACACCTAAGGATTTTTATATTTATCTTTCTAGTGAACGGACATACTTTCAATAGCAGAATAATACCTGTGTATGAATCGACTGTAACTAATCATGTTATGTGATTAAAAATAGATTGATTTGTTATTGTAATGAGATATGGCTATGCTTTATATAAAGACGTATGCCAGATGAATGAATACAATGATCAATTACATAGAAAGCTATTTCATTTCATTTTTTGTATAATTTATTAAGAGTGCAAATCCTCTTACTTGCTTAAAGCAAGCTCTACATAATTAGTTGGGTGGACTATTTGTGGGATCTTGGGCCCACTCCTTGTAGTAGTCCTCCTCTATTTTATTTATATTTTTTTCTATAGATTATATTTATTATTTTATTTCCTACTTTCTTTTAATTTAGCTATGTGTTTTATTTTCCTGCATTTTAATTTCCCACACTTTTATTTTTAGCACTTTAATTTTAGTTTGTAATTTATTTATTTAATTTTCCACACTTAGTTTTATTTGGTTTGGCTAAAATAAAAATGCACAAACATTCCCCACCAAACTAAATAAGGTATAGAAGGATTCATTCCCCCACACTGCAAGCATATACTGTGCATGACACTCATAATTTTACGGACTTACCGGATTGATAATTTATGGTAAAATAAATGACTATTTTCTAAACATAATTTTTGCTCACCAAAACTCACTAAGGACCAACACCTATTTAGTGGCTTGACCTGACAAGTGGGGTTTGGACATTAAGTATCACAAAGGATCAAACTTTGCAATTACTAATATCTTATAGCTAAGCATGTAGTATCTTAACTTTTGGGAAACAAACACTACAGCAAGGCAAAGCTTCTCTAAGGGAGAGTACCTAGTTTCATAGCTGACCAAAGTTCTACTAATATAGTAGATAGATCTCTCTTTGATCTCATCATCATGTTGAGATAGTATGGCTCCCAAAGTGTGATAAGTGCATGCTCTATAAAGTAAAAGATACCTATTAGGTATAGGGGGAACCAAAATAGGTAGGAAGGTGAGATACCTTTTGAGGTCACTTCGGCAGTCCCACTCGCTGGTGAGCGGGCCAGGGGGGTTTGGGCCCCCTTTTTCCAAAGATATTCTTAGAGCTAATTTTTGGAGGCATTGGAGGGATTCCCATGATTGGTGGATATGGGTGGTTTTATACCATGGTATTGTGCCCACGGTATTCTAATACCACATTATGATTTAGGGTTGTAAGAGTTTCCTTTATATTGATTGTAATGTCTCATTACAAGAAAGGTGAATAATAATAGAAAAGGAGGTGTGGCTCTTGTTTGTTGGACGTAGCCCATATATGGTGAACCAAGATAAATCTCTTGTGTTCTATGTGCATATATCTTGTGAGTTGTTATTTTCTTATGAGTTATTTATTTTTACATTATTATTCTAGAATAATTTTGGGTATAGCTCTTCATATGGTATCAGAGCTAGATTGTTAACCATAGAAGGATGCCTTTATTGTTAGGGTTTTAGTTCATTTGAAGAGGATCTAGGGTTTCTAGGAGTTATAGAAAACATATTTTGGGGTGGTATTTTTACACAGAAGGAGCTTGAAGTAAAATGACATCAAATCATTCAAGGATAGAGATTGAAAATTTTGATGGAAAAAGTATTGAGCTATGGAAATTAAATATGGAGGATCTACTCATGAAAAGAGATCAGTGGTCTATTATTTCTGAATAGAAATCTGCTAGTACATCCGATTAATATTGGGAAAAGTTGAATCAAAAGCGAGAAGTCTGATTTGACTATGCCTTGTAGATTTAGTCTTAATCAATGTTTCTAGAGAAGCTATTGCAAAGGATCTCTGGGATAAGTTAGGGGCTCTATATCAATCTAAGTCCCTAGTGAACAAATTATTCCTCTAGAAGAAATTATATAATTTGAGGATGAATGAAGGGGATTCAGTAGCAGATCATCTTAATGCATTAAATACGATGGTAAGTCAACTTACATATGTTGAAATTAAGTTGAGTGAGAAAGATAAATGTATTACTTTGATATGCTCTTTACTAGATTCATAGGATAACCTAGTTGTAGTAATTGGTAGTACAACTTCATCCATATTAAAGTTTGAAGATGTTTTGGCATCTCTATTATTAGAGAATATGAAGAGAAAATCCATGGAGGGCACATCAAAGGATGCCCTAACGGTGAGAGGATGTGCCAAGAAAAAAGATAAAATGATATCTGGTGATAGATCTAAGTCTAGAGGTAGATCCAAGTCTTAGGGAAGGTTTGAGAGAAAATGTTGGAAATGTGGTAAGCTTGAATACATAAAGAAAGATATATAATGAATCCACTTCCATGAAGATAAATAAATCCACTGATGAAGGAGGGGATGTATATTTGGCATCTTGCTCCACACGTTCATATAGTAAATATTGGTCGATCGATAATAGTGCCACTTTTCATATGACTCCTCATAGGGGGTGGTTCAGTGAATATGAAAGATATGATGATAGGGAATTACTTTTGGGATATGATTCACCACTTAGAATCATTGGTCGTGGAAGAGTGAAAATACTATTATAGGATGGTAGGATTAAAACCCTCCTAGGTGTGATGCATATTCCTAACCTTTCTAGAAATTTAATTTTTGTAAGAAAAATGGTTGATGTAGTAGTGAACATTAGTTTTAGTAAGGATTCATGAAAAATGGTTTCTGATATTATGTGTTAGCAAGAGGAGTTCATATTGGAACTATTGACAATTTTGTCACATTGCACAATGGGGTAGAAAATTAAAACTTTGTACAGTGTTCTTTGTTGTAAAGTATTTCTTTGTATTTGTAAGTTGCAGCAATTTTAGCTTTCCTTGTCAACCCTTTGTACATAAGATGAAGAAGAAAGAACTTCGTTGCCGAACAAGCTAGGGAAAATAGCTTCGCCAAAAAATGAAGAGAAGTATGAAAAGAGCTTCGGGCCCGAAGTTCCTCAAAAAACTACTTCGGGCGAAAAGGTTGCGAAGCAGCGTTGCCAAAACAAAAATTCTTGCAAGGCATAAAGAAGAGCTTCACACCCGAAGCATTTCCAGAAACTACTTCGGGCAAAAGTTCCATGAAGCAAAATCCAAGCAGCATTTTGAAAGAACAGCTTCGTCAAAGAAAGACCGTGGACCGAATTAGCTAAGGCAAGAAAACTACTTGCTTAACTACTTGGCCCGAAGCATTTCAAAAGGCAGCTTCGGGCGAGATTTTTGCGAAGCAGTTTTGCCGAAGGAAAAATGCGAAGGAAGAAGAATGAAAACTACTTCGGGCCCGAAGCATTTCAAAAGGCTACTTCGGGAAAAAGTTTTGCGAAGCAAAATTTGAAGGAGCGCAACACTGAAAACACTTCGCCAAAAAGCCGCCGACGCATCCACTTCGGACCCTGGTGCCAGCGAACCATTTCTACTTCGTCGAAGGTCGTTGCGAAGCATCTGCTTCGGCCATCTTTCATGCGAAGTACTTTCACCCGAAGTAGTGACAGCCATAAAGAATGCAACATCTTTTGAAGGCAATTGCTTCGGCCGAAACCTTCCCGAACCACAGTCTTGAAAGAGGATCGCAGTGAAGCATTTCTCCAAGGCATCAGTGAAGTAATTTTGTCAGCGAAGCGGCGAGGAATGAAGAAGCCCATTTTGCGAAGGAAATATACTTCGGCACTCACGCCCCTCGAAGCAGTTTTGCGAAGCTCCATTTTGTGAAGTACAAATCAAGGAGGAAGTTATTGCTTCGGCACAAGTCCATTGCGAAGCAAAGTTGCAAACAAACATCTTGCGAAGCGCTTCAAGGGCACGTGTTCCAAGCCGGGTATTTTCTCGAGGTGATCAATTGCCTCATAAATGTATTTTTACGTGCTCGGTAAGACCGCTGCTCATTTTTGGCAATTGGAAATGAAGTATCAGTTCCAGAAGGAGAGCCCGACAAGCATGGTAGTCACTCGAGCACCGCACCCAAAAGTCGAGGATGCTCAGGCGGCCCATTAATGCGTATTTCCTCGGTTGACCCGGTCACAACTGTTAATTTTGGCAAAGGATATGAAAGCTCAGTCACGAGGACCATGGAGGGCCAACTTCTCAGCTTTCGAGGATGTACTTCGCCATTCTGTGTAATAATGACTCAGAGGGTCGGGTCCTCTATAAAAACCCAGGCATTGTAATGAAATAGGGGGGAACTATCTGCTAGAAAGCTGCTGTAACTTGATGTCCTACGATTAATACTAAAGAGCTTTGGGCTCAATTTCTCTCTTTTATGCTACCTTCTGTGCTTGATTCTTTTGTCTTTCTTCATTTGTATACTGAGACTCTGAATCCTGAATCCGATGTGCGATTGGGGACTGTACCTTGAAACTCGCCTGAAGGATACATAGGAGAGGAAAAATGCTATATTGGTTTTCTTTTATGTTGCCTGGTGGGTTGTGGTTTCTGTTACATTCGCTTGTCCTAATCGTCTTTACTCTGAACCCTAAATTTTGATGAAAGGGAGAAGGAGAATCCCTGTGAGCTCGCCCAGAGGATACATAGGAAGGTTAATGTGGCGTTTCTTTCATTTATTCTTGGTGTTCCTTGTTGCTATTCAAGTTGTTAGTTAGTGATCGTGCTTCCTGTTCTCTCCCACCTTAAATCACCGATCTCTCTTCCCTTACCCCTTTTTATTTCTTTCTCTAACCCTAACTCCTTTTATCTCTTTCCTGCACCCTTATCTCAAAACACCAAAGTAGTTTAGCATAGGAGCCGGCCTTTCTCCGGAGATTGGCACGAGGGGCATCTCTTCCCTTCGGCCTTTCAATGTTGGTCCAGGTCTAGGGCGCATACATTTACCCAAAATCCTTTCCTAGGCAGATTTGATGACCAACAGTTTTTGGCACGCCCGATGGGACCAAAGTCCCATATTTTAAGCGCAAATCTCAAACCCGTCTTCACCGGGGCCAATAGTTCTAACCAGTTCCCGGTGTGACCCGGTCAGTCTCACCTGACTAAGTGGTAGTGAGAACCGATGCTCTCATTACCAAAAGACTCTTAGCATCTGGCGACTCTGTTTTACCCGAGAATATTTAAGTCGAAAGGACCGGTACCGAAGTCTGTGTCTTCATGCAAACAAGATGGAGAGTTAGGAATAGAGGAGAGGAAACTGAGTTCTTTGAGCTAGATATTGATGCCTTTGGGGAGCGATCAAGGTTGGTCACCCCCGAGTCACTATTACGTGGAACATCCTCGCAAGAGGCTGCTGTTGATGAACAAGGCCTAACTTCTGATAGCACAACATCTAGTTTTCCTCCCAATCCTCCCAACTCACCGAAGCATCCTAGTGCCTCCATTCCTATTAGTCATCCTATTAGCAATCAAGGAGGAGCTTCGGGGATTCCTATTTCTCAAAATCTAGGAGCAAGTATGGCACAACAACAACAACAACAACAACAACAACAACAACAAATGCAGCAACAACCGCCACCTAGGTGGTTCCCGTCATGGGATTCCTTGTCACCGCTAAATCTAGTGGGACAAGGGCAAGTGCCGCCCACTGCTGTAAAGAAGATCCCAACGTTCGATGGAACTGGGAAGACTGCTCTGGAGCACATCCAGGACATAATCTCTCTGGCAGCAATCCACGACATCACAGAGGAGCAAGTTATGGTAAAGCTTCTGGTTCTTTCCCTTAGAGGAAAACTCCTCTACTGGTATAGATCTTTACCACCCGATACTATTACGGGATGGGACCAGTTAGCCGGATAGTTAATGCAAGGTTTCAATGAGTCCTCCGATCCTACCTCTCTCCTGCATCAGTTCACTTCAATCCAGAGACATCCACAAGAAGAGATCGTAGACTTCAATGTCAGGTTCGCTCGAACCTGGCAGAGAGTACCAGTTGGACTTCGACCAACCGACGAAGCTGCAGCATACTATTTCCTTCGGGCTTTCAACCCTGATATCAGTATCATGGTAAGATATTCTAACATCAATACTTTCCTCGAATTATATGGGTTAGCCAAGAAGGCAGAAATGGATTTGATAGCTATGGGCAAGCTTCCCCAAAGAATGTCGATGCCCATACTTCCCGAATTCCCTCAATCCCAGTATGCGAGTGCAGCCGCTTCACAGATCTCTGCAACCCCTGCACTCCCGATTTCATCTTGGAACCCGAATCCTATTGTGTCTCAAATCACCGCTCCACAAATTCATTTTCCCACATTTCCAACTCCACAGCCTACTGTCACTTTGGCATTCCCTGTACTATCAGCACCATTTCAACCCCCTGCCTTGCCCCCAATACCGACGATGGCTTCATTGCCACTCGTTTCAAAAGTCGATGATATGCAAGCTAAAATCCTACAAGAGATGCAGTCTCTGAACTCCATAGTTCAGACATTGTCCAACGACATGACCATTGTGAAGAAGAAGCAAGTGCAACAAGAATTTCTACCAAGAAGGTCTTATCCTACACCTGTGCTTACCAAAGACCAAGCAACCCAACAAGGAAAGGCTTCGATGAGAAATGTTGCGATTGATGAAGCTCAGAGCACTTCCGATTATGTATATTGGTGTTCTACGTGCAATGATCCGCATGAAGAGAATACCTGCATGTTGCACCAACACTATGTACAAACGCTGGCGAGTAGTAGTCATGGTGGTCAAGTCAACGTCATCAGGCAAATGAGTCAGAACCTGGCAATTGGCGAAGAAGAACCGGTTGCAGTGCTTACCAGAGGAGGAAAGAAGGTGATAGAAGTGGATGCTACTCAGATGGCTCCCTTGAAAGTGCACGCTCGACCCGAGAAGGGACAATCATCTTCTTCGGCCCCGAACGAAGCTCCTCCACCTGCACCGATCAAAGAAAAAGCTCAAAAGGCCTCTGCTGAACCACCTCAGGCAGAAACCAAGGAACAGGCTAGGGAAAAGCTCAAGTTTCCTTCATTGACTAAGCGACAAAGAGTTGAAGCTATAGAGTAGTATCACACCAGATATGAGCCGAGAAAGGAGCCCGAGGTGCTCAGTTCCCTGACGTACAATATTGTAGAAGAATTAAAGAGGATTCCAGCCAAGATCAGCTTGTACGATGCACTGCAACTACCTGGACAAGTGGACCTGCTGCAAGAATCATTGAAGATGACTAAAGCAAAAAAGGCAGCACCGCTTGCTCTTGTGCAGACCCTATCCACATCCATTATGGGGAAAAATAGACCACCTCCATTCTACCTGTCTCTACAGATGGAAGGATATATTGTACATAACTGTATGATCGACTCTGGGGCCGCGACAACAGTCATGCCGAGAGCAGTCTACGAAGAAATAGGGATGGAATATATGCGAAG
The DNA here is from genome assembly GCA_028583015.1 of Wollemia nobilis. Classification (NCBI taxonomy): domain Eukaryota; kingdom Viridiplantae; phylum Streptophyta; class Pinopsida; order Araucariales; family Araucariaceae; genus Wollemia; species Wollemia nobilis. The sequence goes on along the minus strand of JAQPPZ010003302.1, from coordinate 359,906 downwards.
CAGCCAAGGCGTACTTCAGTTGGATGGTACCCCAGTGAAGACTATAGGAGTGATCAAAGACATTCCTATCCGACTACATAAGATGCCTCAGATCACGGTCATACAAGAGGTAGTGGTCGTCGACCTGGAGCCATACTTCAGCATGTGCTTGTCAAGGGAATTCACAGCAAAGCTGGGTGGATATCTGTCTATGGATTACTCTCATCTAGAGATTCCATTCAAAGGAAAGAAGGTGAAAATCTACAATGAAAAGCCTTCTTCCTTCCTTGTACAGAGGATGTCCGAAGAAGAGGGCAGCGATCCAGTGAATGCAATAGTGGAAGAAGCAGAACAGATGGACCTGGTCGGGGAAGCTCTTGCGCAACTAAGTTATGAAGATGAGTTCTCATTGGCAGACTTTAATGCCATGGTGGAGACCGAGATGGGATGTTATGCGATCGCCAAGCCTGAGAAACACACTCAACCAGAGAATAGGACAAGTGCCCAAGAAGGACTATGGAAGTTGTTCTTCGATGGCGCCCGATGTAAAAATGACGTTGGGGTAGGGATTCTCCTAGTTTCACCATCCGGAGAGCAAAAGGAGTATTGCTACCGGTTGACATGGAGCTGCACCAACAATGCAGCAGAATATGAAGCATTATGCCTAGGACTCAAGAAAGCTGACAAGTTAGGCATAAAGCACCTCCAAATCTTCGGAGATTCTAAACTGGTGTGCAACCAAGTCACAAACAGGTGCACTTCAAAGAAGCATTATCTAAAGTCATACCGTAATAGGGTATGGGACCTATGTGACCAGTTCGAGTCTCTCAATCTATAGTTTATCCCATGAGAAAAGAATCGACATGCTGATGTTCTGGCATCCATCGCAGCCAAGTACTCTCCCACAGAAGACATGGTGCACAAGCCCAAAGTTGTGAGGATGATCTACAGACCCTCTATCCCGGACAGAGACCTACATTGGCAAGTCTTTGACAATGACGAGCAGATTGTAAATTTCATGATTCAAGAAGCCGCTACAATCGAAGACAGAAGCCCTGATGAAGAAGAATATGAAGGGCTGGTCCAATTGAAGAATAACCATGTTCCCAAGGGATTGATCACCCTTGAAAGCCTCTTTGATCAGAATGATCGAGCACTTTCTCACATGATTAAGGTCAATGAAAAGCAGTATCAAGATTTAGAGCTTGAACCTGGAAAAGCAATAAAAGTTGGAACCGATTGCACTTCGGAAGAAATAGAATAGATCCAGACTCTGTGCAGGAAGTATCCCGACATAATTGCTTGGTCTTATCAAGACCTCAGGGGATACAATCGACAGCTGATTCAACATACGATTGAATTACAGGAGGGAGTCAAACCCTTTCGACAAAAGCAAAGGCCGGTTAACCCAAAGATCGAGGTCCTGATGAAGGCCGAACTCCTGAAAATGCTCGAGGCGAAGATAATTTATCCCATCAAGCATTCTTCTTGGGTAGCGAACCTAGTCCCCATCAAAAAAAAGAACGGAGATATACGGTTATGCGTGGACTTTCGCAACCTGAACCAGGCTTCTCTCAAGGACCACTATCCTCTTCCGCAAATCGATCAAATTTTGCACTCGGTGGCTGGGGCTCAACGCTTCTCCCTGCTCGATGGTTTCTCAGGGTACAATCAGATCTGGGTCAGGAATGAAGACCAACATAAAACAACGTTCACCACCAAGTGGGGGACATTTGCTTACCAGCGAATGCCATTTGGCCTTTCGAATGCTGGTGCTACTTTCCAGAGGGTGATGGATCTAGCTTTTGGTGAGCTTCTGAATAAGGTTATCATCATCTATCTAGATGACATGACCATTTTCTCCCGAAGAAGGGAGGATCACCCTGTACACCTACAACAAATTTTCGAAAAATATCGAGAGTTTGGCATCTCAATCAATCCAAAGAAGTCCATATTCGTAGTCAGCGAAGGAAAGTTGTTGGGACATGCGATATCATAAAAGGGCCTCACTGTAGATCCCGATAGAGCCGAGGCTCTAACGAAGCTCCCACTCCCAGTAGACAAGAAAGGACTTCAATATTTCTTCGGCCAGATCAACTTCGTGAGGAAGTTTGTCCCCGATTTCGCCCAAGTCATCAAGCCGATGTCCAAACTTTTGAAGAAGGGCACCGAATTCCTCTGGACGAAAGAAAGGAAGGAGGCATTCGAAGAGATTAAGGCCCGAATCACTCAGGCACCGGTCCTGATCAACCCTGACTACAGTCGGGATTTTATCCTATATGCCATAGGGGAACCCGAAAGCTATGTTGCGGTCCTGACACAAAAGGGGGAAGACGGTGAAGAGCGTCCCATCGCGTTTTTGAGCCAGGTGATCAATCCCCATGAAGAGAGATACAATTTCATAGAACGTCAGGTGCATGCAGTAATGAAGTCTCTCAGGAAGTTCAAGCAGTTCATCTCCCAAATTCGGGTTACGGTCTTTGTCATTCACCCCGACGTGCACAATTTCATCATCCAAGGAGAATTGGGAAGCAAGAGAGCTGGTTGGGTGAACAAGATATAGGAATTTGACATTGAAATCAAGCCCACAAAACTGGTTCATGGTCGTGCATTGTGTCAAGAACTGGCGAAGAGCGCAGCGGCCGAAGTGACAGAATCTAAATGGGATGACTCGCCAGCTGAAGGATGCTTCGTAAACCAGGAAGAGGATGAAAAGGACTGGGTCAGTGAGATAATCGACTACTTCAACACCGGCAGATGCCCTTCACATCTAAATGCTTCACAGCGAAGACATTTTAGGATACGGTCCTCCCGATATACTTTGCGCCCCGAAGGTCTATTTTTTAGAAACATTGATGGCGTCCTTCTCAAGTGCATAAAATATGATGATAAAAGAAGGGTCCTGGGAGAATTCCATTCAGGATTATCTGGAGGTCACTTCGTGGGAAGAACAACGACACTAAAGATAATCAAGGCGGGTTATTATTGGCCCACACTCTTCGCTGATGCCTTCGCGGTCTGTCGTCGATGTGAGCAGTGTCAGAAGTTTGCCGACCGAAGCAGAAATGCTTCGATGCCTCTCCGACCGATACAAGTTGAATCGCCCTTTCAACAATGGGGGTTGGATTTCATAGGGGTCATATCGCCGAACTCCTCCATGGGACATAAGTTCATCCTGACTGCAACTGACTACTTCACCAGGTGGGCCGAAGCGATCCCTACGAAGCATGCGGACCAAGAGACTGTAATCGCCTTCCTAGAGGGTTTGATCACCAGGTTCGGCATTCCCGAAGCAATTATTATGGACAATGGCCCCAATTTTTTAGGCACCAAAATCAATGATTTCTTCTACAAACATGGGATATATCATAAAGTCTCCTCCAACTACTATCCACAGGGCAATGGATTGGCAGAATCCACCAACAAGACCTTGTTGAGGGTGTTGAGAAAGCTTATAGAGACAAACAAAAGGACTTGGCATCTTCTGCTAGATCGGGCCTTGTGGGCCGATCGAATTTCTATCAAGAAGTCAATCAAGACTTCACCTTATGCCCTGGTCTACGGTAAGGAGGCCATCTTACCCACCCATGTAGAGATCCCTGCATTGCAGCTGTTAGAAGAAGATGGAGTTAGTCCAATGGAAAACATATTAGCTCAGCTATTGCAGCTAGAGGAAGATCACGAGGAAGCCTACCAGAACTTCGCTAAGCATGCTCAGGTCACCCAAGATTGGTTCAAAAGGAAATCATCCGATCGCACGTTCAAGGTGGGAGATCTGGTATGGAAGTGGGACTCCTGGAAGGCCAAGCCTGGGAATCACGACAAGTTGGACGCCTTCTGGGATGGGCCGTTCGAAATTGTAAAGGTAAACTCGGCCAACTCTTTCATCCTCAAAGATGCAGATGGCCAGGTTTTGTCGATCTCTGTCAATGGTCTTCATCTGAAGACTTTTCACCGCTGAGGTAAAACACAATTCCTCTCTTGTAAAAAAAAAAAAAAAATGTGTATATGTACTTTTGTATATAATTTTCATTTGTATATACACCCTGTTTCGAGATTGCAAAAGCCAAGTACTACACTTCAAAATCTCCTTCAGAGGATTTTTGATGCGAAGTATCAGTTGCAAGGAGGTTCGCTATGAAGCACTTTACCCTCAAAAGGTCCGAACCAAAATTCGAACAAAGGCACGAAAAGAGCTTCGCACCCGAAGCATTTCCAGCAGCTACTTCGGGCAGAAGTTTTGCGAAGTAGATTTTAAAAGGGGCTTTTGTGAAGCAGTTTTCAAGAACACAAGCTTCGGTAGGTGGTCCTTGCAAAGCATGGCGAAGGAGGAGTACTTCGGGCCCGAAGTGTCAAAAGGCAGTCCGCACCAAAGGTTCACCGCGAAGCATTTTCAATGTTGTTTTCAACTTCGCCGAACCAACAACGCGCGAGACGGGAGAATTTAAAATGTGCCTCGAAGAACATGCTGACAGCAACTTTGAGAAGAGTTCAAAGCGGATGAATTTAAGGCAAAAGTGCCAGAGCACATCCCGAGGTGATTTGGTTAATGTAAAAAGCTGCATCGAGGTACGAGGTGGCAGTAGTTTGTATTTCATGATTACCAAAGCGCGTGGCCCCATGTACTATGCTGCTGTAGGGCCAATCAAAAGGCAAGGCAACTTCCTCCATCCGAAGCATTAATTTAAATTTGGTAGGTGCCATAAATTGAGTCAGTTACCCTTTTTTGGCTATAAAATGCGAAGCCCTAGCACAAGGGAGGTTAGTTATCCATTGATACGCGCAAGACTAAGAGCCTTTGGTTATTCTACAATTTTCCTGCCCTTTACATCCAAGCCCTTCGCATTGAAACCCTCTGTATCAAGGACTCTGCCACCATCATTTTCAACATGGGGAAGAAAAACTCCAAGGAAAAGGGGAAAGAGCCCGAAGTTGCAGGCCCTGAAAAAACAAAGAAGGGCAAGGAAGAGAAAAAGCGTACTCCAAAGAAGATAAGTCTTACCCCTCGCCCTAAAAAATAGCCAATAGAAGAAGGGGACGACTCGGAGGAGGAGCAGCTTGTAGAACCACCAATTGATGGGTGGGAGAAGATTAGAGACACGCAACTCTCTAAGGGTGTGTCCGACCTCCGACGCACCATAGAGTTTATGACAAGCAGACTCACCCCGGAGAATAAGAGAGCTGCTGCATATTACTCTCAAATTTATTGGTATTTAACCCCGCCTGCTCACCATTGTCCCGAGCTAATCTATGCTATCGTGCAAAATTACCAGCCTGCATCCAGGCAAGTGTTGGACGCTTCGGGTCACAAATTGTTTTCCATCCTGAAGGAAGATGTACAAGCAGCCTTCGCGCCACAGCAAGGTCCGCCCAAGGGCTATTCTGTTCGCAATGTCATCTTAAGCGAACAAATGGAGAGGTTCACCTCTAACAGCTACATATTGAAATTCTTGCGCGAGAATCTCAAGAGCGGGCTATCTTCAAACAAGCTGCCCCAGATGCCCTTACCCTTGGCGGCCTTCAAAAACATCGATATTTTCTCCATCATTGCATGGGTGGCGGGCCTGTCGACAGATGCTTCGGTGCAACCCTGGCAGGTGTCTTTGGCCGAATGTATTTCGAGAGGGGAATTCTATGCCCCCGACGCTTCAAGACCAAACACCAACCCAGTCTTCTTTGACTGGGCGGAATGGGTGGCCCGAACCTTGCACACAAGGCTCACCAGCATGAAGAATTCGGCAACGGGCCAGTACTTCACACCCTGCTCTTTCCTTGTCTGGTTGTTTTTCTACCAGGTTCATAAGCGATTCCCCCATATCGCCATTTCTCCAAGCGGCGAGGATGGAAATCCTCTGCCGGTGTACCAGTGGACTCCCCTCCTATTGAGGACAGAGTCCTATTATTCTTTTAACCAACAATTTTTGGGACCCGCTATGCATTTGTTGAAGGGTTCTTGCCCTCGGGTCCCCCTCAGTTTGAGAGATAGAGTGGTGCAAGAAAAAAAGGGAGATGTTTTCCAATTGACACAGGGCCTAGTGATTCGCCTGTTCGGTTTCATAGGGAAGCCCTTCCTGTTACCAGTCTACCCCTCCGAATATCAGTTCGCATTGGAAGTCGCTCGACAGAGCGACTCTACAAATTCAGTGTACGGCCACGGCCGAAAATGGGCACATACCTGTGACTTCCCCTTCAGGATGGGTGTAATCAAAGTCTTTGCCCTAAAATAGAACGTTTTCCTGGAGGAAAAGCTTGCCAATTTTGGCCTACTCCAAATTCCTCAACAATGGCTCTATGATCCCTTGGGAGTGATGAGGGATCACTTAAAATTCAAGAATTTCCACATCTGCCCCCACCCCAAAATTGTGGAACAAAGGAATAATCCCAATGGGAAAGATCTGGAGTGGCATTTGGAGAGAATGAGGACATTGCCTCCCTGGCATGAGTTCTACCCCATGGAGGTCGAGTTCGACCCTGATCAGTACCCCCTCCCAACTCCAAGCTCCACATTTTGGAGAAAGGCAAAGGATGATTTAAAGGAGGAATTGAAGAATTGGAGCGAGGAAAAGCTTCGGGAGTGGTGGATAATGAGAGTCCATCACCAAAAAATGAACTCTTATGGACTCTTGGCATCAGATAAAGACTTCGTGATTCTTTATGAAACCAATGTTGAAACTTGGAAGTCTATATCCTTTGCAGATTTTGTTCCCCCAGCTACCCCAGGATCAGGCGAAAGCCCAGGAGGAGCTAAAGATGCCTCGAAAGAAGAGGAAGAAGTAGAGGCCGAAGCTACGCCAACGGCACTACCATAGGGACCATCGAAAGGCCATGACACAAGCATCGAAGAGGCAGAGCAACCATTGGAGAGAAAGAAAAGAAAGAGGCAAGAGCAAATTCAAGTGCCTCCGAGCCACCCAAAGTGACCTCGCACGAAGCTCGCAAGTGCTCCTGCCGAACCACCTGCATCAGGCTCGGTCGAAGCAAATGTCGAAGATGCGGGGCCACCAAGTGCTGAGACGGTCCCTGATATAGACGTCATTGATGTGGAGGAGCTCCTCCAACAAGAAGGAGACCCCAAAGTAGAAGTTGTGGAGGTCGGGAGTGTTGAAGCCCAAAAGGAACAAGAGCCAATCACCCAGGATGTCACCACGGCCGCTCTGCCAGGAGGGCACGCAGGTATGCACTCTCTTCCTTTCACCTTGGTCTCTGACACGTCCACTGTGGTCCCGATTGAAGGTCCCCATCAATCTCTCCCTCCCCCACAAGGTCAATCACCCACTCAGGTACTGCCCATTGCCAGTCCAACTCTGCATAGCTCCACTCCACCCGAGTCGTCTGACCAGGACAAGCCTTTTGAAACCACTTCGCCCACCCATGCCATCGTTCCTTCAGTCCTAAGTCAAGGCGAAGGAAGTGTTCCAATGCCGAGCCCCGTAGCCCACTCCCCCATCGCTCACAACATAGTCCCGCTTGCCAAAGCCCCTGCTACACTCGTCTCCGAACCGTCTAGGGAATCATTCCCCGTTAATTCTTTATATTTGTTCACCCCTTTGGCTGGAGATCCAGCCTTTTCTGAATCAGATCTATCTTTAATAAAGGAACGCCCCTTAGCCGAGAAGCTACTCTTAGCTCGACAAAACACAGAGAAAATGCTGAAGGAGGCAAGGAAGAAAAGAGGGCGATCTCTGGCCCAGGTTGAAAAATGCGTTGTCTTCGACTTGAAGGGCGAAAAGTTACATAAGGTGAAAAAGGTCCCTAAGGTCCAGAAGCCTCTGGATGAAATGACTCCAGCTGACTATGATTACCAGGAGAAGACCAAGGACCTGGAGCATTTGAATATAGATAATGAATCCGCATCCATGCATGTCGGGATCGAGACTTTTCGAGCACATGCGAATATTGCCAATCAGCGCAGGTTTGAAGCAGAGAGCGCCAACATCAAGTTGGAGGAAGAGCTGGCTAGAATCCGCTCCGAGCTGGAGGATTCATAGGAGTAGTGTAAGCTAATGAAGAAAGAAACACATGCCCTGAAATAGCAGATACTACAATTGCAGTGTTCGGCTGAGCACCAAGCACAAAAATAGGCCGAGAATGAGCTAAAAGCCAAGGAGCTCGAAAGCAAGATCTTGCAGGCTCAGCAGCAATTGTTCGAAAAAGCAAACCTGGAGTTGTTCGACAGAGGCAGAATCAAGGAAATTCGCTCACACTTGCTCAAAGGTTTCAGATCGCGGGCCTCCAGTGCTCTGTCAACTTTAATCTATGTCACCGAAGCCCAGTGTGCCATTGCTAAGAAAGGGCCAATAGTAGATGAAGTTATCCAAAAAATCAAAAGGTGACTCAAGCTAGCTTTTGAAGTCCAAAGTATTAGATATCAGGACTTGCAGGTTGCTGCTATGAGTCGAACGGCTAGGGATTGGTCTACTGCCCAAGCCACTGTTCGTGCCTTCTTCTCCAAGGTGAAAAAAGCGCAGAAGGCGAAGGACCTCCTAGATATATTTGAGCAGGAGCAGCACACATCAATGGGTTACTTCGAAGACCTTTCTTCCTTAGGTTTCTCGAGTTTCACAGACGATGATGGGAACCTTCTCACCAGGGAAGAACTCAAGCCGGCGTGGCTCCATTTTGAAAGTGACGTCTCAAAAATAGACGAGTGGGAAGAGCCGGTCACAGAAGGACAAGTCACCGACTTCATCCTGAGACACTGCAAAATTGTGGCTTGCCTGAATGACCTAAGTGTAAGAATCAAACATGCTGACATTGGGCAGATTGATCGGTTCCATGTTTTGGTCAAGGCACTCGAAGACCAAGAGCCATTTCAGAAAGGTGTCTGGGCTCACGTCCGCCGAACCATGAGGAAAATCCATGATCATCTTGTCCCATCGCCGTAGCAGGAGGCCACACAGCGAAGGAGGAAGAAGGAGCAGAAGGAGAAGAAGGAGAAGAAGAGAAGGAGCAGAAGAGGAAGAAGAAGGAGCAGAAGAAGGAGGACAAACCATGGAAGCGCCCCCAGAGGTGGAAAAGGGAGAAGGGTCTGGAGGTGACTCTGGCCCAATGGATCAAAGCTGAGGGTTCTTCCATCGAGACGAGCTCGTTGCCCCATGAGCCGCCAAGAATGTTGACAATTTTGTCACATTGCACAATGGGGTAGAAAATTAAAACTTTGTACAGTGTTCTTTGTTGTAAAGTATTTCTTTGTATTTGTAAGTTGCAGCAATTTTAGCTTTCCTTGTCAACCCTTTGTACATAAGATGAAGAAGAAAGAACTTCGTTGTCGAACAAGCTAGGGAAAATAGCTTCGCCAAAAAATGAAGAGAAGTATGAAAAGAGCTTCGGGCCCGAAGTTCCTCAAAAAACTACTTCGGGCGAAAAGGTTGCGAAGCAGCGTTGCCAAAATAGAAATTCTTGCAAGGCATAAAGAAGAGCTTCGCACCCGAAGCATTTCTAGAAACTACTTCGGGCAAAAGTTTCACGAAGTAGAATCCAAGCAGCATTTCGAAAGAACAGCTTCATCGAAGAAAGACCGCGGACCGAATTAGCTAAGGCAAGAAAACTACTTCGGGCCCGAAGCATTTCAAAAGGTAGCTCGGCGAGTTTTTGCGAAGAGTTTTCGCCAAGGAAAAAATGCGAAGGAAGAAGAATGAAAACTACTTCGGGCCCGAAGCATTTCAAAAGGCTACTTCGGGAAAAGGTTTTGCGAAGCAGAATTTGAAGGAGCGCAACACTGAAGACACTTCGCCAAAAAGCCGCCGACGCATCCACTTCGGACCCTAGCGCCAGTGAACCATTTCTACTTCGCCGAAGGTCATTGCGAAGCATCTGCTTCGACCATCTTTCATGCGAAGTACTTTCACCCAAAGTAGTGATAGCCATAAAGAATGCAACATCTTTTGAAGGCAATTGCTTCGGCCAAAACCTTCCCGAACCACAGTCTTGAAAGAGGATCGCAGTGAAGCATTTCTCCAAGGCATCAACGAAGTAATTTTGTCGACGAAGCGGCGAGGAATGAAGAAGCCCATTTTGCGAAGGAAATATACTTCGGCACTCACGCCCCCCGAAGCAGTTTTGCGAAGCTCCATTTTGTGAAGTACAAATCAAGGAGGAAGTTATTGCTTCGGCACAAGTCCATTGCGAAGCAAATTTGCAAATGAACATCTTGCGAAGCGCTTCAAGGGCACGCATTCCAAGCCGAGTATTTTCCCGAGGTGATCAATTGCCTCATAAATGTATTTTTACGTGCCCGATAAGACCGCTGCTCATTTTTGGCAATTGGAAATGAAGTATCAGTTCCAGAAGGAGAGCCCGACAAGCATGGTAGTCACTCGAGCACCGCACCCAAAAGCCGAGGACGCTCAGGCGGCCCATTAATGCGTATTTCCCCGGTTGACCCGATCGCAACTATTAATTTTGGCAAAGGATATGAAAGCTCAGTCACGAGGACCGCGGAGGGCCAACTTCTCAGCTTCCAAGGATGTACTTCGCCATTCTATGTAATAATGACTCAGAGGGTCGGGTCCTCTATAAAAACCCAGGCATTGTAATGAAATAGGGGGGAACTATCTGCTAGAAAGCTGTTGTAACTTGATGTCCTGCGATTAATACTAAAGAGCTTTGGGCTCAATTTCTCTCTTTTATGCTGCCTTTTGTGCTTGATTCTTTTGTCTTTCTTCATTTGTATACTGAGACTCTGAATCCTGAATCCGGTGTGCGATTGGGGACTGTACCCTGAAACTCGCCTGAAGGATACATAGGAGAGGAAAAACGCTATATTGGTTTTCTTTTATGTTGCCTGGTGGGTTGTGGTTTCTGTTACATTCACTTGTCCTAATCGTCTTTACTCTGAACCCTAAATTTCGATGAAAGGGAGAAGGAGAATCCCTATGAGCTCACCCAGAGGATACATAGGAAGGTTAATGTGGCATTTCTTTCATTTATTCTTGGTGTTCCTTGCTGCTATTCAAGTTGTCAGTTAGTGATCGTGCTTCCTATTCTCTCCCACCTTAAATCATCGATCTCTCTTCCCTTACCCCTTTTTTATTTCTTTCTCTAACCCTAACTCCTTTTATCTCTTTCCTGCACCCTTATCTCAAAACACCAAAGTAGTTTAGCATAGGAGCCGGCCTTTCTCCGAAGATTGGCATGAGGGGCATCTCTTCCCTTCGGCCTTTCAATGTTGGTCCAGGTCTAGGGTGCATACATTTACCCAAAATCCTTTCCTAGGCAGATTTGATGACCAACAGGAACCTTGTATAAGCTATTGGGAAGCACTATAACAAATGAGTGCAATAGCTCAACTATTCCTGAGGCTGAATAAAAAAAAAGTTCAACACTCTGGCATCAAAGGATGGGACATATTGGAGAAAAGGTACTACATACCCTGTACACAAAAGGTATGGTTCAAGGTATCCCTAATTGCTCAATGGTTTTTTATTTCTGTGAACATTGTATTTATGGCAAGTAGAATCGTGTGAGTTTCCCATATGGTGCTACAAGATCAAAAGGGATATTAGATCTGATTCATAGTGATATATTTGGTCCTATTCCTATTCCATACCTTGGAAAATCATGGTACTATGCTTCTTTTATTGATGAATTTTCAAGATATGCATGGATTTATTTTCTTAAAAGTAAATCTAAAGTGTTTGATAAGTTTAGAGAATTTAAAGCACTTGTTGAAAATCAAACTGGGAAAAATATTAAGGTGTTGAGGTCTGATAATGGAGGAGAGTATTGTTCAAATAAATTTGAGGATTTTTGTAAGCAATGTGGTATTGCAAGACATAAGACTACTCCATATACACCTCAAAAAAATGGAGTTGCTGAGAGGTTGAACAGATCATTGATGGAAAATGCTAGAAGTATGCTCAATGGTGTTGGTATAGCATAGGAATTATGGGCAGAGGTAGTGAATGCAACATGTTACTTGCAAAATTGATCTCCTACATCAGTATTTCCAGATCAAACTCCATTTGAAGCATGGTTTGATAAGAAACCCTCTCTTTCACATCTTAGAATTTTTGGCTGTGATGCATACATGCATATTCCAAAAGATAAAATAAGTAAGCTTGATAACAAGGTTGTTAAATTTATCTTTATTGGTTATAAATATGGTGTTAAAGGATATAACTTTGGAATCTAGAAACTAAAAGTACAGTTTACAGTAGAGATGTAGTGTTTAGAGAAATGAAAAGTGATCACAGGAAGGAAGTAATAGAAGAAGAACCTAAAAATATATAATTTGATCTCATGGAAGAAGAATCCCACTCATCAGAAGAGGATGAACTAGAGGTTTATACACCTATGGTAAGGAGATCAACACAAGAAAGAAGGCAACCTGAAAATTATAGTCCATCTACTTTTCCTTCTTTCGTTGTTTTATATATTACTGATGAAGATTTTAGAATAGTTAGAGAAGTTGTTAATTATAAATAGGTAAACCTTTGGGAAAGAGCAATGAATGAGGAAATTATGGCCCTAAAAAATAACAAGACATGGGATCTAGTAAAATTACCTGGTGGAAGAAAAGCAATAGGTTGCAAATGGATTTTCAAGAAGTAGAATGTTGAAGGTAAAGTGGAGAAATATAAAGCTCGACTGGTTGCTAAAGGATATTATCAGGTAGAGGGAATTGATTATGGTGAAGTATTTTCCCCTGTTGCAAAGCTTACCTCAATAAGATTTCTTTTATCTATGGCTACTGCATTTGATCTTGAAATAGAGCAAATGGATGTAAAAACTGCATTCCTTCATGGAGATTTGGAGGAAGAAATATATATGAGACAACCTGAAGGATTAATTTTTTAAGGAAATGAGGATTTTGTATGTAAGTTAAAGAAATGTTTGTATGGACTGAAATAGTCACCTAGAATGTGGTATCAAAAATTTGATACTTATATTTTAGAACTTTATTTTGTTCGTAGCAATGTTGATCGATGTGTATACTCAAATAAAATTGACAATAAAATTGTCATTATAGTTTTGTATGTTGATGATATGTTACTAATTAGAAACAGTAAGGAAATAATCAAGGAAGTGAAGTCTCAGTTAGCCTCATAGTTTGACATGAAATATCTTGGCCCTACAATGAAGAACACAAGCTTATACTAAGAGGGGGGGTGAATAGTATAAGACCACTTTTTACTTTTCTTCTCAAATCAATATTATGTAGTGTATAGACAATAATATCAATAGTAGTAATAAAAGCAATGCATAAAATACCACACACAATAGAGACACAAATTTAACGTGGTTCACCCAATGTGGGCTACCTCCATAGAGAAAATATTTCTTCTAAATATTTCTCAAATGATCTCTTGGGAATCCTTCCCAAATGACAATGTTTATGGACCTCGGTCCAAAGGAGATTTTGATCCTCTAATATCAAGTTCATGTACCTCTTCCATAGGAGAAATATTTCCCCTTCTGCTCTGGCTAGTGATATTCTAGAAGACTTTGTCTCTATGCTACTCTGATTGGTGGATATCTCTCCACTTGAAGACTTCTCACTCAGATCTTATCTTCAATTGTCCTGGTTGCTGGATCTCTATCCACTAATACTCTGTCCTCTATACTCTATCACCTCCAAATATCTATATCAAGACTGTACCAAACACAATACAGTCGATCTAGCACAGTTCTGCTCAATCTCTTGCACTAAACACAATACAGTCGGTCTAGTACAATTTTTATCAATAGGTTCACTTAGGACCTGCTCAAACATGCTCAACGGGTTCACACAAAACCTATCCAAATCTACTCAATAGGTTCACATAGAAATTTTCTAAATCTGCTCAACAAATTCTCTCTAGGACTTGCTCAAATCTGCTCAATAAGTCCTATTTTTTTTTTATTTGTGGAAAACATCCCAAAAGGGATGCCACTTTCGGGTAAGACCCAAGGAGGCAGGGGTATCCATTCCACAAAAAATGCCCAGGACTCGGACCTGGCCTACCACCTTTGACATACTCAAGGAGCAAACAAACACACAAAACCAATTTAAAAATAAGTAAATAACAACAAAAATAATAAAATAAAATAAAAAACATGCTCCTTGAGTGTGTCAAAAACAAAAGCACAACCAAACACGCACAATAAGATAAAAGAAACCACAACACAAACCACATAGAAAAACACAAGAACCACATAACAAAACACAAACAAGACAAAAACAACAGAACACTACAAAGACATAACCCAAAAAAAACATGAAAAATAAACACAACCAAAACCTAAAAAATAAAAAAATAAAATAAAAATAAAAATAAAAAACAACCAACAACAGACAATAAACAAAAACAAAAAACATAGAAAACACTCACACATAAAAACATGAAATAACACAAACAAAGAGAAACCCAAGAACAAGAACGAAAAAAACACAAGAACAATAACAAAAAACATAAAAAAAAAAAAAAAACAACAAAAACACAAGAACAACAAAAAACAACACAAAGAACACAAAAACAAAACAAAACAAAAGAACCCACCCACCTTAAAAAACTAAACAAAAAAAAAAAAAAAAAAAATTGAACAAAACAATGACCTATCTAGACCAGAAGACTATTAAGGCAAGAATCAACAGAGGAAACAAAATAAAGAATAGAATGAGCTAGGGAACTAAAAAAACTGAATGAACCAAAGAGAAGCAAAAAAAAAAAAACAAGAAGAAACTAGGTACCTTCAGAACTGGAGCCATCCAAAGAAATGATAGAAAGAAGAGCTTCCCTAATTTGAGAAGCCCACCATATAGGAGGGTGGCCATAACAAGTAAGATCACCTTTGTCCAAAGCCCAATTAGCTAAAGCATCAACACTCTTGTTTTGATCTCTGACCACATGATTGTAATCAACTTTCAAAAATCCCATCTGGATTAACTGAATCTTCTCAATAATTCTTTTTATTCTCCAATCCACCTTATGATTCTTAGAAGGAGTCTTCAAGAGATTAATCATAAGTTGAGAGTCAGACTCAACTAACACCTTTTCCCATCCAACCTTAGTAGCCTCCTGAAGGCCTCTGAGGATACCATACCCCTCAGCAAGGTTATTGGAAAGAATACCCAAATTCTCAGCAAAAGTAAAAACTAGGGAGCCATCTGAAAGTCTACCAATTCCTCCCACACTGGCTTTTCCAGGGTTCCCTCTAGAGGCTCCATCAGTATTGACTTTTCCAAAATCCTTAGGAGGAGGTTGCCAATTTCTAGTCCTATCCATCTTACTAATACTCACATTCCCTTTAAGTTGGTTGCCCTTAGAAGATTTAATCTTCAATCTTTGCATCACTTGATCCCATATTTGGTGGGAGTTTTGGGGGTGATTAAGGAGTTGATGGACTGATTCAACTAAGTTGGCTATGGTCTTTTGCCAAATATAGTGAATATCCTTCCTATCTTGATTAAAAATTTGGTTGTTCCTTTCATTCCAAATATTCCAAAGAAGAATGGTAGAACCCATCCAAACTAACTGCCTAATAAAATGATCAACACCCTCTTGATTAGGCCAATCCCTCCAAAGTTGTTCAAAAGTAAAAAAATTGGACCACTGTAAGCCAAGTAAAGTGGCCATTCTCCTCCATAGCTCAGAGGCTAAAGTACACTCAATAAAAATATGGTTGATATTTTCTACATTCTCTTCACACATTTCACATCTAAAAGGGCCATGAAAACCACGCTTCATAAGTTGCTCACCGAGTAAGCACCCTACGATGCAATAAAAGCCAATTAAAGAACCTCACCTTAGGCCAGAGCTTTTGAGCCCACAATCGAGAAAATATGTCAGAAGAATGGTTGGGATTATTATGGCATAAGGTCAAATAACCTTGAGCAACTGAATACTCACCCTTAGTAGTGTTGTTCCATCCAAAACAATCTTTTTCATGGGACCAAGAGAGGGATCTCATATGAAGGATGCCTTGGATATCTTGTCTTTGCCTTTCTAGGATTTGAATAGGCCAGTCCTCAATAGGGATCCAATATCTACCAACCTTTGAATTACCAGTATGGTACCGATAGTAATTAGCCACCTTTATCCAATTAGCTCGGTGAAGCTCCTCCATCCAAGGCCTCCAATCGAGAAACTGAGTTATCAAAGGCTTGTGACCATCCCAAGAATCTATCCAAAAATTTGCATGTTGACCATTATGAATGATCCAAAATAATTTTTTCTTTATCAAATCCTCACCAGTCTTAAGAACTGCTAAAATGGGAGAACCTTTGGTAGGAAGTTGATAGCGAACAAGGTCTTCAGGACTTTTGTTCTCAGCATATTTAGCATGAAGATTATTGGCCCAAAGAGCATTGGGGTTATGCAACATCCTCCAATATAATTTAGCAGCTAAAGCTTTGTTGTTATTAATTGAAGACCGGAATCCTAACCCCCCTTCACTCTTAGGAAGACATAAAGTATCCCATTTCACCAAGGCCCATTTTCTTTTCTCCTTAGTACCACTCCAAAGGAAACGATGACTGATTTGATCCAATTCTCGAAGAACAACCTTTGGGATATTCAAAATGGAAGAAACATAAATAGGAATAGCTTGAAGGACTGATTTTACCAAGGTGATTCTACCCCCAGAAGAAAGCCACTTGTTGGTCCACTTTCCAATTTTCTTCTTGACTTTGTCCAACAACCAATTCCAATCTTTATTTTTTTGCCTTTGAATATTTATGGGAATACCTAAATAAGTGATTGGAAGAGAGGTCTTCTTATATCTTAATTTATCCAAGACCATGGATTCCTGTCTAGCAGAGCAGTGAAAGAAAATAACTTTAGATTTGTCTTCATTGATCAACTACCCATAGCCTTAGAAAAATAGCTAATGATTTGCTTAATATTAGAAGCTTCCTTAACTGTAGCTTTACCTAAAAGAGTAGAGTCATCCACAAATTGAAGATGAGAGATAGGTCTAGCTCCATGAGCAATGGTAACTCCCTCAAGGGTTTTGTTTTCCCTCTTTTTGGTTATAGTCCTACCCAAGCATTCAACAAGAATGATGAATAAATAAGGGGATAGCGGGTCACCTTGCCTAATACCTCTGGAAGCTGGGAAAGACTGAGAAGGCCTGCCATTGATAAGAACTAAGTAGGAAACTAAAGAGATACATCCCATAATCCAATCCATCCAATCCTTAGAGAAACCAAATTGCCTCAAAACTTTGATAAGGAAGTGCCAATCCACTCTGTCATAAGCTTTGGATAAGTCTAACCGAATGAACATGGAAGGAGAATTTTGCATATCCATGGAATGGATGGCTTCCTGAGCAAGAACTATCTCATCTACTATTTGACGTCCTTCCACATAACCCCCTTGCTCTAGGGAAATAATCTTATGCAAAAGAGGCTTCAACCTTTCTGCCATGATTTTAGTAATGATTTTGAGAAGAACATTACATAAAGCAATAGGTCTAAAAGCTGAGATATGATCAACCTCTTGAGCTTTTGGAACAAGAGTAATATAAGTTTTATTGATAACCTTCAAAATTTCTTTGGCTTTCCTGGCTTCTTCCACCACCTCTAATAAATCAACATGAAGGATATCCCAGAACTCTTGGTAGAACTCAATGGGAAAACCATCAGGACCTGGGGTTTTCCCTTTTTGCATTTTAAAAACTACTTGTTGAAGCTCATTGATAGTAACAGGAGCAGTCAAAATAGAGTTCTCCTCAGAAGTGATAAGAGAAGGGATTGCTTGAAGAACATTTTGTTGTGAAGCTGAGTCAAGAGGAGTAGCAACAAAAATATTGGAAAAGTAATCAACAACAATAGAGTTCATGCCATCCCAAGTATAAACAACATCTCCAGAATCTGATTTTAAGGAAGAAATAAAGTTGTGAGATCTTCGAGCTAGAAGAGATTTGTGGAAGAAATTTGTGTTTCGATCTCCTTCTTTGAGCCATTGAATTCTAGATTTTTGCTTCCATAAGATTTCTTCTCTTTTTTCCCATTCCTCAAGCTGAGTTGTGAGTTTAATTTCATCTGCACTTCTCTTCTCTATGAGGCCATCTAAATGGATTTTCTTATTCAAATTTTCAATATGAGCAATAACTTCATGTTTTTTTTATGAACATCCCCAAACTCTTTCCAGTTCCAAGTCTTGATTTTGGATTTAATGTATTGCAGTATTTTGGCAAAATAGAACATCTTAGTCCCATGCCTAGGTTTACCTTCCTTCCACCATTGTTGCACATGAGGTCTGAAGGAAATGTCTCTAAGCCACATTAATTGAAAATGAAAAGGAGAGAAACTCACATTGGTTTTCCACATTTCCACCATGACTGGCCAATGATCCGAACCAACATTATTAAGAGTCTTCACTTTAGGAATGTGACCATGGATTAAGAAATTTTTAGAGAGCAAAAACCTATCCAATCTCTCCATTATACAAGCTAAGCCTTGCCTTCTATTAGACCAAGTCATAAGGCCATTATCTGGTTGGATATCCACAAGATGGAGGTTTGCAATATATTCGCTCATGAGGTCAGTGCTTTTGTCCAAATTTCTATTTCCCCCCTTTTCTCATCCAGAGAGAGGATGGTATTGAAATCTCCTCCGATCAAGATCCAAGATTTAGGAAAATGAGAGATAATATGAGTAATATCCTTCCACTGTCTTCTTTTTTCCTCCAAAGAAGTCGGAGCATAAACAGTAATGCAGAGCATAATCTGGTTGGAATGTCTACTTTGAATAGCTATAGCCAACAAACCCCAACTGCCAACCATATGGTGAATAACTACCTCTTTTGGGTCCCAAAGACAAGCAATGCCACCCGAAGTCCCTTGGGAACTGAGGGAAACCACTTTTCTAGCTGGCCAAATTTTACTGGCAATTAAGTCCATATCCTCCATTGACATCTTTGTTTCTTGAAGGAAAACAAGATGTGGATGATTTATCTGAATCATTCTTCTAATTTCATTTTGTTTTGAAAGACTCCCTTTGAGTCCTCTAATATTCCAAGTGATGATCTTCATTAATACCAGGGCTAAAAAATTTGGGAAGGGCATTAATCTTACCTTCCTCTACAAGCTTTTCACCTTCTTTTACCATATGATATTGATTGGTCTTGCGACCTACTTTTTGATTAGAATCCATCTTCAATTTTTTTCTCCTATTTCTTGACTTATTCCAATTGAATCTGAGATGGCTTCTAACCTTGAAGAATGCTCGTACACAGCCAAAATTTTACTAGATGGTTCAACGGAGTCTATATTGGGACCTGCATTATTTGAAGTTTTGACATTTGAAATATTGTTTTTCTTGTGTAAATTTTCTCCTTTTTTTTTGTTGAAAACCTTTGATTTGTTGGTTTGTCTCTCGAGTTCTTCCCTTCATATTTAAATTGTGTTTCTAAGATTTTAGTTTCCATTATTTCCTCTTCCTCACTTGGGACATCATTTGTGGAAAGGATTTCAAACATATTAGCAGATGACTTTGATTGATCCTTCATAACTGGTTTTTTCTGAGTGTTCTTCTTCTTAGGTATTTGGAAACCTGCTGAGTTTATATCTTCTTTCTTTTGATCAGGAATTTTATTTGGGCAAGCACTGGCCAAATGACCATATTCATGGCAAATTCTACAATGAAAAGGAATGTTCTCATAGTCCACTACTTGCTCCCAAGTGTCTTCCCCAAATTGTAATGTGATATTTTTAGGTAGGGGTTTGTCAAAATCCATTAAAACACAAATCCGAGCATAAATAATATGTTCAAAATTTTGAGTACAATCAGCAGTCATCATAAAAGTTCCTAAAGAGTTTCCAATTGAAGAAAAAATAGTAGGATTCCAAAATTCAATAGGGAGGCCAAAGAGTCTAACCCACACGGGAGCTATAGAAGGCATCTCTTCTTCGGATTTAAATTTAGTATGCCAGGGCTTCATGAAAAGCCCTGCCCTTCCAAAAAACCAAGGACCCCCTTGAAAATTTTTCTCTCTATCTTCATTATTAGCAAATAAAACAAGAAAATAACCATTTGGATAAATAGATATTTGTAACTCACCTTTAGTTTTCCAGCTTTTTGTAGCCCAGACTTTGAAAGCAGATAGACTCGGACGAAAACCCACGAACCGACAAATTAGTCCTCTTTTTTCCAAATCTTCAATGCCAGTCTGAATGTTACCCATATCAAGCTTAACAATAGGAGTTCCATCAGCTGCTTTAAGACATCCTGACTCCATTTTCCTGGGATCAATCTTAGGCATTCTTAGAGGTTTATGGGAAGCCCTAATATTGATATTAGCATTGGGCTGAGGTTGTCCACCATGAAGGGCATCCCTAAAATTCATTTTTGGGATTGAGTCTTCAAAATTCTTACCCTTGATAGGGGTTTTCATAGTAGAATTATTTTGTGGGTGCACCTTAGCACCAGATTCACTTGAGATATGAGCCATTTTTTGATCAACTGCTTGAAACTTGTTTCGTGATCTCTTTAATCCTTGCCCTAGACGTCGTGGAAAGGTATGGTTTTCACTTTTCTTTTGTGCAGCAAATTGGAAGCCGTTGTCACTCAAGTTCATAGTATGATCTATTGAAAGACAAATTTCTAACCCATATTGTATCCCCTGCAACATTTCCTGCTAAAATATTGAGCATAAACCACAAAAATATTGGCCTCTAGGGCCCGAAGGCCCTAAAAACCAACCTCTGGAGCTGCTTGCACTCAACCCAGATGAAACCCTCGCATAGCCGCTTGCCAAATATCTCGTTCACACATAGGGATGTGCTAGGATCTGTGTTGCTCCAAATGATATGAAAATTGGTGGAGACGTTCTAGGGTTTTTCAGGCATCTACCCTCAAAATTTTAGCTCAATCCGAGTCCGGATGAGTGAGATATGGCCAAAACGAGTTCGGAAGTTTGGGCAGTCCTACGAAAAACGTCTCTCAATAAGTCCTCTCTTGGACTTGCTCAAATATGCTGAATAAGTCTTCTCTTGGAATTGCTCAAATCTTCTCAATAAGTCCTCTCTTGGACTTTCTCAAATATTCTCAATAAGTCCTCTCTTGGACTTGCTCAAATATGTTTAGCAAGCTTTCACAAAAGCTTAACTCAAAACAGTCCACAAGCCTTGTCAAAGACTTGTCTCAAATCTACTTAACAACCTCACACAGAACTTGTTCAATCTCATAGAATCATAAAGAGAATTTTTAGAGACTCAATATGTTCTATACTCAAAGTACAATCAATATCTCAATTCAATCTCATAGAAGCATAAAGAGAATTGTTAGAGACTCTATATGTTCTATACTCAAATCCCAATCTCAACTTAATAGAAGCATAAAGAGAATTGTTAGAGACTAAATATGTCCTATTCTTAAATCTCAATCTCAACTCAAATAAATTTCATAGAAGCATAAAGAGAATTTTTAGAGACTCTATATGTTCTTTTCTCAAATCCCAATATCAACTCAATAGAAGCATAAAGAGAATTGTTAGAGACTCAATATGTCCTATTCTTCAATCTCAATCTCAACTCAAATCAGAATATAGAATAGTTTGTTTTATGGAACTTGAAAAACCATTTCACACATCCACTTGAATAGGCTTAACCAACTCAACTCAACCAATCACATCAAGGAACAACCCTTTCTCACAAAACCTAGTTCAAGCATGTATTAACCAACTCAAAATATTTCCAACAATGCTTTATCTCAAGTCTCACATAACAATGATACTCATGTTATTTTCTAGATCATGTTCAAGTTCATTTCATCATTAATGGGCTTCAACAACAATGCTAATGAAATAAGGTTTAAATACAACTCACAAATCAGAAAACCTTGAAGCATTCAACCAACCATATTCACAAAGAAAACTTCAATTAATCCTTTTCACTCCAATGATATTTCAGAAATCAACCACCACAAACCATCAATAGGAGAATGTGCCCATACCTTTTTGATGCCAATAAGTTATCCACAAAATCTGCCACGCTTAATCACAACTTTCCTTTTTAATATTAATAAGGGTTAGTGGTCTTTTAAATAATCACAATAAAAGCATAACTTAATTTACACCCTTTTCACTCCAACTTCATAGACACATCCACCAAAGTCTATTTTAATAAAAACCCTTATTAATAATAACCCACAATAAATCTCTCAAAATCACTTTAACAACAACTCCTTATTTCTCCTAAAATCAATTCTCCATTTCCATCAAAATAAAACATAAATGAAATATGTTTTTGCAATAATAATCACAGCCCTAATAATTAAATTTAATTCCCATTAAATACCTTATAACTCCAAACTTTAGGGCTAATAAAAATTATTAAAGGCAAAAATGTAAATACCTCTCAAGGGGATTCGAACCCCTGTCTACCACACACCACGAGCATCTTAGCCACGGCTAAGATTCCAACCGAGCCAAAGCACTGGTTGAAAAGCAAAGACCAAAAGGGCCTTTAATCTTCCTCCGCTTACCGCAAAGGACAAAGTGCCAAAGCACTTCCCACATGCTACCATCAAGGGGATTCGATCCCTGATATTTGTGATGCCCATAGTCTTAGAAAAATTGATATGCCAATGTACCACGCCTCATACCACGTTTGAGATTTCCAAATCGCTACGCTTTCTTTGCTGCTTCCTTTTCAACAATTCGCACGAGCTCTTTTGAATTCCAAGGCAATTAACACACGAGAGCAAGGATGATTATTTGGTTTAATTGCCACCCCTTTATATAGTGTTTAATAGCACCTTGAAGACGTCGGCAGAAATATTAAAATTGTATTTACATGATGACGTCGGCGGGAAACTTTCCATTTAAATTTTAATTTTAATTTTAAATAATTAAAATTTAAACCAAACATTAAAACTCAAATAACTCCATCATCGGGGCACATTTTTCGACGAAACGAAAGCCCAATGTGGGTTTTAAGAAAAAGCTAAATCAAATTTTCTATCCATAGTTTTAAATAAAACATTTTATTTTCCCTTCCTTGGTTTTCACAAAAACCCTTCATAGATCCTTTTGACATTTATTGCTGTATTGACATCAATGACAACATTTCATCTTAGGGACTCAAAATGTCCAACAATCTCCCCCTTTTTCATTGATGGCAACCCAAATCCTTTTACTAAATTTTGACCTTATTTTCTACTCCCCCTAGGGCTTTGCTTCCCCTATCTCAATGCTCTCTTAGATATCAAATCTCTCCTCATATCCAAGAACTCTCCCCCTTTGACATCAATGGCAAAGGGTCACCTTTGGGGCTCGGGGCTAAGAATTAAGTCTCTTATTTTAGCCCCTCCCCCACCTCCACATGAGGTGGTTAATTTTGGGGTGGGATTATTTCTACTCCCTAAAAGCACTGTTCTCTGCATTTGTCTTTTTCTTTTTCTTTTTGATGAATTCTTTCACTATTTCTTTTCGAATCATCATCCTTGTTCATGTTCCTATTATTGTTCTCATCCATGTTCCTGTTCTTGTACCTGTTCTTGTTCTCATTCTTGTTTTCATCTATGTTCATGTTCTTGTACCTATTCTTGTTCTCATTCTTTTTTGATTCTCTATTCCTTCACATCTTCTTGTTTCTGTTCATGTTCATGTTCCTGTTTCTATTCATATTCTTCTTCTTGTTCATGTTCATATTCTTGTTCATGTTCATGTTCATATTCTTGTTCCTGTTCATACCTATTTTTGGAATATTTTCTCTACACCATCTTGCTATGTGATCATCATTATTGCACTTATAACACTTAATGTTATTATTCCTTGGATGTGCAATAGTCGTAGGGTTTCTCCTGGTGAAGCCATATCCTCTTCTATCATGAATTCTACAATTTATTGCCTTATGATAAAAAACATTACATGAATAACAATATCCTTGGAAAAGTTGTTCTCTTCCATATACCTCTCTTTCATGTGTCCTGCACTGTGAAGCCATGTGCCCAAACCTGTGACATGAGAAGCATCTCCCATTGAAGCTTCCTTGCCTAGACCTCATTGGTCTCCTATTCTGATTTTTGTTCCATCTATATCTTCTTTGCCCATTGTCCTTGTTGGACCCACTACAATCTGACTCATCCTTAGGAGTTTCACTTTCACTTACATCTGAGAATCCCTCTTTTGAAGTATCTTCTTTTGATGTTATTTCTTCTTCTTCAAGACTTGAAGTAGACTTTGCCTTTTCCTGTTTCTTTCCAAAACCTAGACCTATTGAACATGATGTTCTTTTTTGTCCATGAATGAACTTATCCAAGTTCTTAGAGCTATTTTTTAAACTCTTCATCTTGATTTTGGAGTCTTGTAAATATTTCTTTAGAGTAGCCACTTCTTGTGCTAACTTCTCACATTCCAATATTTTTGCTTCTAATTTTTCTCTGAAATTACTTGCCTTGGCCTTTGACTTATCTAAGTCCTCTATGAGCAATAATGTTTCTTCATCACATTTTTAAAATTGAATTTCAATCTTAGAGTGTTGTTTTCTTACCTTCTGCACTGTGTCAAGAGCATAGATAAGTTCACCTTTGAGATCATAACCATTCTCTATTGAGTAGTTCTCTATTTTTTTGCCTTTGTCCATATCATTTATTTCTTTTGACTTGCTTTCTATAGGATAACTCAATTATTTATCTCGTAAAGCCATTAGAAGATTATCATTTGATCTATCAAGTGCATCTTCAAAATCATCATCACTAAAACTATAACCATATCTTGTGCAATCATCTTCAAGATGTCCAAATTTACCACATCTAAAACACTTGAGAATAACTTGAGTCTTTTTCTTAACTTGATATTTTTCCTTAACCATGAACAAGACTTCATCTCTATCATTGTATGAAAAGCTAGCATCACTATCAATTTGGTACTTACTTGGATTATCTGCATAGTAGCTTCTCTTTTGCCTTTGGAAGAACTTATTCCCTTGCCTATTTTGTCCATCCCTATTTTTATTTTGGTACCTGCAATTTTTATATTCCATGTACCTGTGATCCTATTTTTTTCATCATTGTTGATCTTTTTCTCTTTGCATTCTATTGCAAAATGTCCAAAATTTCCACAATTAAAGCATTTGATAGATCTCATATCTATTGGTCTTTTGAACCCTTTATCTCTTCTACCATAGTTAGCTTCTTCATCACTAGAAGATTCATTTCTTGATTCTGTCTTCTTACCCTTTTTCTTATTTTCCACTTTGAATGCAACTTCTTTTAAAGAAATAAGATCTTTTGTTCTTATATCAAAAGTTATAAGCATACCAAACAAAGAATTTCTTGTTAGATTATCACTATCAATTGATGTTTCTATGGTAGAAACGTTTTCACTATACCTTTTTGGAAGAGTCCTCAAGATCTTGTCACAAGCATAAAATTCATCAACCTTCATTCCAAGACCTTTCATCTCATGTATAAGTTCATCAACCTTGTTGAGATAGTCATGAATGCTTTCATCATCCCTCATTCTTAGATTCTCAAATTCTCCTTTGAGATTTCTGATATTTTGCTTTCTTGACACTTTTATCTCCTTCATATATGATTTGCAAGAGTTCCCATATAGCTTTTGCTATTTTGCATTCCATCACCTTCATATATTTTGATCTATGTAATCCTCTTATAATTTTATTCATAGCTCTTGAATTTTTATGCATGAGAAACCTACCTTCCTTATCTGTAGGAGGATTAATTTTTGAATTATACCCAAATTCCACTACATCCCAAACTTCATTGCCAAGTGCCATCAGGTGAAATCTCATCAGCACACACCAATATAGGAAGTCACTTTCATCAAAGACTGGTACTGTATTATTGAAGGCCTCATTCTTTTGATCCTTTTGATCCATTGTGTTCTTAGACCGCTTTTCATTCAAGTTGTCAAAATCTTCTGAGTAAACCTAATCTGATATCAATTGAAGAACACAAGCTTATACTGAGAGGGGGATGAACAGTATAAGACCACTTTTTACTTTTCTTATCAAATCAATATTATGCAGTGTATAGATAGCAGTATCAATAGCAGTAATCCAAGCAATGCAAAAAACACCACACACAATAGAGACATAGATTTAACATGGTTCACCCAATGTGTGCTACCTCCACAAAGAAAATATTTCTTCTAAATATTTCTCAAATGATCTCTTGAGAATCCTTCCCAAATTACAATTTTTATGGACCTCGGTCTAAAGTATATGTTGATCCCCTAATATCAATTTCATGGATATCTTCCAGAGTATAACTCTTTCCCATTCTGCTTTGGCTAGTGATCTTCTATAAGACTTTATCTCTATGCTACTCTGACTGGTGGATCTCTCTCCACTTGAAGAATTCTCACTCAGATCTTGTCTTTAATTGTCCTGGCTGCTGGATATCTATCCACTGAGACTTTATCCTCTATAATCTATCACCTCCAAAGCTCTGTCTCAATACTGTACCAAACATAGTTCAGTCGGTCTAGCACAGTTCTGCTCAATCTCTTGCACTAAACATAATACAATCGGTCTAGTACAATTTTACTCAATAGGTTCACTTAGATACTGCTCAAATTTGCTCAATAGATTCACACAAAACCTTTCCAAATTTTCTCAATAGGTTAACACAAAACTTTTCTAAATCTGCTCAACAAATCCTCTCTAGGACTTGCTCAAATCTGCTCAATAAGTCCTCTCTTGGACTTGCTCAAATCTTCTCAATAAGTCTTCTCTTGGACTTGCTCAAATCTACTCAATAAGTCCTCTCTTGGACTTTCTCAAATATGCTCAATAAGTCCTCTCTTGGACTTGCTCAAATATGTTTAGCAAGAGTTCACAAAATATTAACTCAAAATACTCCATAATCCTTCTCAAAGACTTGTCTCAAATCTGCTTAACAAGATCACATAGAACTTGTTCAATCTCTTAGAATCATAAAGAGAATTGTTAGAGACACAATATGTTCTATACTCAAATTACAATCAATATCTCAATTCAATATAATAGAAGCATAAAGAGAATTTTTAGAGACTCTATATGTTCTATACTCAAATCCCAATCTCAACTTAATAGAAGCATAAAGAGAATTGTTAGATACTCAATATGTCCTATTCTTAAATATCAATCTCAAATCAAATCAATCTCATAGAAGCATAAATAGAATTTTTAGAGACTCTATATGTTCTATACTCAAATCCCAATCTCAACTCAATAGAAGCATAAGGAGAATTGTTAGAGACTCAATATGTCCTATTCTTCAATCTCAATCTCAACTCAAATCAGAATATAGAATAGTTTTTTTTATGGAACTTTAACAACCGTTTCAAACATCCACTTGACTAGGCTTAACCAACTCAACTCAACCAATCACATCAAAGAACAACCCTTTCTCACAAACCCTAGTTCAATCATGTATCCACCAACTCAAAATATTTCCAACAATGCTTTATCTCAAGTCTCACATAACAATGATACTCATGTTATTTTCTAGATCATGTTCAAGTTCATTTCATCATCAATGGGCTTCAACAACAATGCTAATGAAACAAGGTTTAAATACAACTCAAAAATCAGAAAACTTTGAAGCATTCAACCAACCATATTCACAAAGAAAACTTCAATTAACCATTTTCGCTCCAATGATATTTTTGAAATCAACCACCACAAACAAACAATAGGAGAATGTGCCCATACCTTTTTTATTCCAATAAGTTATCCAAAAAATCTTCCACACTTAATCACAACTTTTCTTTTCAATATTAATAAGGGTTAGTGGTCTTTTAAATAATCACAATAAAAGCATAACTTAATTTACACCCTTTTCACTCCAACTTCATAAACACATCCACCA
Organism: Wollemia nobilis; assembly: GCA_028583015.1. NCBI lineage: Eukaryota > Viridiplantae > Streptophyta > Pinopsida > Araucariales > Araucariaceae > Wollemia > Wollemia nobilis. Next base: position 332,185 of record JAQPPZ010003302.1, on the reverse strand, counting down.
AAGTCTATTTTAATAAAAACCCTTATTAAGAATAACCCACAATAAATCTCTCAAAATCACTTTAACAACAACTCCTTATTTCTCCTAAAATCAATTCTCCATTTCCATAAAAATAAAACATAAATCAAATATGCTTTTGCAATAATAATCACAACCCTAATGATTAAATTTAATTCCCATTAAATACCTTATAACTCTAAAATTTAGGGCTAATAAAAATTATTAAAGGAAAAAACGTAAATACCTCTCAAGAGGATTCGAACCCCCGTCCGCCACACACCACGAGCATCTTAGCCATGACTAATATTCCAACTGAGCCAAAGCGCTCGTTGAAAATAAAAGGCCAAAAAGGCATTTAATCTTCCTCTGCCTAAAATAAAGGATAAAGCGCCAAAGCGCTTCCCACACGCTGTCGTCAAGGGGATTCGATCCTTGATATTTGAGCTGCCCACAATCTTAGTAAAATTGATACGCCAATGCACCACACGTCATACCACATTTGAGATTTCCAAATCGCTGCGCTTTCTTCATTGCTTCCTTTTCAACAATTCGCACGAGCTCTTTCAAATTCCAAGGTAATTAACACAAGAGAGCAAGGATGATTATTTGGTTTAATTTCCACCCCTTTATATAGTGTTTAATAACACTTTGAAGACATTGGCGGAAATATTAAAATTGTATTTGCATGATGACATCGATGGGAAACTTTCCATTTAAATTTGAATTTAAATTTTAAATAATTAAAATTTAAACCAAACATTAATAACTCCATCAACAGGGCACCTTTTTCGATGAAAAAAAATCCCAATGTGGGTTTTAAGAAAAACCTAGATCAAATCTATTGTCCATGTTTTTAAATAAAACCTTTTATTTTCCATGCCTTGGTTTTCACAAAAACCCTTCATAGATCCTTTTGACATTTATTGCTCTATTGACATCAATGACAACATTTCAGCTTAGGGACTCAAAATTTTCAACATACAAATTTTATGTTGGGCATGCAAATAAATAGAGATCGTTCAAACAAAAAATTGTGGCTAAAAAAAAGTATGTTGAGACAGTATTGAAGAGATTCAATATGTAGGATTGCAAACCAGTGAAGGTACCTATTCCATTGGGTGAAAATTATTTGATGAACAATGTCCAAAAATAGAAGAGGTAGAAGAAATGTTCCATGTTCCTTATGCAAATGTTGTAGGGAGTTTAATGTATGTCATGGTGTGTACTAGACTAGATATTGCCCATGCAATGGGAGTTTTGAGCAAATATATGTCTAATATTGGTAAAGAGCATTAAACTACTGTAAAAAGGGTTTTCAAATATTTATGTGGTACATCTATTTTTCAATCTATTACGAAGGTACAGAAAACAAAAACAAATCCTTGGATATAGAAGGTTTTGTTGATGCAAATTGGGCTGGAGATCTTGACAATAGAAGATCTACTAGTGCATATGTATTCAACTTGTTTGGGAGCTATTAGTTGGATGAGCAAAATATAAATTGTTTTTGCTCTTTCAACCACTAAAGTTGAGTACATGGCAACCACTAATGCAAGTAAGGAAGCAATATGGCTACAAAGACTATGTGCTAAAATTGGGTTCTTTCAAGGAGCTATGAAGATAAAATTGTGATAGCCAAAGTGCTATATTTCTGGCAAAGAACCTTGCTTACCATTCAAGAACAAATAATATTGATACAAAGTACCACTTTAGTATGGACATGATTGAACAAAAGAAAGTGTTGCTAGAAAAGTGGATACAAAGGAAAATATTTTAGATGCTTTAACCAAGGCAGTTAGCTCAGAATAGTTCATGTTTTGTACAGTTAAAATGGGTCTGGCAAGACTGGATATTGGAACTAACATTGATTACAACCTTTATGCAAAGTATTCAACAAGTGGGAGAATGTTGGATGTATCTCATCCTTTGTAGAGGAAGTATTGTATGGTAGGCCCCTACTTTCTTGCCCCCTTTTTTTGGAGATATTCTTAGAGCTATTTTTGGAGGTGTTGGAGGGATTCCTATGATTGGTGGGTATGGGTGGTTTTAGCCCATGGTATTGTGCCCATGGTATTCTAATACCACATTATGGTTTAGTTTTGTAAGAGTTTCCTTTATATTGATCATAATGTCCCATTATAGGAAAGGTGAATAACAATAGAAAAGGAGGTGTGGCTCTTGTTTGCTAGACAACCCATATTGAGTGAACCAAAATAAATCTCTTGTGTTCTATGTGCATGTATCTTGTGAGTTGTTATTTTCTTCGAGTTATTTATTTCTACATTATTATTCTAGAATAAGTCTGGCTATAGCTCTTCATAACCAGCAGATATACTGTAGCTTACCTTGTAGACTACGGATCTCAGTCAGGGTACGAGGAGGAGGCATATAAATGATAGCTACTACTTTAGTAGATTCCACTTCAATGCCTTGCCTAGACACTATAAAACCAAACAACTTTCCAGATGTGACCCCAAAAACACATTTAGTTGGTTTAAGATAAAATTTATGTTGTCAAAGCCTTTCAAAGATTCATCTTAGGTCATGGACATGATCCTTTCATTTTAAGTAACAAGCCAAAAGGTCATCGACATAGTCCTAGAGAATATCATGCATCATGTCATGGAAAATTTAAGTCATGGCTCGTTGATAGGTAGCTTTTGCATTTTTGAGACCAAAAGGCATGATCTTCCAGTAGAAGGTACCCCAAGGGGTGGTGAATTTTTTATTGGCCTGGTCCTTAGGAGCAATCATGATTTTATTGTAACCCGAGAAACCATCCATGAGTGAAAGCATTCCATATGTGGCAGTGAAATCTACAATCTAGTCTATGTTGGGAAAATAAAAATCATCCTTGGGACATGCTAAGTTAATGTCTCAAAATTCAGTACATACTATAATTTTTCCTTCCTTCTTAGCTACGGGAAGGATATTGGAAATCCAATTAGAATAGTTGATGGCTTTTGTAAAACCAATATCAAGGAGTTTCTGGAGCTTCCCCTTGATTGAAAGGGCAACCTTCAGATGCATATTTCAAAGTTTATGCTTAGCAGGCTTAGCACTAGGATTAACTATCAAATGATGCATGACAAGGTATGGATCAAGCCCTAGCATGTTGACATACGACCAAGAAAAAATATCCTGATATTATTTTAATAAATTGGTCAATTACTCCTACTCGTCCATGTTCAAGGCTTTACCTAGCTTAAGGATTCTAGGGGCTTTCTCAAAACCTATGTTCACATATATGGTCTCCACAATAATAATGGACAACTCGTACTCAAGATAAGGTTGGGTAGGAATTTTTAGAATTAAAGTGCATTATGCCTCTATTTTGACACTTGTCATTTATCATATAGGCCTCCTGCCTATATATGTAACACTTTTTGTATCAATATATATCTTATAAGTTTTTATATATTCATGGTGGATCTAGTTAGTGACCTACGAGAGGAAACATCCTATGAGGATGGAATAAAAAGGCAACAGACCCAGAAGTGGCTGACCCTGAGGCACCCATGATGACCCTGAACCACTTCCACGGTTTTTTTCCATTGGGTCAGCCATCTAAGTGCCTCAGGGTCATGATGGGTGCCTCAGTGTCAGCCACTTCTGGGTCTATTGCCTCTGTAGGTCATCCTCAAAGGATGTTTCCTCTTGTAGGTCACTGACTAGATCCACCATGAATATCAAATCCCTCCTCATGGTGAACTCAATCTAGAAGGTGTCGGTCTCTGCCAAAAATGCACCTTAATACATAAGAAAAAATGAGCCATGAAATACAATAAAATGAGCCATAGAAGCCAAATATGGAGGAGAAGAAGAAAGAAGAATAGAAAATAATCTTTTGAAGTGTCTTCGTCTATAGTCTTCAGAAGTAGATCTGGAAAAAACTTGGATAGAGTCTAGGGTGTCTATGTTTGTAGTCCCTAGAATAAGTGTCCTTATGGTAGTCACCTCATCTTACCGAAATGCATGGGTAACCAGCCACTGCATCCACCAAGTAGAAAGAGGATAATACTAGATACTAGGTTCACTTACAATTGCCTTGGGAGTGTCGGGTACAACCGAGAGTGCACTCCAAGGTAGAAAAACTTTGAGGCTAAAAAACTCAATTGAAATAGCCTCAGAATTACAAATGGACACCACCAATGTGTCTGTCTTGAAAAAATCTTTCCAACGACTATAAACATGGCTATAGTCGGATCTCAATAAGTCTTTCATCCATGGGAAAAACAACAGTAACCTCACTAAGCAGCAAATACCCCTCACAATGTGTCAGCATCGCTTTCTAGCAGAATAAAAAACATATCAATTTACCCTCGTAGGGGAATTACATGGGCCATCTAGGCCTTCCACTCTTAATTTTTTATTTGGAAAGAACATTAAACAATGCTCATGAATACAATAAAAAATGTCATGTAGGTCTTCCACTTCCACTCTCCATGTGGAAAAAGAAAAGGGCCAATAAGGCCATCTTATCGGCCAATAAAGAACTTTACCGTGATTTCAAAATTTTCCCTCCAAGAGAAATCTCATTGGGAAACATGTGAATCTTTCACTTTTACTGCCCATGTGGAACAATAATGAAAAACTGTAATAAAATGTGAACAGATTTCATTATTCAGCAACAGGTTAAATAATACAGCAATGCCGGGAATAGACACCGGCTGAACTGAACTCTGTTATAGCAGTTGTAACAGTGAACTAAATAATGAATAGAGACAAATAGAATAAGTATGCTAACATCCCCATTTATTACATTATTTGGGTAATGTAATAACTAATAGCTATACTAGACTACTAACATCCCCTTACATTATTTTGCAATACAAAGTGATCTACGAAACAATTCAAGTTTGACACGTCCAAGTGCCTTAGTGAAAATGTCTACAACTTGAGCATCGGTGGGAATGTGTTGAAGCTGAATTCGATGCTTTGGAACTTCATATCGAATGAAATGACCTTGTGTGTCAATGTGCTTTGTTCTTTCATGATGGACTGGATTCTTGACGAGGTTCAGAACACCCTAATTGTCGCAAAACAAGTGTATTGGAGATTTTGATGGATGGCCCATACTTGTCAGAATGCGATGCAACCATATCACTTCACACACAGCTTTACGTGCGGCACGATACTATACCTCTGTTGATGAAATAGCAACCACCTATTGCTTCTTGCTGTGCCAAGAGACAGGATCGGATCCCAAATGAAAAATGTATCCAAAAGTTGACTTGCGATCATCAAATGATCCGGCATAGTCGGAGTCCGTGTATCCTTGCAAGAAGAATTTGTTGTTCCTCTTGTATTCTAGGCCATATTCCATAGTACCACGAACATAGTGAAGAACACGTTTTGCTGCTTTCCAATGAGTGGTATTAGGCTCCTGCATGAACCTCGAAAGATAGTTGACAGTAAATACGAGATCTGGCCTAGTATTGGTCAGATATATGAGACTCCCAATCAACTGTCGATTGAGAGTACCATCTACCTGAGGTGAATCATCATATCACGATAACTGAAGTCCATTCTCCATCGGAGTCATGTGATATTTTTCTAGCAATGTCTTGGCATATTTTTTCTGAGACACTTTGATGGAGTGCTCCTTCTGGCTGAATTCCAGACCAAGACAGTAATGGAGAAGTCCGAGATCTGTCATCTCAAAATATTTGCACAAGTTTCTTTTGACAAGTAGAGATCATAGTTTCTGAACTCCCTGTAATGAGTAGATCATCCACATAGAGTACAAGCAACACTATCTCAGAACCCTGTTTCTTGAAATAGAGGTTTGCATCTGACGGACATCTCTTAAATCCATGTTGCATAAGGTGATTGTCCATTTTTATATACCAAGCTCGAGGAGCTTGTTTCAGACCATACAAGGATTTGACCAATTTGCAAACCTTCTCGCTCTTGGCCTTCCACTTCAAATCCTTCAGGTTGAGTCATGTAGACTTCTTCTTGGAGATCACCATTTAGAAAGGCACTTTTGACATCCATCTGGTGAACTTTCCACCCATATTATGCTGCCATAGCACACATAACCCAAATTGTGGTCATCCGAGTAGTAGGTGCAAAAGTTTCCTCATAGTCAATGCCTTCCTTTTGAGCATAGCCCTTTGCAACAAGACGGTCCTTATGCTTATCAATTGTTCCATCTGCCTTGTACTTGACTTTATATACCCATTTGCAGCTAATGGGTTTCTTTCCATGCGGCAGATCAACAAGCTTCTAAGTTTTATTTCTCATAAAAGACTCATACTCTGTATCCATAGCGGCCTTCCACTAAGGCTCACTAAGAGCATCTTGCACTGATGCAGGTTCAAGATCATCTATGGTAGACATGAACGCCCTGTCATCATCAATATCCATATCCTCTACTTTTGTACTTGGAGTTACATAAAGTTCCTCAAAATATTGACAAAGATCATCAACCTCACCAGTTTCTTTGGCTTCTTTTTCCTTTTGAGCCATACTGCGTGTACGAGGTCTATCCAAGTTCAAATTGGGAGGAGTGGATAAATTTGCATCTCTGATTGTATTTGTACACCATTTTGGGTTCTTCTTCGGTGGTGGTGAAGAAGATGTAGAAGGACCTCCTGTCTGTGTTGACGAAGGAATCTTCTCTTCCTTAGATTCCACAATATCTAGGTGTACTTTAGATGTGCTCTGTGATGTGAAAGCTTCATAAAAGACAACATCTCTGCTGATATGAATTTTCTTGGTCAAAGGATCTATCAAACGATATCCTTTAGAGTGCTCATCATACCCAAGAAAAATACATCTCAGTGTTTTCTCATCTAGCTTCTTCCTTTTCTCTTTCGATATGTGCATGAAAGCGTGACATCCAAAAATATGAAGATGAGATATGGAGGGTTTTCGACCACTCCATGCTTCCTGTGGAGTCATTACTTTTAGGGCATTTTTGGGTGCCCTATTCAACAGATATATTGTAGTGGTGACAACTTCTACCCAATATTGTTGCCCAAGAGTAGCTCCTGTGAGCATACAACGAACCATTTCCATGATAGAACGGTTCCTTCTCTCAGAAACTTCATTTTGCTGAGGAGTATAGGCAGTTGTTAACCGTCTCTTGATTCCATGCTTATCTAAGAATGCAGAAAATTCATTAGAGGTAAACTCCCCCCCTCGATCTGAGCGGAGGGTTTTAATAGAAGCTCCTGACTCCTTCTCAACGGATTTCTTGAACTGCTGGAAGAATGCGAAAGCTTCAAATTTTAGTTGGAGAAAGAAAACCCACATCTTTCGTGAGTAGTCATCTATGAATAACTAAAAGTACCTCTTCCCTCCACAACTGTTGGGTGTGAAAGGACCGCACAGATCGGTGTGAATTAACTCTAGAGGTTTTCATGCTCTTGTTGAGCTCTTCTCAAATGGTACTCTATCTTTGCTTTCTTGCCAAGCAGTCAGAGCACACTAGCAATGTGGCAGAAAGGGAAGGAAGACCCTTTACCATCTCATACTTACTGAGCTCAAGTAAGTAGCCAGAACTAAGATGCCCATATCTCTTGTGCCATAGTGAATTTGCCTCCTTGGTAGAGACAATCATGGAAACATGTGGAGTAGAGATAGCATCTAGGGTAAATAAGCCATGCTTATATGAAGCTGTTGCAATCTGCTTACCCTTCCTGGTAATAGTACAACACTTCTTTCCATTCTCAACATGAAAGTTGACAACCATATTTCTATCTAGGATTTGTGTGACTGACAACAAATTGTTAGCCAATCCCGAAACATAGAGGACTTTGTCAATCTGACACTTGCCATCAGGAAGAGTGACTGAAATTGTACCCTCTCCCTGAAACTTGTAGGTTTTATCATTAGCAATTGTGATAGGTTTGCCCTCTTTGGCCACAAATGATTCAAACCATGATCTGTCGCCAGTAATATGTTTGCTAGCTCTAGAATCGACATACCAGACAAGATCCCTCTATGTGGAATCTGTGGTAGTCATGAGCACCTTGTGTGCCCATTCAGAATCTGAGTCAAATTCTTCAACAACAACATTCACCTGGGGTTGCTTGTTTTTATTTTGTGGTTTGTTTTGGCCTTTCTGCTTGTTCTTATGCCAACACCTGTTGGTGTCATGGTTGTATTTCTCACAGATCTTGCACCACCTCTTCTTCTGTTGAGGTTGTTTGCCTTTTCCTTTCGTATCTTGTTGATAATTTCCTCCTTTCTAAAAGTTGCCTCATTTTTTCCCATTACCTTTCTTCCTAGAACCTTGTCTATTGGTGTATAGGGCTGTATTGGAAGAATCATCCTTGTGAAGTTGGCGTGCCTCTTGTTGTTGAAGCAGATTGACCAACTCGATGTAGGTAATTTGTCATTGAGACACCTGGATGGAGGTTATCAACATATCAAATGAATAAGGTAAAGCTCTCATCACAAGTGAAATGAGAAGCTTTTCGTCCACAGTATCTCCCAAAGAATTCAATTTCTCTTTCAATTCAGACACTCTGCACAGAAAGAGTTCAACTGTTTCACCCTGTCTCAAACTCAGGTTATGAAGTTGTTGTTGAAGATGAAGAATGGTGGAGTCATTATTTCCCTCATATATGGTTCTAAGGGCATCCCATGCCTCTTTACCACTTGCTTTGTCAGCTATATGAGGTTGCACTTCATCTGAAACAACAAACAAAATGAGCACCTTTGCTCGACTATCTTTCTTGTCAAAAGCTATCTGATCTCGCGGAAGGACTCGTGGATCCTGCTGTTGGTGAAGGCCTAGTTGCTACTCCAGTAACAATATCCCACAAATCTTCCATTTGGAGAATTTCCTTCATCTTATGTTTCCATGGTGTATAATTTGGACCTTTCAATAACTGATGCGGATTAGTCATCAACTTTGCAATAGCGGCCATAGTGAAGGTTCCTTATATCACCAATTGGTCCCCCTTTCGATATACCTTTTGCTAGGCCGTTATACCATACAAAATACCCGCCCTTACATGAGGGAAACTATAGGTATTTAGAAAGATCAACAAAAATCACCCGCCCTTACGTGAGGGAGACTATAGGTGAGTTTTAGAGATCATACGATACGTGGAACATAAGCGGTACTGAAAGGGAATCACCTTGTTGATGACACCTACCATAGAAGATTCTTCTCATGCATGGGGTGTAACTTCCCCTAAACACTATGAAGAATACTTCCTCAGGATTTACGCCTAAACACAAGTGCGATAAAGGGTAGTGGATGGAGTAAAAAAATGCAAAAATGGCTAACTTATCTCTCCCCGACAATTTATAGAGAACAAGCTCAGACGTCGTTGTAGCAGATATATTAGGCGTCAGATACAGTAGCCAAATCACAAAAACTTTACCTGTAAGTGCTGGCCAGAGGTATCACAAATACCGAACGTTGTAGTGCAATAAATTGCACGGATGGGTTTTAATTATTTCGGGGACTTAGGGAGTGTTTTGATTTTAATTTTTAATGTTATAGTGCAAAAATGAAATATGCAACATACAACAAAAAAAATGCCCATAGGAATAACCCACAAGGTGTCGGTCACAGCCGAAAATGCACCTTTTACAATTCGCCAAATTGCTTTTTCAGAAAATTACTCACATTCCCCCTTTGATTTTTTGAAAAAAATATCCCCCCTTAAAAAAAACTCTTTAACAAAGCATTTTAATAATTATTATACATTTAAAAAAAGTATGTTGAGACAGTATTGAAGAGATTCAATATGTAGGATTGCAAACCAGTGAAGGTACCTATTCCATTGGGTGAAAATTATCTGATGAACAATGTCCAAAAATAGAAGAGGTAGAAGAAATGTTCCATGTTCCTTATGCAAATGTTGTAGGGAGTTTAATGTATGTCATGGTGTGTACTAGACTAGATATTGCCCATGCAATGGGAGTTTTGAGCAAATATATGTCTAATATTGGTAAAGAGCATTAAACTACTGTAAAAAGGGTTTTCAAATATTTATGTGGTACATCTATTTTTCAATCTATTACGAAGGTACAGAAAACAAAAACAAATCCTTGGATATAGAAGGTTTTGTTGATGCAAATTGGGCTGGAGATCTTGACAATAGAAGATCTACTAGTGCATATGTATTCAACTTGTTTGGGAGCTATTAGTTGGATGAGCAAAATATAAATTGTTTTTTCTCTTTCAACCACTGAAGTTGAGTACATGGCAACCGCTAATGCAAGTAAGGAAGCAATATGGCTACAAAGACTATGTGCTAAAATTGGGTTCTTTCAAGGAGCTATGAAGATAAAATTGTGATAGCCAAAGTGCTATATTTCTGGCAAAGAACCTTGCTTACCATTCAAGAACAAATAATATTGATACAAAGTACCACTTTAGTATGGACATGATTGAGCACGAAGAAAGCGTTGCTAGAAAAGTGGATACAAAGGAAAATCTTTTAGATGCTTTAACCAAGGCAGTTAGCTCAGAATAGTTCATGTTTTGTACAGTTAAAATGGGTCTGGCAAGACTGGATATTGGAACTAACATTGATTACAACCTTTATGCAAAGTATTCAACAAGTGGGAGGATGTTGGATGTATCTCATCCTTTGTAGAAGAAGTATTGTATGGTAGGCCCCTACTTTCTTGTCCCCTTTTTCTGGAGATATTCTTAGAGCTATTTTTGGAGGTGTTGGAGGGATTCCTATGATTGGTGGGTATGGGTGGTTTTAGCCCATGGTATTGTGCCCATGGTATTCTAATACCACATTATGGTTTAGTTTTGTAAGAGTTTCCTTTATATTGATCATAATGTCCCATTATAGGAAATGTGAATAACAATAGAAAAGGAGGTGTGGCTCTTGTTTGCTAGACAACCCATATTGAGTGAACCAAAATAAATCTCTTGTGTTCTATGTGCATGTATCTTGTGAGTTGTTATTTTCTTCTGAGTTATTTATTTCTACATTATTATTCTAGAATAAGTCTGGCTATAGCTCTTCATAACCAGCAGATATACTGTAGCTTACCTTGAAGACTACGGATCTCAGTCAGGGTACGAGGAGGAGGCATATAAATGATAGCTACTACTTTAGTAGATTCCACTTCAATGCCTTGCCTAGACACTATAAAACCAAACAACTTTCCAGATGTGACCCCAAAAACACATTTAGTTGGTTTAAGATAAAATTTATATTGTCAAAGCCTTTCAAATATTCATCTTAGGTCATGGACATGATCCTTTCATTTTAAGTAACAAGCCAAAAGGTCATCCACATAGTCCTAGAGAATATCATGCATCATGTCATGGAAAATTTAATTCATGGCTCGTTGATAGGTAGCTTTTGCATTTTTGAGACCAAAATGCATGATCTTCCAGTAGAAGGTACCCCAAGGGGTGGTGAATTTTTTCTTGGCCTGGTCCTTAGGAGCAATCATGATTTTATTGTAACCCGAGAAACCATCCATGAGTGAAAGCATTCCATATGTGGCAGTGAAATCTACAATCTAGTCTATGTTGGGAAAAGAAAAATCATCCTTGGGACATGCTAAATTAATGTCTCAATATTTTAATCACATTCCCCCTTTTATTTTTTGAAAAAAATATCCCCCCTTAAAAAAAACTCTTTAACAAAGCATTTTAATAATTATTATACATTTAAAGTTAAAATAAATAATTTTAATTTATATAGTTTTTAAAAACTTATAAAAAAATAAATCAAAATTAAATTTTAATTTATAAAGTTTTTAAAAAACTATAAAAAAAATAAACTAAAATTAAATATTTTAACTAAAAAATAATAATTAAATAAAACCTTTGAAAAAAAAATTTATACCTTAGGGGGGAGTCGGCGGGATTTGAACCCCCGACCTACAGGCTCCCAGAGCCTTACCGCACAGCTCACTGCCAAGTGAGCTAGCGGGCTGATCCGAAGGGATCAGTGGAGCCCTCCTTTTTCAACTCTGGTTGTGCCTCCTCCTCTCTGCAACCCGAGCCCACTGTGGCTGCCTCCTACGCGTCGCGGCTCGCTGGTCTCGCAGGCGGTCTCTTTTTTTTTTTTAAATTCGCTGGCCTGCTTTCCCGTCTGCGTCACGATGCGCGCATTTCATGCTGCATCTGTGCGTCAGGGGGGGGCAGGGGGGAGGGCTGGGCACTCCCTCGTGCGCAATACGCACATCCACGGGGGGGGGCTACGTAGGGCCCGCGACGGCACTGCGTCCTCCAACGCGCAAGGCCCACGTCGGCCCTGCGTCCTCCAACGCGTAGGGCGCGCTACATCCAATACGAACGTGGCACCGCTACGTCCTCTAGCGGATGCACTACGTGTGCACTGCATCCAATGTAGACGTGGCACCGCTGCGTCCTCCAGCGGACGTGCACAGCACGTGCTGTGTCCAACGTGGACGTGGCAGCGCTGGGGATGCAGCTTCCTACGTCTCACGGGGATGCTGTGTCCTACGCGAAATATATATATATATATATATATTATATTTAATCTCAATTAATCACGATTGCGTGATTAAAAAATTATTCACACTCAGAAAAAAGAACGCAGCAGCCTTCTCCCAGCTGAAAACGCAGCAACCTCCAGCCTTTCCCTGCAAAAAAAATCCGAAGCTGGCTCTGATGCCATGTAATAAAATGTGAACAGATTTCATTATTTAGCAACAGGTTAAATAATACAGCAATGTCGGGAATAGAAACCGGTTGAACTGAACTCTGTTATAGCAGTTGTAACAGTGAACTAAATAATGAATAGAGACAAATAGAATAAGTACGCTAACAAAAACTAGTGCCCCTATGATTTGAAAAACTTTTAATTAAGGCCATTGGCCATATATATATATATATATATATATATATATATATATATATATATATATATATATATTAATAAAGGCCCTCCCACTTGTCTTTGCAATACCACATGCTATTTTAATATCAATCACATAATATTTAAAAAAATTGGGGTTTCCCAAATGTATGTGAAAGGACCTCAACAAATCCCATAATTCTTAAAAAAGAAGAAGAAATGGTACACCTCACGAGTGCGGCACTCCACCTGATGACCTGCCCCGCCAAGGAAATCGATATTACACACAGAGAGGAAGTTGCATGCAAAAAATGCACTTGATCCCATCATCAAACAGCTTAAGGACTTCATTTTTCATGGACGTCATTGCGTCATCGCCTGGCCCCACACCTCTGTCCTCTTCGTCATCATTATGCTAGTTTTGTTGCTGGCAGAAGCTCCTCCGCTCATGAGTTTCTGCCTCCTCTGGGCCTTCTGCTTGTTGGTAAGAGTCTCGTTCGCCTGAATAGCCCTGATTCGACTCAAAAAATCTTTCCCATCCCCGATGCTGGCAGGCGTAGATCTGATGGCAGTAACATTCTTTCTCAGAAGCAAACAATTGGGGCAAAATCAGTACCAATATGTCTGGGATGATTCATGATAATGACCTGGGATGTGGATTTGACTGCCTCCTTTGTTGGGTCATTTTTAGAATTAGATGCCACATATTCTCACTTGATATCCTTAACAACAATGTTTTTCACATTGAATCCAACATTGTCACCTGGCAATGCCTCTTGCAGAGCTTCATGGTTATGAGCGAAAGGCTGCTTTTTTTTTTTTTTTCTAGACAAATAGAACATTATCAATTTTTCTTATACCAGATTCTTCATTTGGACAGACTATGTTGCCAAAAGATAATACAGGGCTCCTAAGCTTCTCCATCAGTAGAACTGCGATCCACTCAGCAACAAGGAACATGGCAGCGAGGGCATTACGAATGAAGCAGACGACAACAATAATAATAACAACAATATCCACATGTCAAATAAGGTTCTCAGAATGTTTGGATTCGACGTACGACAACTATTACTCAGACTAAACAACAATCAATGACATAATAAACTCTAGTTTATTTAAAAAGTTCTCCAAACTGGTAGTAGCTCCTCCATGCAAAAACTCAATGAACTCCTCCTTTACTGCTGGTGAGTACGCCAAATCCAGCGACTGCACGATGATACAATCTCACCGCTATCACATTGGTGCTAAACATAGAACAAAAGATCAGTGACATTGCATTACTCCCATGGGACCATTCCAGATAATAGTTTTTGTTTTGTCTAATACATCACTAAATGTCTTGATTGAGTCCGGTCCAATATCAAGACCCATCCACACATCTGGAATACTGCCACAAGGAATGATCTTGATGTTTGCATCAGGAGCAAATTTATCTGCAATTACTACATCTGTTGGCAACATCACTACAACAACTCTGACGGGATATTTGATGAAATTAGTCTCCGCGAAATGGGTGAATGAGTTGAAGTTTGCATGCTAAGCAAACGGATCTAACCAAGCTAACTCAGTTGATTTCGAGTCTTCCCGACTTCCATTTAGTGCCACAGATTTTTAAAATCCTTGGATTTCCATGAAATCTGGTAATGAATGAAACTAGGTTGTTGGCAATTTTGGGTTTGAGATCCTAGCTTCTTGTCTATGAATTTTCATTGATGTCAAAAGGAAATGGCATTAATGTTAAGAGGATGTGTTGGCTTCAAAGGTGGAAGATTCCAAGAGAATCTTTTTAAGAGAATCCGGAGAGATTCCATTGGATATGGTTTTTATTAAAACCAATGGAGGTTCTATTTATTATTTATTTAATTATTATTTAAAACCCTTCAAGGTTTTAATTAATTAATTATTTAATTAATTAATGGAGAAATTATTTTTAATTTATTAAAAATACTTAAAGGTTTTTAAACCTTTTTTTATTCTTAATTTATTAAAATTATTTAAGGGTTTTTAAACCCTTTTTGAAAAGACTTTTGATTAATTTCGAAATGGTCTTTATTTTCGCCGACATCAAGGTGTCTTCGAAGAGACTATTTATTCTCCAACTCCTAATGTTGGAAGGCTAATGAATTCAAAAATTCCCTGAATGTAATTTGCGGTGTTTGTGCTCTGTATTCGCTGCGATCGAAGGAAGACTTAGAAGCACGTGCGGTTGAAAAGTTTGGGAGTTTTTTTGAGGGTGAAGTGGAGGGAAGTTCACTTGTGAACTTCGTAGCCCGCGTGGGCTAGTGGCAGCGAAGGCTACTGTTGGGCGCTGCATTGGCAGAGGTCACCGTTTTGAGTCTCGTGGGGGTGCTTTGCTAGAGTAACACACGTTTTTATTAAAACGTCTTTATGCCATGAAATTCAAAGTTTCTTGGATAGCGATTTATAAGGTGTGATTAAAGTTTATGAGTTTTGGCTTTTGTGATTAGCATTGAATAAAAGCTTAGGAGAAATAAGGGCATATTTCTTTGGATGTATTTTTAAGATTATTCTTTGCTATGCTAAAATTAAATATGGAGGTATAAGGTGTGAGTCTGTGATTGTTGATTTATTGGCATGTTATGGTGGTTGTGTTTAAAGAAGTGGAGCTAAAAGGTGTAATAAAGGAAGTTTATATTATTGCTCATTTCTTTTTATTCTAACCCTAACTTGGTTGGAATTTTGAGAGTTGTGTGTGGTGACAGCTTGAAGGTTCAATTATCTTCTACTCCAATAAGGTATGGGCACATTCTTCTTATGAGTATGATTGGTGTATGTTTTCTGAAATAAGGTTGGAGTGAAAAGGTATTCTACTAGATATCCTTTGGCTAGGTGTAAATCCTATTTTCTAGTTTGTTGAAGACTACTTATGCATTATTATCCTTAAGGAGAGTTTTTGGTGAATGCATAATTTTTGGTTTGAGATAGTGGAAGCTTTGTGCACTAGGGTTTATATTTGTGAGTCTAGCTACTTGCATTGAGTTGGTGGAACCCTTGGTTGGTCTGTTTTGAGTTTGATGGTTGAGTTGCTGCCATAGAGGTTGTTTGATCAAGTTAATGCTTTACTTGATTCATGATATTGGGCTTACTCCATTGAGTTGATTTGAGAAAGTTATTCTTTGCATTTTGTGATATTGTGTTGGTGGCTATTTTGTTCAAATATCTTTGGAGGGAAAAGGATTTCTACTTGTTTCCTTTTCTTGTGATGATTGGTTGAATGCTTCAAGGTTGATGTTGAGTTGAATGGTGTTGGTTGACTAAACCTTGTTTGATGAGCATTGTTGTTAAAACCCTAATTGATGGTGAAAAGAACATGAGTATCATTGTTATGTGATTCTTTGCATAGTTGGCAATTGTTGGGGTTTCATGTTCTTGAAAGAAAACATTCTATTCTATCCATTTCAAATATTGAGTTGAGTTTTCAGATTTGAGATTGAGATTGAGCTAAGTTGATTTGAGTTGAGTTTTGAGATTGGGATTTGAGTATAGAACATATTGAGTCTCTAACAATTCTCTTTATGCTTCTATGAGTTTGACAAATCACATTAGGTCTCTAACAATTCACTTTGTGATTTCATACTAAGAAAGTTTTTCTTGGTGAGCTTACTGAGCAGTTTTGGACAGGTTTCGGTGGGAACTTGTGAGCAGTTTTTTTGGACAGGTTCTAGTGAGGACTTGTGAGCTGATTTGGATAGGTCCTAGCAGAGGACTTGTATGCTGATTTTGATAGGTCCTAGCAGAGGACTTGAGGACAGAGTTGCATTGGTTCTATGAGAAGAACCTGAGGATAGATTTGGAAAGTCTTTGAGAAGGCTTGTATGCAAAGTGTAGACACCAAAACAACACCAATCCGATTAAGTGACTACAAACATTGATCGCATTGACATACACAACTTTCAGGGCAGCCCTCAGAGGTCAAACAGTGGTCCTGGCCACTTACACAGCAGTTTAGAAGGTCGAAAAAAGAACAAAGCAAAACCTTAACAAAGTCCTCAAAGTCAAGCCTTAACAAAGCCTTGCTAAAACCTTCATCAAAGTCTTCAAGCCTTGCCAAAACCTTCATCGAAAGCAAAGTCTTTAAAAGCAAACAAGCCTCAACAAAAAGGGAACCTAGCCTTAGACGTCGCGAAATCGCGACGTCGCAAAATCGTGACGTCGCGATTTTGCACGTCGTGAAATCGCGACACCTTTGGCCCCGAGGGGAGCCTCGGCCAAAGGTGTCACGATATCGTGACACCTTTGGCCCCGAGGCTACCCTCGGCCAAAGGTGTCACGAAATCGCGACACCTTTGGCCCCGAGGGGAGCCTCGGCCAAAGGTGTCACGATATCGCGACACCTTTGTCCCTGAGGCTCCCTCGGCCAAAGGTGTCATGATATCGCGACACCTTTGGCCTCGAGGCTACCCTCGGCCAAAGGTGTCACGATATCGCGACACCTTTGGCCCCGAGGGAGCCTCGGCCAAAGGTGTCGCGATATCGCGACACCTTTGGCCTCGAGGCTCCCCTCGGCCAAAGGTGTCGCGATATCGCGACACCTTTGGCCCCGAGGGGAGCCTCGGCCAAAGGTGTCACGATATCGCGCGTCGCGATATCGCGACACCTTTGGCCCCAAGGGGAGGCTCTGCCGAAGTGTCGCGATATCGCGACATCGCGATATCGTGACACTTCGGCACTTTACGTTTAAAAGGCATACTTACGATAATCAAAGGCAGACTTTGACGTGGCCGCCGCATCCAAAGAATGACTGCCACATGGCACCCTTACGTGCCCCTCTCCAAAGAGACCCCGTGGATCTGTAGAATGACGGACTTTAATGAGACAAGCAGTTTCGAAACAAATCCGATTCAAGGCCACGCCTCATAACTTCCGATGTCGCATCGAGCCATGTCTCATAATGGCCTGATAAAGATCAAATCTGAGCGGCCCTTGCGGATTTAGGGTTTTGACATTAATGCTCTAAGAGGCGAAAACCTCTATAAAAACTAGCTCGATGCGAAGTAAAAAAGGAGGAAGCATTTTCTGAAACATCACGAAGTGCTGCAAAACCAGAGGCTCATTTACAGTCTTTTCGAACGCATTCATCCGAACCTTCAATCCCGACATTGGATTACATTAATCCATCAATTCGATGACAACTCTTTCCTTTTGAGATTTTGAGCCAATTCTTAGTGGATTGGCGCTGAGATCAAGCTTTAACGGGGGCGGCCCGCTTGGGCATCCCACGCACGTTTTTAGTTAATTTAATATATGTTGTTTTCAAGATATAACAATAGTTTACGTTTTATGCTGTCGAATACATGCTGTTTTCGAATACATTATAACAACAGTTTGCGTTTTCATGTTCGGATATATATATATATCTTTCCATCAACATGTAAAAGTTGTAGGTCTTCATAGAGTTATTTCATTCACGCATTCGATAAACCTTTTACATGCATTTTCCATTGCTTCCTAAAGACAAACGTTCTACCTTCTTGTTGCAGGTGCTATTAACAGTTTACTGTTTCTTTTGCAGGAAGAACAGCAGCAAGCAAGGACTCATCACCGCAAGCGGCGGCAACACTGCAGCCCGCCCATTTTACATGTGGGCATGCGGAAGGAGATCACTGTTCATCTGTTGTAACCGAGAACACGTAACTAAAGAGACATATTGTAACCGAGCGGAATTACATTAATAAGAAGGGTTGTGCTCCTGTTTTTAATCTAATTCTATCCATGTTATTTTATGCATCAATTTAGTTCTATTTTTATTGCATCTTTAATATTGTTTTCCATTCCGAAATCTCATGCTTTCAGTGGCGATCACGGTGGGACCCGAGCCCACAGTTTTTATTTTTAGGTTAAGTGACTGATCTAAAATTGCTTTTTTTCTACAGGTACGGTATTCGTCTCTGCAAGTGACGATTACAGAGTGCTATTCGTCTCACCCCGGGACGAATAAACTATTCGTCTCACCCGAAAACGATTACTGTTCTGGTATTCGTCTCACTCTGGGACGAATAAGCTATTCGTCTCACCCTGAGACGATTGTCGTTCTAGTATTCGCCTCACCCAGGGACGAGTGCAGTTCTGTGCAATTTTTCAGAGTGAATCAGAGACATCCTGTTAGGCAGAGAAGAGGTAGGGGTTTTATAGCTTCTGTCAAATTGCTGTTTTTCTATTTTCTGATTTTTTTTAAGGTAGAAAATTTTTTCGTAAATTAAAAAAAAAAAAAAAAAAAAAATCTTTTTAAATTTTTACTTGCTGTTTTCAGTTAGTATTATCTGTCTGGCATAGGGAAAGATTTCTTTTTCAGTTGCCTGTTTCAATTTTTTTGCAAAGTAAAATGAACCCCACACACCACGTGGTATTTTAAACCAAGGCGTTGGTCGTAAAACCCCAACCCTTGAGCAAGACCAAAGGTGGATTCCATTATCACTTTGGCTTGAGATATTGCATCCATTACCTCGATCGCGACTGTTGCTAGACGTAAATCCTGACGAAGGCTGACCGAGTGTAGCTTGGGGTGATTCCCAGCACGCGAGGATAAGTTTTCTATGGTAGGTGTCATAAACAGAGCGATTCCCCTTCCGTACCGCCTATGTTCCACGTACCATCTGCTCTCACGTACCTATAGTCTCCCTCACGTAAGGGCGGGTATATAGAGAGGTTGGTATATCGGTCCGACAATGGTATATTGAAGGGGCGACCATTTATGGGAGTCATATGAGCCAACATTATGCATTTAAACGTTCTTCCAAAATTGCAAAAACAAAACGAAACACCAAAATGCACTAAACCAGTCTAGGACACACTATTTAATCCTTAAAAGAGATAATCACAGTTTTGTGTATGTGTGTGTTTACTTCTGCTTAGTGTAGACAAAAAGACAAATCATCATAAACGAGATAAAATCTGCTTAGATAGTAGCGAAGCATCACAATGGTGTACACTCGTAGCCAAGCCCAATCAAGGGCAGACGCTGCGGAAGGTACACAAAGAGAGGGCGCTAGTCGCCTTCGCTTTAGCCCTGAGGACCTAGCCATACCGTCTTGGCAGTCTGGCCTACAACAAAGTCCACATCAGGCCACTTCAAGAAGGAACTATTGGGAACCTCCTCATTGGAATACACCCATTCAACACAGCCCCTTTCGGGAAGATGGTTCACATGCAGCTCTCAATGTAAGTAGACAACCGCCTCTTGAGGCTAGATTTGAATGGCCACAGCGCGATGAAGCGCTAGAGAGGCATACTATCCATTTGGAGGGGCAACGTGGATATGGCGTCCCTTCTTTACCTCCCATCAGAATAGAAAAACAACATCCAGAGCGCAGGGCTCTTTACACAGGGCAAGCTAACTCCGCCCGCCCCTTTCACACCCATGAAAGGGAGTACGAGGAAGATCATCACATTCCTCGAGAACAACAAACAATGTGGGAACCTTGCGTTTCTGCACCTGCCAGATATCATGATCACACATCGAGGCTAGGGCCTCAAACAAATGTCGCCTACCTCGACAGAGGGAAGCAACCCATTAAAATTTTAGATCATCAAGATCGAGGCAAACACATCAGAGAAACATTTAAGCCTCCTCAGCAAAAGAGGGCAGACCAAATTGACCCGACAATCGCCAGACATGCCGCCCGCCAAGCTCGAATCACGCAGCTTGAGCAAGGTCACCAGGAGTTAGAGTACTTATACCGCTTGAATAAAGAGCGCATGCAGCACGAAGCGGATGAGTTACGCTATAAACTACCTGAGAGGGTGCCAACCCCTCGCACCCACAGAGAAGAACAATATGAGAGGCACAATCCCTGGGTGCAAGACAGGTCTCCGCGACCTCGTCAAGTTTTGCCTCCGAGACCTTATAGACCCGAGAGGGAGGCCACTCCCCGAAACAATGATGGGTACCCCCAACGGGGACTCAATCAAGGTCATAGGTCTCGCCCAGGGACTCCTCAAGAAGTTTATGAGGAGTTCGAACCAGAAATAGAACGGGCCGACACGCCCCATCAAGGCGGGAGGGCTGCCAATCGGCCACCTCCCCATAGGCCTCCAGTCTCCCTTGACCCACAATGAGAGCAAACCAAAGAAGAAGAAATAAAATCTTCCGATGCATACAAAGCGCTATTAGAGCGTTTGGAGTCTGTGGAGATAAAAGCTTCTGGGCATCAAAAGCCCACACTACGTCAACTCCGCAGTCATCCGGTGCATCCCTCAGTACCCATACCTCTTTACCCTGAACATTTCAAGTTGCCACAATTGGCAGTCTTTAAAGGTGAGGAGGATGCACAAGAACATGTCACGAGGTTCCTAAGTCAATGCTTCGGCATCCAAGACAATGATGCATTGTTGCTTAGAACTTTCATAACCACATTCACGGGCCCTGCCTCGGATTGGTTTACACAATTGCCCAAACACAGTATCAACAACTTAGATCAACTAGTGGATGCATTTCTTGAACGCTTTGCTTTCAACACAAGGAAGAAGGCATCACTAAGTGATTTGGCCAGCCTCAGGCAGTATGAGGAGGAAACAATAGCAGCATACGAGAACCGATGGAGGGCTTTGCTTTCCAGGCTACCCTACCGTCCCCCTATGTCTGATCTCACTCAGATGTTTGCATGAAGTTGCTTAAAATCAATCTCTGGGCTATTGCTATTGCAGCAATACGACAGCTTAGAAGAAGCTTTGGCGCAAGCCAGAGTCATAGAAGAGATTAAAATAGGTGAAGGCACAATTGCCAAGCCTAAAAAGAAAGAGTGGAATAAAACCACTAAGACTGGGAATACGCAATCACAACCCGCAGCGGTTAATCAAGTTGCGATCAATGTTCCCAAGCCAGTGCAAGACACGCAGCCTCAAAAGGCCAATTACCAGGCAGTGCCTCCTAGTTATGAGAAAGATAATAAGAAACAGGAGCAGAATCAGCAGCGTCGCCCTAAGCGACAATTCACCCCCTACACGGAGTCTAGGGACTCCTTATTTGACCGCTTGTCAGCGGCAAATTTAGTAACCCTTCCAGAGATCCCGACTATAGACCCTAACGCTCCTAAACCTAAGGGATATAGAGAGGAACTATACTGTAGATTTCATAGGCGAAGGGGACACGATTTGAATGGATGTTGGAAGTTCAAAGGACTCATCCAAGATTTAATCAAAAATAAAACATTGGCCGTGGACAACCCCATAGCGCCAAACAACCAACAAATGGGGGTATTCAAGGACCCCTTGCCTGCCCACGAGGCACAGGCAAAACCTCTCCAAGTTAATGAGGTGCGCCATAATCTTCCCATGCAAGGATTTGTGGGAATGATCAGCATAGTGACGAGGAATAAAAAGTACTCAGCAGTTGCCCCTGGGGTAGCCACAAAGGAAGTTTCGACAACGTCACAGCCTCAACAACACCCTATACAGTCACCTCCGCCTAGACCAGAAATCACGATACGGAGCAAACTCACGCAGAGTTTGCGGACCACATCGGCTAGGCTGTCCATTTACGAGCTTATTCAACAATCAACACCTCACAGGGAAGCTCTTATGGACATTTTAAAAACCATCGAATTACAGCCCCAAGAAGCAAATTCTTTCAACAACTTCGTGGGACACGTAAAACGATGTACTGAGCCGGTCATCACCTTCAGAGAGGATGAAGTCAAAGCAATATCGAATGACGCGGCAGATCCACCCCTGCATGTTGTTGCGCGGATCAACGGGATCCCGTATAAGAGAGTGTTGGTAGATACTGGCTCGTCCAGTAATATTATTACCACTGCAGCCCTAAAACATTTGAAGCTGCCAGCCTCTCATATCACAGCCTCCACGTACACACTGCGAGCTTTCAATGATGCAATATGCTCGACAGTCGACACAGTTGTTCTACCTGTCCAGGTAGGACAAAAGACAACACCAACATTGTGCCATGTGTTAGAAGGCGAGATGGCCTACAATATACTGCTAGGGCGGCCTTGGATCAGGGACATGAAGTGTGTCCCTTCCATCGCTCACCAGTGCTTAAAGTATGCTTTTGAAGGAGAAATACATGTAGTCCCAATGGACTTGGAACCCTTCAAGTATTGCAATGCGGTACAACTAATGCCTCAATCGACCCTCCCTTCAACACATTTGGATTTCCAGCTAAATCCATCTAAAAAGGGTTCAACACCGCAGGCACCACTGGTGACCAAAACAGCAACATCCCAGCCAGGTGAACCCTCATCATCTACTCCTTCATTACCAATGCCACCTGTCATGGCTACACAGAAGGACAAGGGAAAACAAATCATGGAAGAGGCTCAGCCCTTAGAAGAGGGGTTGCCAACAATTTCAACGATATCAACAGAGGAAATATCCAAGCACAACGGAAGCTGAGACTCCAAACCTACCAAACATGGAATGGACTCAGGAAGGACTCCCGTTCCCTCCCTCCGAAGCATCAACAATCACTGTTGAAATGGCTAGTACAGGCCTCGGGGAGTACATAGTGCAGAATGTTGTGGCAACGCCCGCATTAGAGTCAGTCCAGGGATATGGGAAGACCTCGCCTTCCCATAGGAACAGTTGTTCCCCTAGGTCACCCACCCAACCAGACAAATTTTGTGTATGGGGGCCTTGATCATGGTCTTGAACCATGTAAGCAAAAGGAAGCAGACGAAGAACCTTTTGTTGAAAACATCAATTATCTAGTCAAACCCGCAATTTGCCCTCAAATATCTCGGCCAATGCCATTGGCATGGATACGGGCTAGGCGGATATGAGCAAGGGATGCGTCTCCCTTGCCAACCAAGATATCGGATGCCATATGACAAGTCGGAGTAGGGTTCAACCACCCCCTGCCCTTGGACATCTTGGTTGAAAATATGCAAGACCTAGAAATAGGCAACAAGGGGGGATTGGCACCAGATCTCTATGCCAACCCAAATACAGAATTTACATTGGGAGATTACCTCCCATGGTCACCAAACACCCTTGGTAACAGCAGTAATCCCTCTCCTTTGCTAGAGAGAGGCGAAAGTTCGGATACTCATCCCCAAAGAGAATATCAATGGTGTCCGGACATCTTCTCGAAGCTGTTCCCCTTAGAGATTCCAGTTGAGTCAGTACAATGTCAAGAGAGTCAGGTCCCTCCACCAAAAGTGGAACAACCGCAATGGGACCAGATTAACGTACTGGAACAAGGAGAACCATCAACGTCGCAAGCAATAGTTGCTGAAGAGAATGAACATTTTTGGATCTCCGAAAGTGACTCAGAAGATGAGACTGAGATGGACTATCTCAGACATGCGCGATGACATTACCGCCCTTTAACTCATGAAGATCTAATGGGACAGATGGGCATAAGATTAGGGCATGAATGGTGGGTCGACCCAGCAGGGTGGGACCTGGTGCTGGATCCATGGCTCCACATTCACGATGAGCACCGTCCACCCCGAGACCCTATCATAACAACAGTGCCGAGGGAAGACCCTGTCCTCCATTTAGCACATAGGGCCGATCCGTTCGTGCCCGTTCCCCTAGAGCCAGATCCAGAGCATAGGGGGCATCTAGAAGAATCAAGTTATCATGCCCGCGGTAATGGAGACCAAATTCATTCCATCCACATGATCTCCATTGATTTGACCGCACCCATCCGCAATCCGGCCGATCCAGCATGGTCATTGCATCTAGACATAGATGCCATCGATTGGGATCGCGTCAATTCACCTCTATCACCAGTAGAGTACTGGCCTTTCGGTGAAATGCCTCATTTTACCCCAAGGACAACTCAGGATATTTTTCAAGCTGAAGAGGAACCTGAGGTTCCAAGCATAGATCTAAATTCAGCTAATGATATCCATTTGATCCCGACTCCACATCAGTTGGAGGACGGATCCCACATGTCAGTCGAGGAGACGACTGACGTAGACATCGGCATAGATCCAATGAATCCATAGATTCTCAAGTCAGGGGTAAGTCTTTCCCCCGAAGAGCAAGCCGACTACATTACCCTTCTCAAAGAGAAGAAGGAGGTTTTTGCATGGTCGTACAAGGATATGCCAGGACTAGACCCGCAGCTAGTCACGCATAATTTAACGCTTGATCCGACAATCAAGCCTCGTAAAGCAAAAACTACGTAAGATGCACCCAACAGTGGCCTTGATGGTCAAAGATGAATTGCAAAAGCTGTTGGATGCACAGTTTGTCATCTGCGTGGATTATCCGCCATGGCTGTCCAACATGGTTCCCGTCAAGAAGCCCGACGGGAGGATTCGCATATGCACCAATTTTCGTGATTTGAATAAAGCGAGTCCTAAGGATGATTTCCCCTTGCCGAGCATCGACGCGTTAGTAGACGCTACAACAGGACACGAAATGCTCTCCCTAATGGATGGTTTCTCAGGATACAATCAGATTCGTATCAATCCTGAAGACCAACTAAAAACGGCGTTCACAACGCCTTGGGGGACATTTTGTTATAAGGTCATGCCTTTTGGCCTTAAAAATGCTGGTGCCACCTACCAACGTGCCATGACATATATCTTCCACGATTACATGCACAAAACTTTGGAAGATTACATGGATGATTTGTTAGCCAAGTCTCTCTTGCGCTCAAATCATATCGCTGACTTAGGCAAGATCCTCGATCGCCTCATGGAGCATAAAGTTAGACTAAACCCCAAGAAGTGCGTCTTCGGCGTCACATCTGGAAAACTCTTGGGTTTCATAGTCTCAAAATGAGGAATCGAGGTGGACCCAAAGAAAGTCAAGGCAATCCTTGAAATGGTTCCCCCAACCACAATCAAGCAGCTCAGGAGTCTACAGGGAAAGGTCGCGTCGATTAAACGCTTTATAGCGCAATTATCTGACAAGTGCCGACCCATGAACAAATTATTGCACAAGGGGGTTACATTTCATTGGGATGACGAGTGCCAGTCAGCCTTTGACGAGATCAAACAATACCTGGTTTCGCCGCCAGTATTGGCACCACCTAGACCAGGAGTGCCGTTCTACTTATACATCTCAGCAATTGAGGTGGCACTAGGCGCCATGCTAGCCCAGAAGAATGAACTTCACAAGGAACAGGCTACATACTATCTTAGCCGCACCCTGGTTAGTTATGAACTTAACTATGCATACGTTGAGAAACTCTACTTGGCAAGTGGTGTTTGCTACCAAAAAGCTACGCCACTACATGCTGAGCAACACTACGTATGTTGTGTCTAAGGAGAATCCATTGCGATACATGATGAGTCGTACTTATCATAGTAGTCGCACGGCGAAATGGATCATGTTGTTGACGGAATTTGACATAGAATTTATTGGACAAAAATCTATCAAAGGACAAGTCATAGCCGATCAACTAGCAGAGGCTCCTCTTGAAGACGATCAGCCTCTGGTCATAGAACTACCCGATGATGGGGTCTTCCATGTCTCAGAATCGCCAGATTCGATGAGCCTGAGTCACAGGCCGACATAACCCTATTCTTCGATGGTTCTAAGTGTGAGCAAGGTGGTGGTGCGGGAATTGTATTCTTCACACCGCAGGGTGCTCCAATGCCCCTGTCATTTAAATTAAACTTCCCATGCACCAACAACAATGCAGAGTATGAAGCCTTGCTCCTAGGTCTTCGGACAAGCAATCGCCATGAACATCAAAAGACCGAACATCTTTGGTGATTCGCTGTTAATAGTCAATCAAGTCAAAGGGGTATATCAATGCAAATGCCCAGCTTCGAAGGCTTATAAAGCCCTTATGGACAAATTCCTGGCAAAACTTGAGTGGTATGACATCGAGGCACTCCCTCGATCATCGAACCATTTTGCGGACACAATGGCCTCCTTGGGGTCACTAATTCCGTAGGACCTTTCTGGTGATATGACAACCATTCAAGTCAAAACCTTATCGCAATCCGCGATGGAGCGTGCAAGCTCAGACTTAACGCCAGGAATCCACATGATCCAAATTGAACCACCCTCGGATAGGTTCTCTCGAATCCGAGATCGTCTGAAACACGCCAACTGGGGGTCCTTGTTCTCCCCTACTCCCATTAGTAGCAACACAACACTATTCTTGCAGGTTCTATCCCATTCAGCATTTGCTAGGGATGAACTTCAGGAGGGATTGGCTGTTCATACTATCGAGGTTTCTGATCAACAGGACTGGTATTTACCCATCCGAGACTACCTCAAGTTAGGTAGTCTCCCACTTGATTTGACTCATGCCGCAAAACGAGCACTCAAGCAAAAAGCGGCTAAGTATGTCTTGATAGGAGACATCTTGTATCGTCGCAGCTATGAAGGAATCCTCCTTCGTTGCTTGGACCAGCAAGAGTCCACTTGGGCAGTCGCCCAAGCGCACGATGGTACGTGTGGTGGCCACTTCAGTGGAATGGCCATCGCAAAGCGCATTCTTCGCATGGGCTATTATTGGCCATCTTTAGAGCGAGATTGTTGCACCTATGTCAAGAAGTGCGTGAAGTGTCAACATCATGCCAATCTAATGCACGTACCTTCTCAGGCCTTGCAGACAGTCCGACCGTTTGGCCGTTCTCGCAATGGGGCTTTGATCTAATTGGAAAGATCTCCCTGCGTCGTCAGGCCGTCACACGTTTATCATAACGGCCACAGAGTACTTCACCAAGTGGGTGGAAGCAATTCCGCTTACCTCTACGACAGGACCCCGCATTGTGGAGTTCATTTTGCATAACATCATATGTCATTTTGGTATTCCATCCAAAATAGTCTCGGATAATGGGACACCTTTCAAGAACAAAGACGTGCGTGCTTTGACCACAAAGTACAAGATTCAGCACAACTTTTCGACACCCTATTATCCGCAGGCGAATGGGCAAGCAGAGGCGTCAAACAAAATGCTAGTTGCCATCCTTAAAAAGACCGTCGTAGACAGTCATAAGGATTGGCACATTCAAATCCCACTTGCCCTATGGGCCTATCGCACTAGCATTCGGACGCCCACTGGGGCCACTCCGTTTTCACTCGTGTATGGCTCCGAGGCAGTCATGCCTCTAGAGTTGGAGATTCCTTCCCTGCGCATATCAATGCATGAGTTCATCGATGATGATTCTGCGTGGCAGGCCCGGTTAGACCAGCTTACGTTGCTTGACGAACGACGCGTTAATGCTCTCGAGCATTTACGCATTTATCAAGAGCGACTTAAGAAAGCTTACAACATGAAAGTTCACCTCAGGGACTTTCGCGTTGGTGATTTGGTTTTGAAGGAAAATCAACAAAATTCCAGTTTGCCATCCCACCTAAGGGACAAGTTTGCGGCCAATTGGTTAGGTCCGTATGTCATTGATAGCAAAATCGGACCCGGACATACCGGCTAGCTTCTCTTGATGGTATCAAGGAAACAGAACCCTTGAATATCAGTCATTTGCGACCATTTCATATCTAAAGAGAGCCATATCCCAAAATGCTCCAAGGATTCTTGCAATCGCTTGGTCAAACCAAAATGCTCCAAGGATTATCACAATCGCTTGGTCATATCCCAAAATGCTCCAAGGATTCTTGCAATCGCTTGGTCAAACCAAAATGCTCCAAGGATTCTTGCAATCGCTTGGTCAATCCCACAAAGGCTCCAAGGATTCTTGCAATCGCTTGGTCAATCCCAAAACGCTCCAAGGATTTCCACAATCACTTGGTCAAAAATCATGAAAATTCAAAAACAACAAAAATCATCAAAAACAACAAAAATTTGCATCTCATTTCTAGGCATATTCAAATTCATCAATAGAGAGTTCTTCTCGCAATTCATCTTCATATTCACCAAAATCAATCCATCAAAAATACAAAAATACATAGCCGCATTCAAGCATCGCACCCATACATTGCACATTCATGGTCGTATAGGTCAAAAGGCACCATAGGCTTTCATGATTCTACTAGTCCATCTTGTTCCACATTGCTCCATCTTACAAAAGCAGCAAACACCATTCATTTTACCACACTAGAGTCAGTGGTCTTTTAATGTATCAAGAGTTTTTCGTGATTCAGTCATCATTTTGCTCTTTTAGCAATGTAATGTATCAAGTCAAACAGATTTTACGAAGGTAGAGTTACACTTGCAATACACCTTGTTACGTAACATCCCAACACAAATTAAAACACATAAAAATTCCCGAGTTGTGTGAACGAAGGATGAAACCTGCACAGTAATCCAGGTTACCATAAGCGAAACGGTTATCTTGCTCATCCCCCTGTGCGAATGACCCCAAGAATGCTGAGAGTTGGCAAAAGGACAAGCATCCTCCCTACCCAATTCCCTAAGAATCCCAAAGTTGCAAAACATCAAAAATTTGCAAATGTCAAAGCTCCAAAATTTGACATCCTACAGTGCACATATCAAAAGGCACAAAGCATAGTGATTCTCGTCACTCCATATCCAAATCCCTTGCTCAAGAGAAAAGAAAAACAAATCAAAATAAACAGTGATTATTATCACTATAAAGAGCAAGTATCCCAATACAATTGAAGAAAAGAAGGGAGTTGACCTTGAATCCCTGGAACTCTCAGCATTCTGACAGGTCATGAGGCAAGCCTCGAGATCGGTTTGGTTGATAGCCTATCGGTCATCGGCGGTAAACTTCTCGCATGACGATATATCTGTCACATTAACTTGTGTACGGATCAATATTTGCATGTGGATGAGCTAGCTTATGGTATCCTGGATAACACCGCAGATTAATCTAACTACATACAACAAAGGAGTTAGTGGAGCTAATTAGGTGATCCTCGAGCATGATTCGGTTGAAAGCCCATTCGGCACTCGGCGGTATCCCCGACAAATACCACATAAATGAACTCAATTGCACACACAGGGATGTGAAATAACTTGGTTAAAAACAAGTCCGATTCATACCTTGTTCAAAAGTCTTGTAAGATAAAATACAATCATGGCTAGTAAGTTAAAACCGTCTGAGTCTCGGAAAACCTTTGCTACATTTCTAAACCAACTGCGCTACTTTTCATCCTTACAATACCACCAAAAAATACAAAAAAGAAACACCACATTTGTACATAGCAAAATAATGGAGATCTAAAACAGTCTATGGTGCCATAGTCAAACATCACAAAGTTCATCCATCCATCTTATTTCCGCATATCACATGCCAATCAAAAACATTTGCATCCATCATGCATCCATCAAAATAAATCAACATACAACATCGGTAATTATCATACCATATGCATCCATCAATATAAAGTAGCATGCATCCACCAACATCAACCATTGTGCATAAAATCATGACATATACGCAAAGAAAGAAAATCAAAACAACAAAAACATCACAAAAAGCAACACAAAAACATAAGCAATAAATTGCCGGACACAAGTGCTCTTGCACTTAACCTCTTGGCACAGAAAATCGATGTCGGGGCCCAAATTGTCACCCTCCTACTTCCCCAAGAAGGCTACCATAGCTGGACCGCTCCACGGGAAGATGGGTTCTTGATGATTTCACCCCATTATGGCATCACCAAAAGGGTTAACACCCACCAAAAATAGGTCCAAATGTCGAGAAATCGCATGTGCTCAAATGGTAAAACATCCAAAGGCACCCTAACCTAAGTCATCTTGGGTCAAGCGACTCGTCGCTTTTCTCACGAAGGTCATTCCCTCATCGATTCGTCGCTTGAGGGGGTAGTCACACTTAGTCACCAATCAACAACCACACACCCAATCAAGGCAATGACATGCATTCAAAGAATCATTGACAAAGACAATCACGCTCCAGCTTGGGGCAAGTAAACAAGCAATCATTAAGTTGATCAAATACTTGGCATTCCCGAAGCATGAACACAAGGTTTCCCCTGTGGATAAAAGGTTGCGCCCTTTGCCTAATCATGACTGATCAATGTCCAAGCTCAAGTCACACCTCACCAAAATAGGTTAACACTTGAAATCAAATTCCTTAGCTCGTCAGAAGCAAGGATTCAAGAATGCATGCCCTTTCCATACTTGGGGCATCAAGAGTTGGTTAGGTTACCAAGAAACCCTAATCATTAGTGCTTTGGTCATATATTTTTGCTCAGCACCGCGTCACCCGTAGTGCTTCCCAAAAAGGGGCATCTGTAGACACCAAAACAGCACCAATCCGATTAAGTGACTACAAACATTGATCGCATTGACATACACAGACTTTCAGGGCAGCCCTCAGAGGTCAAACAGTGGTCCTGGCCACTTACACAGCAGTTTAGAAGGTCGGAAAAAGAACAAAGCAAAACCTTAACAAAGTCCTCAAAGTCAAGCCTTAACAAAGCCTTGCTAAAACCTTCATCAAAGTCTTCAAGCCTTGCCAAAACCTTCATCGAAAGCAGAGTCTTTAAAAGCAAACAAGCCTCAACAAAAAGGGAACCTAGCCTTAGACGTCACGAAATCGCGACACCTTTGGCCCCGAGGGGAGCCTCGGCCAAAGGTGTCACGATATCGCGACACCTTTGGCCCCGAGGCTACCCTCGGCCAAAGGTGTCACGAAATCGTGACACCTTTGGCCCCGAGGGGAGCCTCGGCCAAAGGTGTCGCGATATCGCGACACCTTTGGCCCCGAGGCTCCCCTCGGCCAAAGGTGTCGCGATATCGCGACACCTTTGGCCTCGAGGCTACCCTCGGCCAAAGGTGTCACGATATCGCGACACCTTTGGCCCCGAGGGGAGCCTCGGCCAAAGGTGTCACGATATCGCGACACCTTTGGCCTCGAGGCTCCCCTCGGCCAAAGGTGTCGCGATATCGCGACACCTTTGGCCCCGAGGGGAGCCTCGGCCAAAGGTGTCGCGATATCGCGCGTCGCGATATCGCGACACCTTTGGCCCCAAGGGGAGGCTCTGCCGAAGTGTCGCGATATCGCGATATCGCGACTGTCGCGATATCGCGACACTTCGGCACTTTACGTTTAAAAGGCATACTTACGATAATCAAAGGCGGACTTTGACGTGGCCGCCGCATCCAAAGAATGACTGCCACGTGGCACCCTTACGTGCCCCTCTCCAAAGAGACCCCGTGGATCTGCAGAACGGCGGACTTTAATGAGACAAGCAGTTTCGAAACAAATCCGATTCAAGGCCACGCCTCATAACTTCTGATGTCAGTACGAGCCATGTCTCATAATGGCCTGATAAAGATCAAATCTGAGCGGCCCTTGCGGATTTAGGGTTTTGACATTAATGCTCTAAGAGGCGAAAACCTCTATAAAAACTAGCTCGATGCGAAGTAAAAAAAGGAGGAAGCATTTTCTGAAACATCACGAAGTGCTGCAAAACCAGAGGCTCATTTACAGTCTTTTCGAACTCATTCTTCCGAACCTTCAATCTCGACATTGGATTACATTAATCCATCAATTTGACGACAACTCATTTTCTGAGATTTTGAGCCCATTCCTAGTGGATTGGCGCTGAGATCAAGCTTTAATGGGGGCGGCCCGCTTGGGCATCTCACTCACGTTTTTAGTTAATTTAATATATGCTGTTTTCAAGATATAACAATAGTTTACGTTTTATGCTGTCGAATACATGCTGTTTTCGAATACATTATAACAACAGTTTGCGTTTTCATGTTCGGATATATATATATATCTTTCCATCAACATGTAAAAGTTGCAGGTCTTCATAGAGTTATTTCATTCACGCATTCGATAAACCTTTTACATGCATTTTCCATTGCTTCCTAAAGACAAACGTTCTACCTTCTTGTTGCAGG
Source organism: Wollemia nobilis (assembly GCA_028583015.1). Taxonomy (NCBI): domain Eukaryota; kingdom Viridiplantae; phylum Streptophyta; class Pinopsida; order Araucariales; family Araucariaceae; genus Wollemia; species Wollemia nobilis. The sequence continues at coordinate 299,722 of JAQPPZ010003302.1, read as the reverse complement.
TGCTATTAACAGTTTACTGTTTCTTTTGCAGGAAGAACAACAACAAGCAAGGACTCATCACCGCAAGCGGCGGCAACACTGCAGCCCGCCCATTTTACATGTGGGCATGCGAAAGGAGATCACTGTTCATCTGTTGTAACCGAGAACACGTAACTGAAGAGACATATTGTAACCGAGCGGAATTACATTAATAAGAAGGGTTGTGCTCCTATTTTTAATCTAATTCTATCCATGTTATTTTATGCATCAATTTAGTTCTATTTTTATTGCATCTTTAATACTGTTTTCCATTTCGAAATCTCATGCTTTCACAAGGGATTGATTTTTTCAAGAGTTGAACAGATCTGACAGACAGAGGAAGACTTGTACTAGACCGACTGACTGTGTTTGGTACAGGTTGCTGAGTTGCTGTGGACGTGATCATAGAAGGCAAAGGTCTCTTAGGATAAGCATTGAGGACAGGGAGGTCTTCGGTGGAAAGGAGTTCCACGTGCTGGCAAGAGGTAGAGGCAGTTGATCTTCTGAGGGATCATTTCCAGAGCAGAGGGGAAGGTATCTCCTTTGAGTAGAGGCTCATAAATTTTGATTTGGGGAAGGTATCTCCTTTGAGCAAAGGCTCATAAATTTTTATTGGGGGAAGGTATCTCCTTTGGGCTGAGGCTCATAAACATTGTAATTGGGAAGGATTACCAAAGAACTTTGAGATAACTTTTAGAGAAAAGTTTTGTGGATGTAGCCCAGCCATTCTGGGTGAACCATGTTAAAATTGGTGTCACTTTGTGGATGATATTTTGCATTGCTTTGATATTTCTTTGGGTATATTGCTTTACTGTTTTGAAGTATAAAGAAAAAAGTAAAAAGAGGTCTTATATTGTTCACCCCCCCTCTCAGTATAAGCTTGTGTTCTTCAATTGGTATCAGAGCAGGTTCCTTCGAAAAGTTTAACAGATTGAAGGAAAAGCTAGTAAAGAACACAATGGATCATTCAAGTGGCAATGCAACACCTATTCTTGATGGGTCGGATTTTGGTCTTTGGAGTGCAAGGATGAAGGTTCATCTAATGGCACTTGGGAATGAGGTTTGGGAAGTGATTGAAGATGAGTACACTATTCCTGAACATGGTCCTAATACTAAATAAGAAAGACTCCTACATCATAGCAATTCAAAAGCAATGAATGCAATCCTGAAAGGCTTATAGAAAGCAAATCTCACCAAAGTGATTCACTGCAAGATAGCTAGTGAAATGTGGAAACAGTTGAAGGTGGTTCATACAGGTGATACAAATGTTAGAAAGGCCAAGTTGAGACACTTCAAAGGTATGTTTGAACAACTCAAGATGAATGATGATGAAAATATTAGTGACTACATGCTTCGTATGGATGAGGTTGTTAACTCCATGAAAGACTTAGGTCTTGAGCTTGCTGAAAATGATGTTTGTGATAAGATTTTAAGATCTCTTCCTAATAGATTTAGTGAAAATATTTCTTCTATTGAGGAAGCTAAAGATTTGGATAAGTTGAAAAAGGATGAGCTCCATAGTATACTTGCAACATTTGAGTTGAGAACTCAAGTGAAGGTTGATGTCCAGAAAGAGGCAGATTTCAAGGCTACCAAGAATTCCAAGGGTAAACAACTTCAAGATAGTGATGAGTCTTCTAGTGATGAAGAGGCATATTATAGCAAGAAAGGCAAGTTCTCTAGAAAGCACAAAAATATGAAAAATATAAGATGTTTCAATTGTGGAAATTTTGGTGATTATGCTACTGATCGTACTGTTCCCAAGAATGAAAGTGATGAAGATAAAAAAGATTCTAAGAGCAAGGATTCTGAAAAGCACAAGCATCACAGGAAAAAAAAAGATGAGCATAGCAATCAAGGAAAGAGGTTTTCTCACAAGCACAAGAAAAGTTTCTACCTAGACAAAACAAGTAATTGTTCTAGTAGTGATAGTGAAAGTTCTTCAAGTGATAATGAAAATGAGATGTTGTTCATATTAAAAAAAGAGGAAGAACCGAAACATAGATTCATTATCATGAAATGTCTTAGATGTGGAAATTTTGGTCACCTTGAGGATGATTGCACAAATAATGATTTGGTTTCTAGTATGTATGAGGATTCTTCAGAAAACTATAAGGAAGATGCATGTATGGTTTTTGAAAAGGGTATCACCTCTAGTGATAAGAAATCTAAACAAGGCTTTGATGATTCAAAAAGCAAACAAATAGAAGAAGATAAAGAGGAAGGTGAAGTAGATATTGAAGGTGAACTTATTAGTGCTCTTAGTGCTTTGAAAAAGGAAAGAAAGAAGAATTCTAGACTCAAGGATAAGTTAGATGAATTTTGTATGAAGAGAAATGATCTTATAGAAAGTCTTGAATTCTCTATGGCTAAGACACAAGAACTCAAGGATGAGTTAGAGTCTAAGGTTCTTGAGTATAGTGAGTTAGAACAGAAAATGGCTTCTTTGAAAGAGGAAACTAAAGAGTACAAGGATAAGATTTACAGGTTTCAATATAGCTCCAAAAAGGTTAAGTCACTCATCAAAGGTCAAAGAAAGACAACAGATAAAACAGGCCTTGGTTTTGTTAAGCCACACAAGGAACAAGTTGGAGAGTCTAGTAAGAGACTCCAAAAGGAAGAGAGTTCTGATGAGGAAAGTATTTCAGAAAAGGAGTCCTTGAATGATAGATGCACAGAAACAGAAAATAGAATTTAGAATGAGAAGAAGAAGTTTTCAAAACCTAAGAGGTCAATTAAAGGAAAGTTTCAAGGCAGATGTTTTGCTTGTCATAGGTTTGGTCACATGGCTTCACATTGCATGGCTCAAGTGAAGGAGGTAAATGACAGTTTCAGAAGTTCTAGTTACTTTCAAGGGTATTGCTACTCTTATCAATAGTTTGGGCACAAGGCAGTTTATTGCAAGGCAAATAACAAGAATAGGTTTGGTCAGAACATGTTTGGTCAGAACAGGTTTGGCCAGAACAGGTTTGGTCAGAATAGGTTTGGTCAGAACTGGTGGATTCAAAGATCATTTTTACCTCAGAGAAACAACATCATCAAGTTTTTCAAGTGCAACAATGAAGGTCACATAATCAGACAGTGTAGAGCTGAAATTCCAGAATACAGGAACAGGAACAGTGGCATGATCAGGTCCAAGGATCAAGGCATGGACAAGAACAAAGATGAGAACAAGAACAAGAATAGTGACAGGAATAGGAATATGGACAAAGAGTTCAAGAGAAGGCCCGACAAGGAAGTTATAGACGTTGATGATGATCGGTGCCTAATGGAAGTTTTACTCCCACCCAAGAATTAATCACCTCATCAGGAGGTGGGGGAGGGACTAAGCTAAGAGGCTCATTCTTAGTCCCGAGCCCCAAAGGTGACCCTTTGCCATTGATGACAAAGGGGGAGATATTTGAGTAAGGGGGAGAGCCTCAAGATAGGAGGAATTGTTTATGTTGAGTTTCTGTGTTGTTGAGAAGCATGGTTTGCCATCAATGACAAAGGGGGAGATTGTTGGCAATTTTGGGTTTGAGATCCTAGCTTCTTGTCTATGAGTTGTCATTGATGTCAAAAGGAAATGGCATTAATGTTAAGAGGATGTGTTGGCTTCAAATGTGGAAGATTCCAAGAGAATATTTTTAAGAGAATTCGGAGAGATTCCATTGGATATGGTTTTTATTAAAACCAATGGAGGTTCTCTTTATTATTTATTTAATTATTATTTAAAACCCTTCAAGGTTTTAATTAATTAATTATTTAATTAATTAAGGGAGAAATTATTTTTAATTTATTAAAAATACTTAAAGGTTTTTAAACCTTTTTTTATTCTTAATTTATTAAAATTATTTAAGGGTTTTTAAACCCTTTTTGAAAAGACTTTTGATTAATTTCGAAATGGTCTTTATTTTCGCCGACGTCAAGGTGTCTTCGAAGAGACTATTTATTCTCCAACTCCTAATGTTGGAAGGCTAATGAATTCAAAAATTCCCTAAATGCAATTTGCGGTGTTTGTGCTCTGTATTCCCTACGATCGAAGGAAGACTTAGAAGCACGTGCGGTTGAAAAGTCTTTGGGAGTTTTTTCGAGGGTGAAGTGGAGGGAAGTTCACTTGTGAACTTCGTAGCCCGCATGGGCTAGTGGCAGCGAAGGCTGCTGTTGGGTGCTGCATTGGCGGAGGTTGGGTGCTGCATTGGCGGAGGTCACCATTTCGAGTCTTGCGGGGGTGCTTTGCTAGAGTAACACACGTTTTTATTAAAACGTCTTTATGCCATGAAATTCAGAGTTTCTTGGAAAACGATTTATAAGGTGTGATTAAAGTTTATGAGTTTTGGCTTTTGTGATTAGCATTGAATAAAAGCTTAGGAGAAATAAGGGCATATTTCTTTGGATGTATTTTTAAGATTATTCTTTGCTATGCTAAAATTAAAAATGGAGGTATAAGGTGTGAGTCTATGATTTTTGATTTATTGGCATGTTATGGTGGTTGTGTTTAAAGAAGTGGAGCTAAAATGTGTAATAAAGGAAGTTTATATTATTGCTCATTTCTTTTTATTCTAACCCTAACTTGGTTGGAAGTTTGAGAGTTGTGTGTGGTGACAGCTTGAAGGTTCAATTATCTTCTACTCCAATAAGGTATGGGCACATTATTCTTATGAGTATGATTGGTGTATGTTTTCTGAAATAAGGTTGGAGTGAAAAGGTATTCTACTAGGTATCCTTTGGCTAGGTGTAAATCCTATTTTCTGGTTTGTTGAAGACTACTTATGCATTGTTATCCTTAAGGAGAGTTTTTGGTGAATGCATAATTACTGGTTTGAGATAGTGGAAGCTTTGTGCACTAGGGTTTATGTTTGTGAGTCTAGCTACTTGCATTGAGTTGGTGGAACCCTTGGTTGGTTGTTTTGAGTTTGATGGTTGAGTTGCTTCCATAGAGGTTGTTTGATCAAGTTATTGCTTTACTTGATTCATGATATTGGGCTTACTCCATTGAGTTGATTTGAACAAGTTATTCTTTGCATTTGGTGATATTGTGTTGGTGGCTATTTTGTTCAAATATCTTTGGAGGGAAAAGGATTTCTACTTGTTTCCTTTTCTTGTGATGATTGGTTGAATGCTTCAAGGTTGATGTTGAGTTGAATGGTTGTAGCACCCTAAAATTGGCGCAGTGAAATCTTAATAATTACATTCACTCCAGTAAATAATTTAAATTCAAATTTTAACCTCCCAAACCGCCCGTTAACCGTCGGGTAATCCGTTTCCCCTTTTTCGCGCCATTTTTAGAGGTTGTTTTGACCGTTTGACGATATCGTCGCCGATCAGACGATATCGCCCCATATCCGACGATTTCGTCCGGGCTAGGACGTCTAGACAATCTTGTCCCAAAACTGATTTTGCACAATTAGCTTCTGTTCCAACGGGCCTCTAATCCGGGCAGAAGCGTGTCTGCGCCGTTAGAGACCCTTCCCCATTGGAGATCTCCCAAATAGGGATGATCTCCAACCTCCTAACCTCCCTCCTAAGCCTATTTAATCCTAAGCCCTTCCCTTAGCACCCCCCTGGCTGATAATTCCTTGTAACCCGACTTCATACGCATTAAAACATCCCAAATTTCTATTTTGCATTAGTTCTATACAATTTTGTTGCAGGTACCTTATTGTTTTTCAGCCGGAGCAAGCTTACATCGTCGCCGACGATCCTGTTCAGATCGGAGGCGATCCTGTCGAATCAAAGACGATTTCGTACCAATGCGAGACGATTTCGACTGCAGTCAACATTGAGGCAATCAGTGCCCAAAGTTTGCATTTCTCCATCTTTTCTCTGCTGTTTTATTCTGCAATTAGCTAGTTTATTCAATATTTTATGCTATTCTGCATTTTGGAGTTCACCCATCTAGATTAAATGCATAATTAAGTCATAATTATTATGAAATTAGCATAATTCATTCATGTTTCTATTTTTAAGTTTCAGTTTGATATTGTTGCTGTCATTTTACACTGTTTCCCTCTGTTAGAATAGTTGCATTTTCTGTGTTTTGCACCTATTTCTCTGTTTGTAGGTCTCTGACGAATTCGTCTGACGAATTCATCAGATCTCAGATGATCTTGTCCGATCTCGACGATCCTCGTCAAATTCCAGACGATCCCGACCGCTTCAAGAATCATAATCTTCATCAGACATCCGGATCAGGTATTCTTCTTTTAATATTCTTTAATTTCTCTATTTTTTTGTCTTAATTCTATTTTCTGTATTCATTTAATCTGCATCTTCATATAGAATAGCTTAGACGCATTTTGGCCAAACCTAGGATTTGAATGCTTAAGGCTAAAACGAACACATAAAACACATTCCCAACCTAGGCGTGGAAACTGCCATTAAATGTTTCCTGGTGAACCCACCATCCGTCGAAAAATCACCAATATACACCTCCCTTGAGAGGCGGGACCTTCGCAAGGCCTCTCAGTCCGAGGTACCACGCCATCCTTTTCACATCCCCCTTCCGGGCACGGATCCTATAGCCTGAAGGTAAGGGTGTGAAAAATTTGGAGCGATACATTTTGGTGAACCCGACGTGAATGCATTGTAAACCTTTTGAAAACAAAACAAAAAAAATAAAAATAAAACAACTAAAACATAGATGCATTTCAGATCATTTAAATTTAATATCATGTTTAGATGGTAGCTCCTAAGAAAATATTAGCAGTTACTATAAATGTAGAAAACCAATTGGCAGCCATAGAAATCAATTCTGTACTTAGTGTGCCTGAAACAGATAGAAATCAACTCTTGTGGGACGAACTTGATAGAAGACTTAGTGTCATTTCATCTAGGTCAACAAAACTTAAACAAATCAAGAGGCTAGTCCTAGATAGAATCCTGGGATCCTCATCAACTTGTCTTTTATCATGAACTTCGGAGAGCCTGGCCATAGATGGTTAGCTTATAGGAGAGCTCTTGTATCTTCAGAATTGTTCACCTTCGAGGAATACCTCGAGAACGCAGCCATTGTACACCAGTTCCTAGGTCTTGTAGAAGACCAAGAGGTTGTTCTTACAGATAGGGAAATATGGAATAGAGTTCCTCGAGCCGTGTTATATCGAGAGTATTGCCACGAGATTTACTTCTATCAACCAAAGATCTGAGACAGATAATATCACTATAGCTCTTTTCATTAAATTTTTAAAAGAAAACTTTCAATTTGAAGAAGAACACTTCATGACTCCTGAAGAACTCGAGCCCATTAATGATATTTATAAATTGTTTATAGAAAACTAGATTATTACTTTCAGTATTATTTCTTGCATTTATTGTGTTATTTGTCATCTTTACAATATTATTTCAAAAACAAAGAAAAACTAAAAAAAAAACATAGCAAAAACCAAAAACATTTCATTTTAAATATTGTAGTAGGTATATAATTAATATATACCTCTTAAACTTGTTGCATATATATATATATATATATATATATATATATATATATATATATTTGCTGAAATCTAAAATTAAGGCACAATGCCTAAACTTAGGAATGGTAAACAAACTGAAGGAGAAGAAGAAGATTGGTTACAAGATAAAACTAGAGACCCAAATGTCCTTCCTGAAGATCCAATTCTGGAAGGAGAAACTCTAGATCAACCAGAAGATGACCTAGGTGAAGATAATGAACAAGAAGAAAGTGTTAAAGAGGATGGATCCTCATCCCCTAGAGTAGCTCCAGATGGAACTATTGCTTTTGACAACGTAGATCATTTCTGAAAATTTCTCAATGATAACATTGACGCCCTTAATGTGGCAGTTCGTATTGATAAAGGGCAAATTAGTGACACTCAAGCAGCCATGGAACATGCGTTTGATGTGCGCACTAATCCCTTGTCTTTCATTGATCAAGAAAGTGATAAGGCTGGGCCATCCAATACAGATATGGTCACTATGATTCAAAACATGTCAAAACAACAGGTTACCCAACCTCCTAAGGAACCTGTTATTCAACCTAAAATCATTCCCACACAAAAGAAAACTTCCTTCACTACTTTATTTCGCCAAACTATTGAGCAATATGCTTCAAGTAAACAAAAACCTAAAACGAAGCCAAACACCAATTTTCAACAATCTGGAATACAACATAATACAACTTCAAAATTCCTTCATAACACCTTTCCTACCAACAATTTACACAATAGCAACATAGCATCTAATCTTCATGTCCCTCCATCATATGCTCACAAAACCCATGTCAATGCCCTACCGAACCAATATGGTGGGCAAACTAGTAATCTGGAAGCCATGGTGAAACAGTTAGCTTCGCGTATGGACCAGATAGATCCTTATCATCCCTCGTACAATTATCGAGAGATATGTAGTCAACCTTTGGATCCCATAGTTGTAGCTCAACCATACCCTAAGCATTTTCCCATGCCCATCTTGCCTATATATAAAGGAACCGAAGATCCCATAGAGCATCTTCGCATGTTTAGGATAGCATGTCATGATATATCACATGATGACTTGCTATTACTAAAAATGTTCCCAAAAAGTTTAGGTGGAATGGCATTAGAGTGGTACTATCAATTGCCCACTCATTCTTTGAGAAACTTTGAAGAAACAACTGAATCTTTTGTCCATCAATTTAGTGCCTACATCGAGAGGCATGTAACCATTAAAGATTTATACAACTTAAAACAAGACAAGGATGAATGTTTTGCCGATTTCTTAGCTAGATGGAGGCAATTGATAGGAAAACCGCACTTTGTGCTACCTTATAGGGAAATGTTGGACATTTTTATCAATAATTTACAAGAACAAATATCTTATGAGCTATCAATCGCTACTTTAACTACCTTCGATCAAGCTATAGATTTAGCTCGAAGAGTAGAAGATGCCCTCATTAGGAGAGGCCAACTTAGGAAGAAGGATGATGAGAAAACATCCAGAAATCAATATAAAAACAAACAAGTTGTTGGTGACGGAGTCACCGACAAAGAGAAATGTTGCTAATATCAATGCAACGAAGACAACAGAAAAATTTATATTGAAACCTCCTGATAAGCCTCCTCGAGAATTTACTAGATTGAATCAACCCTTATCAACTATTTTACCTCAATTACTCGAAAGAGGTTTGATCCAATTACCAGCTATCCGGGAACCTGATCCAACTATACCCGGATACAGAGCCGACTTACACTGTGATTTCCATAGAGGACCTGGACACTCTACCAACGCTTGTAAAAGGTTGAAACATAAAATACAAGATTTGATTGATAATAATGAAATGGAGGTGCAAGCCTTCCAACCTAAACAAAATGCTCCTAATAATACTCAAAAGACCATTCCCCAAAATCAAAATCAAAATGCTAATCAAACATTAGACATATTTCAACACCCTTTACCAAGACATGGTAAAGAGGTGGCCAATCAAATCGAACATCATAATGTTCCTCCTCCTACCCGATATGTAGGAACCATTAGCGGACAATTACCTGTTCAGGATCCTCAAATATTTGACACAACCTTATCCCTGGTTACGACCAGGCCCTTACATAATTTTCAAACTCTCGATTCTAGTGATATAGAATCAGATACTGAAAGTGAACTAGACATTACTTCAAACCAATCGAATAGTTCTGAAAATGAATCAGATCCTATTCAACCCATCACAGATGCTATGGTTCCAAAAGAACCATTTCCTAGAAGAGTTACTACTCGACCCTCTTCTAATCAATTCCTCTCTAATGAACAAGCCATAAATGCTCGACCGAGACCAGTTCAACGTCCTCAATATAACATTGTAGGTACCATTGGAGTCGTTACCCGACAACAGTGCTCAAAATTCTCAACAAGAACCAAATCAGAATGATGGATCAGCTCCATTTGTTTTGAAAAATCCCAATAAAGGGAATCATGCTCCTAATGTTCAACCTAAACCCCCTTACAATATTAATGAGCAATTATCCAATACTACAGCCAGAATTTCCCTTTTGGATTTATTAAGATCTTCTCCCACCCATAGGGATGAGTTGATGCTTACATTAAGCCAAATGATGGTACCTCAAAACATTCAACCTAAAGCTATGGCCAATACTATCATCACTCGAGAGGTTGATTGTATTGACTTTCGGGATAAAGATATCCCACAACACAGTTTACATAAGGATAATCCCTTATATATTACCGCTCTAATTGGAGATGTAGTCATCAAACGAGTCCCGATTGATAATGGCTCATCTCTAAACATTTGCACTTTTGACTTCTACCAAATGATTTGGATTTAGAAGTGATGAAATGAAGAAAACCGATATGATTATCAAAGCTTTTAATGACGAAACACAAGAAACGTGTGGAGTTATTACCATCCCCTTGCAAGTTGGTCCTAGAACCCTAGAAACAACCGTGTTTATTGTACATTGCCCAACATCGTACAATATACTTTTGGGTCACCCTTGGATCAATGCGATGCGAGCGGTCCCATCAACTTTACACCAATGTGTTAAATTTGAATTTAAAAATCAGTTGGTCACTATCCATGGTGACCCTAGACCCTTTGATATGTGTGCTTTGGCGTAACCCGTTGGAGTGCAATTTTGCCCCGCTCTGTCATCCACACATCCTAATTCTTATTTTTCATCTAAAACTGTGAAACACACACCCATAACTTCACCTATTTCCCCTCCATTAATTTCATCCTCCTATATAGATCAACAATCTTCTAAACAAATCACTCTAGAACCTCAAAAAGATCTTAAATCTACAACCAATCCTTCATGTTCTATCCCTATAATTTCAAAACCTATAGACACATCTATCATACCTTCCACATCTAAAGATATAGGGAATAATCCTTCTACATCTTATGCTCTTTCTGATGAACTTTTACCAGATTTATCCACAATCTTAATATCAAAAAACAAATGCTTTCATGCAAGATTCAATTCTTTTAAATAACTTGCCACCATCTCCTCGTACTTTGGGCCTCCCACAACCTATGGGAAGTACTTACCAAGTCGGGAGTTGTGCCTTCATTTATAAAGGATATGACTGGGGAAGAATCCCTCGAAATATCAAAACTCATCATGAGGGATACGCTCGATGTTATTTTACCAATGAATATATTAAAGCTAAACCCATGATGCTTAAAATGGGATATAAAGGGAAAGGCTTGGGACCTTTCCAAAATGGCATGAAAGAACCTTTCGAGGTAGAACCGTGGCCTGCCCGCCGTGGTGTGGGCCTATTTCCTAGTAAGGGTCAACCCTTTCCTTTTGAAGATGATGATCACCTCATATGTTATCAAGATTATTTGGATAGGCATGTTGATTTGCCTCTAAAAAATCAGTCATTTACATGTAACATGCTATCCATAGCTTACCCCGAAATGATTGTCGACCCCGATGAAGAGTTGGAAGGAGATATCTTCCATGATGTCTCCGTTGAAGAGATGTTACACAATGGATTTTATTTTGATGGTTCTATACCAACTATAGCCCAACTTGAGACCACTAATCCTCAAGATGAATTATCCAAATTAACCTTACAAGAATTACAAGAATTGGGCGTTTCACCCGCCCCACCTAATTTTGAAAGAGATCTACACATGGAGGTAGAAAACGTCATTAAAATTAATATTGGAACTGAGGATAATCCTCACATAATCAATATTGGATCAGAATTAAGTCAAGAAAAACAAGAACAATATATTGCATTCCTTAAAGAGTATGAAGATGTCTTCGCTTGGACATATGAAGATATGCCAGGTCTAGACCCTTCTGTAGTCATGCATCATCTAGTGGTCCATCCGGATGCTAAACCTGTTAAACAAAAACTTAGAAAAATGCATCCCAAAGTGGCTCTGCTAGTCAAAGGGGAGTTAGAAAACTCCTGAATGTTGTTTTTATACAAGCTATTGATTATGCTGAATGGATCTCAAATGTAGTTCCAGTTACCAAGAAAGAAGCTACCAAAGTTAGGGTTTGCACAGATTTTAGAGATATTAACGCTGCATGCCCTAAAGATGATTTTCCTCTTCCAAACATGGATCAAATCATTGACTTTACTGTCGGGAGTGGGATGATGTCCTTAATGGATGGATTCTCCGGTTATAATCGGATCAGGATAGCTCCCGAAGATCAGGCTAAAACAACCTTTATTACCCCCTGGGGTACTTTTTGTTGGAAAGTGATGCCATTTGGCTTAAAGAACGCAGGTGCAACCTATCAACGAGCTATGACTTATATTTTTCATGATATGATGCATGATATCCTACATGATTATGTAGATGATATTATAGCTCGCTCTATTATTGAAGATAATCATTTAGATGATTTGAGAAAAGTTTTTAATCGATTACGAGAATATCTTATTCGATTAAATCCAACAAAATGCATATTCGGAGTTAAGTCCGATAAACTATTAGGGGTTTTAGTTTCTTTACGTGGTATCAAAATCGACCCTCTCAAGATTGCGGCTATCACTGATATGCCCGCACCTACTAATATATCTGAGTTACGAAGTTTACAAGGTAAGCTTCAAGCCATCCGTCGCTTCATCGATAAGCTGGTGGACAAAACCGGTCCCTTTCTTAAACTCCTTAAGAAGGATGTCCCTTTTAATTGGGACGACGAATGTAGAGAAGCTTTTGAACTTCTCAAACAATACCTCCTTAATCCACCCGTGCTTTCACCGCCTAAACCTCGATCGCCCATTTCTCCTATATATTTCAGCTTCGGATTCTCGCCTTAGGAGCTATGTTAGCTCAGCTTGATGATGAAAAGAGAGAACGTGCTAATTATTATATTAGCCGAACCTTCATCGCTTATGAAACCTGCTACACAACATTAGAGAAACTATGTCTAGAAGTCATGTTTGCTACGCAAAAATTATGACACTATATGCTTAGTCAGAAAACTTATGTCATTGCTAAATATGATCCCTTAAGGTATCTCATGAGTCGACCTTATTTATCGGGTCGCACAACCAAGTGGGTTCTTGCTCTAAGCGAGTTTGATCTCACATTCATAGGACATAAGTTTGTTAAGGGTCAAATCATAGCAGATCAATTAGCTGCCGCACCCTTAGAGTCTACCCATCCCCTCATCATTGAGTTTCCTGATGAATGCCTTCAATTAGAGGCATACCATATTGAACAATGGTCCTTATACTTTGATGGAGCCCGATGCATGAGTGGGGCTGGTGCGGGTATTATTTTAATATCCCCACAAAAACATCTTATTCCTCTGTCCTTCAAATTAACATTTGCTTGCACCAACAATACTGTTGAATATGAAGCTCTAATCCTTGGATTACGAGCCGCCTTGGCACTAAAAATTAAACATCTGTTAGTTTTTGGTGATTCTCAACTGGTTATAAACCAAATTAATGAAGTTTATCAGACTAGAGATGATAAACTGCGCCCATATAAGGCCTATGTTTTACAACTAATGTCTCTATTTGATCAAGTTACCTTGGAAGCTATTCCTCGAACTTGCAACCGTGCAACTGATGCTATGGCCGCAACTGCATCTCTCCTGCCCTTGGAGTTAGATGACGAATATGCCACTATCATTATTCGTCGACTCCAGGAACCCACTTCAAATAAGTCATGCTTAGAACCTTTGGATGTGTTTCTAATCAATGAAACTACTCCTGAACCTTGGTATACGGATATATTTGATTTTCTCCAAAATGGGACTTTCCCTGCCAATTCTAATAGAAACCAACATCGGTTATTACGTAGACGAGCAAGTCGATTTGTAATAATTGGCAATACTTTATATAGGAGATCTTTTGAAGGTATCCTATTAAGATGTTTGAATTTAGAAGAATCCAAATCAGCCTTGAGTGAAGCCCACGATGGATCTTGTGGAGGACACTTCAGTGGTAGTGTCATTGCTAAAAAGCTCCTTCGGATAGGATACTTTTGGCCTACCATGGAAAATGATGCACATGATTATGTGCGCCATTGCGACAAGTGCCAAAAACATGCTAGACCTTGTCCATGCGCCCGCACAAGAACTACGAGGCTATTTCATCTCCTTGGCCCTTTTCAAAATGGGGCTTAGATATTATTGGCAAAATCAATCCCGTGTCATCCGATGGACACAAATTCATCATAACCGCCACCGAGTATTTCACGAAGTGGGTTGAAGCTATGCCTTTAGCTTCCCGCACCGGCACACAAGTCTCTAAATTTATTTTTAATCAAATCATTTGTAGGTTCGGAATTCCTGCAAATCTCATCTCTCGACAATGGAACTTGTTTCAAAAATAAAGATGTTAAAAAATTATGCCAAAAATATAAGATTCAACATCGCCGGTCCACTCCCTATTATCCTCATGGTAATGGTCAAGGGAAGCATCTAACAAAACCTTAATCAAAATTCTCAAAATATTGGTCAATAAAACTAGCCGTGACTGGCACATTCAGTTATATCCAACCTTGTGGGCCTATCGAACTAGTGTTCGAACCCCCACGGGAACTTCACCATTTGTTTTGGTTTATGGTGCTGAAGCCGTTTTTCCCTTTGAATTAGAAGTTCCTTCTTTGGCTCTACTACTTCAAGATACCGAAGTAGGAGATGAATATCGAGTCGGCAGACTCAACCACTGGAACTCCTAGATGAAAAATGCATCAATGCTTTGGAGCATCTCCGTGCCTACCAAAACAAGCTTAAAAGATCATATGCTAAAAAGTTCGTCATCGATCCTTTGAGATCGGCGACCTTGTTTTAAAAGAAAATCAAAAAAATACTAATGCAACTAAGGACCTTAAAGGTAAATTTGAGCCCAACCGGCTTGGACCATACATTATCACCGCTAAATTTGAATCAGAGCATACAAATTATCTACCTTAGATGGTAAAGAACTTAAAGAACCCATGAATATTTTGCATCTTAAACGTTACTATGTATAAATTTGGTCATTTCATCCTTGTATATATTTGTTTAAAATATTTCAAAATCACTATCTTGTATTTCTTTCAATTTATAAATTCAAAAACACCAAAAACATTCATAATCATCAAAATCTTCAAAACTATTTGTTGTATTTATTTATGGCACTTGTTAATTTTTTGTTCAAAAACAAAAATAAAAAAATAAAAAATCAAAACAGCAATATTCTTGACTCTTTCGAAACCAAAACAATATAAAGAAGAAAGAGAGAGTCAACATTCTCAAAACTTCTCAAAAAATCATTTATATATATTTTCTTACAATTATTGCAATTATATGTTTCAAATTATTTTGGATAAATTAGCATTTATTTGGAATCCCTCACTTTCACACTCACAAAAATAAATATCTTGATTTTATCTGGCATGATTACTAATCTCTCTTATATCAAAGTCCACAAAATTCAATTAAATAAAGTTTGAGCATAGAGAATTGATCTTGTTATTTACTTAAACCAAGCACATCTTTTCACAATAAAATGATTATATTTGTAATTTCCATGCTTTGCTACATAGTAGAAGTGGTTTCTTGAGCGAAAAGTTTCCCCGCTATCCTATCATGCACATGGTCTAGAATCTTTGAGAATTGGCAAAAGGACAAGCTCACCCCTACCCAAAATAAAAATCCCTTGCTCTACAGCTAATCTGAGCAAGTATCCCTAGTATAGAACAAAAAGAAAAGGCAAAGTTCAAGAAAAAAAGAGAAAAAGAAAAAAATGTTATTTTATATCATTACAACAATATTTCAAGCATTATCTCAATTATCAAGCAAAAATACAAAAAGAAAAGAAAAGAAAAAGAAAAGAAAGCAAAAGAAAGCAAAAGCAAAAGCAATAAAATCCCTTTCCCTACCCTTTGAAAAGAAAAGAAGGGTTGATGAGCTTGAATCCCTGGAATTCTCAATTATTCGAAAACCGTGAGGTAAGCCCCATAACAGGTGGTTTGTGCCCAACCCGCTTGGCCTTGGGTAACTCCTAGCATGGCGATATGTCCGTCACATTAGCGACCTTCTTTTGTACAGACCTATGTCTGCTTATGGATTAGCTAGCTCTTGATAATCCGACCTACATAGTAGTCTAGTATGGTTATATGCATCTACATCATGGTTAATGAACACTTATTTGGTTTCTTCAAATCACTTGTATCATATTATCTTGCTCAAAACCGGTAAATGAACATAGCAATTGCACACACATTTTATATTTGAGAGATTTTGTGTATCATTATGATAAATCAAGATTGGAAATGAATTCACATATGCACATGGGATTCCTTATAAATCTAACTTTTGTCTTTAAAATACTTTGAAATATTTTTTGCAAATTGTTTGAAATAATTCATTTTCTTCTTTACATTTGTTTAGTATAAAGACAACTATATGCATAATAGAAAAATCAAAATTTCTTTCAAAACCATACAATCAAAACATATATATATATATCGACTTTCGCGACGATGGTATAGTTCCAAAACCAAAATTGGAATTTTATGCCTAGCGCAAGTCCTCATCTTCATATTTTCTGTTTATTAAAAATCAACCATGCAATAAAACTATCTATTTTTTCTTTGATTTTCGCGATGATGGTATAAGTCTATACCTACATATTCTATGCCTAGCGCAAACCATTGTAACAATTTTTATTCCCCATTTATTTAAAAATCATGAAAACCATATGACTTAAATCATTCTGTTATACAATTATGCTTTACAAACAAACAAACACATTATCATTATTTCATGTCATTATGTCAACCTTCAATTTTGTAATGATGGTATAATTCCTAAGGAATTATCCAAAAATTTTATCACACTTAGGAATTTATGCCTAGCAAAAATCATTTTAACATTATTTCATGCATACTATTTTTATGAAAATCTGAAAAACAAACCATCATCATCATCATTTGCACCATTGCACCAAAGTCTTAAGACAGCCTCTTAAGCACTCTTTTACTTTTAACAATATTTCTATACTGGGATTAGCTTGACGACCGAGTGAGCAGCGACTCCATGAAATGGTCTATAATAGCGACAATGTCCTTTGAAATTATTGTTAGAAGTCTCTTTTTATCTTTTATCACATTACATCACAAACAACCAATTTGTTACATCATATTATTTCATTTAAAATATTACAGCATGACATCAAAATTATAATATTTCCAACGACATAATTACATGAATCATCAAATCAATCAATCAAAACATAAAAGCATCATAAAAATACATAACACAAGTCATATGATCAAAAAATATCTCATCTATATATATCAACAATATATATACATCATATCAAAATTGGATTGGTATGCCACAATCTATATCTTGGCATACTCAATCCTCTATCAAAAATAATAAATGCTATCATATCAATCTGTACAAAGTAATGCAGTAGTTTAGCCTCGAGAACCCCTCGAGCTCTCACCTCATCTCCTCCCCCGCCCCGAGGTGGACGAGGTGGCCCCATCGCAGCATGAGTAGTACTACGAGTCCTAGTCCTCGATCGAGAAGAAGTCCTCGATGACCCAATCCCGATAGGGTCTGCAATGCCGACCGGCAGCTGTACCCTCCGACCCTCCCGGCACCATCTGGAAGTAGAATGCCCTAGTAGAACGTGGTCCGAGCAATCGACCGTGCCACCTCCCGTGTGCTCGCCCTCCGCCCCGTGCCCCGAGGCATGCAATCTCGTCTCCGAGCCGTGTCAACCTCAGCTCGATGGCATGCAGCCTCCTCCCCGTAGGGTCTCGCACCCGTGCCCGGGAGATGGATCGTCTTCGCTCGAAGAGTCACCGTCTCGCTACTCTCCCCTGTGTCGACACCCTTGCCCTTATCGGGCGATGGTGGCCTCTCTCTCTATGGAGAAGGGGGTCTCTCCGCCCTCCTCTCCCGCTGTCGCGGCCTCTCCTGTGCCTGTGGCCTCCTCGCCTCTCTCCCTCCGTGACCCTGGGCCACCTCCATAGCCGCCTGGCACCGCCTCCCTATCCGACGCACAACTGCATGTATCGGACCCCGAGCCCTCGTCATCCGAGGAGGGCGGATGCCTCGCGTACTGTGCATCGTAGCCATCGGCTACCCTCGCGTCATCCCCATCCACCGGCTGAATGGGGGCATCATCCGAGTCCCGACTCTAGAAGCGCCGCATGTCCGGAGCCCCGCTCATTGTGGTGTTATCCTGGATAGTCCAAGAAAACTCGTAATCCCTGAGAGATGGGATCCCCCGCTGTAGGCCGAACTGTCACAAAACTCGGTCGTAGTGGTGGAGCTCCACCTCTCCCCTCTCCATCCATAACCAACAAACTCGCCTCGACGCGAGCCAACTCCTGTCCATCCTCGGCCCACCCTGGGTGCTCTCGCCATGGCCTCCAGGTGATCTGGTCCGGGACAAGGTCATCCAGTAGTCTCCGGGACATCGGTAGGTCAATCCGCCACTGTGACCCTCTCCGAAGCCACCAGTAGAAAACTCGGGGCCTCTCCCCGTCAATCCCTATCAGAGGAAGCCCTACCGGCCTCCGCACTGCAATGTGCTCCCAGCACCAAACCTGTAGGAGCGATGTCATAACTAGACATCGACCGCCCTTGTACACGACCCCATGCAGGATCCTGTACAACCGGCATAGAACAAAGCTGCCCCAAGAAAATCTATAACCATGGTCTCGCATATCGTAGATCACATCCGCTAGCATCCATGGTACCCTGCACCCGCTCTGGTGGCACAACAGAAGTCCACCAACCACTCCAGCTAAAACTCGTGTGAGTCTAGATGCCCTGGCATCTGACGTAGTGCCTCGATGTTAACTCCGCCCTTCTCCAGGGCGAAGCTCGGGTCACCACACAACCGCCCCATAGCATGGCCCTGATTGGCCGTAGGAGTGATCAACCGTCCTTGTATGGGGATTCTTAGAATCCTCCATACATCCTCCAAAGTGGGAGTCATCTTCCCTGTAGGTAGCCAAAAATAGGAAGAACCCGGATACCACCTCTCTGCTAGGGTTGTCAGTAGCCCCATGTCTCTAGACACTTGTGGCATTTCTGCCACATGCCGTAAGCCGGCTCGTGCCACCGATCCCGCTCTGTCTGTGTTAGAGCGGCCAAGTCATCTCTCAAACCTCCATATTTCCATTCCCTGCTCTTTAGCAAACCTCTCTGCAACATAAACAACAAAACAACAAACAATCATTAATAACAACTCAAGTGATTAATAATGCAAGTTAAAATAAGTTCAATTTTATCAAATGATGATATCGTCCACTATTGGACGATATCGTCCCAAATTTGAGCATAATCATCTCCGATTTTGCAAGCCGAAATCGTCCCTAATTTGATGAAATCGTCCCCCTTTCACCGATTTCGCCCTTAGACGAAATCGGCGAACTTGAGACGATTTCGTCGAAATCGGGACGATTTCGTCCCGACGACGTCGACGGCCCAAAAACGGCCGCGATGCTCAAAATTCATTTAAAATTCACCTAAAAAGCATGTAAATTCAAATTAAATCATTCTAAATTAAGTTTAGACTCTTACCCGTAGCCCGCGTCGGACCTCTGTTGATCTGTGCGTCGTCTCCACCATTTTTGCTTCCGTAGCTCTAAAACCAGAAAAATGAACAATAATAATGAATTAGGGTTTTACCCTATTTTTCTTAATTTTATTCAAAAAATAATTAAAAACATAATTAATTTTTTTGCTTTTTCGTGTTTTTACCTCAAACGTTCGATTTGGGTAAAAACACTGAGGGGGCACCATAGTAAGCTGTCGTACGATTCGACCAAGAATCGTCGCCTAAAAATGGGAATAATTTTTGCTTTCTCGTAGATCGAGAAGAACTCATCTTTAACGCATTTTCTTCGGAAAATTCGCTAAAGAGGGGGCAAAATGTAGCACCCTAAAATTGGCGCAATGAAATCTTAATAATTACATTCACTCCAGTAAATAATTTAAATTCAAATTTTAACCTCCCAAACCGCCCGTTAACCGTCGGTTAATCCGTTTCCCCTTTTTCGTGCCATTTTTAGAGGTTGTTTTGACCGTTTGACGATATCGTCGCCGATCGTACGATATCGCCCCGCATCCGACGATTTCGTCTGGCTAGGACGTCCGGACGATCTTGTCCCAAAACTGATTTTGCACAATTAGCTTCTGTTCCAACGGGCCTCTAATCCGGCATAAGCGTGTCTGCACCGTTAGAGACCCTCCCCCATTGGAGATCTCCCAAATAGGGATGATCTCCAACCTCCTAACCTCCCTCCTAAGCCTATTTAATCCTAAGCCCTCCCCTTAGCACCCCCCTAGCTGAAATTCCCTGTAACCCGACTTCATACGCATTAAAACATCCCAAATTCCTATTTGCATTAGTTCTATACCAATTTTGTTGTAGGTACCTTAGTGTTTTTCAGCCGGAGCAAGCTTACATCGTCGCCGACGATCCTGTTCAGATCGGAGGCGATCATGTTGAATCGTAGACGATTTCGTACCAATGCGAGACGATTTCGACTGCAGTCAACATTGAGGCAATCAGTGCCTGAAGTTTGCATTTCTCCATCTCTTTTCTATTGTTTTATTCTGTAATTAGCTAGTTTATTCAGTATTTTATGCTATTCTACATTTTGGAGTTCACCCATCTAGATTAAATGCATAATTAAGTCATAATTATTATCAAATTAGCATAATTCATTCATGTTTCTATTTTTAAGTTTCAGTTTGATATTGTTGCTGTCATTTTACACTATTTCCTCTCGTTAGGATAGTTGCATTTTCTGTGTTTTGCACCTATTTCTCTCGTTTATAGGTCTCTGACGAATTCGTCTGACGAATTCATCGATCTCAGACGATCTTGTCTGATCTCAGACGATCCTGTCGAATTCCGTACGATCCCGATCGCTTCAAGAATCAGAATCTTCATCGACATCCGGATCGTATTTTTCTTTTAACATTCTTTAATTTCTCTGTTTTTCTGTCTTAATTCTATTTTTTGTATTCATTTAATCTGCATCTTCATATAGAATAGCTTAGACGCATTTTGGCCAAACCTAGGATTTGAATGCTTAAGGCTAAAACGAACACATAAAACACATTCCCAACCTAGGCGTGGAAACTGCCATTAAATGTTTCCCTGGTGAACCCACCATCCGTCGAAAAATCACCAATATACACCTCCCTTGAGAGGCGGGACCTTCGCAAGGCCTCTCAGTCCGAGGTACCACGCCATCCTTTTCACATCCCCCTTCCGGGCACGGATCCTATAGCCTGAAGGTAAGGGTGTGAAAAATTTGGAGCGATACAATGGTGTTGGTTGACTAAACCTTGTTTGATGAGCATTGTTGTTGAAACCCTAATTGATGGTGAAAAGAACATGAGTATCATTGTTATGTGATTCTTTGCATAGTTGGCAATTGTTGGGGTTTCATGTTCTTGAAAGAAAACATTCTATTCTATCCATTTTAGATATTGAGTTGATTTTTCAGATTTGAGATTGATATTGAGCTGAGTTGATTTGAGTTGAGTTTTGATATTGGGATTTGAGTATAGAACATATTGAGTCTCTAACAATTATCTTTATGCTTATATGAGTTTGAAAAATCACATTGGGTCTCTAAAAATTCACTTTGTGATTTCCTACTAAGAAAGTTTTTCTTGGTGAGCTTGCTGAGCAGTTTTGGATAGGTTCCAGTGGGAACTTGTGAGCAGTTTTTGGACAGGTTCTAGTGAGGACTTGTGAGCTGATTTGGACAGGTCCTAGCAGAGGACATGTATGCTGATTTTGATAGGTCCTAGCAGAGGACTTGAGGACAGAGTTGCATTGGTTCTATGAGAAGAACCTGAGGACATATTTGGCAAGTCTTTGAGAAGGCTTGTATGTAGAGGATTGATTTGTTCAAGAGTTGGACAGATTTGACAGATAGAGGAAGACTTGTACTAGACCGACTAACTGTGTTTGGTACAGGTTGCTGAGCTACTGTGGACATGATCATAGAAGGAAGAGGTCTCTTAGGCTAAGCATTAAGGATAGGAGGTCTTCGGTGGAAAGGAGTTCCACATGCTGGCAAGAGGTAGAGGCAGTTGATCTTCTAAGGGATCATTTCCGGAGCAGAGGGGAAGGTATCTCCTTTGAGTAGAGGCTCATAAATTCTGATTGGGGGAAGGTATCTCCTTTGAGCAGAGGCTCATAAATTTTGATTGGGGGAAGGTATCTCCTTTGGGCCGAGGCTCATAAACATTGTAATTGGGAAGGATTCCCAAAGAACTTTGAGATAACTTTTAGAAAAAAGTTTTGTGGACGTAGCCCAGCCATTCTGGGTGAACCATGTTAAAATTGGTGTCACTTTGTGGATGATATTGTGCATTGCTTTGGGTATATTGCTTTACTATTTTGAAGTATAAAGAAAAAAGTAAAAAGAGGTATTATACTATTCACCCCCCCTTCTTAGTATAAGCTTGTGTTCTTCATAGGTCGCGACTCGACTTTATGAAATCTGACACATCAATCTCCACATGGTTGACAATTAAATTGATGGTTCAAAAAATAAATCACGAACTCACCTGTTACCAGAATAACTGCACATTCTCTATGATATTGCACTTGCATCAACGGTAGATCGGCAGTAAATTATGCTCGGTGGCCTGCACTCATGGGAAGCTCCACTTTTGGGTCTTCAATACAGGTTTCTCCACATGTCTTTTGACATATCATCTCAGCCTCATGGTGATTCAATTTTCACTGGGGTTGTAAACACAAGGTTCTATTAAAAGGTGCCTTCTTGATGTAGGGTACATCAAGATATTTTCATAAAGCACAGGCACCATGTGTGCAACCACAAATGCAACATAGAAAGGTGTCAAGAAACTGGTCTAGCTACCAAATAGTGAAAGTATCCATAGACCTACCATAACCATACAAAAAACAAATTTAGGGATACCATGTTGGAATAATGAAAAATATCCCAATAAATTAGATTTTTCAGCCATTAATCTTTTGCAAACTTTTGATTTATGATCCATCATTGATGGAGAGCATACTCCCTGGTTTGAAAAATAAAATGGAGAAAAAAAATGGGAAAATGAGGGAAAATGAGGGGGGATTTCCATGAGGAAAATCCCCCCTCAAGCTCACAAGTCCAGAGGGCTGACCTTGAGGCACCCATGATGACCCTAAGGCACTTAGACAGCTGGCCCAGTGGCAACAGACCATGGAAGTGGTTGACCTTAAGGCAACAGACTGAGATGTATACATAGTTGATCGAGCATTATTCACAGTTGGAGAGCCAAGCGCAAATACCACGAGCCTAGACCAAATCAATAATAAAAGAGGATGATAGGTTGCTTTTAGATAAGTCAACATTAAGGGGGAATGTTGAATTGTTTTTTTTTCTTTAGTTAGGATAGTGCACTTTAAGGGGGAATGTTAGAATTAAAGTGCACTATGCCTCTATTTTGACACTTGTCAGTTTATATTGACACTTGTCATTTATCATATAGGCCTCCTACCTATATATGTAACACATTTTGTATCAATATATATCTTATAAGTTTTACTCCTAACAGAATCACTCCTAATTGCTCAAGGTCCTTGAGAGACATAGAACCAGAGTCTACTTGAGAACTAGAAGACTAAACCTGCACTGTACAAGGACTAACCCATCAAAGCCATTGTCATTCTGAGATAGAGACTCATCTATAACATATGACTCTAGGGTGAAGACCTGAGGAGAGGGTGGACCCTCATACTTAACACTCCACTCTAAATATTGATGAGATTCATCAAAGAGAATATCTAAACAAGAAGAGTCATATTGATCCTGTTATGAAACATATAGAAGAATTTTATGATGAATTAATTTGAATGAGATCCTCTGGTGAACAAAATTCAAATGGATGGAGATCACCCATGATAGAAATGATTTGGTTTTCATATTCAAATTTTATGCATTGGTGAAAAGTAGAAGGGATGACCTTCATTGCATGAATCCAAGGCCAACCGAGAAGAATATTAAAATATGCAGGACAAGACACCACATAAAACATTGTTTTAAAAACTTTGGGTCCAACTCTAAGAGAGAGAAATACAATGCCACAAACTTCTTGAAAATCATTGTTGAAAGTTTTAATGATGTCACTGGATGAATCAAATCTTCCTTCTTCATTCCAATTTTCTGAAATAAATGGTATGTACAAACATTAAGTGAATAACCATTATCAATCATAACTCTTTTGATGAGAGTATCACCAATGTAAGTAGTGATGTATAGTGAAGAATCTTGTTGCTTCTCTGAGGGAGCCATATCATTATCTGAGAATGTTAGATGAGGCTTTCGGAGGGAACTTATAACTTTTGTCATGTCACTAGGAGAGATATCTGGAGGTACTGGCTATTGTTCCAAGATACTTATCATAGCTTCTTTATGGGCTTGAGAATTTTGTAGAAGTTCTAAGAGTGGAATATTTGTTGAATCATCCATTTTCTATATTTTTCTTGAAGTAGTTGTTATCATTCCAACCATGTTATTATTATATTGGTGTGGTACATTTTTATAATACACTTGGTTAGTCTCCTATTTATTCCTATTCTAGAAAGACTAAAAATTGCTAGTGTTGATACAGTCGACATCAATTAAATCTTGAACCACATGTTTCAATATTTTACAAGAATTAGTCCAATGTCCTTCTACTCTGTGATATGCAAAATGTTGTCCTACCTTATACCAATGATTTGTAGTATCTAGTTGTCTTACTAGAGGTAATTCTATTACCTTAGCATCCAACATTTGCTGTAATAATGCTTCCATAGGGATATTAAGTCTTATGAAATTTCTTTGGTGAGGTTTTTGAAGCACAATATTTTGTAGGCTACTATTGAAACTTTTAACCAAACTACTATCACTATTACCTCCTATATGCTTATTATTAGGTTGAGACATAGATGGATTATCTTCTTTAACCTTGAGTTGACCTTTCTTGATGAGAGTTTGTTCCACTTTTCTTGGTAACTCAATTGCTTGGTCTAAAGACGTGACAGTAGTAGTTTCCAAAGTAAAAGAAAATTGTTCTTGTAAATTTCTTGTGAATATATCAAGAATATCTTTTTGAGATACAGGTTGTCTTAATTGACCAACTAGACTCCTCCAACGAGCTAAGAATTCTAAAAAAATTTCTTATTTACTTTTATTTAAGTCATATAAATCTCTCATTGCTACTTATTTTTCAATATAAGCACTAAATTGATGAACAAACATATTTGCAGTTTTCTCAAATATTTTCAAAGAATAGTTGGGCAACTGATAATACCATTCTAATGCCACTCCAAAAACTCTTTGGAAATATTTTCAATAAAAGCATTTCATCATAAATAATATCATGGTAAGTTATTTTGAATCCTCTCAAATGTTCTATTAGATCTTCAGTCCCTTTGTATATTGGCAATGCTGGCATGGAAAAATGTTTAGGATAAGACTAGAAGCAACAATATGATCCACTGGCTAACTACACATTTCCTTATAGTTGTATGTAAACCCTAATGGTTGAATCATATCCATTCTTGAAACCAATTGATTCACAACACTTGCCAAATTTTGCATTTCTAAACTATTATGTATGTTCCCTATATTCCCTTGACTTAGGTTGGACATGTGAAGGTTGTTGTTATAGGTGGTGTCTTGTGAGAATGGAAGATTTACTTGTGGTGGAATAGAGGAAAGAATGTTGATGTTAGAATATTGAAGAGGAAATTGAGAACTTATTTGAGTGCTACTACTAGTTGGATGAATTGTTGAATTCATTCCAATATTGGTGGTCATAGTAGTGGTATAAGTAGGTTGATAAGTTTGTTTACCATGATTCAAATGTTCCTTAAAAGGATTTCCTTGAGGTAGAATATCCTTTTCAAGAAATGCTTCTTATAAGACCATATCCAAAGCATGTTCATGATATTTGTAAGAAGTCCATATATGATCAAAATATTTAAAGATGATATTCCCATTGGAATCTTGGATACTATCAAGATGGTTATTAGTATCTTCTTCTAGGTTATAATTTTCTCTATAAATTTGATCATTCTCATGAAAAATCTTGTCAAACCTAAGAAGTATTCATCCTTCCTCAAGGTCAAAATCCATTGAGGAAAAGGAGAAAGACAAGAGGAAGAACTAAGACCAAAAGAAACCTATGCACTTACACACAAAGGAATTATCTTTTTTAAATATTTGGCACACAACTTAATGATCTTGCTTATTTTTTAAAAATAAAAGGAGGTGTTCACATTGGGTTCACCAAAGATGTATAGGAGAAAACTGTCCTACCATGTACAATTCCCAAACAAAAGGTTGGATCCACATGGAGGGAATATTTTATGGGGTGAACCATAGGAGTATGTTGTACTCTAAACTTGGTGCTAAGGGGAAGGCTTCACCAGGAATGGTTTAAGGACTCACTCCAAGTCCTCAGGATATTTGGGATAGTTTTATGTATTCAGTTCCAAGACAAACACCTAATTTTGACCTTTCTAGGTCTAAACTAGAAAATATAAAGGACAATATATAAAATAGAATAAGAGAACTAAAAACAAAATGCATGCATACAAGGTCTATCTTGGAATGATTCTTTATTTTAATGCTCACTAACCTAGGGTTTATTTTAGAATACCTTTAAAGTAGAGATATACTCAAGGTAAATGTACAGAAATTATCCCTAGATGCAAACTAAATACCTTTCACTTTTAGATGCCTAGGAATCAATAATGAAATCAGATCTTCAACAAATAGAATGAGTAGATCACTTATATAAAATTGAGGTTGAATTTAGTCTTTTCTGCATCTTGTCCAATGATATAAATAATACCTTTTTCTAGAAGATCACTCATGAAACATTAAAAAATAGAATTACCATTAGGGGGTCTGCTTAAGCTACTGTGCAACAGATCTAGCAGCACTCAAGACCCCTAGGTCCTTTTAGATGACCTTTTAATACAAAAGTGGAAATTGAAATTTGGAGAATGAATCATAAACCAAAAATATAGTAGTAGAGAATAGAAAGAAAAGTGCAGTAGTATGATCTAGAAATAAAATGGAATGCAATAGTGAAAGTAGAATCTAGAAATTACCCCTGGTGTGCCCTAGGGAAAACATGTGCCTTACCTAGAGAAAGCACGATAATGTGGTAGTGAAGTCATGCCCTATTTTTACGAGGCATGATTTTTCTTCTACAAATAAATTTACCCTAATTAGGGCAGGCAAAATTGTGCCTTGCTAATGCCAGATGTGATATCACTGCAGATTAAAGAAAAATAAGAAGCGAATACATAAGGTGAAATAAATGTACACAAGAAAGTAATAAAAACCTAATGCACATCCTAGAAGTAGGCAGACGATACCCAAGTATCTAAATAGGCACTCTATCTCTCTGAGGTACACCACAGATCCACAAAGTCACATAAAAAATCAATATAATCCATGCAATAGAAGATCAATCCGAAATTTGCATTTCGAGGTTAGCTTGCACTAGATAAAAGAAAGAAGAATAAACTATAAATTTTGAGCTTAATCACTTTACATAGAGATCACAAATTAAAATACTGCATATCAAAAAAATTGCACTTATGATTAAGCAAAAACATCCTTCCTTTTATAGATGAAATTGGAGGAAGAAAGTGGGCATAAATAAACTCACAATTGATGCCAAAACATGTAGGAGGGTTTAAAACTGGGTCTAAGTGGGATCAAAAAATAATAAAATAAAATAAACTTAAAAAATTAATTTAAATAATGAAGTTGCACCCTGTATTTATGGGGCACGATATCACCAACGCAAAGTCGCACCTCATAAAGATGAGGCACGATTTCACTAAAAGGTAAACAAATTAAAAAAATGGAGGCAAATAGGTATTCCCTTGCTCTTGGAAAGGGTTGAGGGCCTCTTAGGGGAACTAAATATGATTTCCATCTCAAAGTGGGTCAATTTTTTGTGTCTACAGGTTGTAAAATTTCATCGCAAGACCAATACTCTAATGGAGATGGTGGAGAATCTCCTTGATCAATGTCGATTACCTCATGGTCGAGGTGCAATGGCTTTAATGGGTTATTAAGATCATACAAGGATGTAGTAAGATCTATGGGAATCTTATGGATGGATGGATGATCTCTATTGGATGGTTTTTTGGGTCTATTTACAAGAGGTTGTCATAAGACTTGTGGGGGTGGTTGTAGTGGAGGTGGAACAAATGAAGGTGGTTGATGTGGAAGGGGTGAGCTTGCTCCTCGAGTGGTAAAATCTATTGCTATATGAGATGTTGCAATGGGAACATACATAGATAGAACTCTTCTTAATAATCCAATGGGATGTTCTACTCGTACTCTTCATTTGAACTAGGAAAGTTAATAGGTGCTATGTCGTAATCCGATTCATCATCAATTTTCCATTCCTAAGGGGGACCTTGATCCTCTTCCTAATTTTTATATGGAAGAGTATGCGAAACTTCACCTTCTTCATATAATCGGATGAAATCATGAGATATACATTGATCTATCATATTTACAGGGAAATAATCATCTAAATACTGGACATGATTAGGATTAGCATAAGGATCGTGTGCAAGCTCATCCCTATAGTTCAAACCTAGGTACTCTAAAATTTCTGTGAGGACATCGAGAGGCACAAGTTTGTTGTGTCCTAATCTAGATTTATCATATGGTATATGATATTGTGGCTGGCAAGGAACATGAGTACCTTGTTTGTACAACCCCAAACCATAGCCATGCCAATGGCAACGATGGATATATAGTCGAGATTGGACATATAAATGATGTCTTTAGAAAAGGGTTCTTCATCCTCTTCTTGCTAAGGATATGGTGATGTGCCATATACAATACCACCATATATATAATTTATTTTATTGGGAGGTATGCTTAGAGGTACAATAGTACCTATGAGAAGATGAGGTCATCCCATATTCTATATTATCTCAATTTCTAGAACTATTGTAATATTCCTCACTAGGTATTATTCTAAGCCCGTTGTAGCTAGATAGACTATGACTTGTGATGGTGAAGATGGAGAAGATGAAAGTGAGGCTTGAGATGACTCAATTCTTACCTCACGAGGTGGTTCCTTGTCTACTATACTAGAAATTTCTTTTGTGGAATGGCAGATATTATTAGAGGAATATCGTCAATTGGCCTATTTGACATGTTCCTTTGTGGAGGATTTGATGATGATGAAGGTATATATAAATGTGCAATTTATGATGGTGGTATAGAAGAAGATGGTAATGGATCAATGAAAGGTGATAGAGACATGTGCTTGCCCTTCGTGAGTGTACTTCAAACATTGGTGAGCTATGGATGGTAGGAACTTCATGTCCCTAATCCAGGGTCAACCCATCAAGATATTATAGGCCATTACACCCTATAAGACGTGATACTATGTTGGTATGGTTTTGCATCTCGTATCGCTCCAAATTTTTTGCATCCTTACCTTCAGGCTATAGGATCCATGCCCGAAAGGAGGATGGGAAAAGGATGGGACAATACCTCGGACTGAGAGGCCCTTTGATGGTCCCGCCTCTCGGGGGAGGGGTATTAAGGTGATTTTTTGACGGATGGTGGGGTTCACCAGGAAACGTTTAGTGGCAGTTTCCACGCCTAGGTTGGGAATGAGTTTAATGTGTTCAATTTTAGCTTTAAACATCCAAGTCCTAGGTTTGGCCAAATGAATCTAAGTTGTTCTATTATGAAAATGCAAATTAAATGAATACAAGAAACAGATTTGAACAGAAAACAGAGAGAATAAGCTAGATTAAAGAGCCATACCTGATCCGGATGTCTGATGGAGGTTCTGATTTTTGAAGCAGTCAAGATCGTCTGGAATTTGACAGAATCGTCTCCGATCTGACAGGATCGTCTGAGATCTGACGAATTCATCAGAGACCTCGCAATCAGAGAAATAGAGACAAACTACAGAAAATGCAGCTATGCCAACAGAGGGCAATGATGTAGAATGATATCAATAATATTAAACTGATAATTATAGACAAAAATATGAGTGCGTTACAATGATTTAATGACTAATCATGATTTTATGATGCATACAAGCTACATGGGTGAACTCCAAGATGCAGAATAATAAGGAATAACCATAAGATTAACTAAATGCAGAATAATGCAGTAGAAAAGAGTGAAGAAATGCAAACTCTGGGCACTGATTGCCCCCAATGTTGACTGCAATCGAAATCGTCTCGGATTGGTACGAAATCGTCTCGAATTGGACAGGATCGTCTGCGACGATCTGAGCTTGCTCCGCTGAAGAATAACAAAGTTCCCGCAAGAAAATTCGAAAAGGGACAAAGGCAAACAATAGTCTAGGATATTCTAATGCATGTAAAACTCGAAGTGCAAAAAAATTCAGCCAGGGGGATGTCAAGGGGAGGGCCTAAGATTAAATAGGCATAGGAAAGAGGTTGGGAGGTTGGAGATCATCCCAATTTGGGAGATCTCCAATGGGGGAAGTCTCTAACGACGCAGACACGCTTTTGCCCCGGTTAGAGACGTCGTTGAAACATAAGCTAATTATGAAAAATCAGTTTTGGGACGAAATCGGTTGGACGTTCTGCTCCAGACGAAATCGTCCAATCTGAGGCGATATCGTCTGATCGGAGACGATATCGTCCAACGGACGAAACAAACTCTAAAAATGGCATGGAAAATGAGGAAACGGGCAGCAGGCGGTTTTGGAGCGGTTTTGGGGTTAAAATTTGAATTTGAATTATTACTAAGGTAATTTTAATTATTTGCTAAGGTTTACTACGCCAATTTTAGGGTGCTACATTTTGCCCCCTCTTTAGCAAATTTTTCGAGGAAAATGCGTTAAAGATGAGTTCTTCTCGATCTATGAGAAAGCAAAAATTTATTCCCATTTTAGGCGACGATTCTTGGTCGAATCGTACGACAGCTTACTATGGTGCCCCCTCCGTGTTTTTACCCAAATCGAACGTTTGAGGTAAAAACACGGAAAAGCAAAATTTTTTAAAATGTTGTTAATTGTTTTTGAATAAAATTAAGAAAAATAGGGAAAAACCCTAATTCATTTTTACTATTCATTTTCATTTTCTGGTTTCTAGAGCTCTGCAGACAAGATGGTCGAGACAGCGCACAGATCGACAGAGGTCCGACGCGGGCTACGGGTAAGAGTCTAAACTTAGTTTAGAATGCTTGAATTTTGATTTTCTATGCTTTTTAGATTAATTTTAAATGATTTTTGAGCATCGCGGCCATTTTTGGGCCGTCGACGTCGTCGGGACGAAATCGTCTCGATATCGCCGATTTCGTCCAGGGGCGAAATCGACGAAATGGGGACGATTTCGTCAAAGAAGGGACGATTTCGGCTTGCAAAATCGGAGACGAATTTGCTCAAATTTTGGACGATATCATCCAATAGTGGACGATATCATCATTTATGAAATTGAACTTGTTTTACTTGCATTTTTAATCACTGTTTTATTAATGATTTTTACTGTTTTGTTGTTTATGTTGCAGAGAGGAGTACTAAAGAGCAGAGAATGGAAATACGATGGGCTGAGGGATGACTTGGCCACTCTATCTCAGGTAGAGCGAGATCGGTTGGCTCAAGTCGGCTTGCAGCATGTGGCAGATATGCCACAGGTGTCTACAGACATGGGGCTATTGACAGCCCTAGCGGAGAGGTGGTATCCGGGTTCTTCCTATTTTTGGTTACCGACAGGGGAGATGACTCCCACATTGGAGGATGTATGGAGGATTTTGAGGATCCCCATACAAGGATGGCTAATTACTCCCATGGCCAATCAGGGCCGCGCGATGATGCGACTATGCGGAGATCCGAGCTTCGCCCTGGAGAAGGGCGGAGTGAACATCGAGTCGCTACGCCAGATGCCTAGGGCATCTAGACTGACACAGGTTTTGGCTGGGGTGGTAGGTGGTCTGCTGCTATGCCATCAAAGTGGATGCAGAGTACCATGGCTACTGACAGATGTGGTCTACGACATGAGAGACCATGGGTACAGGTTTGCTTGGGGAAGTTTTGTACTATGTCGATTGTATAGGATCCTGCATGGGGTCGTATACAAGGGCGGTCGATGTCTGGTTATGACATCACTACTACAGGTTTGGTGTTGGGAGCACATCATGGTGCGGAGGCCGGTAGGGCTCCCACTGATAGGGATTGATGGGGAGAGGCCCCGAGCTTTCTACTGGTGGCTCTAGAGAGGGTCACAGCGGTGGATAGATCTGCCACTATCGCGGAGACTACTTGACGACCTTGTCTCCGACCAGATCACCTGGAGGCCTTGGAGAGATCATCCAGGGTGGGCCGAGGATGGACAGGAGCTGGCTCACGTTAGGCAAACCTATTGGCTGAGGATGGAGAGGGGAGAGGTGGAGCTCCACCGCTACGACCGAGTTTTGAGGCAGTTCGGTCTACAACAGGGGATCCCATCTCTCAAGACTACGAGTTTTCTCGGACCATCCGGGATAACACTACAGTTAGCGGGGCTCCAGATATGCAGCGCTTCTGGAGTCAGGACGTAGATGATGCCCCGATCCAGCCAGTGGATGGGGATGACGTAGGGGTAGCCGATGGCTATGATGCCTAGTACACAGGCATCCACCCTCCTCGGATGACGAGGGCTCAGGGTCCGATTCATGCAGTTGTGCATCGGATGGGGAGGCGGCGCCAGGCGGCTATTGAGGCGGCACAGGGTCACAGTGGGAGAGAGCAGAGGAGGCCACAGGCTCAGCAGAGGCCATGACAGCGGGAGAGGAGGGAGGATAGACCCCCTTCTCCATGGAGAGAGAGGCCACCATCGCCCGATAAGGGCAAGGGTGTGGACATAGGAGAGAGTAGTGAGATGGCTACTCTCCGGGTGGAGACTGTCCATCTCCAGGCATAGGTGCAGACTTTACAAGATGAGGCTACACGCCATCGAGCTGAGGCTACATAGCTCAGAGATGAGGTTGCACGCCTCAGAGCATGGAGCGGAGGAGCGAGCACTCAGGAGCTAGCACGGTCGATTGCTCAGACCACGTTCTATCAGGGTATCTACTTCTAGATGGTGCCAGAGGGCCAGAGGGTATAGCTGCCAGCGACATTGCGGATCCGATCAGGGTTGGGTCATCGAGGACTGCATCCCGATCGATGACTAGGACTCGTAGTACCACACATACTATGATGGGGCCACCTCGTCCACCTCAAGGCGGGGGAGGAGATGAGGCTGAGAGCTCGAGGGGTTCTCGAGGCTAGGCTACTGCACTGCATAGACTGTATATATGATTGAGAGGATTGAGTATGCCAAGATGTAGATTGTGGCATACCAATCTAGTTTTGATATGATGTACATATATTTTGGATATATATATATATATATATATATAAAATAATATTTTGATCATATGACTTGTCTTATGCGTTTGTATGATGCTTTAATGTTTTGGTGTGATTGATTTGATGATTCATGTAATTATGTCGTTTGGAAATATTATGGTTTGAATGTCATGTTTTTTAAAATTTAAATGAAATAATCTGATGTAAACAAATTGGTTGTTTGTGATGTGATAATTTGATAAAAATAAAAGGGGACTTTTAAAAAATTTAGGGGGTTGTGTATTATAGACATTTTGGGGGTGCGCTCACTCGGTGATCGCAAGCTAATCCCAATATAGAAATATTGTTAAAAAGTAAAAGAGTGCTTAAGAGACTGTCTTAAGACTTTGTTGTGAGGATGCAAGTGATGATGATGATGATGATGATTTGTTTTCAGATTTCCATGAAAATATTATGCATGAAATATTTTAAAATGATTTTTGCTAGGCATAAATTCCTAAGAGTGATAAAATTGTTGAATAATTCCCTAGGAATTATACCATCATTGAATTTTGACATAATGACATAAAACAGAATAAGTGTTTGTTTGTTTTAAAGCATAATTGTGTAACATAATGATTTAAGTCATATGTTTTGATGTTTTTAAATAAATGGGAAATAAAATTAGTGCAATGGTTTGCGCTAGGCATAGAATATTTAGGTATAGACTTATACCATCATCGCGAGATCCAAAGAAGAAAATAATATAATAGTTTTATTGCATGGTTGATCTTTAATTTTTGAAAATAGTCAGAAAATATGA
This sequence comes from Wollemia nobilis, assembly GCA_028583015.1. Lineage (NCBI taxonomy): Eukaryota > Viridiplantae > Streptophyta > Pinopsida > Araucariales > Araucariaceae > Wollemia > Wollemia nobilis. The sequence goes on along the minus strand of JAQPPZ010003302.1, from coordinate 265,636 downwards.
AGATGAGGACTTGCGCTAGGCATAAAATTCCAATTTTGGTTTTGGAACTATACCATCGTCGCGAAAGTCAAAAGTTATATATAAATGTAACTTTATTGCATGTTTTTGAAAATGATTTTGATTGTAGTTGTCTTTATACTAAACAACTGTTCTTCAAAGAAAAAAAATGAATTTATTCCAAACAATTTGCAAAAATATTTCAAAGTATCTTAAAGACAAAAGTTAGATTTATAAGGAATCCCATGTGCATATGTGAGTTCATTACCAATCTTGATTTATCATAATGATACACAAAATCTCTCAAATACAAATGTGTGTGCAATTGCATTGTTCATTTACCAGTTTTGAGCAAGATAATTTGATACAAGTGATTTGAATGAACCAAATAAGTGTTCATTAACCATGACTTAGATGCATATAACCGTACCAGACTACTATGTAGGTCGGGTTATCAAGAGCTAGCTAATCCATAAGCAGACAGAGGTCTGTACAAAAGAAGGTCGCTAATGTGACAGACATATCACCACGCTAGGAGTTACCCAAGGCCAAGCGGGTTGGGCACAAACCACCTGTTATGGGGCTTACCTCACAGTTTTCGAATAATTGAGAATTCCAGGGATTCAAGCTCATCAACCCTTCTTTTCTTTTCAATGGGTAGGGAAAGGGATTTTATTGCTTTTGCTTTTGCTTTCTTTGTCTTTTTTCTTTCTTTTTTTTTTTTTGTACTTTTGTATTTTAGCTTGATATTTGAGATAATGCGAAAATGACTTTTTCTTTTTCTCTTTTTCTTGAACTTTGCTTTTCTTCCTATGCTAGGGATACTTGCTCGGATTAGTTGTAGAGCAAGGGATTTTTATTCCGGGTAGGGGTGAGCTTGTCCTTTTGTCAATTCTCAAAGATTCTAGACCATGTGCATGATAGGATAGCAGGGGAAACTTTTCACTCAAGAACCACTGCTACTATGTAGCGTAGCATGGAAATTACAAATATAATCATTTTATTGTGAAAGGATGTGCTTGGTTTAAGTAAATAACAAGATCAATTCTCTATGCTCAAACTTTATTTAATTGAATTTTGTGGACTTTGATATGAGAGAGATTAGTAATCATGCCAGATAAAATCAAGATATTTATTTTTGTGTTTGTGATAGTGAGGGATTCCAAATAAATGCTAATTTATCCAAAATAACTTGAAAATATAACTCGCAATACTTTAAGAAGAAATATATACAACAAATATTTTTGAGGAATTTGATAATTTTGATGTTTTTGTATTTTGATCTTAATTGAGGAATTGAAAGAAATACAATGTGATTGTTTTTTTTTTGAAACTGTTTATATAAGATACAAAAAAGGAAATAATATACAAAACAAATATATACAATGATAGAATAACCAAATTTTATGCGTAATATCGCTTAAGATGCATAATATTCATAGGTTCTTTTAAATCTTTACCATCTAAGGTAGCTAATTTGTATGCTCCCGATTCAAATTTAGCAGTGATAATATATGGTCCAAGCCAGTTGGGCTCAAATTTACCTTTAAGGTCTTTAGTTGCATTAGTGTTTTTTTATTTTCCTTTAAAACAAGGTCGCCGATCTCAAAGGATCGATGACGAACTTTCTTGGCATATGATCTTTTAAGCTTGTTTTGGTAGGCACGAAGATGCTCCAAAGCATTGATGCACTTTTCATCTAGGAGTTCCAGCTGATTGAGTCTGCCAGCTCGATATTCATCTCCTACTTCGGTATCTTGAAGTAGTAGAGCCAAAGAAGGAACTTCTAATTCAAAGGGAAAAATAGCTTCAGCGCCATAAACCAAGACAAAAGGTGAAGTACTTGTGGGAGTTCGAACACTAGTTCGATAAGCCCACAAAGCTGGATATAATTGAATGTGCCAGTCATGGCCAGATTTATTGACCAATATTTTAAGAATTTTGATTAAAGTTTTGTTAGATGCTTCTGCTTGACCATTACCCTGAGGATAATAGGGAGTGGACCAACGATGTTGAATCTTATATTTTTGGCATAATTTCTTAACATCTTTATTTTTGAAACAAGTTCCATTGTCGGAGATGAGATTTGCAGGAATTCCGAACCTACAAATGATTTGATTAAAAATAAATTTAGAGACTTGTGTTCCAGTGCAAGAAGCTAAAGGCATAGCTTCGACCCACTTCGTGAAATACTCAGTGGCGGTTATGATGAATTTGTGTCCATCAGATGACACAGGATTAATTTTGCCAATAATGTCTAAGCCCCATTTTGAAAAGGGCCAAGGAGATGAAATAGCCTGTAGCTCTTGTGCAGGCGCATGGACAAGGTCAACATGTTTCTGGCACTTGTCGCAATGGCGCACATAATCATGTGCATCATTTTCCATGGTAGGCCAAAAGTAGCCTATCCTAAGGAGTTTTTTAGCAATGACACTACCACAGAAGTGTCCTCCACAAGATCCATCGTGGGCTTCACTTAAAGCTGATTTGGATTCTTCTAGATTCAAACATCTCAATAGGATACCTTCAAAAGATCTCCTATATAAAGTATTGCCAATTATTACAAATCGACTTGCTCGTCTACGTAATAACCGACGCTGGTTTCTATTAGAATTGACAGGGAAAGTCCCATTTTGAAGAAAATCAAATATTTCTGTATACCAAGGTTCAGGAGTAGTTTCATTGATTAGAAACACATCCAAAGGTTCTAAACATGACTGATTTGAAGCGGGTTCCTGGAGTCGACGAATAATGATGGTGGCATATTCGTCATCTAACTCCAAGGGCAGAAGGGATGCAGCTGCGGCCATAGCATCAGCTGCACGGTTGCTAGTTCGAGGAATAGCTTCCAAAGTGACTTTATCAAACAAGGATAACAATTGCAAAACATATGCTTTATATGGGCGCAATTTATCATCTCTGGTCTGATAAACTTCATTAATTTGGTTTATAACAAGTTGAGAATCACCAAAAACTAGCAGATGTTTGATTTTTAACGCCAAGGCAGCTCGTAATCCAAGGATTAGAGCTTCATATTCGACAGTGTTATTGGTGCAAGCAAATGTTAATTTGAAGGACAAAGGTATAAGATGTTTTTGCGGGGATATTAAAATAATACCCGCACCAGCCCCACTCATGCATCGGGCTCCATCAAAGTATAAGGACCATTGTTCAATATGGTCTGCCTCTAATTGAAGGCATTCATCAGGAAACTCAATGATGAGGGGATGAGTAGACTCTAAGGGTGCAACAACTAATTGATCTGCTATGATTTGACCCTTAACAGACTTCTGTCCTATGAACGTGAGTTCAAACTCGCTTAGAGCAAGAACCCACTTGGCTGTACGACCCGATAAATAAGGTCGACTCATAAGATACCGCAAGGGATCATATTTAGCAATGACATACATTTTTTGACTGAGCATATAATGGCATAATTTTTGTGTAGAAAATACGACTGCTAGACATAGTTTTTCTAATGCTGTGTAACGGGTTTCATAACTGATTAAAGTTTGGCTAATATAATAATTAGCACGCTCTCTCTTCTCATCATCAAGCTGAGCTAACATAGCTCCTAAGGCAGAATCTGAAGCTGAAATATACAGGATAAATGGGCGATCAGGTCTAGGCGGTGAAAGCACAGGTGGGTTAAGGAGGTATTGTTTGAGAAGTTCAAAAGCTTCTTTACATTCGTCATCCCAATTAAAAGGGACATCCTTCTTAAGCAGCTTAAGAAAGGGACCTATTTTGTCCGCCAGCTTATCGATGAAGCGACGGATGGCTTGAAGTTTACCTTGTAAACTTCGTAACTCAGATATATTGGTAGGTGCGGGCATATCAGTGATAGCCACAATCTTGAGAGGGTCGATTTTGATACCACGTAAAGAAACTAAAACCCCTAATAGTTTACCGGACTTAACTCCGAATATGCATTTGGCTGGATTTAATCGAATAAGGTATTCTCTTAACCGATTAAATACTTTTCTCAAATCATCTAAATGATCATCTTCTTTAATAGAGCGAGCTATAATATCATCTACATAATCATGTAGGATATCATGCATCATATCATGAAAGATATAAGTCATGGCTCGTTGATATGTTGCACCTGCATTCTTTAAACCAAATGGCATCACTTTCCAACAAAAGGTACCCCAAGGGGTAATAAAGGTTGTTTTAGCCTGATCTTCAGGAGCTATCTTGATCTGATTATAGCCAAAAAATCCATCCATTAGGGACATCATTCCACTCCCGACAGTAAATTCAATAATTTGATCCATGTTTGGAAGAGGAAAATCATCTTTAGGGCATGCGGCGTTAATATCTCTAAAGTCTATGCAAACCCTAACTTTGGTAGCTTCTTTCTTGGTGACTGGAACTACATTTGAGATCCATTCAGCATAATCAATAGCTTGTATAAAAACAACATTCAGGAGTTTTTCTAACTCCCCTTTGACTAGCAAGGCCACTTTGGGATGCATTTTTCTAAGTTTCTGTTTAACAGGTTTAGCATCCGGATGGACTACTAGATGATGCATGACTACAGAAGGGTCCAGACTTGGCATATCTTCATATGTCCAAGCGAAGACATCTTCATATTCTTTAAGAAATGCAATGTATTCATTTTGTTTTTCTTGACTTAATTCTGATCCAATATTGATTATGTGAGGATTATCCTCAGTTCCAATGTTAACTTTAATGACGTTTTCTACTTCCATGTGTAGATCTCTTTCAAAATTAGGTGGGGCGGGTGAAACGCCCAATTCTTGTAATTATTTTAAGGTTAACTTGGAGAATTCATCTTGAGGAGTCGTGACCTCAAGCTGGGCTATAGTAGGTATAGAACCATCAAAATAAAAACCATTGTATAACAACTCTTCAACGGAGACATCATGGAAAATATCTCCTTCCAACTCATCGTCGGATTCAACAATCAATTCAGGGTAAGCTATGGATAGCATATTGCATGTAAAGAGATTATTCTTTGGACACAAAGAATCTTGTTTATCTAGATAATCTTGATAACATATGAGTTGATCATCATCTTCAAAAGGGAAGGGTTGACCCTTACTAGGAAACAGGCCTACACCACATCGGGCAGGCCATGGTTCTACCTCGATAGGTTCTTTCATACCATTTTGGAAAGGTCCCAAGCCTTTCCCTTTATATCCCATTTTAAGCATTATAGGTTTAGCTTTAATATATTCATTAGCAAAATAACATCGGGCATATCCCTCATGATGAGTTTTGATGTTTCTGGGTATTCTTCCCCAATCATATCCTTTATAAATAAAAGCACAACTCCCGACTTGGTAAGTACTTCCCATAGGTTGTGGGAGGCCCAAAGTACGAGGAGATGGCGGCAAGTTATTAAAAAGAATTGAATCTTGCATAAAAGCATTTGTTTTTTCTGATATTAAGATTTTAGATAAATCCGATAAAAGTTCATCAAAAAGAGCATACGATGTAGAAGGATCATTCCCTATATCTTTAGATGTGGAAGGTATGATAGATGTAGATAATGTGGAGGTGTTAATAAATGGGTCTATAGGTTTTGAAATTATAGGGATAGAACATGAAGGATTGGTTGTAGATCTAAGATCTTTTTGAGGTTCTAGTGTGGTTTGTTCAGAAGATGGTTGAGTTAAATGTATAGGTGTAGTTGATGGAGTAGATGATGTTATGGGTGTGTGTTTCACACGTTTAGATGAAAAATAAGAATTAGGATGTGTGGATGACAGAGCGGGGCAAAATTGTACTCCAACAGGTTCTGCCAAAGCACACATATCAAAGGGTCTAGGGTCACCATGAATAGTGACCAACTGATTTTTAAATTCAAATTTAACACACTGGTGTAAAGTTGATGGGACAACTCGCATCGCATTGATCCAAGGGCGACCCAAAAGTATATTGTACGATGTTGGGCAATGTACAATAAACACGGTTGTATCTAGGGTTCTAGGACCAACTTGCAAGGGTATAGTAATGACTCCACACGTTTCTTGTGTCTCGTCATTGAAAGCTTTGATAATCATATCCATTTTTTTCATTTCATCACTTCTAAAGCCAAATATTTGGTAGAAGTCAAAAGTGCATATGTTTAAAGATGAACCATTATCAATCAGGACTCTTTTAACAACTACATCTCCAATTAGGGCAGTAATATATAAGGGGTTATCCTTATGTAAACTATGTTGCGGGATATCTTTATCCCGAAAATCAATACAATCGACTTCTCGAGTGATGATAGTATTGGACATGGCTTCGGGTTGAATATTTTGTGGCACCATCATTTGGCTTAATGTAAGCATTAACTCATCCCTATGGGTAGGAGAAGATCTTAACAAGTCCAAAAGGGAAATTCTGGCTGTAGTATTGGATAATTGTTCATTAATATTGTAAGGAGGCTTAGGTTGAACATTAGACATATGATTCCCTTTATTGGGATTTTTCAAAATAAATGGAGCTGATCCATCATTCTGAGTTTGATCCTGTTGAGAGTTTTGAGCCTGTTGTCTGGTAACAACTCCGATGGTACCTACAATGTTATATTGAAGACGTTGAACTGGTCTCGGTTGAGCGTTTATGGCTTGTTCATTAGGAAGGAACTGATTAGAAGAGGGTCGAGTAGTAACTCTTCTAGGAAATGGTTCTTCTGGAACCATAGCATCTGTGATAGGTTGAATAGGATCTGATTCATTTTTAGAGCTATTCGATTGGTTTGAGGTGATGTCTACTTCACTTTCAGTATCCGATTCTACATCACTAGGATCCGAAGTTTGAATATTATGTAGGGGCCTGGTCGTGACTATGGATAAAGTTGTACCAAATATTTGAGGATCCTGAATAGGTAATTGTCCGCTAATAGTCCCTACATATCGGGTAGGAGGGGGAACATTATGATGTTCGATTTGATTAGCCACCTCTTTACCATGGTTTGGTAAAGGATGTTGAAATATGTCTAATGATTGATTAGCATTTTGATTCTGATTCTAGGGAATGGTCTTTTGAGCGTTATTAGGAGCATTTTGTTTAGGTTGGAAGGCTTGCACCTCCATTTCATTATTATCAATCAAGTCTTGTATTTTATGTTTCAATATTTTGCAAGAGTTTGTAGCATGTCCAGGTCCTCTATGAAAATCACAATGTAAATCAGCTCTGTATCCGGGTATAGTTGGATCAGGTTCTCGGATAGCTGGTAATTGAATCAAGCCTCGTGCTAGTAATTGAGGTAGAATGGTTGATAAAGGTTGGTTCAATCTAGTAAATTCTCGAGGAGGTTTATCAGGAGGTTTTAATATAAATTTTTTTGTTGTCTTCGTTGTATTGATATTAGCAACGTTTCTACTATCAGTGACTCCGTCACCTACAACTTGTTTGTTTTTATACTGATTTCTGGATGTTTTCTCATCATCTTTCTTTTTGAGCTGACCTCTTCTAATGAGAGCATCTTCTACCCTTCGAGCTAAGTCTATAGCTTGATCGAAGGTGGTTAAGGTAGCAGTTGATAACTCATAAGATATTTGTTCTTGCAAATTATTGATAAAAATATCCAACATTTCCCTATAAGGTAGCACAAAGTGCAGTTTTCCTATCAACCGCCTCCATCTCGCTAAGAAATCAGCAAAACATTCATCTTTGTCTTGTTTTAAGTTGTATAAATCTTTAATGGTGACATGCCTCTCGATGTAGGCACTAAATTGATGGACAAAAGATTCAGTTGTTTCTTCAAAGTTTCTCAAAGAATGAGTGGGCAATTGATAGTACCACTCTAATGCCATTCCTCCTAAACTTTTTGGGAACATTTTTAGTAATAGCAAGTCATCATGTGATATATCATGACATGCTATCCTAAACATGCGAAGATGCTCTATGGGATCTTCAGTTCCTTTATATATAGGCAGGACGGGCATGGGAAAGTGTTTAGGGTATGGTTGTGCTACAACTATGGGATCCAAAGGCTGACTACACATCTCTCGATAATTGTACGAGGGACGGTAGGGATCTATCTGGTCCATACGCGAAGCTAACTATTTCACCATGGCTTCCAGATTACTGGTTTGCCCACCATATTGGTTCGGTAGGGCATTAATATGGGATTTGTGAGCATATGATGGAGGGACATGAAGATTAGATGCTATATTGCTATTGTGTAAATTGTTGGTAGGAAGGGTGTTATGAAGAAGTTTTGAAGTTGTATTATGTTGTATCCCAGATTGTTGAAAATTGATGTTTGGCTTAGTTTTGGATTTTTGTCGATTTGAAGCATATTGATCAATAGTTTGGCGAAATAAAGCAGTGAATGAAGGTTTCTTTTGTGTGGAAATGATTTGAGGCTCAATAACAGGTTCCTTAGGGGGTTGGGTAACCTGTTGTTTTTGCATGTTCTGAATCATAGTGACCATATCTCTATTGGATGGTCCAGCCTTATCACTTTCTTGATCAACAAAGGACAAGGGATTAGTGTGTATGTTAAACATATCTTCCATGGCTGCTTGAGTGTCACTAATTTGTCCTCTATCAATACGAACTGCCATATTAAGAGCACCAATGTTATTATTGAAAAATTTCCAGAAATGATCTAAGTTATCAAAAGCAATAGTTCCGTCTGGAGCTATTCTAGGGGATGAGGATCCTTCCTCTTTAAGATTTTCTTGTTGTTCATTTTCTTCAGCCAGCTCATCTTCTGGCTGTTCTAGAGTTTCTCCTTCCGGAATTGAACCCTCAGGAAGGACATTTGGGTTTTTTGTTTTGTCTCCTAACCAATCTTCTTCTTCTTCTTCAGTTTGTTTACCATTCCTAAGTCTAGGCATTGTGCTTAAATTTAGATTTCAGCAAATATATATATATATATATATATATATATATATATATATATGCAACAAGCTTAAGAGGTATATATTTTAATTATATACCTACTATAGTATTTGAAATAAAATGTTTTTGGTTTTGTTATGTTTTTGGTTTTTCTTGTTTTTGTAACAATATTATAAAGATAACAAACAACACACTAAATGCAAGAAATAATAATAATGAAAGCAATGATCTAGTTTTCTATAAACAATTTATAAATATCATTAATGGGCTCGAGTTCTTCAGGAGTCATGAAGTGTTCTTCTTCAAATTGAAAGTTTTCTTTCAAGAATTTGACAAAAAGTGCTATAGTGATATTATCTGTCTCAGATTCTGGTTGGTAGAAGTAAAGCTCATGGCAATACTCTCGATATAACACAGCCCTAGGAACTCTATTCCATATTTCCCTATCCGTAAGAACGACCTCTTGATCTTCTACATGACCTAGGAATTGGTGTATAACAACTACGTTCTCGAGGTATTCCTCGAAGGTGAACAATTCTGAAGACACAAGAGCTCTCCTATAAGCTAACCACCTATGGCAGGCTCTCTGAAGTTCATGATAAAAAATGAGTTGATGAGGATCCAGGATCCTATCTAGGGCAAACCTCTTGATTTGTCTAAGTTCGGTTGATCTAGACGAAATGATACCTAGTCTCCTATCAAGTTCTTTCCACATAAGTTGGTTTCTATCTGTTTTAGGCACACTAAGCACATAATTAACTTCTATGGCTGCTAATTGGTTTTCAACATTTATAGTGACAACTAATATTTTCTTAGGAGCTACCATCTAGACATGATATGCAACTTAGTAGTTTTCTAATGATTTTAAATGCATCTATGTTTTTGTTTTTTTTGTTTTCAAAAGGTTTTAGTTTCACGTCGGGTTCACCAAAATGTATCGCTCCAAATTTTTTGCATCCTTACCTTCAAGCTATAGGATCCGTGCCCGAAGGAGGATGGGAAAAGGATGGGACAATACCTCGGACTGAGAGGCCCTTTGACGGTCCCGCCTCTCGGGGGAGGGGTATTAAGGTGATTTTTCGACGGATGGTGGGGTTCACCAGGAAACGTTTAGTGGCAGTTTCCACGCCTAGGTTGGGAATGAGTTTAATGTGTTCAATTTTAGCTTTAAACATCCAAGTCCTAGGTTTGGCCAAATGAATCTAAGTTGTTCTATTATGAAAATGCAAATTAAATGAATACAGGAAACAGATTTGAACAGAAAATAGAGAGAATAAGCTAGATTAAAGAGCCATACCTGATCCGGATGTCTGATGGAGGTTCTAATTTTTGAAGCAGTCAAGATCATCTAGAATTTGATAGAATCATCTCCGATCTGACAGGATCGTCTGAGATCTGATGAATTCATCAGACGAATTCGTCAGAGACCTGCAATCAGAGAAATAGAGACAAACTATAGAAAATGCAGCTATGCCAACAGAGGGCAATGATGTAGAATGATATCAATAATATTAAACTGATAATTATAGACAAAAATATGAGTGCGTTACAATGATTTAATGACTAATCATGATTTTATGATGCATACAAGCTACATGGGTGAACTCCAAGATGCAGAATAATAAGGAATAACCATAAGATTAACTAAATGCAGAATAATGCAGCAGAAAAGAGTGAAGAAATGCAAACTCTGGGCACTGATTGCCCCCAATGTTGACTGCAATCGAAATCATCTCGGATTGGTACGAAATCATCTCGAATTGGACAGGATCGTCTGCGACGATCTGAGCTTGCTCCGACTGAAGAATAACAAAGTTCCTGCAAGAAAATTTGAAAAGGGACAAAGGCAAACAATAGTCTAGGATATTCTAATGCATGTAAAACTCGAAGTGCAGAAAAATTCAGCCAGGGGGATGTCAAGGGGAGGGCCTAAGATTAAATAGGCATAGGAAAGAGGTTGGGAGGTTGGAGATCATCCCAATTTGGGAGATCTCCAATGGGGGAAGTCTCTAACGACGTAGACACGCTTTTGCCCCGGTTAGAGACGCCGTTGAAACAGAAGCTAATTATGAAAAATTAGTTTTGGGACGAAATCGGCTGGACGTTCTGCTCCAGACGAAATCGTCCAATCTGAGGCGATATCGTCTGATCGGAGACGATATCGTCCAACGGATGAAACAAACTCTAAAAATGGCACGAAAAATGAGGAAACGGGCAGCAGGCGGTTTTGGAGCGGTTTTGGGGTTAAAATTTGAATTTGAATTATTACTAAGGTAATTTTAATTATTTGCTAAGGTTTACTATGCCAATTTTAGGGTGCTACAACATCCCACCTGAATAGTTAATACTATAGTACCAATTGTTGATCATAGAGTATGGTTGAATGCCCTGAGAGTATATTTGGATGAAACAATGTGGGATGATGGAAGACCTAAATGTTGGAGAGCATTTATGGTGATGATATTGCTTGAAGAACTAGTGTCAATTAGAACTCTTTTGTAAGGTGTTCCATTTACACATGCAATGATGTGTAAGGAAGGATCAACCCTATAATTTGATATTGGTTTGAGTTCATGTTCATGAAATATTATTATTGGCTCTTTCCATTGCTGAACGTGCCCCACAAAATTGATAAAGGAGTTAGACTATTGGGGTTGCAGTTCAATTGACCTAAGTATCTCCATAAGAGCTTCTCTATGAGGTGGAGACTGTTGGATAAGCTCATAGATAGAGATTTGGGTTGATTTTTGTAATATTTGGGTAATCTTACTCTTTATGGTGACCATTTGATGAGGTGGAGGGCTTTACATTGGAGTTGGTAGAGACTGTGATATGGAGGGAATGTCATTTGAAGTTGTAGGTGGTTCAACTTGATTTAGATAATGCCTATTCCTTGTCATGATGCTAACCATCTTGTAGAACCCTTGTTGATGGGTGTCGTATGGACCTCATTTACCTATTTTACTTTATTCTCCTACACCTTGTGAGTGGGCAATGGGTATTTAAAGATATCCATTTTTTGATTATTTATTGCAAGAGGATTATTAACTTGAAAATAATTCATCTCAATCATGTCTTGTACTAGGTGTTTTAAACTATAGCACATTTGCACATCATGCCCATTATGCCTATGGTACTTACAGTATAAATATTCATGATGTCCCATGGACTTTGGGTTATTTGGATCTATAGGATAGATATCTGGTAGAGTAAGTGCTTTGGCCACACATGTATGATTGAATAGAGAATATTTAGACTCAGTGAAAGGTGTAAATTTTAGCTTAGTATGACATTGTTGGTTTTGCCCTTGATTCATCTGAGTGTTGTTATTGTAATTTATAGGAGGAGGTTGGGCCTGATAGTTTACCTTCTGAGGTGGTGTTGGTTGCACAAGCCCTAGAATGCTAATGGAAAATTGATTAATTGCTACTATATTTGGTTGTCATATTGAATTTTATGTTCTTATTCCACTCCTTATGGGATTTTGCGATATCCCCCTCTTAAATTTTGATTTCTTTGATTGTTCTAGCTTGTGCTAGAGCATCTTCAAGAGTTTGGTATTGTTGGAGTTGTAGAAATAATAAAATTATCTTTAAACAACTCTTGGAAAACATGCGAGTCAACTCAAACATTGGTAGTAGGTATGGTAGCTTAGCAAGAAGCATTCACCACCTATTACCATAATCTTTGACTAACTCATCATCATACTGCTTCAACCCTGTGAGTTCTATTAAAGTCACCTTTCACTTAGTGTTAAAAATGAAATGTTCTAGGAATACATTTGTAAATTATTCAAAGATATGGACGTTGTGCCTTGGGAGTTGATTGTACCACTCTACGACTGGGCTAGAGAGGGTAGTAAAAAATGTTCTTAGAATTAAGGCATAATTATCCTAGATACTAAAGCATTGGTTCATGAACCTAGTAACATGCTCCTATGCATCTTCCTCTCCTTTGAATATATCTAGATTGGAAATTTTGAAATGTTATGGGTATGAAGGGGAAAGTATTGATGGATGAAGCGGTTGAATATGAAGCTGGTGCAAATTGGGATTTTGAAGCCCAGACATAGAGGTCTTGTTTTCTATTATTTTCATGCATTTTTGCAATGCTTTATATGCATAAGAGGATTTGATCTCCTCTTCTTTGCTTTGGTCCCATGGGAGAGGGTGAGGAATGTCAAGCATATGACATGGTGATTGAGTATCATCAACCATACCTCCATAATGTGCTTCAAATATTCTTCTTCTGGTTCCAGATCATTGTAGGCTTTGTAAAGTGTTTCTTGAATTGACCTACAAGGAGGAACATATACCTGTGATAGGGACCCCATTATGTAAGGTATCTTAAAAAACTCATGGGTTTGTTATTCAATCATTTGCTTTTCTAAATGATGCTAGAAATCCAAGCGTTGTTTACCTTAAGCTGATTTAATTGATCTTTGCAATCATTATATATTTTAACAACTTGGTTTATTTGATCATCCATGCGGGGTCTATTAGCCCTAGCACTATTTCCATGATGCCTATCTCATTTAGGAGGATCTAAAATATCGAATACAAGCTTCCATCAATCGAGATAGGTTGCTTTCACTTGAGGATCAATCATAAAAAATATTATTCATACTCAGTTGGCATAGAAGCACAATGTGCTTGCATGGAATAATGAGACCAAGGATAATCAAGATTCTCATCAACTCTTCCTTCATAATTGAAGAAATAAAGGGCTAAATTTGCTTTCCCAGGGTGATGAGTATCATACTCATATTGTTACTTATATTGGTAGTTTAATGGTGTAGTTTTATCATTTGGCCCTACCCATGGTGAATAATCTTGATCTTGCATGTAGGTGTGCAAGGTATACTGAGTAGGCACATGGATGCATGGTATTGCTCTATTTTTTTGTGCCTCAATGCACAATTTCTATTCTTTAAATAAGGCGTGTGAAGTGTCTATATCTATAAATTAAGTTCCCTAATTAGAACCAAGACCTGTAGGGGTGTCCCGCATAGGGGTCCCTTGTAGGTTAGGTTCTTGATTTGACATTCTAGGACTTGGGCGAGTAGGAGGCTTCCAAGGAGGTATAATCATATCCTTAGGGTTAAATTGGAGATGATCTATGTCTTCTAGCCTACTATTTGTAGCGTTATCCCTTGAATGGGCTTGGTTGTAGGTGCATACCATTGCTACTTTGTTACAAATACTACGTGATTATCTCTTTTACAAATTTTAATGATGCAACACACAAGAATGAACCACACAATAATACAAGTATTTATCTCTTTTAAATATTTTGTGTTCCCTAAAACTGTTTGGTGTATTTATGATATTTTGTTTATGAAGAGATATATTTTCACATGTTTTTCTTTTATTGGATGATATTCTCAATGTTAAAAGGATTTCACTTGTATACTCGCATCTCAACAACTAGTGATGAAGTCTGGTCATGTAAACCCACTAAAGTATGGATATGAAGCCCATACCCAGTCAGGGAGCACATGTCCTACCGATCCTCACCCATATTTATCATGGGCAATGATACACCCTATGAAGAGGAATGCATACTATTTTACATGGCTAATACGGTTCTTGGAGCTAGATTTGGCCAAAAAATAGGGTTTGTATCATGTGATACAATGGGTGGATATGAATCCCACTATCGTTGGTCTCTATTAGTGGTTGGGGATGAAGTTCCAACTCACTAATGTTAAAATGTGACATGGTGTGTGTGGTTCCTTTTATAATTAAAAAAAATTAAAATAAAAGAGCACTCAATGATACTTCACTAAATATAAAATAACATTTCACTTTCAGAAGTATTTAGTAAATAGTGGAACCTAAAAAATGAATACCCTATATGTCAACATAACCATTATGTAGGTCGCAAGCAATCAAAACACACAAATGTTGTTGGAAATTTTGATTATATTGTGTTGTCATTGATGTCAAAGGATTGATGTCATAAGTTGATATCAAAAGAGAAGATGTCATTGGTTGTCATTGACATCAAGTAAAATAATTCTCAAGGCACAATTATTATTCTAAGGCACATGTTTATCTTAGAGAAAGGAAATTTGTTGAGAAAAGCAATATAATATTTATTTTTAGATATTATAATGAAGGACAAAAGGCTTAAGAGTTCTTTGGAACAATGGTTTAAAAGTGAAGGAAAGATATTAATATTATTGAAGGCAAGATATTAATATTATTCCTTCTCTAATATGGTTGGTTGAACAAATATTTCAAAATTATAAGGTGGAGATAAAAGGGTTGATTAGTGTGTATTGTTGAAAATATTTGAGCTAGGGTTTGAGAACACATTGTGCATTTTTTTATTAGTGAAATTGGAAACACTTGAGTTAGGGTTTTTGAGAATAAATTGTGCATTCTTGTTGAAAGAATTTGTGAAGCATTTGTGCATTGATGTGAGTGACATTGAATGTGAATGGGCAAGTGTTAGAGACCAATTTTGTGAAGCAAAGTTATACACTAGTTTGATTTGATTTGAAAGGGATTTGTAAGAGATAGAGATTAGATTGGATGAATGCAAGATTTGTGAATGCGAAGAACATATTGGGTATTTGATAATATCATTATCTATATGTTCAAGAGGTTACAAGAATTATAGGTATAATATGTTTGAACTGCCTAGTTTAAGAAAGCATTTCTAAAAGATATATAAGCATTATTTGTAAGCAAGGTTTGGGAATGTTTGAGCAGGTTCTATGAGCAGCATTGATGCAGATTTGACCAAGTCTTGTGAGAAGACTTGAAGCAACATTGAGGAATATTTGAGCAAGTCATATGAGAAGACTTGAAGCAGATTTGGGTAGTAATAGATAGAAAATTTGAGATAGATTTGTGCTAACCTTGTAATGAGGTTTGGTGTAGATTTGGATAGATTTGTGAGCAAAGTTGGAGCAGATTTGTATATGTAATGTGTGCATATTTTGATATATTGTGAGTAGAGTTGGAGTAGATTTGTGCTAGCCTTATAACGAGGTTTGGTGCATATTTGGATAGATTTGTGAGTATATTTGGAGCAGATTTATGTGAAGAACACAATCTTATACTGAGAGGGGGGTGAACAGTATAATACCACTTTTTACTTTTTTTTACCAATCAATATTATGCAATTTATAGATAGCAATATCAACAACAATAATCAAAGCAATGCATAAATCACCACACACAATAGAGACACCAAACTTACGTGGTTCACCCAATGTGGGCTACTCCACGGAGAAAATATTTCACTAAAATTTTCTCAATCAATCTCTTGGAAATAATTTCCCTATTACAATATTTATGGATATCTATCCAAAGGAGACACCAATCCCCTAATCAAGTTTTTGGATATCTATCCACAAGAGAACCCATTTCTCCTTAGCTCTGATTGGTGATATTCTAGAAGAACTATTGCCCCCACTACTTTGGCTAATGGATCTCTATCAATTGAAGACTCATGTCCTCACTACCCTAGCTAATGGATCTATATCCATTGGATACTGTTGTCCTCTATACTTTGTCACCTTCAAAGCTCTATCTCAAATCTACACTAAACATAGTCCTTCGACCTAACATAAATCTATCCTCAATATTTATCCTCTGATATGCACTAAACACAGTCCTTTAGTCTAGTAAAAATTTATCCTCAATCTCTGCCCTCTGATCTACACTAAACATAGTCCTTCGATCTAGCACAAATATATCCTCAATATCTATCCTCTGATATTCACTAAACACAGTCCTTCGGTCTAGCACAAATTTATCCTCAATCCTTAACACAAAGCTTGACTCAATCTCAAATCAACTCCATTGGATCTACCACAAACCTTAACTCAAGGTTTGAACAAATAAATCAATCAAATCTGCACTCAAGTCTTCTCAAAGACTTGTCTCAAATCTGCCTTGTAAGCTTCCACAAAATCTCACACCAATATTTCCACAAGTCCTCTATAGAACTTGTCCAATCTACTCAATAAGTCCTCACTAGAACTTATCCAAATCTGCTCTCAATCTGTATTGTAAGCTTTCACAAAAGCTCACACAAATCTATCCACAAGTCTTCTCAAAGACTTACCTCAAATATGCTCAACAAGTCCTCACTAGAACTTGTCCAATCTCATAGAAACATAAAGAGAATTTTTAGAGACTCAATATGCTCTACATTCATCACAATACTCAATCACTTTCAATCACTCTCTTAGAAACATACAGAGAATTGTTAGAGACTCAATATGCTTCACATTCACCTCAATACTCAATCACTTTCAATCACTCTCTTAGAAACATATAGAGAATTGTTAGAGACTCAATATGCTTCACATTCACCTCAATACTCAATCACTTTCAATAACTCTTTTAGAAACATACAGAGAATTGTTAGACTCAATATGCTTCACACTCACAAGACTCTCAATCACTTTCTCAACTCAATTCATAATATAGAATAATTTGTTTCATAGAACTTGAAAAATCACTTCAACACATTCACTTGACTAGGCTCAAACAACTCTACTCAACCAATCACTCAATGAAATAACCCTTGCTCACAAACCCTAGTCCAATCACATGAACAATCACTCAATGTTCCCAAAAATGCTTATCAATAAATTCTCACATAACAATGATACTCATGTTCTTTCCAAACCCTAGTTCAAGTTCTTCACTCAACTTAATCACTTCAACAACAATGCTTATAAAACAAGGTTTTATCAATAACTCTTTTTATTCCAAAAAAACTTGAAGCATTAAATCAAAACACTGTAAAAAATACGAACCAAACAATCCTTTTCAATCCAACTTTTCATACACAACTTTCAAAAATCACTCACTAGGAAGAATATACCCATACCTTTTTTTGGATGTAAAAGTGCCTTTGGAAAAACCTATCTTAATCACAATTTCCTTCTTTCCAATTCCAATGGTTAAGAACAACAATATCACTTCAATACTTTCTCAAAAATATTCCCTTAGACACAAAATAATCACAACTCAATTTATGTCTTATTGCTCCCTTATAAAAATAACACTCATCATAACATACATAAAGATAATTTCTTTGATACACCTTATAAACTCCAACTTAAAATAATATCCAACACCATAAAATATCAACCAAACACCTTACAATACTTTCAAAATATTTGAGAAAATAACATTAAAATTTTAATTTTGCAAAACATTTATAACTCCCTTTGCAACCTTAGAACCAATAAAAAACATGCAAAAATTAATTTTTAAATGCCCAAACTATATTCCCAAAATTTTTGGTGACCAATATTAAAGCATACCTCTTTCTTCCTCAAAATGGGAATTCGGTGAGATTCGATCCGTCGTCTCCTCTAGCCTAAGTGCCTTAGCGCTTGGGATCCCACCGTGTGGGCTACTAATGCCCACATGAAGGAAGGAAGAGTCCCTTCCTCTTATGCATCCGTAGTCATTTGACTTTCCACAAATTTTGCATGCTTTTTCTTCCTTGGACGCAGTGTAAATTATAAGGCTCGCAATTTATTTTGAAGGCATGGTAAGGTTTGGTAAAGTGGGAGTTCCCCCTTATATACACGTTTTTAAACTTCTCCTCATGTTGGCGCTTTGTCATTCAAAATCGAATTTTGAATTTTAATTTTAATAACCCACCTTAGGGTTATTTAACCTTAGATTAAATTAATTTATAATTAATAATTAAATTAATTAATAATTAATTTAAATAACTTTATAAGTTAAGTAAATTAACTAATAAATTAATTTATAATTAATTTTAAAGTTCCTTTGTATAATATTATAAAAGAATATTATAATATTATTCATTTGGACTTCTTTTTGTACTTTGGACCAAATCTAACTTCCTAGAACTGGGTCTTGAAACTGCAACCAAATTATCCTTTTACATTTATTGGAGAACTGAAAACTAATGTTGTCGACTAAAACTACCACTGATTGGTGTTGAAATCTTGACATCAATGACCACTCACTCTTGACATCAATGATAAATTATCACTCAAAATTTCCAAAAATCTCCTCCTTTGTCATTGATGGCAACCCAAATTATTTTTACCAAAACTTGACCTTTTTCTTATTCTGCTCCCCCTGGGAAACTGCTTCCCCTGACTCAATGCTCTCTCCTTAAACCAAATCTCTCACCCTTTGACATCAATGGAAAAGGGTTACCTTTGGGGCTCGGGGCTAAGAATGCATCTCTTAGCTTAACGCCTCCCCCACCTCCTCTTGAGGTGGTTAATTATAGGGTGGGAGTTTTTCTATTCCTAGCAAGCACTAGTCTTTACCTTTATCCTCTTTTCTTCTTATTTGATCCTTTTGACTGTTCCTATTCCTGTCCATGTCCACATTCCTATTCCTATTTATATCCATAATCATATTCCTATTCCTATTCCTATTCTTGTTCATGTTCATGTTCATATCCATATTTCTATTCCTGTTCCTATCCATGCCGATATTCCTGTTCTTGTTCTTGTTCCTATTCATGTTCATGCTTGATTCTGGAATGTCTACTCTACACCAATTTTTTGTATGTCCATAATTATTGCACTTATAACACTTAATTTTATTATTCCTTGGAGGTTCAAATGTCTTAGGATTTCTCCTAGTGAAGCCATATCCTTTTCTATCATGAACCCTATAGTCCATTACCTTGTGACCAAACTGATTACATGAGTAGCAATACCCATGGAAAAGCTGTATGTTTCTAAAATTCCCATTTTCTTGTCTTTCATGTGTCCTGCACTATGAAGCCATGTGTCCAAACCTATGACATGAGAAACACCTTCCATTAAAATTTCATTGTCTTGACCTCATTGGTCTCTTAGTCTCTATTAACCTATTTTGATTGCTTTTCCATATGTTTCTTCTTTGTGCATTATTCCTTTCCTTGTTGAACTTTCTATTGTCCAACTCATCCTCAAATGTCTCACTTTCTCTTACACTATATTATTTTGAAGTTTCTTCTTCTAAAGAACTTGAGGTTGACTCTTCTTCTTGTTTCTTTTGAGCCTGTTCAAAACCAAGACCTATTTTGTTTTTTGACCTTCTTTGTATCTTGATCATCTTATCCATAATTTTTGAGCTCTTTCCAAACTTGTGTAGCTTATCCTTTAATTTTTCTAAATCTTCCCTTAATAGAGCTACTTCTTGTTCTAACCTTTCACATTATAAGACCTTTTCTTCTAACTTATCCTTGAACTTCTTTGTCTTATCCATTGACTTGTTTAGATACTCTATAAGATTTTCTCTTTCTTCATCACATTATTGAAACTAAAACTTAAGTTTAGAGTTTTACTTTCTTACCTTATTTACTGTTTCAAGAGAATAAATAAGTTCTGCCTTAAGTTCAAATCCTTCTTTTTTTTATTATTCCTCTATTTGTTTGCCTTTGTCTACATCTTCATTTTATTTTGACTTATCTTCTATAGGATCACCTTCTTCTTCTCAAGATGTCAAAATTTACCACATCTAAAACTCTTGAGAATTATTGGTGACCTTTTCTTGAATTCTTATTTTTCTTCAATCATAAATAGGACTTCATATTTATAATTATCTAAAAAACTAGCATCACTATTACTTAAGTACTTACTTGCCTTGTCTGCATATTAGATCCTCTTTTATCTTTGAAAGAAATTATTCCCTTTTCTGCTTCTTCCATCCTTGCCTTTCCTTTGGTACCTGTATTTTTCTGATTCCCTAATCCTATGATCCTATTTTTCTTCTTTTACCTTCTTGACAATAATTTACATAGTGACCATACTTTCCACAATTGAAACATCAAATAGATTTTGCATCTTTGAATCTTCATGAATCCATTTTCCTTCTACCATAATTTGCTTCTTCATCATTGGATGATTCATTGCTCGATTCTAAAATTTTACCCTTTGTCTTCTTAATTTCTTTGAAGGATGCTTCCTTCTGGGGATTAGGTTCTTTTGTTCTTAACTCAAAAGGTATAAGAATACCAAGCAACATATCTCTTTTTAAAGAATCACCATCCTTTGATTCTTATATAGCTAAAATATTTTCACTAAACCTTGTTGGAAGAGACCTTAAGATCTTATCACAAACATCTGATTCATCCACATTAATTCCAAGTCCTTACATAGCATTAACAACCTAATCTACCTAAAGTATATAATAACTAATGTATTCCTCATTCTTCATTCTTAATTATTTAAATTGTCCTTTGAATTTTCATATTTTTATATTTTTGATACTTTTATCTCCTTCATATATGCTTTGCAACTTATCCCAAATTCATTTTGTATATTTACAATGCATAACTTTTATTGATTATTTTCTATGCAAACCTCTCAAAAGTGCATTCATTGCTTTTGAATTTTAATGTTGTAGAAGCTTACCTTCCTTATTTGTAGGTGGATCAGCTGGTGGTATGTATCTATTTTCAACTGCTTCTCAAATTTCATTGCCAAGTTCCATTAGGTGAATCTTCATTATCATACTCCAATATATATAATCACTTCCATAAAATATTGGTGTTGAATTATCTAAGGAAAAATTTGTAGAATCCATTGTGTTCTTGAAATATTTTCCTTAAAGCTATTAAACTCTTCCGAAGGAACCCACTCTGATACCAATTAAAGAACACAAGCTTATACTGAGGGGGGATGAATAGTATAATACCACTTTTTACTTTTCTTTCACAATAAATATTATGCAATGTATAGATAGCAATATCAACAATAGTAATCAAAGCAATGCATAAATCACCACACATAATAGAGACACCAAATTTATGTGGTTCACCCAATGTGGGCTACTCCAAGGAGAAAATATTTCACTAAAATTTTCTCAATCAATCTCTTGGGAATCCTTTCCCAATTAAAATGTTTATGGATATTTATCTAAAGGAGACACCAATCCCCTAATCAAGTTCATGGATCTCTATCCATAGGAGAACTCCTTTCTCCTTAGCTCTGATTAGTGATCTTCTAGAGGAATTACTGCCCCCACTTCTCTGGCTAATGGATCTCTATCCACTGAATACTCCTATCCTCATTGACCTAGCTAATGGATCGCTATCCACCATATATTTTCGTTCTCTATACTCTCTCACCTTCAAATATCTACCTCAAATATGCACTAAACACAACCCTTCGGTCTAGCAAAAATCTATCCTCAATCTCTATCCTCTGATCTACACTAAAAATAGTCCTTCGGTCTAGCACAAATCTATCCTCAATCTCTATCCTCTGATCTACACTAAATACAGTCCTTTGGTCTAGCACAAAATTTTCCTCAATCTCTATCCTCTGATCTACACTAAATGTATTCCTTCGGTCTAACACAAATATATCCTCAATATCTATCCTCTGATCTGTACTAAACATAGTCCTTTGGTCTAGCACAAATCTATCCTCAATATTTATCCTCAATCCTAAACACAAAGATTGAATCAATCTCAAATCAACTCTACTAGATCTACCTCAAACCTTAACTTAAGGCTTGAATAAATAAATCAATCAACTCTACACTCAAGTCTTCTCAAAGACTTATCTCAAATATGCCTTGTAAGCTTGCACAAAAGCTCACACCAATCTATCCACGAGTCCTCTCTAGAACTTGTCCAATTTGCTCAATAAGTCCTCACTAGAACTTATATCCAAATCTATTCTCAATATGTATTGTAAGATTTCACAAAAGCTCACACAAATCTATCCATGAGTCTTCTCAAATACTTACTTCAAATATACTCAACAAGTCCTCACTAGAACTTTTCCAATATTATAGAAAAATAAAGAGAATTATTAGAGACTCAATATGCTATACATTAATCACAATGCTCAATCACTTTCAATAACTCTCTTAGAAACATACAGAGAATTTTTAGAGGCTCAATATGATTCACATTCACCTCAATAATCAATCACTTTCAATCACTCTCTTAGAAACATATAGAGAATTTTTAGAGACTCAATATGCTTCACATTTACCTAAATACTAAATCACTTTCAATCACTCTCTTAGAAACATATAGAGAATTTTTAGAGACTCAAAATGCTTGACACTCACAAGAATCTCAATCACTTTCTCAAATTAATTCAGAATATAGTATAATTTTTTTCATAGAACTTGAACAATCACTTCAACACATTCAATTGACTAGGCTTAAACAACTCTACTCAACCAATCACTCAATGAAATAACCCTTGTTCACAAACCCTAGTCCAATCACATGAACAATCACTCAATGTTCCCAACAATGCTTATAAATCAATTCTCACATAACAATGATACTCATGTTCTTTCCAAACCCTAGTTCAAGTTATTCACTCAACTTAATCACTTCAACAACAATGCTTACAAAACAAGGTTTTATCAATAACTCTTTTTATTCCTAAAAACTTTGAAGTATTAAATAAAAACACTCTCAACATGTAGAACACACGCTTATATTGAAAGGGGGGGTAAATAGTATAATACCACTTTTTCAATTTATTTCCCAATCAATATTATGTAATGTAAAGATAGAAATATCAATAATAGTAATCAAAGCAATGCACAAATCACCACACACATTAGAGACACAAAAATTTAAGTGGTTCACCTAATGTGGGCAACTCCACGAAGAAAATATTTCACTAAATTTTTCTCAATAAATCTCTTGGGAATACTTTCTCTATTACAATATTTATGGACCTTTTTCCAAAGGAGACACCAACCACCTAATCAAGTTTATGGATCTCTATCCATAGGAGAACTCATTTCTCATATTGCTCTGGTTGGTGATATTCTAGAACTTTTACCCCCACTGCTCTGGATAATGGATCTCTATCCACTGAAGACACCTGTCCTCACTACCCTAGCTTAATGGATCTTTATCCACTAGAGACTATCATCCTCTATACTCTATCACCTCCAAATATCTATCTCAAATATGTACTAAACTCAGTCCTTTGGTTTAGCATAACTCTACTCAATCTCTATCTCTAGTCTGGCACAAAACTATCCTTAAATATCCACCAAAATATATCCTTGAATCTATACTAAACATAGTCCTTCTGTCTAGCACAAATCTATCCTTAGTATCTGTCCTCAAGTCTTAAATCAAAGTTTTACTCAATCTCAAATCAACTCTGTTGTATCTGCCCCAAACCTTAACTCAAGGTTTGAAAAATAAATCAATCAACTCTACTATCAAGTCTTCTTAAAGACTTATCTCAAATATTCCTTGTAATATTACACAAAATCTCACACCAATATGTCCTCAAGTCCTCTCTAGAACTTGTCCAATATACTCAATAAATTCTCACAAGAAATTATCCAAATCTTCTCTCAATATGTATTGTAAGCTTCCATAGAAGATTACCCAAATATGTCTCCTTTGGACAAATTGGTCGCGTGGGCTACTCCTCAAAAATTGATTGCTTGGACTACCATCCAAATCCAACCTTTTCAAAGCACCAACTTTACAATCAATTTACCAACACCCTACTGGAAGGAGCACCAACCCATGATGCCAAGCATCAACTTGGACTTCAATTCTGTATCTATAAGTTTTGACAATAAGATACCTTTGCTTTTGTAAGACACCCATGCGACCAATCTGTCTCCAAGATAGAATGCACCTCCACTGGTACTCTTTCTGTCATCTACACATCCTGCCCAATCTGCATCTGAATACGAAATAAGGGCAAAGTTTTTACCTTTCGGATACCATAACCCATACCCCATAGTACCCTTGAGGTACCGAAGAATCCTCTTCACTGCTGTCACATGAGTCTCCTTGGGATTAGCCTGAAATCGTGCTACCATGCATACTGCCTACAAAATATTTGGTCCGTAGCTCATCGGGTATAGTAAGCTCCCAATCATAGATCCGTACATGGTTTGATCAACGGTGGAGATTTGTCATCCTTGCTCAACTTGCAAGCTGTCGTCATGGGAGTGCTAAGCGGCTTACAATCCTCCATTGTGAACTTTTTTAACATCTTTTTCACATATTTAACTTGAGAAATAAATATGCCCTTCTTATTTTGATTAACTTGCAACCTGAGGAAATACGAAAGTTCACCAATAATTGACATTTCAAATTCTTTTTGCATCTTATTTGCTAAATATTTACATGACTCATCTTTGTTGCTACCAAATATGATATCATCTACGTATACAACAAGAAAAATAAGCTACCCATTTTCTTTTTTGACATACAAATTACTATCCACCATGCCTTTCTTAAACCCTTCTTGAGTGAGATAGTTGTCTAGCCTTACATACCATGCTCAGGGTGCCTGTTTTAAGCCATATAATACCTTCAACTTGTAAACCAAGTTGGGATCATTACCAAGTTCGAAACCATCTGGTTGCTCAATATAAACCTCTTCTTCAAGTTTCCCATTCAAAAACGTTGATTTCACATCCATTTGATAAACTTTGAAGTTCTTGTAGACTGCTAAAGCCAAAAACATTCTAATTGCCTCTAGTCTAGCTACTAGTGCAAAATTTTCCTCAAATTCAATGCCTTCAACTTGTGCATAACCCTTACATACCAATATTGCTTTATTTCTGACTACCTATCCATCTTCATTCAATTTGTTTCAAAAAATCCATTTAGTCTCGATTATATTTTTATTTGCAGGTCTAGGTACTAACTCCCAAGTTTCATTTTTCTCGATCTGATCTAATTCTTCATTTATTGCCTTCATCCAAATTTCATCTTTACTTGCGTCAGCAACATTTTTGGGCTCAATGCTAGATAATAGAGAGTAGTTACTTACTACTCTTCTTCTTATCTGAACACCAACATTGGGGTCTCCAATTATTTGCTCTCTAGGATGATTTTTCTGCCAGTTATCTGTTTTGAATTTCTTATTTTCTTCCACTTCTGAATCACAACTTAAATCATCTGAGTCAATTTTTTGTATTTTTTCCATTTTATTTTCCTCATATCCTTCAATAACCTCTTCATAAATTGGGTAGTTAATTTCATATCTAATTACTCATTCTCTACCTTCATCAAATATAACATTGTCACTGTCCACAATTTTCTTTAGCCTCTTGTTGTAGCATTTGTAAGATTTGCTTTTTGACGAATAACCAACAAAAATACCTTCATCCGCTCTATCTTCAAACTTACCAATATTATCTTCAGTTATTTTGATGTAGCACTTACTGCCAAAAATTTTGAGGTATTTTGTTGTTGCCCTTTTACCGAACCACAACTCATAAGGAGTTTTGCTTTCATGTGTTCTCAGCATGTACCTATTTTGGATATACAACGTAGTATGGACTGCTTCTTTCCAAAATTTGTCTACTACTCTGCTTTTAGTCAACATAGTTTGTGCAATTTCTTGCACTATCCTATTCTTTCTTTCTACCACTCCATTCTGTTGAGGTGTCCTAGCTGCTGAAAACTGTCTCCTAATACCGTATTTTTCATAGTACTCTATAAACTCCTCTGAAATGAATTCTCCTCCTTTGTCTGATCTTAAACATTTGATCCTCTTTCCCGTTTCATTCTCAACCTGGTTTTTGAAAATCTTGAACATGCTAAGAGCTTCTAATTTATGCTTCAAGAAAAATATCCATGTCATTCTGGAATAGTCATCAATGCACAACATAAAATATTTGTCACCATTTATGCTTTGTGTTCTCATGGGTCCACATAAATCAGTGTGTATTAGTTCCAAAGGTTTGCTTGTGTAGTACTCTTTTGTTTTGAATGTGACTCTAGTTTGCTTTCCATTTTGGCATGAAGCAATAATGTTGTTTGTAGGTTTGCTGATGGTGGGAATATCTCTCACTGCCCTTTTTGAGATGATTTTTACTAGATTATCAAAACTGATATGATCGAGTCTCTTGTGACAAAACCAATTTTCTTCTTCTGTCCAATAAAACAAGCTCCTTCCGAAGTCTCCGAGAGTGTGTACGGAGTTACCAGATGTCCTTGATCCAGTTGCTATCAATTTTCCACTGTTTGTTTTTCTAACTTCACAACCTTGCTTCTTAAAAACTACTTCATGACCTTTATCACAAATCGACTTACGCTCAACAAGTTATGTTTCAAACCATCCACAAACAAGACTTCTTATGACTTAATTTTTCCGTTACTAAGTTTAATCGAACCTTTGCCAACTATCTTAGCTCCATCATTATTTCCAAATTTTACTGAACCACCTTCATATTTTTGTAACTTCTCAAATTTTTGTGTGTCACCTGTGATATGACTGGAGCATCCACTATCAAGTATCCATGGTACACATTTATTCTGTGCTTTAAATGTTATTTTTACGATTAAGGATTCCTTTTCTTCCTTAAGTCACTCTTTTTCTTTCAACTCCATTTTGATAGTAGTTTTGGGCTCTTGTTTTGCCTTTCCCTTATCAATAGCTTGTGCATGTTTTCTAGGAAGTTTTATATTTTGTCTCATCCTATTTGGTTGAAATTTTCTTCCCTAAAACTGATTTGATGCAAATGTACTTCTACAGTTTCTTTCAATGTGCCCAAAATTATGATAGATATAACATTCTACTATATAATTCATCAGAGGAGAAAAAGCATTTCTACTGGTGAAATTTCTTGGTTTTACATTATATTTACAGTCTGAGATTTTATGTCCATAGCCATTGCATTTAAAACAGAAACCAAAAAAGGGATAATTGAACCTGGGTGATGGTCTTTGCCATGTTGCCGTAGGAGCCATAGTTCTTCTTCCCATTTGATATGTGACATTGGTGAATCCATCATTGTCAATTCTCCTTTCATGCTTGGCATTATTGCTTTCTTTTGCATGAGACGTTTTTCCTTGATCAACCTATTTATTATCTTCATTATTTATGGATTCTACATTTCTAGCCTTTGATCCATTTGATGATTCTCCTTTGATGAAACCCAGACCAAATTTTATGCCTGCAGGCCTTTGATCATTTATAATCTTATCTAGCTTCATAGAACTTTCTTCACGTTTGTGATAGCAACTAATTTTGTGATTCATCCCTTCTATCTGCGTCCTGTTGGTCACGAATCTGCCACAGGAAAGGATTTTCTATGTGAAATGCACCCTAGACCCGGCCAACATTGAAAGGCTAGGAGAAAGAAATGTCTCCCAGACCAATCTCTAGAGAGGGCTGGTTCCCTTACTAAATCTAAGCTTGATGAAGACTAGAGTTACTGGAAAGGAATTATAAATGTGCAGAAAGAAATGAGAAATTATGAAAAGAGATGGGAAATATGGCCAAAGCCAAATTTGTATGATCGGGGAAAGATTATCAGCAAGAATTTAACCTCAAGCATATGAACAACATATAATAATAGAATGCAGCATAATCCACTTACGACCTTGTGTAGACAACCTCCAGGATTGCATTCCAGAACTCACTTCCTCATTAGCAATATTCAAACTCAGATGCAAAATTTAAATCTAAAAGCATATTAGAAAGATGAGCTTAATCGAGAAATGCATGAAATAGAATGAAATCACACAGAATGACGCTTGCAAAATTAGAGGCCAAATATCTCTTATTTACGCAAAGAACTTGAATGTTTTCATGCAACATGTCTCTCGAACTCCCAATGCTTGTTCTTGAGATATACATTGATATTTATAGAGGTCTTGCCTCTTTACAGCATTTAAAATATGAAACGAACCTCCTCGAGATCCACAAAATGTGCAGCAGCAATAAGGAAATGATCCCCTTAAACCAGCCTCGGAGAAACCAAAAATTAAATGAAATAAGGAACCGGTCGTCTTCATTAAATGGTCGTTCTCGAAACATGCTTGAACCGTTAGAAAAAAATCATGAACAGAAGCTTTGAATAATGGAGGCGTCTTCAATTTTGGTGGCTTGGACACGTTCTTTTATCTTGTATACATTGGAAAGTAGCAAAACATTTAATTCTGGAGAGCTTTTAATCCTTGGAAATCGCAATGCTTCATCGGGCCGTTTGAACTGGCGCGAAACTGTGATAGGTCACGAAAATGCGACATGTCACGAAATCGTGACATTTCTCTGCTCCATACACTTTTCTCACTTTTGGATCACGAAAATCAACCATGTCACGAAATCGCGACAAGTTCTATCTCAACCTACGAAAACATGACACTCTTGCCTCAAGTGGTTCTTTAATCTTCAGCATATCGCAAAATCGTGACAGGTTCTATCTCCTTGGACTTTACTACTTTTCGACCGTGAAAATTCGTCATGTCATGAAATCGTGACATTTCATACAATCTGGCTGCCTCCTTGCTTCCTCCTCGTGAAAATGCGACATGTCGCGAAATCACGACAATTCTTCGCACTTGGTCCTTCCGCCCCAATATGTCATGAAATCACGACGTTTCCTTGTTTCTGGACTTCACCTCCACAAATGTCGCGAAATCGCGACGTCTTTCATGCCTTATGCTTTTTGTTTCAACTTTGCCGCGACCACGCAACACGTCGCGATTTCGTGACGTCTTCCGCATTTTGCGCCTTGTTCATTGTTCTGTCATGAAATCGCTACGAGATTCATTGTCATCATCCTTTGCTTAGTTATGTCATGATTTCGTGACCTTTTCTCTTACTCTGCTCCATGGCCATTGTAAGTCATGAAAATGTGACATGTCACGATTTGCGAATTTCTCCCGTTGACCATTTTGACCACGATTTGGAACACGTCACGAAATCATGACAACTTTGCTTTGACTTCTCTCTCCTCAATAGACCCGCGATAACGCGACATGTCGCGATATCATGACGATTTTGAACTGTGCTCTTCATGCTGCTTTTTGTCGTGATATCGCGACAGTCTTCGGACTTAGCTTTTTTTGCATCAAAACCTGTAAAGGAGTGAGAACTTCAACATCTTATGCATGAATAATCAACAATCAAAATAATGTGGCAAAAATGCCAACATTCTTGGCGGCTCACGGGGTATACAGTTCTACTGTATGCACGAATCCCAGGCCTGAATCCATTGGGCAACAGAGTCAAGAAAAACTGAAAGAATAGAAAGCTGGTTGATGGGGTACATCTCGATGGACTACTGCAACAACTCTTGCGGACGTACTGAAAACTCAAAGGAATCTATATTTGGCTTAGCTTACCAGGTGTTGTAAAAGAATCTCCATGAAAGCACCTGGGGTTGCAAAAACAGAAATGAAGGAAATAAGTGGAGTGAGGACTATGAAATGGAAATAGTAAATGATGGCCAGCAAATGTGCAGGCTGTGGAATGGGAATGGAATGGTGAAATGATGGAAAATGAAGGAACAACAGCGACAGATACAGTAACAGAGTGCTTCTGTGCTACCAGCTGTGGGGATGGAGGAAAAGAAACGAATAATGGAAGGGAAGCAGGTGGGATGGTGGGAACTACGGATAAATGCTAAAATGACAATGAAATTAGAAGAAAAGGAAAAGAAGAAACGGGGATATCAGAAAGGGGAAAGAGAAACAATAGTAGTGGCTTAATTACTTGTAGAAGAAAAAGGAGTAGGAGAAGAAGGGAATGAAAAGA
Organism: Wollemia nobilis; assembly: GCA_028583015.1. Classification (NCBI taxonomy): domain Eukaryota; kingdom Viridiplantae; phylum Streptophyta; class Pinopsida; order Araucariales; family Araucariaceae; genus Wollemia; species Wollemia nobilis. The sequence goes on along the minus strand of JAQPPZ010003302.1, from coordinate 235,359 downwards.
AAGGAGGGGGAAGGAAGAAATAGAGAGGAAGCCACTAACTGTTGGGAAGGAAGAAGAAAAAAGAAAGAAATACGTACCTGCGGGCTCGCATGCAAAAAGAGCCGAAGTTGACAGATGAAATCTACAATATTTTTTTCTTTTTTTGTTTTCTCTTTTTTTTTCTATGTACAAGGTAACTCCCGAATTAGCTGTGAACTTTCGGGAAAGACACGAACCCAAACATGGTTCTGTCTCCTGGATCCCAGACCTTTGACAGACACTCAGTTGACTCCTGGTTGATGATTAGCTCAGAGTCACCAAAGATTTGTAACTGCTGCACTCCAAGTGTCCCAGCCATCTTGAGACCTAGGCATGATCGTTCAGTCCCAGTGTTAGCGCCATTTCTGTATTGTGCTCCATCAAAATAGAGCTGATCTGGTAGAGAATCTTGACCAACTTGATCAGGAGGCAACTTGACTTCAACCTCTTCAGGCTTCGTAATGGAGTAACATCCAATCTCAGTCTTGATCATGGCATTAAAATTGAGCATTGAAAACTCATCCTCCAAATCAGGATCCTCCAACTCTTCAGTTATCATATGAATAACATGTTTGGACTTTTCTTCTTCTTCTATCTTCTCAATATGAAAAGTACAAGGCTTCTGATTATAGATCCGGACTCGTCTTCCTTTGAAAGGAATCTCCAAGTGAGAATAATCCAGAGCAAGGTAGCCTCCCAACTTTGCAGTAAATTCTCTTGATAAGCACATACTGAAATACGGTTCTAAATCAACCACAACTATCTCCTGAATTACTGTAATCGGAGGCATAGTGTGCAGAGCAATAGGAACATCCTTGATTACACCCACTATTTTCACTGGAGTTCCATCCAACTGCAAGACGCCAGGGCTACTTCTTGTATATTCCATTCCCATCGCTTCACAAACTGCCTTTGGCATGACAGTTGTCGCAGCACCAGAATCAATCAGGCAATTATGTACAATCCAACCCTCCATCCTGAGTGACAGATAAAATGGGGGTGGTCTATTCCTTCCAGTGGCTGAAGAAGTTAACGTTTGAGCCATAACCACCTGGGCTGGAGCTTTCCCCTTACTTTGTATGGTCTTCAAGGATTCCTGTAAGAGATTTACCTATCCAGGCAATTGTAAGGTGTCATACAGACTTACCTTAGCTGGTATCCATTTGAGTTCTTCAACAATGTTGTACTCCATGGAGATCTGTTCTTTCCTGCCACTAGCAGATTCAAATGTGCTCTTATATTGTTGGGTAGCCTCCACTCGTTGTCGTTTGGTCAATGATGGATACCGCAACGTCTCTTTGGCTTGTTCCTTTGTTTCTGCTTGCAGCTAGGAAGTAGAAGCTTGTTCCTTCTCTTTTACTGGTGGTGGAAGTAGATCCTTCGAAAAAATAGGTGATTGTCGTTGCGTTGGGGAATCATGAGCCTTTGTTGGCATTTGCTGCTTCGTTGCTTGTACAGGAGGTACTTTCAATGGCTCCATCTTAGCCGGATCTACCAACATTGGTTTCTTGCCGCTGCGTGTCAGTATTGCTATATGTTCCTCTAGAGACTCCACGAAAGTAAGATCCACCTCTCGAATCATGTTTACACGGCTCCCTATAAGAACTTGCAAATAATTTTGGTGGACCATGCAAGTGGACTCATCATGTGGGTCATTGCAGGAAGAACACCAGTAAGATGGCTCATGTGAAACTTCAGAAGGGCCAGCCTCTTCACTTACCAGAATTGCTGAGTTCCTTTCAGGTACTTTCTCCATAGCCTTGCTAGGAGCAGGTTGTTCTCTAGTTACTGCCGGCATAAATCTTCGTGGCTGATAGTTCCTTTCCGCCTCTCTCCGTTCCATAGATGTCACCTTGTCAGTGAGAGATCTCATAGCCGACTGAATTTCTTGTAACATAGCCAATTGAGGATCTGGGCTTGAGGACACAGGCGGTGCCGGTAAAGGTAATGGAAACTATGGGGAAGATAATGCAGGAGTTGGAAGTGGAGGGGTTAACCGTGGAATGCTCGGTGCAGGCAACTAGGGAATAGTTGGAGCAGGAAGCTGGGGAACTGGAATGGGTGCGATTTGAGGTGCACTTGAGCTCCATGATGGGGTAGGATACATAGATGGCATGGGCTGTGGAAGCGAACCAGAGTACAAATACTTAGGAAGATCAGGTATGATAGGCATTGTTACCTTTGGAGGAAGTCTACCTATAGCAATCAAATCAGCTTTCGCCTTTAATGCTTGTTCGAACAACTCTGGAAATGTAGTCACGTTGGATTGTCGGACAGCCCAACCGATGTCTGTGTTAAATGCTCTGAGGTAATAAAATGCAGCTAGCTCATCAGTAGGCCGAAGACCATCAGGAATTCTCTGCCAGGTTCTGGTAAATCTGACATTGAAATCAGCTATCTCTTCCTACGGGTGCCTCTGGATTGCATTAAACTGATGCAATAATGAAAATGGATCAGCCTGTTCATGAAAATTCTTAACTAACAGTTCTCCTAGCTGATCCCATGATGTAATGGTGCCTGGTTGCAACGTTCGGTACCAATACAACAATTTTCCTCTCAAGGACAACACTAACAACTTTACCATCACATCTTCGTCAGTTATATCATGGATGGCCGCCAAAGAAGCTACATCATTAATATGTTCATATGCAGTCTTACCCGTACCATCATAGGTCGGAAAAACTTTCAAAGCAGCTTGAGGAACTAGATTCTGAGCCTACAAATTCAAGGCTCCTGAACTATTCCATGCCAAGAACTTCCTGGGTTGAGGATACTGGGCCATTGGGACTAGTGGATGTGACTGAGAAGATGGAAAACTAGTAACAATACCAGGGGTTTGTGTGGATATGGCAGATGATGCAAGCGATGGGGAAACCAACCTAGAATGTTCACCTCTTTTTGTGCTGTCAAGTTCAAAAAACTCAACAAGATCTTCAACTTTTTTGGACTTTGATCTCGTGATCATGAAGTACGACTTTCACTGCATCCACGTTCAGAGATTTTTGGGTACTACAGAGTCACCAAATGTTCTAACTATACGGCATGAAGGCGAACATTAAACCCTCAATACTATGGGATCTTTCTGAGACAGAAATAGTCTGTCCCACCGGGCATGCCAAAAACTATTGGTCACGAATCTGCCATAGGAAAGGATTTTATGTGAAATGCGCCCTAGACCCGGCCAACATTGAAAGGCTAGGAGAAAGAAATGTCTCCCAGACCAATCTCTAGAGAGGGCTGGTTCCCTTACTAAATCTAAGCTTGATGAAGACTAGAGTTACTGGAAAGGAATTGGAAATATGCAAAAGAAATGGGAAATTACGAAAAGAGATGGGAAATATGGCCACAGGCCGAACTTATATGATCAGGGAAAGAATATCAGCAAGAATTTAACCTCAAGCGCATAAACAACATATAATAATAGAATGCAGCATAATCCACTTACGACCTTGCGCAGACAACCTCCAGGATTGCATTCCAGAACTCACTTCCTCATTAGCAATATTCAAACTCAGATGCAGAATTTAAATCTAACAGCAGATTAGAAAGATGAGCATAAATGAGAAATGCATGAAATAGAAGGAAATCACACAGAAAGACGCTTGCAAAATCAGAGGCCAAATATCTCTTATTTATGCAAAGAACTTGAATGTTTTCATGCAACATGTCTCTCGAACTCCCCATGCTTGTTCTTGAGATATACATTGATATTTATAGAGGTCTTGCCTCTTTACAACATTTAAAATATGAAACGAACCTCCTCGAGATCCACAAAATGTGCAACAAAAATAAGGAAATGATCCCCTTAAACCAGCCTCGGAGAAACCAAAAATTAAATGAAATAAGGAACCGGTCGTCTTCATTAAATGGTCGTTCTCGAAACATGCTTGAACCGTTAGAAAAAAATCATGAACAAAAGCTTTGAATAATGGAGGCATCTTCAATTCTGGTGGCTTGGACACGTTCTTTTATCTTGTATACATTGGAAAGCAGCAAAACATTTAATTCTGGAGAGCTTTTAATCCTTGGAAATCGCAATGCTTCATCGGGCCATTTGAACTGCTTTCTGGCGCAAAACTGTGACAGATCGCGAAAACGTGACATGTCGCGAAATCATGACATTTCTCTACTCCATACACTTTTCCCACTTTGGAACCGCGAAAATCAACCATGTCACGAAATCGTGACGTATTCGGCTCCTTGGTCTCCTTCGCCACCTTAGCTCGTGAAAACATGATGCGTCACGAAATCACGACGTTCCGTACTATTTTGCTCTTTCTCCGCTCTGTTTTCGTGAAACTATGACCTGTCACGAAATCGTGACGTTCTTTCCCAATTTTGTCTCTTCGTTGCTTCGAACCGCGAAAACGCGACAAGGCACGATTTCACTACACCTTTCTCTCTTTTGGCTTTGTCTCCCTTATACGTCACGAAAATGTAACACTCTTCACCATGTCACGAAAACTTCACCATATTGCAAAATCATGACTTCTTCTACCTTCTGTGCCCTTCTCTTCTGTATACCCATGAAACTGCAACATGTTGCGATTTCGTGACAATTTTCTCTTGCCTTGTACGGTCCAGCTCTCAACCTATGAAAACATGACACTCTTGCCTCAAGTGGTTCTTTGATCTTCAGCATGTCGTGAAATTGTGACAGGTTCTATCTCCTTGGACTTTACTGCTTTTCGACCACGAAAATTCGTCATGTCACGAAATCACGACATTTCGTACAATCTGGCTGCCTCCTTGCTTCCTCCTCGTGAAAACATGACATGTCGTGAAATCATGACAATTCTCTGCACTTGGTCCTTCCACCCCAATATGTCGCGAAATCATGACGTTTCATTGTTGTTGGACTTCACCTCCACAAATGTCACAAAATCGCGACGCCTTTCATGCCTTATGCTTTTTGTTTCAACTTTGCCGCGACCACGCAACACGTCGCGATTTCGCGACGTTTTCCGCCTTTTGCGCCTTGTTCATTGTTCTGTCGCGAAATCGCTACGAGATTCATTGTCATCATCCTTTGCTTAGTTATGTCACGATTTCGTGACCTTTTCTCTTACTCTGCTCCATGGCCATTGTAAGTCACAAAAACATGACATTTTACTGTGTTGTCTCCCGTTGACCATTTTGACCACGATTTTGGAACACGTCGCGAAATCGTGACAACTTTGCTTTTGACTTCTCTCTCCTCAATAGACCCGCGATAACGTGACATGTCGCGATATCGCGATGGTTTTGAAACTGTGCTCTCCATGCTGCTTTTTGTCGCGATATCGCGACAGTCTTCGGACTTAGCTTTTTTTGCATCAAAACTCGTAAAGGAGTGAGAACTTCAACATCTTATGCATGAATAATCAACAATCAAAATAATATGGCAAAAATGCCAACACGTCCATAAACCAATATTCTCTTCTTCTAGTTTGCAGTAATAATCTATTTTCATGGTAATTTGTACTTTGAGATCTTTAGATATTTTTTTGTATTCTTCTGTCTATACTTTCAGACTGGTTATGATTTCGTTTGCATCCTCAAGATTTTTTGAAATTTTATTATTATTTTTCCTCTCTGTTTTCAACTCTTCAAGTGCAGAGATCAACTCACCTTCTAGATCTACTTTAGCCTCAGGGTTTTCACCACATACTTCAGAGTTCACTCCTTTCTTTTCTGATTTTACTTCTTCAAAAGCCATGAAAAGAGCTTCACCTGTTTCCTCTTCAGAATCCTCATCGGAGCTGTCTTCTGATGAACTGGCATTCCTGGAGATGAAACTTCTCTTCTTGAAGTTACTTTTTATAAAATTCGTTTTCTTCTTCCAGTCACTTCTTTCTTGGTGCAATCCTTCATCATTTTTGTTCTTCTTATTAAGTGGACATTTAGACACAAAATGCCCAACGTCTCCACAGTTGAAACATTTAAACGGTAGCTTTCCTTTGTATTTTTTGTTTCTCGTTTTTAGTTTTTTAACAAAGTTTACTTCCATTTCATCTAATGTCTATTCTTCCTTGGACTCTTGTTTTGCATTTTTATTTTTAAGGGCTTTAAAATCTGCTTCTCTGTCTGTGGGTTTAGATATTCCTATCCTCATCTCATATGCAGTCAAGGAACCATACATCTCGTCTATACTAAAATAATTTAGATTTTTAGCTTCTTCTATCACTAAGACTTTAGAATCAAACCTTTGAGGAAGAGATCTTAATACCTTTTTCACGATGGCAGAGTCTTCAATATCCTCGTTGAGTCCTCTAATCACATTAATGATTCCATTAACTCTCAGCATAAATGCCTCAATGTTTTCATCGTCATTCATATTTAATCCTTCGAACTGAGCTTGATGTGTCTATAGCTTGGCCTCTTTGATCTTATCATCTCCTTCATGAATACTCCTTAGTTTGTACCATATTTCTTTTGCCATTTTATAGCTCATGATATTTACCAGTTCACTGTCTGCTAATCCGCACATGAGAGCATTCTTTGCTTTTGAGTTATTTTCAAATAGTTTCTTTTTGTTAGCCTCTTTTGGAGGATCGATGGGTATTGTGTATCCACTAACTACTAAATCCCAAATGTCGTATCCCAAAGCACAGAGATATGTCTACATCCTGATTGTTTAGAATGCATAATTAGATTCGTCAAACAATGGTGCTTTGTTTGATGAGAAGCCTTCTCCACCTGGCATTGTGTTACTTCCAAGATCACCCTATTCGGTTAAGCTTGTATAGGAACTTAGCTCTGATACCAATTTTTTGTCTTATAATGACACTAAGAGGGGGGGTGAATCAGTGTAGCTCTTTTAACTTGAATTTTCAACTCTTAAAACTATAGTAATTAAAACTTATTACTAGATACAAGTAGTATAACAAAATAGCATCACACAAAACAAGATTTAACAAGGTTCACTAATGTGGCTACTCCTAAAAAAATTGACTACTTGGATTACCATCCAAATCCAGCATTTTCAAAGCACAAACTTTACAATCAATTTACCAGCACCCTACTGGAAGGAGCACCAACCCCTAATGCCAAGCATCAACTTGGACTTCAATTTTGTATCTATAAGTTTTGACAGTAAGATACCTTTGCTTTTGTAAGACCCTGACTGATATTTTTCACCATTGCGTTCTCTATGCACTCTGCTTTCTCTGTGCAATCACTTCGCACACTCTACTTCATTACAGTCGAACTTCACAATCGTCTTCTCCCTTCTTCGCACTTTGCTTTATTTGCAAATTTTGCACTTAGCACGATTCGACATGACTTGCTCTCTATGCACTATGACCGAACTTTGCACACTTCGATGTTTTCTCAATTCTCAAAATAGCCCTCCTTTTATAACAACATTTTCATGATGAAAACCATAATCTCAGTCGGATGTAAACCCTAATATTATTTGGCTGTAAACCCTAATCTTAGTCGGCTTTCAGAACACCTGTAAACCCTAAATTTGGTCGGCTGTCATCGGTCTTCGTCGGCTTCAACTTAACCATGAAAATACATGTCACAAAATCATGACACTTTTTATTTTTCTCTCTTTCTCCTTGCTTTGGCCCCCAAAAATACAATATGTCGTGATATCATGAAACTTTTTCTTTCTCTCTCTTTCTCTTTGCATCGGACCGCAAAAATGCTACATGTCGCGATATCATGATACTTTTTCTCCTTATGCTTTCTCTTTGCTTCGGGCCCCGAAAATACAACATGTCGCGATATCGCGACACTTTTTCTCCTTACACTTTTTCTTTGCTTCGGCCCCCAAAAATACATGTCGCGATATCATGACACTTTTTCTCCTTATGCTTTTTCTTTGCTTTGGCCCTCAAAAATACAACATGTCGCGATATCGCGACACTTTTTCTCCTTACGCTTTCTCTTTGCTTTGGCCCTCAAAAATACAACATGTCACGATATCACGACACTTTTTCTCCTTGCTCTTTCTCTTAGCTTTGGCCCGCAAAAATGCTACATGTCATGATATCGTGACACTTTTTCCTTCTTGCTTTCTCTCTCCTATTTTAGTCGTGAAAAAGTGACATGTCACGAAATCGTGACACTTTTCCAACTTACTTTCTCTCTCCTATTTTAGTCGTGAAAATGCGACATGTCACGAAATCGTGACACTTTTCCAACTTACTTTTTCTCTCCTATTTTAGTCATGAAAATGCGACATGTCGCAAAATCGTGAAAATTTTCTTACTTGTTCTTTTTCTTCGAATTTGTCATGAAATCACGACAATTTTTCTTGCTCTTCCAACATGTCACGAAATCACGACAATTTTTCCACTTGCCTTTTTCTCTTCCAACATGTCACGAAATCGCGACAATTTTTCTTGCTCTTTCTCTCTCTTCCAACATGTCGCGAAATCGTGACAGTTTTTCCACTTGTCTTTTTTTCTTCCAACATGTCACGAAATCGTGACAATTTTTCCTGCTTCTTTTCTCTCTTCCAACATGTCGTGAAATTGCAACAGTTTTTCCTACTTTTTCTCTCTCTTCCAACATGTCGCGAAATTACGATAGTTTTTCTTGCATGTTGTATATGTCACGATATTGACACTTTTCTTACTTGTCTTTTTCTTTGATCTTTTGCATATGGGCCACTTCGGTCTTCTTGAAAAATAACTGTACATACTCTGAATAACCTTTGAAATCCTGTCTTTTGCATCTGAATAGCTTTTGAACTTCCTGTCCACTACATCAACAGATCTATCTAACTATGTTGACAATAATGACAATACTATTGCTGCACCTTGTTCAAAAAACTTACCTCAAATCTTCCCAACAAGTCCACACTAGAACTTGTCCAATCTCATAGAAACATAAAGAGAATTGTTAGAGACTCAATATGCTCTATACTCATCACAATGCTTAATCACTCTTTTAGAAACATATAGATAATTGTTAGAGACTCAATATGCTTCACATTCACCTCAATACTTAATCACTTCTAATCACTCATTCAAAAACATACAAAGAATTGTTAGAGATTCAATATGCTTCAAATTCAACTCAATACTCAATCACTTTCTCAAATTAATTCAGAATATAGAATAGTTTGTTTTATGGAACTTGAACAATCACTTCACACATTCACTTGACTAGGCCCAACCGACTCTACTCAACCAATAACTCAATAAAACACTCCTTGCTTACAAACCCTAGTCCAAGCATATGATCCTTCACTCAAAATATTTCCAACAATGCTTATCAACCAATCTCACATAACAATGATACTCATGTTCTTTTCAAACCCTAGTTCAAGTTCTTCACACAATAAATCACTTCAACAAAAATGCTTATAAGGCAATATTCACATAACAATGATACTCATGTTCTTTGCAAACCCTAGTTCAAGTTATTCACACAATCAATGGCTTCAACAATATTGCTTATAAAATAAGGTTTTAACAACAAATCTTTATTTTAGAAAACCTTCAAGCATTAACTCAACACACTAAAAAAGGAAACCCTAATCAAGTCCTTTTCACTCCAAACTTATTTTCCTGAAAACCAACCAATCAACTCAACTATGAAATAATGTGCTCATACCTTTTTCTTTTTGATGAAGGAACCTCAAACATCTACTACAACGAGAAACACTTCTTTGCAAACTCAAAGGAAGGTTAGAATATGATAAAAATCTCTCTCAAGATTACAATGCAAATATAAAAAACTTACATACACCTTATTACTCCATATTAAAGAAAGCATCCATCAATATATACAAACATTATTGACCAAATACACCTTATAATCTCCTAATTAAAATATGATGAGCAAGGTGCAACCAAAGTATTGTCATTGTTGTCAACATAGTCAGGTTGATCAGTTGATGCAATGGACAAGAGTTGATTGTTGAGCAAGGTGCAGCAAAAGTATTGTCATTGTTGTCAACACAAACAGATAGATTAGTTGATGCAGTTGATGCAGTGGAAAGGAGTTCAAAGGTCAGTCAAAACATGTACAGTGAATTTCCAAGAAGACAGAAGTGGCCCAGATTCAAAAAATAAAAAAAAAAGACAAGTAAGAAAACTGTCGTGATATCGCGACATGTTTTCTATCGTGATTTCATGACATGGCCGAGGTGAGAGAAGGTGCAAGCAAAATTTTTGCGATTTCATGACATGGCCGAGGAGAGAGAAGGCACAAGCAAAATTTTCATGATTTTGTGACATGGATGAGGGGAGAGAAGGCGCAAGCAAAATTATCGTGATTTCACATGGCCGAGGAGAGAGAAGGCGCAAGCAAAATTGTCACAATTTCGTGACATGGCCGAGGAGAGAGAAGGCGCAAGGAAAACTGTCATGATTTCGTGACATGTTGGAGGCAAAGAAGCCAAGTGGAAAAACTATCATGATTTCACGACATGTTGGAAGCAAAGAAGGCAAGTAAGAAAACTGTCATTATTTTGCGACATGTTTGGAAAGAAGGCGCAAGCAAAGAAAACTATCACAATTTTATGACATGGTTGGAGAGAAGGCACAGATAAAGAAAACTGTCGTGATATTGCGACATGTCAAGTTTTCATGATCCCATGAGAAGAAAAGTGCCAAGGAGATAAAGTGTCACGATTTCATGACAGGTTCGAAGAGAAAGCGCTAAGGAGAAAAAGTGTCACAATTTCGTGACATATTGCAGGAGAGAGAAGGCAAGATAAAAAGTGTCACGATTTCGTGACATATTGCATAAGGAAGAGCTCGAGAGAAAAAGTGTCGCGATATCGTGACATGTCGCATTTTTGCGACCTGAAGAGAAGAGAAGAGTTAAGGAGAAAAGATGTCATGATTTCGTGACATGTCGCATTTTCATGACAGAAGCAGAGAGGAAGACTCTGAAGGGTGAAGTGTCATAATTTTGTGACAGAAGCAAAACGAAAGAGCAAGGAAGCAGAAGCATCGTGATTTCACAACAAAGTCAAGGAGGAAGTGCAAGGCAGCGAAAGTGTCACGATTTCGTGACATGTTCCATTTTTGCTGGTGCATGCAAAGAAGAATGTACGACAGTGAGAAGTGTCACAATTTTATGACATGTCATGTTTTCACTGGTGCATGTAGAGAAGAGTGTACGAAAGTGAAAGATGTCACGATTTCGTGACATGTCTTGTTTTCGCTAGTGCAAGTAGAGAAGAGTGCAAGGAAGCGAAAGTGTCACGATTTCGTGACATGTTCCATTTTCGTGGGCAAGAGACAGAGAAGAGTTCAAGGCAGCGAAAGTGTCGCGATTTCGTGATAGGTTGTGTTTTCATGGGTGCAAGCTGAATAATGAAGCAAGAAGGCGAAAGTGTCGCGATATCGTGACATGTCTTGTTTTCGTGGTCAACTGCCAAGAAAAAGTCAAAGGGGCAGAAATGTCGCGATATCGCGACATGTCTTAGTTTCATGGGTAAAAGTCGAGAAGCATACACAGGGACAGTTGCAGAATAAAATCATGCAACAAAACAAGAACTGTTACAGGTGGGGTTATAGAAATGCTCAGTGTAACAAGCAGACAGAAACTACAGTGTGGTGGAATGAGCACGACAAACGAGGAAAATGAAAGCATGGCAAAACAAGAAAAAGGAAGCATGGCAAAATATGGTAAAAAGGAAAATGCAAGAAAACAAGGAAAAAGCAAAGTGCAGTAGTGGGTCCGCAGTGCTGTAAAAAGTGCACAGAAAGCATGGGTTGGAATAGAATATAATAGGTTGTAAAAACATGCAAAAGCTAAGAAAGAGCGGCAGTTAAAGAGGCAGTTACAGTAACAGTAAATGGGAGTCAGAACTACAGTTATAGGAGTGTCAGTGAAGTTAGAGCAGCAGTTACAGAGTCCATTACGAAGTAAATTTGGCAAGCGATGGCTCCGAGAATCCAAATTAAAGAGACAAATCTATTAATAGGCTGCATGCGAGATTATGGCAGTTATAGAAGACTTAGGGTTTCAAGATGAATATATTATTATAAAAGGGCAGTTGCATGTAGAAGGGAAGGTAGCTCAGAATTGAAAAGGGTGTCACCATAAAGAGGTAAGGTGCCATTGATAAGGATGTCAGAGAGCTGAAATAAGAAGATAAGGTTGTCAGAGCGTAGAGCCGCAATAATTTAGGGTTTAAGCTCAGTACAGTAAGAGAAAATAAAGTGTCTCGCTATCCGTAGAGGAGGTAAGTTGGAGAGCTGGTTAAGAGAGATAGAGAATTGTTGAGAGAAAATAGCGGTGAGGAAAGAGTGATGTTGTATAGAGGGATAGTGCTGTGGGCTGGAATAATGTTGTAAGAAGTACATAGCTGTAAGAGCTGCAAGCGCAAGCCATATGAAAGGGCTGTAAGTGTGTAGTAGATAGAACTGAAAAAGAGTGTATGCTTTATGGATAGGAAGTTGAGATTAAGAGTAAGAAATAGAATATATTGAGTCTCTAACAATTCTCCTTATGCTTCCATGAGATTGATTTGAGTTAAGATAGACCAATGAGGGTCTTGTAACACATAAGGCATTTTTATGTCAATCAATATTTAAAATAGAAATCTAAGTTGGTGCTTGGAATCAGGAGTTGGTGCTCCTTCCAGTTGGTGCTGGTAAATTAGGGGTTGGTGCTCCTTCCAGTGGATGCTAGTAAATTTATTGTAAAGTTGGTGCTTTGCAATGGCTAGATTTGGATGGGAGTCCAAGCAGTCTAATTTGAGGAGTAGCCAAAACTAGTGAACCTCGTTACATCTTGTGTTATGTGATGCTCTTTTGTGGTACTTGCTGTTTCTGGTTTTAAGATTTTATTATTTTGGCTTTAAGAGTTAAAGTTTTATGTTTTAAATAGCTGCACTAATTCACCCCCCCCTCTCAGTGCCATTGTAAGACTAACAATTGGTATCAAAGCCAAGTTCCCAGTTTTGGCTAAATCATTCAGGGTTGATCTTGGATTAGTACATAATGGCTAAGAAGAATAGATCCTCCTCCAAAAAGGCATCCCAATCAGTTTTAGTTCTTGTAAAAGAGAAATTTGAACCGAAAAAAGGTAGAAGAAGCGAATCCTAAAGTTTGTGATGAAAATATTGAGGCTGAAGTAGATCTTGAAGGAGAGTTGATATCTGCACTTGAAAAGTTGAGTATAGAAAATAAAAAGAACAAAAGAATGTCCAAGTAGTTAGAAGAATATGGGGATGAGATTTAAGATCTCTTCCTACGAGTTCAAAAGGACAAGAAATCAGAAGAAGCCTTGAAGACACACCTGGATGATGAGGATGATGTATGCAGCACAAGTGAAGAGGAATCTAACAAAGTTATTGTTGATCTAGAGTTGCAAGTAGAACAATACAAAAGGATTGAAGATATTCTCAGGTCTCAAATCAATGAGAAAGAGACTGTATGCTGCCAACAAGAAGAAGAGATTGTTTCATTGAAAAAACAACTAAAAGAGGCCAATATAAATCTCAAATTTGAGAAGAGCACAGAGTTGCTAAATACAATGATAAATCAACAAAGAAGCTCCACGACTAAGTTTGGTCTTGGATATGAAGCTGAACAACCTTCATCCTCCAAATATGTAGAGAAGAAGAAGTCCATGGTTGAAGGATTGAAGCAAGAAAATTCTAAAGCTGAATCCTCAAAAGGAAGAAAATATCAAAGAAGATCTACAGCAAAGCAACCACAACAAAAGAGGTTCTCTCACTCTCACTCTTTTAATAATAATGCTTTTAATGGCTTGTTGAGTGGTGTTTTCACCCGATTGTGAAAGCACACTCTCCGGTAGGATCTGAGTCCCAAAATCCTCTGCTTGCAAAGAAATTATAACAGAATAATTTCTCCAAGGTTCTTGTTATGCTGGCTCTTTGTTTACCAATGATGCTGTTCAATTTAAATGCTGGGAATACCTTAGGGTTGCAAGTGGATGTTAACAAGGGGCACTATGGTTTATTTTAATTTGAATTTGCAATGGACTCAAAGTGAATAAATCTAAGAAATGAATCTATTTTGATCTTGAGCTTTGATGGATTTTCAGTTATTTATTTAAATGACGGTAATAAAAATGCAGGAAATAAAATAAAGGATTGAAAATAAAGAAATGCAAATAAAAAATGAAACTAAACTACGTCCAGAGTGCTACCATCTCGATTTGACAAAACCGAAGATAATGAGGTTTTCTGCATGCAACCTAACCTATTGAACCTGCAAATTCGCACAATCCAGATAAGCTAGGTGCGGGTTTCTGGGGTTTTTACTGTAATTTCAGATTTAGACATTCGCATGAAGCAACCAAGAACACTTGCATTAAACTTCACCTAGAAGCCTAGAAATCTGAAAGGGAAAGATAAAACATTAAATCATGCATGCAAAAATGACTCCTTCTTTCTTATCAATGAGATGCCAACTCTCTGTATTTCTGTATTAAAATGATATATCAATTACAATGACAGAATGTTCCAGGTTTAACAAATCCAGAACAAGTGAAGGAAATTGCTCCAAGTGCAGGCCCAGAATGGCTTGCTGCCCTTGTCTCTGCAACTCTGCTAGCAACAATTTCCAACCCTCGTATCAATCTGCGCTTCTGATTTTATACTATCTGCGGCTCTCTGTTTCACCCTGCGTCGCTTCGTTTCACCTCCCAGAATGCATCGTTTCGTATTCCCGCCTTTTCGTTGCTTTGAATTCATGCTCGATGCCGAAACGTTCGATATTTTTTGTTTACATGTAACGCTTCTGTAACTCTGACACCCGTATGCAACGTGTTTCACGCTTCCTATGCACATTCTATAATGGCCCCATGTAAATCGCGACATTTTTATGCATGCAGCTTTGCTCCTCTGCCTTCACCGTAAAATGCGACATGTCGCGATATCGCGACATTTTTCTTTCAACAACCTTGTCTGCCTTCATGCATAGCGAAATGGCGACATGTTGCGATATCATGACATTTTAAATATTCGAAATGTGACGTTTCATTTCAGAAAGTGTTAGAAATCGCGACCATTTTCTTCTTATTTCGTCACGATTTCGCGACGTTTTGTCCGTTGGAACGTTTCCTCAAAAGTTGCAGATATCGCTACGCCTTTGTGACTTTACCACTTAGGCCTTTTAGTCCACTTGCACTGCGAAAACGCGACGCGTCGCGATTTCGCGACGCCTTTCGACTTATGCGCTTTGTGTCAGTTCTCGTCGCGATTTCGCTACACTTTGGGCCTTATCGCCTTTGGCTCGGTTTTGTCATGATTTCGTGACCATTTTATATTTTATGCCTTCCTTTGAACCTGAAATCAAACACGTCGCGATTTCGTGACGGTTCCCCCTTGTGGTGGTTGACACGATTTTGGACATGTCTCGATTTTGCTACGCTTTTTCTCCTCTTTTCTTTTCTTTGTTTGACCAGATTTTGCGACATGTCACGATTTCGACTACCTTTTCATTTTTTCTCTCCTTCGGAGCAACATGTCACGATTTCGTGACACTTTTCTGCTTTTGCGCGATGGAGCAACATGTCGCGATTTCGTGACACTTTTCATTTTCGGCCGCGACGGCGCAACATGTCGCGATTTCGTGACACTTTTTCATTTTCGGCAGCGATGGAGCAACATGTCGCGATATCGCGACACTTTTCATCCTTGTGCAATTTTGCCCTTTTTCTTGATTTTTAGCATCTGGGTCACTGAGATTTTCTTTGAAAGCATGCAAAAAAGGTGGGTCCCCAATTTTGGGGTGTGTTGTGGATCAGCCACAACAAATGGCGACTCTGCTGTCAAATGCTCTTGAGCATTTTAGTGAGAACCCTACCTAGAAGTATACAAACTCGAAAACATGTGTTAGCACATAAGCAATATAAACAAATGCCCAAAGATCAGAAGTACATGAATCATCAGAATCATCAAGTATTAGCTCGGTGTGTGCAATGAATTTCATTCCCTATCGTTTGAAATTGATCAACATTCCATTGTGAGTTTTACATGAATGCATATGTGAGATTGTGAATGATTTGTGTAACCTGATAACTATGCTTAGAGATTTTGCTCTTGTAAAGGCCTAAACTTTCTAGTATCATGCACAAACATTCAAGATTGCCAAACCCTCTTAGGATCCACTAATGAATTGCTTTATTATATCCCAAAGTTGGTTATGAGTCCCTACTATCTTGAACCCATGTGCAAGTGAATGTGAAATCAGAACTTTGGGGAATCGGACTCCCAACCTAACCGAGATGGGAGTTTAACCCTATCCTTACTATTCTGATTTAGAATTCATTACCTCACTTTGAGCAAAATAATTTAACCAATTATGGAAGAAATGGTCATGCTAGTCTAACCCTTTGGACAATCGGTGGTCTTGTTTTTTAGACAAGACATGTTGCCATGCATGGGCATACTTAACCCCATAATCCAAGACTTATCTTCATTTCTTTGGACCTTGGGGATGACTACCCATCCTTTGCAGAGGACAAGTAGTACGATCCTTCCAATCCAATATAAATATGAGATGGGAAAAATTAATTTTTTACTTCTTGGACCTTGGGGATGACTACCCATCCTTGCTAGGGACATGTAGTACGATCCTTCCAATCCAAGCTTTGGATAAAAATGGAAAATATTAATTTTATTGCTTAGACCTTGGGGATGACTACCCATCCTTTGCGGAGGACAAGTAGTACGATCCTTCCAATCCAAGATTTATCATGAAATGAGACATAAGAGCTTTGGGGAATCAGATTCTCAACCTAAGCGAGATGAGAATTTATGCCCTATCCTTACTACTCCATGTAGGTCAAATCAAAGCTTTGGGGAATTGGATCCTCAACCTAAGTTCGATGAGGATTTAGCCCTATCCTTACTACTCCGATTTTAGGCTTTAAGCTTTATGGAAGTGGTCAAAACCACTGTTTTAAGGATCATGTTGCATAATAGGATAGACATGAAATACTTCTTTCGCCCAACCTTTTCTTCCAAGTTAGGTTTTGATCATTTTGCTCAAGATCCTTTTTAATGTGTATAAGATGTGCTTGGTTCTAGATATCTCAAGACTCAGTTTCCAACCTTAGGATTTTTTTACATTTATGTTATAACACAACCCTAAGAGGATTTGACACACTTTAATGATTTGTACCTAAGATGCATATGCAACTAAGATGGAATGTATATGTAAAGTGAGATGTAACATGAATGCATTATCTCTTGAATTGCAGATGAAATATTTGCCATACAAAACTGACTACTTCATGCATCACAAGTTTCAAACGATATAACTTAAAATGTTTGTGTTACTTGTGGAGCTTTTACAAGACAATTCCAATATTTCATATTCTCCTAGTCTTAAGCATAAGTTGACATCTCAATTTTATTCTTTCTTTTTTTTTTTTTTTATTTATAAAAACAAACAAAGCATGTCAATTGAAATCAAACACACAACTTAAATCATGATTAAACTAAGAATCCAAAAAATGAAACTTGAAAAACACAAACCAAAACCAAAACCCAAAAACAATCCCAAAAACAAAAACTTGAAAGCCCACACCAAAAAACCAAAAATTATATACACTATTGTACAAGATGATGCCAAGCTTGGACTATTACTTTCCTGGATCCCAAACATGATTAGAATATATCAAAAAACATATGACACAATACACATGCCAAATTTTGTAGGAATCCAACAACAATAAGATCAAACCAAGCAATGCAACAAATTTCAACTTGCCATGCTCACCATTCCACTTTGATTTAGTTCTATTACCAACATCATAGGTGAGATTCAAATCAAATTGATTAGACAATGGTTGGTATTCAATTTTATCTTGTCTATTCTTTAAAGTGCAAGTTTCATCATTCCATTCATGATTTAGAAGTAGGCTTTCCTTTTCAAATGTGAGATGTTGCAAACAAGAGCCTATTTCTAAAAATCTTGAATTCAAATCATTTTCCAGGATTTTAAAGCAATCAAAATCATTCAAAACTTGACAAGCATCAACAAAATTTGGCATTTCCTCATTAATGATGTTAGCATCCAAAGGGACATCATGTAACCTATCACTTGAAATTTTTGTAGCTACTACCAAAGGTAAAGATTTCCCCTTGTCATCCATACTCAACCCATCATGATTAAAATTTATCATAACTTGATGAGTATTAGTAGCCTTTTCTTTTTCTCGTTGTCTTCTTCATCGTCCAATACCTGTTCAAAAACACCAAAGTTAGGCACCCAATCAAACATGCGTCCATATTTTTCAAAACAAGAGCCTAATTTTTCAAGATATGTGTCACGTGACACCTTTCCACGATCAATGGCTTGAGTTGCCCCAAAATCCATATTTTCATTAAGATCATCAATAGCATCCAACCCACACCACTTAGGTTTTGTAATTTCATCATTTTGAGATGGCATAGACATTGTAGAAACAATAGGTGGATCAAGATTTTCGATTTCTTGCCCCCAAGGGGAACAAAAACAATTGATTCTCCTTCTTCATCCATGGTAGTAGAATCATTATCCTTCTCCAACCTTTGATGAGATTCCAACCCTTCTTCCAAAACATTCTTAGATTGTACAGGACTTGTAATATCCTCATATGAAAGGGCAATTGTATTATCCTGCATATCAATAGGCACACAAATTTCATTAGAAGGTTTGGAGTGAGCATACTCTTCCAAAGAATCATAATGATCATCTTTCAAAATCAAATTGTGATGCTCAACTATTTCTTCATCATCTTTTAATTCATCAACATATTTCTCATCAAATTTATCTTCTCCTTCCTTAGATGGTTCAATTACTTCCAAAATTGGGTTATTGCTTGTATTCAAATTGATAAGGTTATCATAATCCACATGTGTAACCCATGATTCATGTTTAACATGATTTGGAAGGTGTGAATTTCCTAGGCCATTACTTTCAACAATGTCATCCAATGTGTCATCCGAATCAGATTCATCCTCATAGAATTCATCTTTTGGTGAGTCAAGGGTTTCCAATCTGTCACATGTTTCCATACTAGTTGGATCTAGTACTCCTCCCTTGCCTAAAATCATATTCTTATGAAAATCATTGAAATTGATTTTAGCAACATCTTTTGAATCAAGATGAGTATTTTGAAGTTGATTCATACTTAAGAAAGATGGTTGATCTTGCATAGTAGGTTGAGGATTTTGAAATTGATTGAAGCTTGGGAATGATTGTTGATTCTGAAATTGATTCACACTTGAACTTGGTTGAGGTGGATAAATCATTGGGTGGGTAAAGGAGGTATTAAATGATTGAAGATTACATGATCCAAAACCCACACCATAATTTTGACAACTCAATTGTTGCTCAATTGCCATTGCTTGAGTATAGGCTTGTGACAAAGATGTGATTTGAGGCATCCCTCGCAAATATGTGGACATGGGTGAGTCAAGAGCATTGATGTATATTTGGAGAGCCACTTCTTCTTGAAGAACATAAAATGTCACTAATTGCGTATATAATCCAAAGAACCTTTCAGAAAATGACTTCACATTTTCACTTGGTCCTTTTCTAATATAGACCAAGCTGATTGTACATGAGGATTGGGTCAACTCGCTTTTTGTTGAATTGATTGAGAAATGTTGCCTCTAGCTGAGCCCAAGAAGTGATAGACCCTAAAGGCAGACTTGTAAACCAATCATATGCCACTTTGTCCAAGGTGTAAAGGAACATTTTACAAGCAACATCATCATACCAACTTGTTAAGTGATTCACAACAAATTTGAATGCTTGAATATGTTCTTCTGCAGTATTTGTCCCATTAGACAAAAATTGAGGAAGACATCTCTCAAAACCAACGGGCAAATAATGTTGAACTCCCGGTATGTTCAATGGGCTACCTGTCATCCACGGTGTAAACATAGCCATTAGTGAATCTTAAAGAATATAACTTTAATACCCAAAAATTCCCTTTTATTTATTTATTTTTATTATTTTATTTATTTATTTATTTATTTATTTTTTAAATCAAACCAAATCATATTATTCCTGTATGAACAATCAAAGCGTTAAGAACAGTGCATAGCAATTCCTGTAGCCCTTAAATCACAATAAAATAAACCGTTTCAGCCCTCCTTGATGAAACTCTCGATTATCACCAAGAAAACCTGCAACAGAAAAACAAATGCTGCAGTTTAGCCGTTTGTGAGATTTAAGAGATAATTTCAAAATCGAATAAAAAAGATATTACTTATGTATGAAAATCAAAATAAAGTAAACCAATTCGGCCCTCCTTCTAGCGCCAATCTGTTGAGTGGTGTTTTCACCCAATTGTGAAAGCACACTCTCCGATAGGATCTGAGTCCCAAAATCCTCTCCTTGCAAAGAAATTATAACAGAATAATTTCTCCAAGGTTCTGTTATGCTAGATTTTTTGTATACCAATGATGTTGTTCAATTTAAATGTTGGGAATACCTTAGGGTTGCAAGTGGATGTTAACAAGGGGCACTATGGTTTATTTTAATTTGAATTTGCAATGGACTCAAAGTGAATAAATCTAAGAAATGAATCTATTTCGATCTTGAGCTTTGATGGATTTTCAGTTATTTATTTGAATGACAGTAATAAAAATGCAAAAAATAAAATAAAGGATTGAAAATAAAAGAAATGCAAATAAAAAATGAAACTAAACTATGTCCAGAGTGCTACCATCTTGATTTGACAAAACCGAAGATAATGAGGTTTTTTGCATGCAACCTAACCTATTGAACCTGCAAATTCGCACAATCCAGATAAGCTAGGTGCGGGTTTCTGGGGTTTTTACTGTAATTTCAGATTTAGACATTCGCATGAAGCAACCAAGAACACTTGCATTAAACTTCACCTAAAAGCCTAGAAATCTGAAAGGGAAAGGTAAAACATTAAATCTTGCATGCAAAAATGACTCCTTTCTTATCAATGAGATGCCAACTCTCTGTATTTCTGTATTAAAATGATATATCAGTTACAATGATAGAATGTTCCAGGTTTAACAAATCCAGAACAAGTGAAGGAAATTGCTCCAAGTGCAGGCCCAGAATGGCTTGTTGCCCTTGTCTCTGCAACTCTGCTAGCAGCAATTTCCAACCCTCGTATCAATCTGCGCTTCTAATTTTATACTTTCTGATACGGCTCTCTGTTTCACCCTGCGTCGCTTCGTTTCACCTCCCAGAATGCATCATTTCGTATTCCCGCCTTTTCGTTGCTTTGAATTCATGCTCGATGCCGAAACGTTCGATATTTTCTGTTTACATGTAACGCTTCTGCAACTCTGACACCTGTATGCCACGTGTTTCACGCTTCCTATGCACATTCTGTAATGGCCCCATGTAAATCGTGACATTTTTATGCATGCAGCTTGTTCCTTTGCTTTCATCGCGAAAATGCGACATGTCGCGATATCGCGACATTTTTCTATCAACAGCCTCTCTTGCCTTCATGCACAGTGAAATTGTGACATGTCATGAAATCGCGACATTTTTGACTTTCATGAAAAGAATGTGGCGATTTCGCTAAAGTTTTCACTTAGTCTCTTTTTAATGTCGTGAAATCGCTACCATTTTTTGCCCTCTGCATGGTTCTCACTTTCTATCATGATTTCACGACGTCTTTGTCTGGCTGGAACGTTTCCTCAAAAGTTGCGCGATATCGCTACGCCTTTGTGCCTTAGACTCTTTTCATTCAGGTGAACCGCGATACGGAACACGTAGCGATTTTGCTATGCTCTTTGCTTTGTTTGGCTTCATTTTTTGACTGTAGCGAAATCGCTACCATTTTACCACTTAGGCCTTTTAATCCACCCGCGCCGTGAAAATGCGACGCGTCACGATTTCGTGACACCTTTCGACTTATGCGCTTTGTGTCGATTCTCATCACGATTTCGCTACACTGTTGGGCCTTATCGCCTTTGGCTCGGTTTTGTCGTGATTTCATGACCATTTTATATTTTATGCCTTCCACCCATTTGCAAGCCACGAAAATCAAACACGTCATGATTTCGTGACGGTTCCGCCCACCTGCTACCGTTGACTGCGTTGACCGTGATTTTGCGACATGTCATGATTTCGCTACGCTTTTCTGCTTCGTGCCTCTTTTCTTCGGATCGTGGTGCGACCTTGCCTTGCCCTGTTTGATTGGTTTGACCCATGATTTTGCGACATGTCACGATTTCGCTACACCTTTCCATTCTTTCTCTCTCCTCTTTGGCCGCGACGGAGCAACATGTCGCGATTTCGCGACACTTTTCATTTTCGGCCGCGACGGAGCAACATGTCGCGATTTCGCGACACTTTTTCATTTTCGGCCACGACGGCGCAACATGTCGCGATTTCGCGACACTTTTTCTTTTCGGCCGCGACGGCGCAACATGTCGCGATATCGCGACACTTTTTCATCCTTGTGCAATTTTGCCCCTTTTTCTTGATTTTTAGCATCTGGGTCACCGAGATTTTCTTTGAAAGCATGCAAAAAAGGTGGGTCCCCAATTTTGGGGTGTGTTGTGGATCAGCCACAACATGGCTATTGTTCTAAATGCAACCACTTTGGTCACAAGGCAATTCATTATGGACTGAACAATAGATCAAAGAGTTATGATGATAAAAATACATCTACTTTTCTGAGTGAACACCCTGTGCAATTTTTTAAATGTAATGGCCATGGGCACATAGCAAGGTTTTGTCCAAGCACTTCTGCATCCAATCTAAGGCAAGACCATAGATTTCATCATACACACATAATGCAATACAGACAGGGAATAAAACATGTGCAATGTTTTAAATGCAACGGTCAAGGGCACATAGCAAGGTTTTGTCCAAGCACTTCTGTATCTAATCTAAGGCAAAACCCTAGATTTCATTAGACACGAAGAGGACAACATAGACAAGGAACATATCATGTGCATAAAAGAAAAAATAATAATCATCCTTCAAGAATGCACAAGAGACAACCCCGCAAGAGAAATGTTCAAGTTCACGAATAGGGGCAAAATAGGGTTGTTGTTGAAAAACCCAAGCCCAAGTTCAGGAAAGTCTGGAGAAAGGTAGAAGAAAGGAAATCGTGTCTCCTTGGACTAAAGGAGGATACTCCGACATTGATCTAAGCAACTCCAGGTGGCACATCCTCAGGGGAAGCAATATTAAAGTTTTATTTTAAATGCTCCTATGTATTTGTCTGGGTATCTGAGGATGAAAAACCAACAGTCGGGAAATTGTTGTATAGTTGTCAAAGTTTTTGTTGGTTTATGTAGTGGACTATGGAAGTACCGTGAAGGTTTGTGATTAATTTAAGAGCTGGCACCCTTGGTAGTTTTGATATTTGTCATTATTATACTGTTGATGATTCTTCTGCCACTGTTCAAAATTTTGGATCATAACAGTTCAAATTTTTTGGTTTAATGCAAGAATGCATGCATGCCCTAGCTGCATACTTGTGTTTCGATGCAGCAGCTGATTGGCATTATCTGAGATAGAAATTGCAGTAAAGAGATGCCAGAGTCAAAAAAAACAGTGACACTTGCACCCAGTTCTTCAAGAGTGCCAAGTTGCACATGCAAGGTAGAGACGTTGAGAGAATAGCGCCCAAGTGGTGAAGCGTCAAGGAGGAAAAGATGCCTATGCACCTAAGAAAGTCTTGCATTATTTTAGGAATGCGAGATATTGCTTGAGGAAGCAGAATACCGAGAGTTGATGACTGGGCGCAGTTTGAGGTTCCAACGCTAGAGGTAACGGTCCAGAAGTATGAGTTTGAGTAAGGTGTAAAAGGATATATTGTTTGTATGCTTTATATTTTTTTTGTAGTTGACTTCTAAGGATTGGAGTCATAAGGTGCTTTATGGTATAAATATGTTTGTGGTTACTTTTATGATCTAACCCTAACTTGGTGGCAAAGTTGAGGGTGGTGTTGGTAACAGGTTGAAGAACTATTCTCTTCTTCCTCAAACAAAGAGGAAGCATGTTGCACTAGGGTTTATGTTAGTAAGTCTTGCTACTTGCATTAATATGGTGAAACCCTTAGTTGGATGTTTTGAGATTGATGATTGAGTTACTTTCATAGAGGTTGTGTTTGATCAAGTTAATGCTTTACTTGATACATGATTTGGGCCTACTCTATTGAGATTTATTTGAGCAAGTTATTCTTTGCATTGGTGATTTATGTTGGTGGCTGTCTTGTTCAAATACCTTTGGAAGGAAAAGAATGTCTACTAGTTTCCTTTTCATGTAGTGATTGGTTGAATGCTTCAAGGTTAATCTTGAGTTGGATGATGTTGGTTAAACCTTGTCTATAAGCACTGTTGTTAGAGCCCTAATTGATTGAGAAGAAGAAAATTGGTTGTGGCTGGGTGGATTGAGGTAGTCTGCTAGATTCTCACTGCAGAGAGAGACAAACAGTTGTCATTGGGTTCAAGCTTGTTGAGAATATCCAAGATGCATGGTGGAGATGTATGTAGATGTTGCTGGCATTGCAGAACAAAAATTTGGCTATATAAGACTATTGTATGCCTTCTCTAACAGTGGATAAGTTTGAGTTTGCAAAGCAATAGAGGGTAGTTGCACAAAAGACAGTGGTCCAGTCATGTTCTTACACATGTTATATTGGTGAAGTTGACGGTGATGGTGTCATTGCTGCTATTCACATTATTGATTTTGTTGATGCCTATTATGCTTATCATGATGTTTTCAATCAGTGAAATAAAGTGGTCTTGGACTCAGGCGGAGCATTTATGCATTTGTTTATCATACTGCTCATGTTTATGCTTTTGCTAACTGTAATAATTTTTGCCTGAGAATGTTGTGCATGGACTTAGGGGGAGTTTGCAGTGCCCTTTGGTATTATTGTCAAAGGGGGAGAAGAATTATAGGTAATTGCATGCAATTACGTGTGTTTCCAACAATTCCAAAGGGGGAGATTGATGAGCATGGTGCAACCAAAGTATTGTCATTGTTGTCAACACAGTCAGGTTGATAAGTTGATGCAATGGACAGGAGTTGATTGTTGAGCAAGGTGCAACAAAAGTATTGTCATTGTTGTCAACATAAAAAAATAGATCAGTTGATGCAGTTGATGCAGTGGATAGGAGTTCAGAGGTCAGTCAGAACATGTACAGTGAATTTTGAAGAAGATAGAAGTGGCCCAGATTCAGAAGATCAAAGAAAAAGACAAGTAAGAAAACTGTCGCGATATCGCGACAGTTTTTTGTCGCGATTTCGCGACATGGCCAAGGAGAGAGAATGTGAAAGCAAAATTGTCACGATTTCACAACATGGCCGAGGAGAGAGAAGGCACAAGCAAAATTGTCACAATTTCGTGACATGGACGAGGAGAGAGAAGGCACAAGCAAAATTGTTACGATTTCGTGACATGGCCGAGGAGAGAGAAGGCACAAGCAAAATTTTCATGATTTCGTGACATGGCCGAGGAGAGAGAAGGCGCAAGGAAAACTGTCATGATTTCGTGACATGTTGGAGGCAAAGAAGCCAAGTGGAAAAACTATCGTGATTTCGTGACATGTTGGAAGCAAAGAAGGCAAGTAAGAAAATTGTCACGATTTCGTGACATGTTTGGAAAGAAGGCACAAGCAAAGAAAACTATCGTGATTTCACGACATGGTTGGAGAGAAGGCATAGGCAAAGAAAACTGTCATGATTTCGTGACATGTCGGGTTTTCACGATCCGATGAGAAGAAAAGCACCAAGGAGAGAAAGTGTCACGATTTCGTGATAGGTTCGAAGAGAAAGCGCTAAGGAGAAAAAGTGTCACGATTTCGTGACATATTGCAGGAGAGAGAAGGCAAGATAAAAAGTGTCACGATTTCGTGATATATTGCATAAGGAAGAGCTCGAGAGAAAAAGTGTCACAATATCGTGACATGTCACATTTTCACGACCTAAAGAGAAGAGAAGAGCTAAGGAGAAAAGATGTCATGATTTCGTGACATGTCGCATTTTCATGACAAAATCAGAGAGGAAGGCTCCGAAGGGTGAAGTGTCACAATTACACGACAAAAGGAAAACGAAAGAGCAAGGAAGCAGAAGTGTCGCGATTTCATGACAAAGTCAAGGAGGAAGTGCAAGGCAGTGAAAGTGTCATGATTTCGCGACATGTTCCATTTTCGCTGGTGCATGCAAAGAAGAATGTATGGCAGCGAGAAGTGTCGCGATTTTGCGACATGTCATGTTTTCGCTGGTGCATGTAGAGAAGAGTGTACAGAAGTGAAAGATGTCGTGATTTCATGACATGTCTTGTTTTTGCTAGTGCAAGCATAGAAGAGTGCAAGGAAGAAAAAGTATCATGATTTCACGACATGTTCCATTTTCATGGGCAAGAGACAGAGAAGATTTCAAGGTAGCGAAAGTGTCACGATTTTGTGATAGGTTATGTTTTCGTGGGTGCAAGCCGAATAATGAAGCAAGAAGGTGAAAGTGTCACGATATCGCAACATGTCTTGTTTTCACGATCAACTGCCAAGAAAAAGTCAAAGGGGCAAAAATGTCGTGATATCGTGACATGTCTTAGTTTCATGGGTAAAATCCGAGAAGCATACACAAGGACAGTTGCAGAATAAAATCATGCAACAAAACAAGAACTGTTATAGGTGGGGTTACAGAAATGCTTAGTGTAACAAGCAGACAGAAACTACAGTGTGGCAGAATGAGCATGGCAAACGAGGAAAATGAAAGCATGGAAAAATAGGAAAAAGGAAGCGCAGCAAAATATGGTAAAAAGGAAAACATGGGAAAACAAGGAAAAAGCAGAGTGCAGTAGTGGGTCCACAGTGCTGCAAAAAGAGCGCAGAAAGCATGGGCTATAATAGAATATAATAGGTTGCTGTAAAAACATGCAAAAGCTAAGAAAGAGCAGCAGTTAAAGGGGCAGTTATAGTAACAGTAAATGGGAGTCAGAACTACAGTTACAGGAGTGTCAGTGAAGTCAGAGCGACAGTTACAGAGTCCTTTACAAAGTAAATTCAGCAAGCGATGGCTCCAAGAATCCAAATTAAAGAGACAAATCTATTAATAGGCTACATGCAAGATTATGGCAGTTACAGAAGACTTAGGGTTTCAAGATGAATATATTATTATAAAAGGGCAGTTGAGTGCAGAAGGGAAGGTAGCTCAGAATTGAAAAGGGTGCCACCATAAAGAGGGAAGGTGCCACTGATAAGGATGTCAGAGTGTCGAAATAAGAAGATAAGGCTGTCAGAGCACAGAGCCACAAGAATTTAGGGTTTAAGCTCAGTACAGTAAGAGACAATAAAGTGTGTCGCTATCTGTAGAGGAGGTAATTTGGAGAGCTGGTTAAGAGAGATAGAGAACTGTTGAGAGAAAATAGCAGTGAGGAAAGAGTGCTACTGTATAGAGGGATAGTGTTGTGGGCTGGAAGAATGTTGTAAGAAGTATAGAGCTATGAGAGCTGCAAGCGCAAGCCATATGAAAGGGTTGTAAGTGTGCAGTAGATAGAACTGAAAAAGAGTGTATGCTTTATGGACAGGAAGTTGAGATTAAGAGTAAGAAATAGAATATATTGAGTCTCTAACAATTCTCCTTATGCTTCCATGAGATTGATTTGAGTTAAGATAGACCAGTGAGGGTCTTGTAACATAGAAGGCATTTTTATGTCAATCAAGATTTAAAATAGAAATCCAAGTTGGTGCTTGGAATCAGGGGTTGGTGCTCCTTCCAGGTTGGTCTTTGGTAAATTAGGGGTTGGTGCTCCTTCCAGTGGATGCTGGTAAATTGATTATAAAGTTGGTGCTTTGCAATGGCTAGATTTGGATGGGAGTCCAAGCAGTCTAATTTGAGGAGTAGCCAAAACTGGTGAACCTCGTTACATCTTGTGTTATGTGATGCTCTCTTGTGGTACTTTTTATTTCTGGTTTTAATATTTTATTATTTTGGCTTTAAGAGTTAAAATTTTAAGTTTTAAATAGTTGCACTGATCCACCCCCCCATCTCAGTGCCATTGTAAGACTAACAAAATAATATTCAATACTAAGAATAATTTCAATACAATATCCTTGTTAAAATAACTCAATGGCAAGAAGTCCTTTCAACACTTTAAATCTTCAATAAATCAATGTGACACAAATAATTTATTTAAAAATAAATCTAACTCCTTATTCCTCCAATTAACCAAAAATAATGATTAATTAAAAACCTTTTTAACTAACCCTTTTAACTCCCTAGGACCTCATGTCAAACCTTAGGCAACATAAAATATAATCAAAATTTTATTACCTTTGCCTTGGTGGGACTCGAACTCACGATGCCATCTCAACCAGTGCCCTAGCCATGGCTCCAACCGTCGTGTGAGCTAGGCACTCGCTTAGGGAGTAAAGAGCACCACGTGCTCTATAATGCTCCCCTAATGCACCTTAGCAAAAATCATGCGCCACTTTCCTTCGATGCTTCAAACACAACCAATAAAACAATGCTGCTATTGCGAATCGATCATGGGTCACTCCATGCCTAAGCACCTTAGCCTTTGACCACTTGCCACTAAGCCACACTACCTATATGGCTCTTGAATTTCAGTTCTCATCGACTTTATCCCTTTTTCACTGATGCTTAAGACAATATTCTTGTCTCCTTCTTTGCACGAGTTCTCACAACACACGATTGCATGTTTTTCTTATTCGAGCAAAAGGATATCTAAATGCCACTAAGGCATATAGTTTATATACCAATTTCCTCCTTCAAACTTGAATGTCAGCACTTCGATATTTAGCTAATTAATTTATAAATTATTTAAATTCTTTAGAATTTAAATTTTATAAATTAACTTTTAAATCCCTTTGGCTTTATTAAAGCCTTCTTTGATTTTACCACTTTGTATAAATAATATTTACTTATAAAATTTAAATTCAATTTGAATTTAAATATTTTATAAAATAAATATTAAAACTTTCCTTGGGCTTTTATGAAAAGCCTTTTATTTTTTCTCAACCATGGTTTTAATAAAAACCCTTCTAACTTATGCTTATACATAATATTAAAAATATTATGAAGCTCTTTTGCCTTTAACCTTTGCATTGTTCCTCTTGAACTTTTTATATCAACAGTAGCTTATTCCTTGACATCAATGACAACTTTGACTCAAAATGTCTAGCAATCTCCTTCTTTGTCATTGATGGTAACCCAAATTCTACTTACCAAAAACTTAATCTTTTTTTTGTTCTGCTCCCCTCGGACATTGCTCCCCCTAGCTCAATGCTCTTTTCAAATCTCTCCTCTTTACTCAAATACCAAATATCTCCCCCTTTGACATCAATGGCAAAGGGCCACATTTGGGGCTCGGGGCTAAGAATGAATATATTAGCTTAGCCCCTCTACCACCTCCTCTTGAGGTAGTTAATTCTGGGGTGGGAGTATCTCTACTCGTAGCAAGCACTGATGTTTACCTTTATCCTCTTTTCTTTTCATTTTATCCTTCTGATTTCTTTGGCTATTCATGTTCCTGTCAATGTCCACATTCCTATTCCTATTTATTTCCATATCCATATTCTTATTCCTGTTCCTGTTCCTATTCTTGTTCTTGTTCATATCCAGATTCCTATTTTTGTTCCTATTCATATCCATATCCCTTTTCCTGTTCCTGTTCTTATTCCTATTTATACTTGATTCTAGAATGTTTGGTATACACATCTTTGTTGTGTTTCCATCATTATTGCACTTATAACACTTCATGTTATTATTTCTTGGAGGTGCAAATGTCTTAGGATTTCTCCTAGTGAATCCATATCCTTTTATATCATGAACCATGCAATCCATTGCCTTGTGACCAAACTGATTACATGAGTAGCAATACCCATGGAAAAATTGTCTGTTCCCATATTCATGTCTTTCATGTGTCCTGCACTATAAGGCCATGTGTCAAACCCTATGACAATAAAAACATCTTCCATTGAAGCTTCCTTGTCTTGACCTCATTGGTCTCTTAGTATCTCTTAACCTATTTTTATTATTGTTCCATCTGTATATTATTTGTGCATTGTTCCTGTTCTTGTTGAAATTTCTATTGTCCAACTCATCCTCATATGTCTCACTTTATCTTACGTTTTCTTCTGAAGTTTCTTCATCTGAAGTTTCTTCTCCTTTAGAACTTGAGGTTGACTTTCCTTCCCATTTATTTTGTTCCTATTCAAATCCAATACCTGATGAGGCCTGGAAATGCCTCAATCATAACATGTTTTGTATACTAAAAATGCCTATAAACTCTTATGTTTTATATGATATGTTAGTTAAGTTGATTCAATATGTTGTATATTAACCATTTTGCATGATCAAAGTATTTGAAATATTATATGCTGATTTTACAGCTTTTTGCATAGTTTTGTGTTCTTTTTTCTATGATTTGCTACAATGCGACATGCTTAGAATAATAGCAGCATTTCACTAATCTTGTTTTTATTTGACAAAGCATTTACTTCACCTAATCTGGCAACAGTGCAAGCAAACTGTTGTTGTGCAGCAAAAACTGGTCTTTCCCATATAAATTCCAGCCAGCTGTCCATAAATAGAAAGGCATGGAATTCACATGAGGAAAGGGATGAAGACCATTAGAATTTAATCTTAGGAGATAACCCACCTGAGAGATGCAGAAGAAATCACTGGAAAAACATACATTTGTTCATTCCGAAGTATCTTCGGAATGAACAGATATCTTCGAAATGAAGGAACACAACATCTTCGAAATGAGCGAATCTTCGAAATGAAGAATGCAGCGTCTTCAAAATGAGCGGATATTCGGAATGAGCGATCTTCGAAATGAGAATGCAGTATCTTCGAAATGAGCGATCTTCGGAATGAGAACTGCATTGTCTTCGAAATGAAGCCACTTATCTTCAGAATGAAGAACATAATGTGTTTTTGACCTTTTGACCGATTTCTAAAGCTGGAAAAAGGGAAATAAAGGTTGGAAAAAGTAAAGAGAAATATCTTCCATCTGTCTTTGCCATCATTGCCAACCAAAGCCATCATTAAGGGAAAGATCAGGTTTTAGTCCTCTTCTAGGATAAAACCATAATTTGTTGTAGCATTGTAGGATTAGATCTTTTGAGATATTCTTTGTTTGTAATCAGATCATAGAATAACTATAAATATTACTCCCGTTCAGGTTGAGCCTAGAAGGTAGAAAAAGTAGGTAGAAAAGGAGGTAGAAAATAGAGTAAGGAAGCTAGCAAAAAATACAGAGTATAACTAGAAATTGACTGTTACAGTCTTGTAACAGTTTTTCAACAGAATTCTTGTAATCATGTCTTTTGATCAATAAAGTGCACCAGTTCTATTTCAAATTACTTGTAAATGAGTGTGATTAAGATTTAGAAAAAAGAGAGAGACTTACACCTTCTTCTGGACAAAGAGGTTGGCCACTTCCAGACCTAGGAGGAGGACTAACAAAGCAGGTTTTTATTCTGATTTTGCTGCAGCATAATGAGTTGTAGAACTTGTTATTTCAATTGCTTGTAAATAGTTGACAATATTTGCAGTATTAGTTTATTTATGCTTATATTAATCTTATGCTTAAATTTTTAGTTGCAATCTTACTTTCAGCAAAGTTTCCACTTCATTTTCAGATTGTTATTTCCAAAATTTACTGTTTTTCAGCAATTTTCTGCATTTTATGTTTTGCTATCAAAATCTGAACAGAAGATTGACAACCTTCTGTTACAGAACTTTGATAGTTTTTATTTCCACATTAGATCTAAACTTTCATTACTGCAAAAGTAATTATATTTCCTTTCTGCAATTAGGATCAGACTTTCAATTCTACAACTGTTAATTCTGCAATATAATTAGGTCTAATTCTGCAATTGTAATCATGACTTCATTTCTACAATTAATGATTAGTTTCCAATTCTGCAACTTAGATTAAGATTTAATTTATGCAATTTAGAGATAGGAATGTTCCAAAACCCCCCACACAACTGGTTCCACCAATAAGACTTGTTGCCCTAGATTGACCTAAGTTATAGTCGTTTCACTTCTTCTCCCACAGATAGCCTTGTACACTGCCCTGGATTGACAGATTCATTGAGAATTAATGATGGTATAATGACTACGCATAATTTTGATACCGTTGTCGGGGAATAGTGTTGTCAGAAGAAAACAAATAGTCCAATAGCTGTAATCAGACTAAACTGTGAACATTCAAGTTAAAATCTGAATATAACAGCAGAGTAAGATAACAACTATTGACTTAATTTATGTCATTTAGGAGTAAACATGAATGAGTAAGTCTAGGGAGACTCCAAAGGATCCCTGGCTTGTCCCATTAAGGAGATATTCATGCCTAAGGGGTGAATCACCTGTGTTTGAACTACCTAAAATATTGATAGAAAAATCACCAGTCTCACCATCAGTAGAACATTTTGAGAAAGGAAAATCACCAATTTTATCAATAGAATATCTTAAGGAAGATAATTCATCAGACTCATCAACAGAAAGGCTTGGACCTCTTGAGAGAACAATTTGGAAAGCTTTAACTTCTCCTAGGAAAAAAGAAACTATGGCAGAGGGAGGCAATGTAGATGGCCAACATGGCTATGTTCATAATGAAGGGGATGATCAGGATATACTCCAACCATCCAAAACATTTGAATATCCTATTCATCTGAATCCAACACAAAAATTTCCCATGAAGACCATTTCACCTTCAGTACTTCCAACCTTCCGAGGTGTTGTATCTGAAGATCTTGACTAGTTTTTGTTTGAATTCAAGGTAGTGTGTCAGACCTATGATTATATAAATGACAATCAGAAACTTAATGTTTTTCCCTCAACTCTCAAGGATTCAGCATTACGCTGGTTCATGAGCTTAGAGCCAAATTCCATAAGAACCTGGGATCAAATGGAGACTGTCTTTTTAGACAAATATCAGGAATACTACCGTGTAAGGAATAGAAAAGATGAGTTATTTAGAATCAAGCAGGAAGATGATGAGACCTTGGAAGATTATCTTGATAGGTTCTCCTTTGTTCAAAGGAGATGTGGACTAGTAGAACCAGAATTATGTAAAACCATATTTTTGAGAGGATTGCAAGATGAATCCAGAGAAGTTCTGGATTTGATGGGAAAATGGGATGTAACCACTCTCAATAATGAGGAAATTATGGAAATCTGTAGGAATTACTCTCGCACTAAGCAGAGAAGAAGAAAAAGCTGCACAAATGGTACTAATGTAAAGGACCTGATAGAGAAACTTGCAAATTTCAAAACTGATATCCTAGTGCATCTAAACACTACTTTAGGAGAAATCTCTACAAAGGCTAAAAACATAGAACCTTTGGCAATTTATTTCCCAAGATGTAGAAGTAAACATGCTTTGCAGGAATGTCCTTTGAATAAAACATCTCTCTCAGCCATTTGTGGTATCTATTCAAAAAGGCATTCAACTGATCAATGCCACCTACTACCACAACTCAAAACTGTGTTAGAAAACCAGATTAAGGAACTCAACTATATTGGACCAAAAAAAGGGGGAAATTTCTCTCAATATCAAAATCCCCCTCGTTTTCCTACAAATTGGGGGCATAATCCTGGTACTATGCCTTGGGGACAATCAGAACCACCCCAACGTCCTTGGAATTATCCTCAATGGACAAATTCCCAAGAATGGCCACAATCAAATTAGAGTAACCCAGCTTGGAATCAAAATCAAAACAACCCCTCATGGAATCAAAACAATCCAGCTTGGAATCAAAATTAGACTAATCCACATTGGGTGCAAAACTAACCACAGTGGAATCAGCAATACCTATCCTATCCAAGACAGCAAAATGAATGTTGCACTTTGTCTTCAAAAAGAAACTTTGTTTTCAGAATGAAACTTGGTCTTCAGAATGACGACTTGCTGCATCATCTTCGAAATGAAGATATGTCTTCGAAATGAAGATCTGTCTTCAGAATGAAGATTTGTCTTCGAAATGAGGGTCTGTCTTCGGAATGACGATTTAATTTCACAATACAGCCTGATCTTCGGAATGAGGATTAATCTTCGAAATGAGGATTGATCTTCGAAATGAAGATCTGTCTTTGGAATGAAAATTTTGCAAAGAAGATTTGTCTTCGAAATGAAGACCTGTCTTCGAAATGAGGTCATAATATTCGAAATGAGGATTTGTCTTCGAAATGAAGACTTGTCTTTGGAATGAGGTCATAATCTTCAAAATGAAATTTTGTTTGCGCAATAAGTTATAATCTTCGGAAAGAGCATTTCCACGTGGCATCCAAGAAGATAAGGTACGACAAAATCAAGATTTTTTCTTAGTTGCATGCGAGGAAGGGACACGTGTCAATCAGCACATGGTTTGTTTTTGCACTCATTGAAAATATGGAGAACATGACCAACCATATGCCACCAATTTTTAATTTCAATTAACATGCACGTGAGAATCTGCAAAACTAATGAGGTGGATCTGACAGCAAGGACATCCATGCAATTATAAACAAACAAGTGTACAGTGCAAAAGTAGAAATGTGTGCCATATTTCTTTTCAAAGACGTGTTGCAAGGTATAGTGCACAAGATACGATTCATTTCGAAGAAGAATATGAGAAACAGGGCAATGAAGGTTTCAACTTAAAACTCTGCAAATTTGTAACAAAAAATAGCCATAAATCCTGCAGTAGAACAACAGTCGCAGTGTATGATTTTTAAACAGAGAAAAATGGGGCGAAAGATCAGAATAGAGCCTGCAGATACCACTTACCTCCGAGAAAATCTGCAGTTGTGCAGATTTTTGAAGACGGAGGGTTTATGACATTTCTAGATAAATTCAATGGGTCTTTTGAAGATTTAGCTGGCATGTTCGCCCATACATTCAGAAACAACCGAGCACATGTTAACGACATGTCTATTGAGGTAAGCCCTAAAATTTTAAGTCAGATTACAGAGCTGCCATTAGAAGGGATTTCAATTACTAAATCTTGCAAGAACACATTGGAAAATGTAGTTAATCAGTTTGTAGAAGAAAATGATAGAGAACCTAAATACTTAACCCATAACAACACATGCAAAGGGTTAAAAAGGGCCAGCCTGCAAGAACCTTGGGATGAAGTAGCCACCTGGGTAATTAAGTTTTTAACCTGTGAAGGGCAGTATGTGCTTGTTGTCGGGGCATCATCTATGAATTTTGAACCATCTCAGACATGGTGGACAACAACCAGAAGTTAGGGTAAATCTTCCCCTGTATCTGTATCAAGAATTAAAGAACATGGCAAAAAGATATCAGGAGGGTAAAGGAAGCCTTCACCATCATGGCCTCATCAAATTAGTTTGCCAACACCATTTTAGAGGAAAACCTAGGAGTTTTGATAGGTTTTACTCTAACCTAAATGATGTCATTTTTTGGGATGAAAGTGAGGAAGAAGAAGAACCAATTACTACTGATGTTGCTATAGAAGAGGAAACAGCTGCTGTAGAAAATGTTGCAGAAGATGCTATAGAAAAAGTTGCAGAAGATGCTGTAGAAGAAATTACAGAAGGTGCCCCTGAAGCTGTTACAGAATTACACCCCACAGCAGCAGCAGAAAACCTTGCTCCTGAACCCTCAACTTC
Source organism: Wollemia nobilis (assembly GCA_028583015.1). Classification (NCBI taxonomy): domain Eukaryota; kingdom Viridiplantae; phylum Streptophyta; class Pinopsida; order Araucariales; family Araucariaceae; genus Wollemia; species Wollemia nobilis. The sequence goes on along the minus strand of JAQPPZ010003302.1, from coordinate 199,864 downwards.
ACAGGCTAAGAGACAAAAGAGAAGAGGATCTAGAACTAGCAGCAGAGCAGAAAAACAAAAGAAAGTTTGGTTTGCTAAAGCTACAACTGACTTATCAGAATAGAGAAGTGAAACAAGGGAAACAGAGGCATCTAAAACTGACCCCATGACCCCTGTTGTCACCAGAAAATAGAGAAAAAAGAAGAAGTTTGCATCTGGAACTAGGAGGTCTACAAGAATCCATTTGAAAGAAATTGCAGAATAGGTCATGGAGGAAGAAGATAGACCAAGCAGCCCAGATGTCACAAAGATACAACTAGCATCTGAAAACTTTCCAAAATTCCCTGAACAGATAGCTAAGGCAGAAACTGAGTAGGTTGGTTTGGAAGAGGCTACAGCTCAACAGGCTACAGATATGGTAGATATCCTTATAGACAATCTCACAGAGCCTCCTGAACAAGAACAAACTGTTGCAGAAGAAGAGGAAATATTGGTTGAGCAGCCAAATGCAACTGATTTGTCTGCATCAGCTTCTGAAGCAGAAACATAAGTGGAAGACATCACAGAGTAGCTGAAGGCAGCAAGAAGTGTTGTCAAAACACAGACCAGATGGATCACAGAGAAAGAAAGCATCATTGAGATGCAAGAAAGAAAAATTGTAGAACTTTAGTAGGAAGTGGCAGAACTAAAAAAAATTGTTGTCACAATCTGAAAAATAGCCAGCTATATCCCATGATGAAGATAATTTGGCTCAATTGCTTTTGGGTTTATCAAGAGTAGATGATTCTGTTGAAGCAGACATGGGAGTTCATCCTGAAACAACACTCCTTCATTTTGAAGAAGTGCCTGTTCATTCTGAAGCAGCACCATCTTATTCTAAAGCATTGCCTTCTTATTCTGAAGATGCTTCAGATATGGTGAGGAATATTGCAGAGGATGTTGAAAATGAGCCACCAACACAGAAATAGTCCCAACAGTAAGAAAATGTTCAAGTAAGTACTCCTACTGAGGTCCCTACATTTCAACTTGCTACACTTCCAGTAGAAACAACAGATAAGGGGGTACAAGTAGAAATACTATCTGATGACAACCCCATAGAAATAGCAAATAAGGGGGTGCAAGTAGAGTTATTGATAGATGAACAGCCAGTGGAAGTGGCAGAAAAAGGAGTTCAGATAAATCTGTTGCCTAGGATCCCCCTTGTAGTAAGACCACCTAATATTGTGTCTCTAGAGCAGTACAATGCAAATATAGCTAGCTGGATGCTTAGATATGAACAACTTGCCAATAAAACTAAAAAATTCAAATTGGAAGCAAAACAACTAGAAGCCAAGGACACAAAAATTCAGGCATTGAAAGAAAAGGTGTCTGAATTATGCCAAATTGCTGAATTTTTAGTCCAATTTAGACGACCAGCCAGGTTTTACAGCCTTATTTTGAAGGAAAAATACCTCAGATGGCAGGTCATGAGGATTACTTCAAATCTTCCATATAAATTGGACACTATTGAAGATTTTTTGGAAGCATATTTTAACAGTCCCTTTGAGCAGAAAAATCTCCTGTGTGAACTATTTTTACATAGTTTCTTTATTCCAGAGGAAGTTGACTCTCATCCTCAAATCTACATTGGAGATGTTCAGTTGAGAGAATTTATGTCTACTTTGCAAAATCAACTTTATTGGGATCAAGAGAAAAGGCGAAATAAAGTGATTGAAACAAGGGCTGAGTTGTTAGTTAGAGCAATCCAGCCAAATCACCTAAATATCACCCAACAACACTTTTCAATGATGAATAGGGATGATATTAAGAGAATGTACTTGAACAATTTGAGGGACTGTGTGGCTAGATTTAACAATTTCTGTGATCACAATTTCTTCCCAGCATTGTCAGTATGCAGAGACAGATGGAATGAAATTTCCATGTCTTTGAGGAAAAGAGAACCTATCTCCCCCATCAATTTAGAATGGTCCAGAAGAAGAGCAGAAGGTGTAATCCAACCGATTCGGATCATGCAACATAACTGGATAGGTCTCGGGTTCGGGCCTCCAACCATCATTACTCCAGTTCCATTCTACTTTGAGGAAGATGCCCAGCTCGATGAACAATTTGAAGATTGGCTCAGAAAAATTTAGGAAAACAGGGGGTATTACATAGGCAAGAAGTTATTCTACAGGTCATGGAATCTAAACATGGACATATGTGATTCCATAGCCCAAGAGAATGCATGAGGGCATGCATTAATATAAGTTTGGGGGAAATGATGAGGCCTGGAAATGCCTCAATCATAACATGTTTTGTACAATAAAAATGCCTATAAACTCTTATGTTTTATCTGATATGTTAGTTAAGTTGATTCAATATGTTGTATATTAACCATTTTGCATGATCAAAGTATTTGAAATATTATATGCTGATTTTACAGCTTTTTGCATAGTTTTGTGTTCTTTTTGCTATGATTTGCTACAATGGGATATGCTTAGAATAATAGCAGCATTTCACTAATCTTGTTTTGATTTGACAAAGCATTTACTTCACCTAATCTGCAAAAGTGCAAGCAAACTATTCGTTGTGCGACAAAAATCGGTCTTTCCCATATAAATTCTAGCCAGTTGTCCATAAATAGCAAGGCATGGAATTCACATGAGAAAAGGGATGAAGACCATTAGAATTTGATCTTAAGAGATAACCCACCTGAGATATGCAAAATAAATCATTGGAAAAGCATACATTTTTTCATTCCGAAGTATCTTCGAAATGAACAGATATCTTCGGAATGAAGGAACACAACATCTTCAAAATGAGCGAATCTTCGGAATGAAGAATGCAGCGTCTTCGAAATGAGCGGATCTTCGTAATGAAGCATACAGTATCTTCGGAATGAGTGATATTCAGAATGAGAATGCAGTATCTTCGGAATGAGAACTGCATTGTCTTCGGAATGAAGCCACTTATCTTCGGAATGAAGAACATAATGTGTTTTTGACCTTTTGACCAATTTTTGAAGCTGGAAAAAGGAAAATAAAGGTTGGAAAAAGTAAAGAGAAATATCTTCCATCTGTCTTTGCCGTCATTGCCGACCAAAGCCATCATTAAGGGAAAGATCAGGTTTTAGTCCTCTTCTAGGATAAAACCAGAATTTGTTGTAGCATTGTAGGATTAGATCTTTTGAGATATTCTTTGTTTGTAATCAGATCATAGAATAGCTATAAATATTGCTCCCGTTCAGGTTGAGCCTAGAAGGTAGAAAAAGTAGGTAGAAAATAGAGTAAGGAAGCTAGCAAAAAATACAGAGTATAACTAGAAATTGATTGTTACGATCCTGTAATGATTTTTAGTAGAATTCTTGTAATCATGTCTTTTGATCAATAAAGTGCACCAGTTCTATTTCAAATTACTTGTAAATGAGTGTGATTAAGATTTAGAAAAAGAGAGAGACTTACACCTTCTTCTGGAAAAAGAGGCTGGCCACTTCCAGACCTAGGAGGAGGACTAACAAAGTAGGTTTTTATTCTGATTTTGCTGTAGTAGAATGAGTTGTAGAACTTGTTATTTCAATTGCTTGTAAATAGTTGAAAATATTTGCAGTATTAGTTTATTTATGCTTAGATTAATCTTGTGCTTAAATTTTTAGTTGCAATCTTACTTTCAACAAAGTTTCCACTTCATTTTCAGATTGTTATTTCCAGAATTTACTGTTTTTTAGCAATTTCCTGCATTTTATGTTTTGCTGTCAAAATATGAACAGAAGATTGACAACCTTCTGTTACAGAAATTTGATAGTTTTTATTTCCACATTAGATCTAAAATTTCATTACTGCAAAAGTAATTAGATTTCCTTTCTGCAATTAGGATCAGACTTTCAATTCTGTAACTGTTAATTCTGCAATATAATTAGGTCTAATTCTGTAATTGTAATTAGGAATTCATTTCTACAGTTAATGATTAGTTTCCAATTCTACAACTTAGATTAAGATTTAATTTATGCAATTTAGAGATAGGAATGTTCCAAAACCCCCCACACAATCGATTCCACAAATAAGACTTGTTGCCCTAAATTGACCTAAGTTATAGTTGTTTCACTTCTTCTCCTGCAGATAGCCTTGTACACTGCCCTGGATTGACAGATTCATTGAAAATTAATGATGGTATAACGACTATGCATCAATACCTATCTTGTTTGAGGTAGGCTTTTGTATCTTGATGAACTTATCTAAGTTATTTGATCTATTTTTGAAGAACATGTGCTTATACTGAGAGGGGGCGATGAATAGTATAACATAAAATATTTTCCCAAATAGTAGCATCAACATTAATAAAATAGTAAACATCACACAAAGCATCACACACATGAGAGACATCATTTTTAACATGGTTCACCCAATGTGGGCTACCTCCATAGAGAAAATATTTCTTCTAAATATTTCTCAAATAATATCTTTGGGAATCCTTCCCAATTACAATGTTTATGGATCTCTATCCAAAGGAGATGTTGATCCCCTAATATCAAGTTCGTGGATCTCTTCCACAGGAGAACTCTTTCCCCTTCTACTCTAGCTAGTGATCTTCTAGAAGACTCTATCTCTCTGCTATATTGACTGGTGGATCTCTCTCCACTTGAAGACTCCTCACTCAGAATATCTATCTTCAATTGTCTTGGCTACTGGATATCTATCCACTGAGACTCTATCCTCTATACTCTGTCACCTCCAAAGCTCTATCAATAGGCTCACTCAGAACCTTCTCAAATATTCTCAATAGGTTCACTCAGAACCTACTCAAATATGCTCAATAGGTCCACTCAGAACCTGCTCAAATATGCTCAATAGGTCCACATAGAACCTATCCAAATCTGCTCAACAGGTCCACACAGAACCTGCTCAAATCTTCTCAACAAGCTCACACAAAACTTATCCAAATCTGCTCAATAAGTCCTCTCTAGGACTTGCTCAAATCTGCATTGCAATCTTCCACAAAATCTTACACAAAATCAGTCCACAAGCCTTCTCAAAGACTTGCCTCAATCACATAGAATCATAAAGAGAATTGTTAGAGACTCAATATGTTCTATACTCAAATCCCAATCTCAACTCAAATCAATATTATAGAAGCATAAAGAGAATTGTTAGAGACTCAATATGTTCTATTCTCAAATATCAATCTCAACTCTTCTCAATCTCAACTCAAATCAGAATATAGAATAGTTTGTTTCATGGAACTTGAACAACCACTTCACACAATCACTTGACTAGGCTCAATCAACTCTACTCAACCAATCACCTCAAGGATCAATCCTTTCTCACAAACCCTAGTCCAAGCATGTATCAACCAACTCAAAATATTTCCAACAATGCTCAACAACAAATCTCACATAACAATGATACTCAAGTTCAAGTTCTTTGCACAACCAATGGGCTTCAACAACAATGCTTATAAACAAGGTTTAATCACAACTCTCAATTCAGAAAACCTTGAAGCATTAACCAACAACTCTAAAAAAGGCAACCACAATCAATCCTTTTCTCTCCAAAGATATTTTTAGAAATCAATCACCCACATAAGTCAATGAAGAATATTGCCCATACCTTTTTTATGCCTTATGAGTTGTCCACTAAATCTGCCACACTCAACACACTTTATTTTTCCAATATCAACAAGGGTTAGAGGTCATGAGTAATAACACAATAATCAAAATAATATCTCAATAACACCTTATTACTCCTACTCAATAAAAATGCACCAAACCCTCTTATGCAAGAAATAATCCCTCAAAAGAATGAATCAAACTTACTTTTGGAACTCCTTGAAAAAACTAGAAATATCTTCTTGCACACACCTTATTTCTCCCTCAAAGTAATCTAAACAAGTAGCTCTCAAAAATAGCTTTCCAATGATATATAATATGATATACTTCCACAAATAAAATCAATAGAAATATTTATCTTTCCTAGGGCATACCATAACCTTATTTCTCCTTAGGCAACCTTGGCAGAAAATAAAATATTAAACAAAAATTAAATTCACTTGCCTTACCCTCGGTGGGATTCGATCCCCCGACTATTTTCTTCCCAATGCCTTAGCCACAGCCAAGCCATCGTTGGGCCATGCATCGTGACGTGTCTAAAAGGGCACGTCCACCATGCAATATCTTCGAACAATGAACCTCCAAAAAACAACAAGCGCGTAGAGTGCTTCTTCCTTGCAATCCAAAAAATAGACCTCACATGAATCAAACTCAGAACCTCCTCCTTAGCATCGAGCCAACATACCACTAGGCCACGCTGGCCTTTGCGCTTAGAGCTTCCGAATCTTCACAGCTTTAACCTTCACGAAAATCATAAGGCTTTTGAAACAAAAATCTCTTTCGCATGCACTTTGAAAACAATAGCAAGGGATACTTGGTAAATGATTTTGTTTGGCATTTATATAATGCCTTTTGCCTTCCTTAGCATCACGTCGGTGCTTCGAATGAATTCGACGTCGGCGTGATTTAATTTATAATAAGTTTAAATTTAATTTTAAATTTAAATATTATAAATTAAAATCAACCTTAGAACTTTGTCTTAAAGAGCCAACCTTAGGTTTAATAAAACCTTAGAACCTTGTCTTAATGCCCAACCTTGTTTTTTAAATTTAAATTCCTTGTGATTTATGTTTATAAATAATTATTAAACCTCCTTTTTAACTTTTGCAATAACCCATCTTGGGTTTTTATAAACCAATCACTTAACTCGTGCTCCCAATAATATTAAAATATTATGGAGCCTTTTTCCTTTCACTTTTGCATGGATGAAGCTTTTTCCTGGATGACTTGGGTGACTTTATTTCTTGCCGAATTCCTTGAGATGAGTGATAACTCTATCAGGTGACATCAATGACAACTCTGACTTAGAGGACTCAAAATGTCCAACAATCTCCCCCTTTGTCATTGATGGCAACCCTTATCCTTTTACTAAAACCTGACCTTCTTTTCTGCTCCCCCTGGGACTTTGCTCCCCCTGGCTCAATGCTCTCTCAAATATCAAATATCTCCACATAACAAATATCTCCCCAATACACAAATATCTCCCCCTTTGAAATCAATGGCAAAGGGTCACCTTTGGGGCTCGGGGCTAAGAATGAGCCTCTTAGCTTAGCCCCTCCCCCACCTCCACATGAGGTGGTTAATTCTGGGGTGGGAGACTCACTCCCAATTTTCCTCGAAGATACTCAAAAGTCTCCTTTGAGAGTGGCTTAGTGAAAATATCTGCTATATGTTCCTTTGTAGTGACATACTCCAATATGACCTATTTATCTGACACCTGTTCTCTCAAAAAATGATACTTAATCAAAATGTGCTTCGTCCTGGAGTGCATTACCAAATTTTTTGAGATACATATGGCACTAGTATTATCACATAGTATAGGAATGGGCTGATCATGCTTTATCTTGAAATCTTCTAAAGTTCTCTTCATCCATAACACCTGTGTACAATTGGCTACTGCTGCAATATATTCTGCCTCTATTGTAGATAGTGATACTGAAACCTGCTTCTTACTTAACCAGGAGACTAGACTTTCTCCAAGAAAGAAAGCTCCTCCACTTGTGCTTTTTCTATCATCAATGTTGTCGGCCCAATATGCATCTGTATAAGTTGTGAGTGTGAAACTGTCACTTTTGGGATACCAAAGCCCAAAATCCATAGTCCCTTTTAGATACCTAAAAATTCTTTTTACTACTGCTACATGTGTTTCCTTAGGTGCTTCTTGAAATATTGCCACTAATCCCACTGACTGCACTATGTTTGGTCTTGTAGCCGTGACATATAATAAGCTACCAATCATGGATCTGTATAGTCTCTGATCTACCTCTGGAGATTCATCATCCTTACTCAACTTGCACCCTATGACCATAGGAGTACTTACTGGTTTGCAATATTCTAACCTAAATTTCTTCAACATCTCCTTGATGTACTTGGCTTGAGAAAGAAACACTCCCTTTCCTTATTGTGAAATTTGAAGACCAAGAAATAAGGATAATTCACCGAGCATAGACATCTCAAATTCACTTTGCATATTCTTAGCGAATTCTTTGCACATCTTGTCATTGTTTCCTCCAAAAATTATGTCATCAACATAAACAACCACTATTAGAAGATCATTTCCTTCATTTTTGATATACAAATTATTGTCTACTATTCCTTTCCTGAATCCCTATTCCTATAGATACTTATCCAATATTGAGTACCATGCTCTGGGAGCCTGCTTTAAACCATACAATGCCTTTTTCAATATGCATACCTGATCTAGTGTATCTGCTAGTATGAATCCCTCTGGCTATTCAATGTAGACCTCTTCTTCTAGAACCCCATTTAGAAAAGTTGACTTGACATCCATCTGATATACCTTGAAGTTCTTGAAACTTGCAAAAGCTAAAAACATCCTTATAGCTTCAAGTCATGCAACTGGAGCAAAGGTTTCATAAAAATCAATTCCTTCTACTTGTGCATAACCTTTGCATACTAACCTTGCTTTGTTTCTGACCACTTGTCCATCTTCATTCAACTTATTTATGAAAACCCATTTTGTACCAATCACATTTTTGTCCTTTGGTCATGGAACAAGTTCCCAAGTTTTGCTCTTCTCTATCTGATCCAATTCCTCATTCATTGCTTTAACCCAAAATTCATCTTCACTAGCCTGAGTGAAATTTTTTGGCTCAATCTTAGATAGCAAAGAAAAATTTGCTTGTTGAGATGGTTTTATTATTCTTCTCCTTGTCTATCTTTCATCTGGATTCTCGATGATCTGATCTTTTGGGTGATGTTTCCGTACATACCTAGAAGGATTTTTAGGAAGAAGCCTTTGTATTTCTTCTTCATCATTATCTTATTCCTCACAAAATTCTTCTGGACAACATCCATCTTCTTGGTACACAATTTGCTGAACTGATTCTCTAGAATCTATCTTCTCATCAATTTTCACATTCATACTTTCCACCATAGTGCATGTTCTTTTGTTGTAACATCTGTAAGCCTTGATATTTTTATAATAACCAAGAAAAATTCCCTCATCACATCTTGGATCAAATTTACCCAAATTCTGATCTTCCCATCTTATGTAACATTTGCTTCCAAAGATCTTGAAATGTTTTATAGTAGCAGGTATTCCTTTCCAAAGCTCATAAGGAGTCTTGTGGTGATTTACCCTTAATTGATCCCTAGTAATTATGTATACAACTATAGATACTGCTTCTTTCCAAAAACCATCTGACAACTTAGATTCATTTAACATAGCTCTAGCCATGTTTTCAACAGTCCTGTTCTTCCTTTCAACTACTCCATTTTATTGGGGAGTTCTTGTTGCTGAGTACTCTCTCTTAATTCCATGTTGTTCATAGAATTCTATAAACTCATTTGAAGTGAATTCTCCTCCTCTATCGGATCGTAGACACTTAATCATTTTGCCTATTTCATTTTCAACCAACTTCTTGAATGCTTTAAATTTTTCGAAGGCCTCTGACTTCTCTTTTAGGAAAGTTACCCAAACCATTTTGGAATAATCATCTACAAACAACATGAAGTAACTCTCACCCTGAAGACTTTGTGTTCTGGTAGGACCACATAAATCAGTATGTATTAGACTCAAAGGCTCAAAAGACATATAGCCTTTTGGTTTGTAAGTTGTCCTGGTTTGCTTTCCATGTTGGCAAGGTGCACAAATTATATTTTGTGGTCTTCTTATTTTGGGTAAATCTTTGACTGCCTATTTATTGCTTATGTTGACTATGTTGTCAAAATTCAAATGACCCAATCTTCTATGCCACAACCAGCTCTCATATTCTTGTGATAGAAAGCACTTTTCCCCTTTGATCTCATTGAGCATGTATAAGTTGTTTGGGGTCCTTCTTGTATTTGCAATAATTCTTCCTATTTCTATTTTCCTTATCTCACATCTATCTGGATGGAAAGTAACCATGTATCCTTGATCACAAAGTTGACTTATACTCAGTAGATTGTGTTTTAACCCTTTGACATACAAAACATTCTCTATTTTTGTTTTTCCATTGTCTAGACTTAGAGTACCTTTCCCAATAATCCTTGTTGATCCATTATCACCAAAACTTACTGATCCTCTATTTGTTTCCTTTAGAATAATGAACTTGTCTTTGTCTCCTGTCATGTGACTAGAGCAACCACTATCCAAATACCATTGTTCATTTTTATCTTGAGCATGCAGGGTTGTTTGTACTAACATAGATCTGTCCCTAACATTCTTTCTTTCATCCTTTGTTTTTCTAGACTCATAAAATGTCATTTTACACCACCTAGCCTTGTGCCCAAATTTATTGCATTTGTAACATATAACATCATCATCCATGAGAGGTGCAAAGGAATTGAAATTTCTATTGTATCTAGCATGATGAATACAATGAGCAGCTCTATGTCCATATTTATTGCAAGAAAAATAGTGACCATGGAAGAAGTTATGTAACCTGTTTGGAGATCTTGGATATTGTGATGAAGTCATCTTCTTTTTGTGATTAACCCTTATCCAGGGTTCTTCTTTGCTTTCTTCCTTTTTGATGTCCTTTGCTTTCTTTTATTTGTTTGAAGTTTCTACCTTTTGGAAGCTTGATTCCTCTTTCTGCTTCTCATATTCTGTTTCTTGTAGTATCTTGGTCCTTTCAAATTTATTCCTTAGGAGAACAATTTTTGCTTCCAATATTCCACATTCTATTTCCCTGGATTTCAGAATATATTCCATATATTTCTCAATATTTTTTCCTTCTTCTACCTTGATCTTGAGTTCTATGAGATTCTATATGAATTCCACTCTTGCTTCTTCATCTTCCTGAATTTGTTCTTTCAGACTTGAGTTTTTATCTCTTAGTCTTTACAATTTTTTGAGAGCAACAAATAACTCTTCTTTCATATCAAACATGGTCTCTACTTCATTCTCTAAAGTCATTTGTACTACCAAAGAATCCTCTTCCAAGATTTTAGACTCTTCACGGAGAGACCCACTCTGATACCAATTGAAGAACACGAACTTATACTGAGAGGGGGGTGAATAGTATAACATAAAACATTTTTCCAAATAGTAGCATCAGCATTAATAAAATAGTAAACATCACACAAAGCATCACACACATGAGAGACATTATTTTTAACGTGGTTCACCCAATGTGGGCTACCTCCATAGAGAAAATATTTATTATAAATATTTCTCAAATAATCTCTTTGGGAATCCTTCCCAATTACAATATTTATGGATTTTTTTCAAAGGATATGCTGATCCCCTAATATCAAGTTCGTGGATCTTTTCCATAGGAGAACTCTTTCCCCTTATGCTCAGGATAGTGATCTTTTAGAAGACTCTGTCTCTCTACTGCACTGACTTGTGGATCTCTCTCCACTTCAAAACTCATTTTTTTAAGCGAAAAACTCCTTACAGGGCCGCCTTGGTCTGAGAGACCATGAATAGGGGGTTCTATACCGTCAAAGTCACCCGAGAGTCACACCCAGCCCTGCTCGCACCAATATTATCAATTGGATTTTGGGTACCCAATTCAGCTTTTTGGTAGGGTGGAGATTCGAACCTGGGACCTTGTTGAGTGGTTTTTTCACACAGTTGTGAAAGCACACTCTCCTTTAGGATTTGGATTCCAAATCCCCTCTTGCAAAGAATTAAAACATATGACTTCTCCAAGGTCTCAGTTGTATTAGCATTTGCATGTGTATTAGTAATCTCAAATAAAGATATTCAATTTAAATGCTTGGAACACCTTAGTGATTGCAAGTAACTATAAACAAGGGGCAATGTTGGTTTATTTTATCGTGAAACTTTAGTGATTGTTCATTGAACCAAAATAAAGCAAATGTGAGTTGGCCCTCATATGACCTTCAATGTGATGCTCAAGAAATGGAAATTTGTGAAAATGCCATAAAACATAACTCCTTCAATGAAATTGGAATTTTCATGAAGGGAATGTCATCATAGGCTCATGAGTGCAAAACAAAACTAAAAAAATGAAATTTGATCTTAAAATGGAAATTTGCATTTTTCAAAATTTTTTAAAATCTGCAGTAAAGTAGCAACTTCGATGAATTTTTTAAAATATTAAACAACTCTGAAAATGAAATTTCAAATTGCGTACTAGAAGTATGAAGTATAACCTACGCAATGGTGAAATTATTTTTGGATTTTGAAAATTTTTAAATGTTTATTTTAATGCCTGACAATTAAAATAAAGTTAAAATTTTTGGAAAAAATAAAATGCAAAAAAAGTTAAAGAAAATGCATAAAACTAAAAATAAAATGCATTCAGTGTGATGCTATCATATTCCGACAAAACCGAAGATGTGAGGTTTCCATGCATGCAACCTAACCTATTGGACCTACAAAACAAGCACGATCCGGATAAGCTAAGTGCTGGCTCCTAGGGTTTTAAATGAGGTTTTCAGATTTAGAAATTCACATGAAGCAACCAAGAAACTTGCATAAAATCCATTTACAAGCCTAAAATCTAAAAAGGGGAAAAATAGACATTTAATATTGCATGCAAAAAATGACTCCTTCTTTCTTGTCCATAAGATGCAACTTTCTGAAACTTTTTGTATTAAAAATTTGTCATTTTACAATAACAGAAATTTTTGGTTTTCCCAAACTAGTCCATGGAAGAAAAATAGCCCAAACAGGTCTAGAATGACCCTCTTGCCATTCAAATCTGTAACCCTACTCGTAGCAGTTTTCAACCCCTTATGGCCTCTTTGAATGGCGTATTTAAACTTCTGAAACAATTGTTTCTCCTTCCATGACTGTTTGTTTCATTTTCCAATGGCTGTTCGTTTCACCTTCCCTAACTGTTCGTTTCACCTTCCCTGACTGTTCATGCATGTGCTTTGTTTTCCAAAAAATGCTTTTCGTTTCTATTTTGTGGCCCTTCACCACGAGAATGTAACATGTCGCGATATCGCGACACTTTTGCCTCTTTGCTCTCTTTTGTTGCTTTTAACCTCGAGAATGTAACATGTCGTGATATCGCGACACTTTTTCCCTTTTGGCCGCGACAAAGCAACATGTCGCGATATCACGACATTTTTTTCCTTTTGGTCGTGACAAAGCAACATGTCGCGATATCGCGACACTTTTTTTCTTTTGGCCGTGACAATACAACATGTCGCGATATCGCGACACTTTTTTTTTCCTTGGCCGCAAAAATGCAACATGTCGCGATATCGTGACACTTTTTCTTGCTTGGCCGCAAAAATACAACATGTCGCGATATCGCGACACTTTTTCTTTCTCGTTATTCCTCTTCTTTTTTGGCCGTGAAAATGCAACATGTCATGATATCGTGAAACTTTTCCTCCTCACTCTTTCTCTTTACTTTGGGCCGTGAAAATGCAACATGTCGTGATATCACAACAATTTTTCTATTTTGGCCGCAACGATGCAACATGTCGCGAAATCGCAACACTTTTTCTCTTTTGGCCGCGATGATGCAACATGTCGCGATATCATGACACTTTTTCTTTCTTCTGTTTTGGCCGTGAAAATGCAGCATGTCTCGATATCATGACACTTTTCTTTCTTTTGTTCTGGCCACAAAAATGCAACATGTTGCAATATCGTGACACTTTTTCCCTTTTGGCCGTGACGATGCAACATGTCGCGATATCGTGACACTTTTTCTCTTTTGGCCACGATGATGCAACATGTTGCGATATCGCGACACTTTTTCTTTCTTCTGTTCTGGCTATGAAAATGCAACATGTCGCGATATCGTGACACTTTTTCTTTCTTCTATTCTGGCTATGAAAATGCAACATGTCGCGATATCACGACACTTTTTCTTTCTTTTGTTCTGGCCGTGAAAATGCAACATGTCGCGATATCGCGACACTTTTTCTTTCTTCTATTTTGGCCGTGAAAATGCAACATGTCGCGATATCGCGACACTTTTTCTCTTTGCTCTCTCCCTTTGCTTTGGACCGCAAAAATGCAACATGTCGTGATATCGCGACACTTTTTCCTCCTTTTGGTGTTTTTCCTTTTCTTTGATCTTTAGCATATGGGCCACATCGGTCTTCTTGGAAAACATGCAAAAAAGGTGGGTCCCCAATTTTGGGGTACGTTGTGGAGCAGCCACAACAAATGGCGACTCTACTGGGAAATACTCCTAAGCATTTCGGTGAGAACTCAACCTAAAAACACACAGACTCAAATACAAGCGTTAGCAAATATCCCAAGAATGAAACTAGATGAGAAATACATGAAGCATTAGAATTATTAAGCATCATCTCGGTGTGTGCAATGTGCTTCATTCCCTATCGTTTGAAACTCGTTCAACTTTCCATTGTCAGTTTCACTTATGATTCGTATGCAAGGCTATGAATGATTCGTATAGGATTTAATGCATGGTGAAGATGCTAGAGATATAACAAGTTTTGCAAAGGCTCAAAATTTCTAGTATCATGAAAAAACATATTAAAATTGTCAAACCCTCTTAGGACCAAATATATGTATAGTGAATTAATTTACTAGATCCCAAAGTTGGTTATGTGTCACTACCATCTTGAACCCATGTGCAAGTGTAAGTAAAATTAGAGCTTTGGGGAATCGGATTCCCAACCTAGGTGAGATGGGAATTTAACCCTATCCTTGCTACTCTGATCAGGAGTTCATTACCTCATCTTGAACAAAATGATTTAACCTGTTATGAATGAAATTGTTAGGCTAGCCTATCCGTTTGAGCAGTCAGTGGTCTTACTTTTAGATAAGACATGTTGCCACACATGAGCATATTCCACTACCAGTTAGGCATCCATAGCCCCGGTGGAGATCAACCCCATAATCCAAGATTTGACTTTATTTTTTATTTCTTGAACCTTGGGGATGACTACCCATCCTTGCAAGGGACATGTAGTACGATCCTTCCAATCCAATATCAATGATGCAAAAAAAAGTAAAATGAAACATATTCGCTTTGGAATTTCGAGTTCTTGATTGGGCCAAAATAGAAGCTTTGGGGAATCGGATTCTCAACCTAAGCGAGATGAGAATTAGACCCTATCATTACTACTCCATGAAGGTCAAATCAGATATTTGGGGAATTGGATCCTCAACCTAAGTTCGATGAGGATTTAACGCTATCCTTACTACTCTGATTTTAGGATTTAAGCACTATAGGAGTGGTAAAAACCACTATTTTAAGGATTATGTTACATGATAGGACAGACACGAAATACTCCTTTCGCCTCACATTTCTTCCAAGTATGGTTTTGACCATTTTTGTCAAGATCCTCTTTAATATGTGTAAAACATGCTTGGTTCAAGATAGTTCGGGTATCATTTCCCAACCTTAGGATCCTTTTAATATATGTTATATACTAACCCTAAGAGGATTCGACACCTTGTCAATGATTGTATTTGAAATGTAGATGCAATTGAGATGAAATGTATATGCAATGCGGACTGTAACATGAGATATGGATGAATGCATTGCTCTTTTTGAAATGTGGATGGAGTATATCACCCACTTTGCCATAATTTATAAAACTGACAACTTCATGCATCACAAGTTCCAAACGATATTCTTTAATGTGTTTGCGATATTCATGGAGCTTTTTGCAATACAATTTCGATGTTTCATATTTTCTTAGTCTTAGTTAACATTCATAAGGACATAAGTTGACATCTTGCTTTTCTTTTTCTTTTTTTCTTTTTTTTTCAAGACAAACCAAAAGTGTCCAAAGGACCAACACACAAAAATTAAAACCAAAATGAGATCCAATCCAAAACCAAAACACAAAAAACCAACAGTATATACAAATGTACAATATAATACAAGATGGTGCAAAGTTTGGATTATCATTTTCCCGGATCCCAAACCTAATTAGAATTCTTTAAAAGGCATATGAAGTGATACACATACCAAGTTTGAAAGGAATCAAACAAGAACAAGAATAGACCAAACAATGCAACCAACTTCAACCTTCCCCTCTCACCCCACCAATTAGATTTAGTTCCATTAGTATTCTCATAGGTGAGATTCAAATTACCAAATTGATTAGACAATGGTTGATTTTCAATTCTTTCTTGTCTATTCTTTAAAGTGCAAATTTCATAATTCCATTCATGATTTAGAACTAGGCCTTCTTTATTCAAAATGAAATTTTGTAAGCAAGAACCTATTTCTAAAAATTTCAAAGCTATTTCATTTTCCATGTTCTTAGGCCAATTAAAATTGTGCAACAATTTACAAGCCTCTAGGATATTTACTAAATTGGGATCATTAGGAGTTTTTATCCTAGGTTCAAGAATTAATTGTTGATGAATTTGATTTAGCAATTTAAAAGCATAAAGCTCCTTTTCATTCATTAAAGTAATGTTATCAAAGGTGTGGTTAGAAATTAATCCTTTTTCTTCATTCACCTTCAAAGGCATTTCATCATATAGCACTTGTTAATTCTCCATGATTTGTTTATCGAAGGCACCAAAGCTAGGTACCCAATTGAACACTTGTCCATCACTTTCAAACCATAAGTCTTGTCTATCTAGGGGTGGGTTAACTAACACATTTCCATGGTCAATCACTTGGGTTGTTTTGGGTGACGTGAGATTTTCAATTGGATCATCAATGATATCAAATCCAAATAATTTAGGTTTTGTAATTTTCTCATTTTGAAATGGCATAATCATTGTAGCACAAGTAAGTGGATCAAGATTTTCAATTTCTTTTCCTTCAAAGGAATCTAAAGCAAATGACTCTCTTTCTTGATTCATGGTTGTAGAATCCTTATCATATTCCAATTTCAAGTTATGACGCTCAAGTACTTCTTCTTCATCTTCTGATTCATCAGCATGTTTCTCATCCAATTCATCTTCACCTTCCTTATATGATTCAGTTATTTCCAAAAGTGGGTTATTTCTTGAATTAAAATTTGTAAAGCTATCATAATCCAAATTTGTAACCCGTGATTCAATTTTATCCCAATTTGGAAGGTGTGGATCCTCTTGGTCATCACTTTCGAGAGCATCATCCAAAGTGTCTTTCGAGAACAAGTGGGGAAATTCGATTATGTCTTCAAATTCAATTGTTGATTTTATTTCAGATTCATTTTCATCCACTTGTGATGACTTAGGAGCTTCTACAATGGGATCAATTTTTGAATTATGTGTCATATAGTTGCTCCAATACTTTGCAAGTACATCTGACCAAATCATATCCACATAAGTTTGTTCATCCAAATCCTCCTTTTTGGGTAATGATTCTAGATATTTCTTTTCCAAAACAAGATGGTGATCATTTGATTCCAACTTCTTGTTACCCATCCATAGAATTTCTTCTCCAAAAATTTCATGCTCTTCAAGACTTTTCGAATAGGTATTTACTTCAACGTGAGTCACCTCAAAATATATTGTATCACTTGAAGAAGTATAACATGAAATATCATTAAGATCGGCATTATGAATTTTCTTCCTAGGATGATTTGGATGCATACATTGATGTGCTCATTTTTGCGGTGGAACATGCCTACATACCTTCTTAACAACTTTCTTTTGCTCTTTTACTTCCGATACGAACTCTTTGGGTTGAGTGGTAGAAGTAGTAGGATTAGTTGGATTGATATCCACGAACAATGCTTGAACATTTGTTGTAATGGTTCCATGAGTGACCACATGATTCTCTAATTGAGGCATAGTTGGATGGATGAAAGTACTTGTATAAGCACATGTGGGAGCATAAGTTGGTATGGTAGGATAAAGTTAATTGTAGGGAAAAAAATTTGATATAAAATTTTGTTGTGCCCACACTTGATTTACCATTGAGGTTTGATTGCAAGCCCCTAGTTGTCCTACCATAGTTGATTGCTCCATTCTATAACATTGCGGCCTCAATTGTTGATCTACAATCATAGCTTCTGTGTAGGCCGATGCAAGATCAGTAACCAAGGGATTCATCCTAACAAATATGGCAAAAAATGGATCCAATGCTTGAAAGTATATTTGAAGAGCACCACTTTCCTCAATAGTATAGGGAGAAATTAATCTTGCATGAAACTTTCGAAACCTCAAGTTGAAACTTCTCACTGGCTCATTAGGTTCTCTTTTGCAAGAAGCAAATTGTTGAAATATCGTGAGAGGATCAATGAACAACCTAAATTGATTGATAAAATCATCTTTTAATTGAGTCCAAGATGTAATAGAACCAGTGGGTAAATTGATGTACCAATCATATGCCACCTCATCTAGGGTTCCAGGAAACATTCTACATGCCACATCCTCATGTTCGACATTCCATCTAACTAGGATATCCACATAGGCTTGAATATGTTCCTCGGCTAATGTTGGACCATTGTACTTGAATTTGGGTAGATGTTTTTCTATGTTCTTGGGTAAATCATGAGAATCTCCACTAATGTTCAAAGGACTAACATGTATCCTATACCACATTCTTGCAGTTGTAGCCATTAATGAAACTCAAAGAATAACTTCAAAACCAATTTGTTAGTCATGAATAAAAGAAGGAACCATGAAAAAGCAATATTCTAAGAATATAAATTAGTTTTTGATTCACCAGAGCGTATATGTGCAAGTGAAGAGCATACTCCTAGTGTTGTAGGCTTTCTGATTCACAAGATCACATACATGCAAGTGAAGAGCATAATACCGACAACAAATACATTTTTAGACAAAAATAATTCCTTACAAATAAGCATGAAATGACTAGAAAATATCAAACCTGTAACGTATGAATAATCATGTTAGCATCAACCAAGAGATGTATCCATTAAAATCAAATGAAAGTAATTGCATGGAGACGACCTTGTTAGTCAAGACCAAAAAATTTCAAAATCAAATCGAAACACATTATTCTTGTATGAACAATCAAAAGCGTTAGAACAATGCATAGCAATTCACGTCCTCCTTTTAACAGTACAAGGTTGTATTATTAAAAGAGGACTGAAGATAATAATCAATAGGGCATGAAATATTCAAAATTTAAATCCCTATAGCAATTAAATCACACTGAAATAAACCAATTCAGGCCCTCCTAGCGCAAAAATGTTGAGTGGTTTTTCACACAATTGTGAAAGCACACTCTCCTTTAGGATTTGGATTCCAAATCCCCTCTTGCAAAGAAGTCAAACAGATGACTTCTCCAAGGTCTCCATTGTATTAGCATTTGCATGTGTATTAGTAATCTCAAATAAAGATATTCAATTTAAATGCTTGGAACACCTTAGTGATTGCAAGTAACTGTAAAAAAGGGGCAATGTTGGTTTATTTTACCGTGAAACTTTAGTGATTGTTCATTGAACCAAAATAAAGCAAATGTGAGTTGGCCCTCATATGACCTTCAATGTGATGCTCAAGAAATGGAAATTTGTGAAAATGCCATAAAAAATAACTCCTTCAATGAAATTGGAATTTTCATGAAGGGAATGTCATCATAGGCTCATGAGTGCAAAACAAAACTGAAAAAATGAAATTTGACCTTAAAATGGAAATTTGCATTTTTCGGATTTTTTTAAAATCTGCAGTAAAGCAGCAACTTCGATGAATTTTTTAAAATATTAAACAACTCCGAAAATGAAATTTCAAATTGTGTATTAGAATTCTAAAGTATAACCTACGCAATGGTGAAATTATTTTTGGATTTTGGAATTTTTTAAATGTTTATTTTAATGCCTGACAATTAAAATAAAGTTAAAATTTTTGGAAAAAATAAAATGCATAAAAAGTTAAAGAAAATGCAGAAAACTAAAAATAAAATGCATTCAATGGGATGCTATCCTATTCCAACAAAACCGAAGATGTGAGGTTTCCATGCATGCAACCTAACCTATTGGACCTGCAAAACAAGCATGATCCAGATAAGCTAAGTGTTGGCTCCTAGGGTTTTAAATGAGGTTTTCAGATTTAGACATTCGCATGAAGCAACCAAAAAACTTGCATAAAATCCATTTACAAGCCTAAAATATGAAAAGGGGAAAAATAGACATTTAATATTGCATGCAGAAAATGACTCCTTCTTTCTTGTCCATAAGATGCAACTTTCTGAAACTTTCTGTATTAAAAATTTGTCATTTTACAATAACAAAAATTTTTGGTTTTCCCAAACCATTCCATGGAATAAAAACAGCCCAAACAGGTCCAGAATGGCCCTCTTGCCTTCAAATCTGCAACCTTGCTTGCAGTAGTTTCCAACCCCTTTTGGCCTCTTTGAATGGCGTATTTAAACTTTTGAAACAATTGTTTCTCCTTCCATGACTGTTCGTTTCATTTTCCAATGGTTGTTCGTTTCACCTTCCCTGACTGTTCATTTCACCTTCCCTGACTGTTTGTGCATGTGCTTTGTTTTCCAAAAAAGGCTTTCCGTTTCTATTTTGTGGCCCTTCATCGTGAAAATGTGACATGTCGCGATATCACGACACTTTTGCCTCCTTGCTCTCTTTTTTTGCTTTTAGCCATGAGAATGTAACATATCATGATATAGCGACACTTTTTCCCTTTTGGCCATGACAAAGCAACATGTCGCGATATCGCGACACTTTTTCCCTTTTGGCCACGACAAAGCAACATGTCACAATATCACGACACTTTTTTTTTTGGCCATGACAATACAACATGTCACAATATCAACGACACTTTTTCTTGCTTGGCCGCGAAAATACATGTTGCGATATCGTGAAACTTTTTATTTCTTGTTCTTCCTCTTATTTTTTGGCCGTGAAAATGCAACATGTCGCGATATCGTGACACTTTTCCTCCTCGCTCTTTCTCTTTACTTTGGGCCATGAAAATGCAACATGTCATGATATCGTGACACTTTTTCTATTTTGTCTGCGATGATGCAACATGTCATGATATCGCGACACTTTTTCTCTTTTGGCTGCGATGATGCAACATTTCGTGATATCGTGACACTTTTTCTTTCTTCTGTTCTGGCTACGAAAATGTAACATATCATGATATTGTGACACTTTTCTTTCTTCTGTTCTGGCCGTGAAAATGCAACATGTCGCAATATCGTGACACTTTTTACCTTTTGGCCGCGACGATGCAACATGTCGTGATATCGAGACACTTTTTCTCTTTTGGCCGTGATGATGCAACATGTCGCGATATCATGACACTTTTTCTTTCTTCTGTTCTGGCAATGAAAATGCAACATGTCGCGGTATCATGACACTTTTTCTTTCTTCTGTTCTGGCCACAAAAATGCAACATGTCGCGATATCGCGACACTTTTTCTCTTTTGGCCGCGATGATGCAACATGTCGCGATATCATGACACTTTTTCTTTCTTCTGTTTTGGCCGTGAAAATGCAGCATGTCTCGATATCATGACACTTTTCTTTCTTTTGTTCTGGCCACAAAAATGCAACATGTTGCAATATCGTGACACTTTTTCCCTTTTGGCCGCGACGATGCAACATGTCGCGATATCGTGACACTTTTTCTCTTTTGGCCACGATGATGCAACATGTTGCGATATCGCGACACTTTTTCTTTCTTCTGTTCTGGCTATGAAAATGCAACATGTCGCGATATCGTGACACTTTTTCTTTCTTCTATTCTGGCTATGAAAATGCAACATGTCGCGATATCACGACACTTTTTCTTTCTTTTGTTCTGGCCGTGAAAATGCAACATGTCGCGATATCGCGACACTTTTTCTTTCTTCTGTTTTGGCCGTGAAAATGCAACATGTCACGATATCATGACACTTTTTCTCTTTGCTCTCTCCCTTTTCTTTGAACCGCAAAAATGCAACATGTCGCGATATCGCAACACTTTTTCCTCCTTGTGGTGTTTTACCTTTTCTTTGATCTTTAGCATATGGGCCACATCGGTCTTCCTAGAAAGCATACAAAAAAGGTGGGTCCCCAATTTTGGGGTACGTTTTGGAGCAGCCACAATAGACCTCCCTTGGAGGATTGCCCTCTCCTCTCCAACTCACCTACAACACCTAGGTAAAACTAATTTATAGTGGAAAACACCCCTTTCGAGGTGCCACTTTCAATAGGTTGGGCATAGGAGGAATGGAGCCTTGTTGGCCTCTACCAACACATAGGACATTCCTAACTATACCATATATCTATAGGATGGATAGAAGAGGAATGGAATCTGGGTCAGCCTCTACCAGCACCCAGGGCATTTACCACTACACCACAACAAGCAGATCCACTTGAAGACTCCTCAATTAGAAAATCTATCTTCAATTTTCCTAGCTGTTGGATCTCTATCTAGTGAGACTCTATCCTCTATACTCTGTCACCTCCAAAGCTCTATCAATAGGCTCACTCAAAACCTTATCAAATCTACTCAATAGGTTCACTCAGAACCTACTCAAATCTGATCAATAGGTCCACTCAGAACCTTCTTAAATCTACTCAACAAGTCCACACAGAACCTGTCCAAATCTGATCAAAAGGTACACACAAAACCTACTCAAATATGCTCAATAGGCTCACACAAAACTTGTAAAAATTTGCTCAATAAGTCCTCTCTAGGACTTGCTCAAATCTGCATTGCAATCTTCCACAAAAGCTTACACAAAATCAGTCCACAAGCCTTCTCAAAGACTTGCCTCAATCACATAGAATCATAAAGAGAATTGTTAGAGACTCAATATGTTCTATACTCAAATCCCAATCTCAACTCAAATTAATATTATAGAAGCATAAAGAGAATTGTAGAGACTAAATATGTTCTATTCTAAAATCTCAATCTCAACTCAAATCAATCTCATAGAAACACAAAGAGAATTGTTAGAGACTCAAAATGTTCTATTCACAAATATCATTCTCAACTCAAATAAGAATATAAAATAGTTTATTTCATAGAACTTGAACAACCACTTCACACAATCACTTGACTATGTTAGAATTAAAGTGCACTATGTCTTCACCTTGACACTTGTCAGTTTCTCTTGACAAGTGTCATGTGTTTCATATAGGCTTATGCCTATATATTGTAACCCATTTGTATCAATAAAACATCTCATCTTGTTCATTTTATATTAGTCCCAACATTTGGTATCAGAGCAGGTTCCCTCTCCTGCTTGTGAAACCCTTGAGGGGGGATTTCCCTCATGGAAATCCTCCCTCCCCCCTCATTTTTTTCTCTATTTTTTTTTGGATATTGAGGGAGTATGCTCTCCATCCTTTGCTGGATGGATCAGAAACCAGACATTGAAGAAATTATGGCTGCCATTTCTCCTGATGTATTTGTTCAACTTTTGCTTTGCTGGAAGAATCCACGGATTTCCCTCATGGAAATCCTCCCTTGACCATTGATGTGACAGGGCTGACGGCCAGTCAGTTTGTGAATGGTGGCCATAGCAAATCCAGCGCTTTCCCGTGTTTGAGTTCCGAGACGATCGTGAAGTTGACAACATGTTTTTAAGCCCCATGTGTTTTGAACTTGCTGCGAAATTCTAGCACAACCACTCCATTTTGTTCTTGAGCGCCACATATGGAGATATCGGCATGCATCAGCCATTCGGAAAATGTTCCCACCATGGAGAGTGCAAGGGAAAGGCATCATTCAAATTTTTTTAATATTTGATTTTTTTTCTCCGTCTTGTCAGATGAAACAGCGGTGAAAACGGGCTCCTCTTTGCCTGTGAGATCGGGCTCAATTCAGAGACGTGAAAATGGAAGTGTCATTTACAATATGTGTCGTCCACTTTGCCTGTTATATACAGGCAGCCTCCCAGATGTCACTTGTTGTTCCTACTGATCTTTGATATTTTTGACCGAATTTCCTGCAACGTTGAGGAGCGTTCTGGACAAGTGAAAAAAAAAAAACTTATTTGCGATGAAGATGCTGGAGATTTTTTTAACTTCCATGGAGAAATGTGAATCGACTACCGTCCATCAAAGGATTTTAGGTGCTGGAGCAGATGCACCCATTTGGGATCTAAAATCATGGAGATCTAGGTGCAACAACACTGCTTTCATTGACGCGACGCCTGAAGATCATAATTTTTTTACTCAACTGACATTAAGGACTTGAGGGAGATGTCTCAGCCCAATTAGACGGCAAGTTCTTGCAGACATTAAAAAAAAAATTAACAATGCATCCGGAGATCACAGGACCGCCATTAGAAACAGTGCCGGATCGCGCAAGCGGAGCAGAAGAAAACCCTGACACATGGATCTGATCACTTTTGCAACTCGAAATTCACCGGTGATGTCTTCAGTGTGTGAGAGCAATGAGATCCAGAGGTTGTAGCAGAAACAAATTGAATTCCATCTCCTGTGCATGATCTAATGGCGAGCAGGGTCTGACCCAGCCTGAAATAGCCTGCTTTGATTTCGCTTGTGCGGCCTGGGCAGATGTTGTGTGACCTGCAAACGGGAACTGCAACCCGATGTGAGCGGCCGTATAGGGCTTAGAAAAAATAACTTGTGCGCAGGTTGATCTATTTTTTTTTTCTGTGCTGCTGTGCGATCCAATCTCAGTGGATTCATGACACAGCAGGGAGCTTCAAGGCCGTCTGCAATTAGGGCAAAAATTCAGAACGGTCTCGGGCTCTGCAGAGATAAGGGTCTGGCTATTAAAAAAAAAAAGAAACGGATCACAACTCTGATGGCTGCGTGGTCCCGCGTACCGTGGGGCCCAATCTGGGCCTGTGCAGCAGTTTGGCTGCACAGCTTGGGCCCACGCATGACTGGCCTGGCAGTTGGGCCTCGGGGCTTGGCTACTCTTTTTTTTAACTTGCTCTTTACACTTACAGCTGCCACCAGAGATCGAAACTATGGCGCTCTAATCTGGCTATTCCTCGTAGCAAGATTCTATTTTTTTGAGGAACACCTTCAGTTCTTTGTTTTACAGGTGGTGATAAACGAGACTGGCCACTATGTCCTTCTCATACTTCCCTCTATCATTGATGAACACGTGCACAAACGTCTTCCAGATCCAGTGCCATTGCTGAGCCAGTTCGTCGATGCATAGCAACCGTTGCAGATGGAACTATCGGTGCGCAGAGAACAGAAGTGAATTTGTTCGATTTCAATGCATGAGATCTTCGAGAGGATCAAAAGTGACTGTGTGGCGGGGTTCGCAGCGTAAGTTGTGGTCGGCGCGCTCCTCGTCAGTGCCACTTGTTGGTGCAAGTTGCCCCGTCAAAATTTTAGATTGATATTTTTGTCCCATTTGCATAATGGGAAGCCCCAAATAGTTTATTAAATATTATGTGAGTGATATTAAAATAGCATGTGGTCTTGCAAAGACAAGTGGGAGGGCCTTTATTAAAAAAATATATATATATATATATATATATATATATGGCCAATGGCCTTAATTAAAAGTTTTTCAAAGCATGGGGGCACTAGTTTTTCATGATTGTTCCACATGGGCAGTAAAAGTGAAAGATTCACATGTTTCCCAATGAAATTTCTCTTGGAGGGAAAATTTTGAAATCACGGTGAAGTTGTTTATTGGTCGACAAGATGACCTTATTGACCTTATTCTTTTTCCACATGGAGAGTGGAAGTGGAAGACCTACATGGCCTATTTATTGTATTCTTGGGCATTGTTTAATGTTTTTTCCAAATAGAAAATGAAGAGTGGAAGGCCTAGATGGCCCATGTAATTCCCCTACGAGGGTAAATTGATATGTTTTTTATTCTGCTAGAGAGCGATGCCACCACATTGCGAGGGGTATTTGCTACTTAGTGAGGTTACTGTTGTTTTTCCCATGGATGAAGGACTTATTGAGATCCGACTATAGCCATGTTTATAGTCGTTGGAAATATTTTTTCGAGACGAACACATTGGTGGTGTTCATTTGTAATTCTGAGGCTATTTCATTTGAGTTTTTTAAGCCTCAAAGTTTTCTACCTTGGAGTGCACTCTCGGTTGAACCCGACACTCCCAAGGCACTTGTAAGTGAACCTAGTATCTAGTATTCTCCTCTTTCTACTTGGTGGATGCAACGGCTGGTTACCCATGCATTCCGGTAAGATGAGGTGACTACCATAAGGACACTTATTCTAGGGACTACAGACATAGACACCCTAGACTCTATCCAAGTTTTTTTCGGATCTACTTCTAAAGACTACAGACAAAGACACTTCAGAAGATTCTCTTATTATCTTCTTGTTCTCCTCCATATTTGGATCTATGGCTCATTTTATTGTATTGAGTGCATTTTCGACAGAGACCGACACTCTTATATGGCTCGTTTTTCCTTTGTATTAAGGTGCATTTTTTGATAGAGACCGACACCTTCTAGATTGAGTTCACCATGAGGAGGGATTTGATATTCATGGTGAATCTAGTCAGTGACCTATGAGAGGCAACATCCTCTGAGGATGACCTGCAGAGGCAACAAACCCAGAAGTGGCTGACCCTGAGGCACCCATGATGATCCTAAGGCACTTAGATGGTTGACCCAGTGGCAACAGACCCATGGAAGTGGCTGACCCTGAGGCGACAGACCGAGAGGTATACACAATTGATCTAGCATTATTCACAGTTGGAGAGCCAAGCGCAAGGAGCACGAGCCTAGACCAAATCAGCAATAAAAGAGGATGATTAGGCTGCTTTTAGAGAAGTCAACATTAATGGGGAATGTTACCTATTTTTTCCCTATTTTTTATTTTTAATTTTTTATCGAGGGAGTATGCTCTCCATCATTGATGGATCAAAAACCAGATGGTACAAATCTTAAAAATTAGGAGGTCATTTTTTAGTTTTTTTTTAGGGTTTACAGACTCGTGTGTAGATGGCTTGGATGTTTGTTTCAGCATGCTTCTCAAATCTCCCCTTGCGCATCGATGATGATGTCTTTTTTTTCCTGGATCTACGCATTTTTTTGGCCTCAACGAGTCTCATCATGAGGGCATTGCTTGAACTCGTCAGCGGGGTCGCGTTGCTGCAGTTCATTGTTGGTGGTCGACGGGATCGTGTTGCTGTAGAGCACGCTATCCTGAGATATTCCTTCGTGCAATTCTTTGACACCATCGAAGGACAGTTCCATGGTGGCTTTCACAATTTTAACGGCTCCACACACGCAAGATTTTTCTATTGAAGATTACACAGAACATCATCATCTTCATCATCGACAATGGCTTCACATCAAGTGCCGCCATAGCTTCCTCTGTCGGTGCCATCGACGATTTCTCCGTCGACGTCCAGAACCGTGGAGATGCAGTGAAAACCTTGTGACTATGAGTTTATTGAGGCACTTTTATCCCAAGATTCTGCTATCACGATGTGTGCAAGCCAGGTGATGGCATTTGTGTGGGATGAGATCGCTTTTAGTTTTTGTTAGTTGACAATGACTGTCCCCCAAACAAACCCGCACTAGCGCCTGACTGTCACTCTGCCAGATAAAAAGGGGGAAAAATCTAGATGGGAAGTGAAGTGAAGTGATGACCGTTGAGTTTTTTTTGGCCACCAGAGTGACGTGTTCAAATTTTGATCACAATATGTGAGTGATTTCTCGACTTAAATGGAGTTTCGAGGCCATTCGTTGTATTACACAGCATGAAACTTACACATTACTTGCCACGTAGGAGTACTCCTCATCAGTCCCCTATCGGTGGTAGATATTTCGTTGGTTTTCTTCGTAGACAGGTACAAGTCTTCTATTCCAGACATAGTGGCTTGCTCTTTTCAAAATATGAGGGAAGTGGATTGGGTTGTGGCCAATTCATTTGAAGGCTTGGAAGGAAGGGCGGTTAAGGTTCTATGGCCCAAAATCTGTGTGTATTGTGTGGGGCCTTTGCTCCCCTCGGCCTATCTGGAGGGCTTCGATCCGCGGGACACTGTTGTTGGCACCAGCTCATGGGTTGAGGCCGACTGCAAACAATGGCTGGATGCCAGGCCCAAAAATTCCATCATTTTTTTGTCTCCTTCAGTAGTCTGTGCATGAACAAGGTATCTCAATGTCAACTGACAGAAATCACCATGGGTCTCAAGGAGAGTGGGTGCTTCGGCCGGCCAATGAGAAGGAAGAGGAGGCCTCGGATGTATTGCCTCCTGGGTATATGGAGGATACAGAAGGGCGTGCTTTGGTGGTTCCGTGGTGCAGGCAGTTGGAGGTGCTTTCTCATCCTGCCATGGGGGGGTTTCTGACTCATTGCGGATGGAATTCTTGCATTGAGAGTATTTCCTGTGGGGTTCCCATTTTGGGGACGACAAAACTATTGAAAGCTACCAGATTGCTCTCTGAAGAGTTTGAAGTGGTCACCAAGGGAGGCGATGTCGTCACTGTGGACAACATGGTGTTGAAGCTGTCAATTGCAACTGCTACCTATGCATTGTTTCAATTTGAAATGGCTGTTGGAGAGACCGCATTATGAAGGATGTGCTGCTGTAGAATGAAAACAAGTCTGGTGTGCTGCTGCAGCGTATGTAGAAGGAGAGTTGCCACATTATCACCATCGCTATTTGATGAACCAGAGATAACCTGTCCATAGTGGGCGGGGAAAGAGAGTCGTTGGATCTTGAAGCACATCATCGGCCCATATCTCTATGTTGGTTTGAGTGGCTGAGTGGAGTAGTCATGGATGCCTATAAACAACACCTATGACATGCCCTGTGTTGACCGCTCGAGCCCACGTGGCCAAAATGGTGGTAACACTGTTCGACAGTTTCAGGAGAATCCTTTGACATTGGTTCAGTGGCGCACCTTTACCCAATGGCATGAACTAAGTTCCTTAAAAAATGATGTTAAGTTGATTTATTATACTGCTCTCTTGTCGCTAAGATCATGCACCTATTTTTTTTATTTATTTTCGTGATCATGCATTCCATCCTGCGTGATGACGTGTGGTTTTGCATTTTCACCATCGCAAGCCTGCAGCATGTGCATTGGGTTGTCATTTCTAGTGGAGCGACGAAGCAAATTTTTCTCTGCCATCGATGTGTTACAAGTTCGAATCACTCTTATATGGATATAACAGACGGAGGATGAGGCTGGGTGTTCGTGAATCCAAAAATTGATGAACAATGATTTCGAAGCAGTGGCAGCAAAGTCTATTCCAAAATAACCTGGAACAGCTATCGAATTGTGGTGTTGTTGATGACCGTTTGGTGGAGGACTACCTCCCTAGGATTTCATTCCTACAACTCATTGTGAAGGAGGTGCTCTGTCTACATTCACCAAGACCGCTGACGGACCTGCACTCCAACAAGGAGGCCACGGAGCTCACTGGATCAAGATTTCGGTAAAGTTATTTCGTTCTCCAGTGATCGACGAATGTGCCCAGCTGCCAACCATGTTTCTTTACAATCATGTTTCTTTATTTCTATGAGAAGCCTAGTTTGTTGACTTTGGTGCACGCGTGCTTGCTAAAAGCCCTGGATGGAGTATCAAGTGGGTGGGCACCTTCATTTTTTAAAAACTTTGATTATTTTTTAATAACAAAGGACAAAAGGGAATATGGCCACACCATGCATTTTAAATGCATTTTTTAATGTGTGAGGGAATATAGTTTTGCATGTGCTATTAAAGTGGAAGGGACTACTTTGTTTTATTGGGAACTTGATTGTTGGTTGTAGGCCAAACATATGGTCTTATTTTTCTCCACATGAAAGAGTGGAAGGCCCGCATGGCCTATTTATTGTACTTTTTCAAATTTTAAAAGAAATGATGGCCCACATGACTATGTAATTCCCCTGCGAGGGAAAATTGAGTCTGTATTTTTATTCCGCCACAGTGCGATGCCAGGAATATGATATTCCTGAGGTTTATTTTGTTGCCTTAGATAGGCATTATGGTTTTTTCACATGATGAAGGCCCCTTTGATGGTGGAATATAGGGGTATTTATAGTCGTTGGAAACTTTTTTCCATGACAGACACAATGGTGGTGTCATATTGTAATTTTGAGGCTATTTTAATTTAGTTTTTTAGCCTCAAAGTTTTTTCTACCTTGGAGTGCACTTTCGGTTGTACCCGACACTCCCAAGGCACTTATAAGTGAACCTAGTATCTAGTAGTCTCCCCTTTCTACTTGGTGGATGCAGCGGCTGGTTACCCATGCATTCCGGTAAGATGAGGTGACTACCATAAGGACACTTATTCTAGGGACTATAGACATAGACACCCTAGACTCTATCCGAGGTTTTTCCCGGATCTACTTCTGAAGACTACAGACGAAGACACTTCATAATATTCTCTTCTATTCTTCTTTCTTCTTCTCCTCCACACTTGGATTCTAAGGCTCAATTTTATTGTATTTCATGGCTTGTATTTCTTTTGTATTAAGGTGCATTTTCAGAAAAGACCGACACCTTCTAGATTGAGTTCACCATAAGGAGGGATTTGATATTTATGGTGAATCTAGTCAGTGACCTACGAGAGGCAACATCCTCTGAGGATGACCTATAGAGGCAACAGACCCAAAAGTGGCTAACCCTGAGGCACCCATGATGACCCTAAGGCACTTAGACGGCTGACCCAGTGGCAACAGACCCATGGAAGTGGCTGACCCTGAGGCAATAGACCGAGATGTATACATAGTGAATCTAGCATTATTCACAGTTGGAGAGCCAAGCGCAAAGAGCACGAGCCTAGACCAAATCAGCAATAAAGGAGGATGTAGAATTTTTTTAGAGAAGTCAACATTAAGGGGGAATGTTACCTAATGTTGACTTATTTTTTTATTTAGTTAGGATAGTGCACTTTAAGGGGGAATGCTAGAATTAAAGTGCACTATGCCTTCACCTTGACACTTGTCAGTTTCTCTTGACAAGTGTCATGTGTTTCATATAGTCTTATATCTATATATTGTAATCCATTTGTATCAATAAAACATCTCATCTTGTTCATTTTATATTAGTCCCAACAGACTAGGCTCAATCAACTCTACTCAACCAATCACCTCAAGGATCAATCCTTTCTCACAAACCCTAGTCTAAGCATGTATCAACCAACTCAAAATATTTTCAACAATGCTCAACAACAAATATCACATAACAATGATACTCAAGTTCAAGTTCTTTGCACAACCAATGGGCTTCAACAACAATGCTTATAAACAAGGTTTAATCACAACTCTCAATTCAAAAAACCTTGAAGCATTAACCAATAACTCTCAAAAATGCAACCACAATCAATCCTTTTCTCTCCAAAGATAATTTTAGAAATCAATCACCCACATAATTCAATGAAGAATATTGCCCATACCTTTTTGATGCCTTATGAGTTATCCACTAAATATGCCACACTCAACACACTTTATTTTTCCAATCTTAACAAGGGTTAGAGGTCATGAGTAATAACACAATAATCAAAATAATATCTCAATAACACCTTATTACTCCTACTCAATAAAAATGCACCAAACCCTCTTATGCAAGAAATAATCCCTCAAAAGAATGAATTAAACTTACTTTTGGAACTCCTTGACAAAATCCAAAATATCTTCTTGCACACACCTTATTTCTCCCTCAAAGTAATCTAAATAATTAGCTCTTGAAAATAGCTTTCCAATGATATATAATATGATATACTTCCACAAGGAAAATTAGCAAAAATATTTATCTTTCCTAGGGCATACCATAACCTTATTTCTCCTTAGGCAACCTTGGCAGAAAATAAAATATTAAACAAAAATTAAATTTACTTGCCTTGCCCTTAGCGGGATTCGATCCCCCAACTATTTTCTTCCCAACACCTTAGCCATAGCCAAGCCACCATTGGGCCACACGTCATGACATGTCTAAAAGGGCACATCCACCATGCAATATATTTGAATAGCGAACCTCTAAAAAACAACAAGCACGTAGAGCGCTTCTTCCTTGCAATCCAAAAAATAGACCTCATGCGAATTGAACTCAAAACCTCCTCCTTAGCACCAAGCCAACATACCACTAGGCCATGCTAGCCTTTGCACTTAGGGATTCTGAATCTTCATAGATTTAACCTTCACGAAAATCATAAGGCTTTCAAAATAGAAATCTCTTTCGCATGCACTTCAAAAACAATAGCAAGGACAACTTGGTAAATGAATTTGTTTGGCATTTATATAATGCCTTTTGCCTTCCTTAGCATCACGTCGGCACTTCGAATTAATTTGACATCGGCGTGATTTAATTTATAATAAGTTTAAATTTAATTTTAAATTTAAATATTATAAATTAAAATAAACCTTAGAATTTTGTCTTAAAGAGCCAACCTTAGGTTTAATAAAACCTTAGAACCTTGTCTTAATACCCAACCTTGGTATTATTTATAAAATTTAAATTCCTTGTGAATTTAAATGATTTATAAATAATTATTAAACCTCCTTTTTAACTTTTGCAATAACCCATCTTGGGTTTTTGTAAACCAATCACTTAACATATGCTCCCAATAATATTAAAATAATATGGAGCCTTTTTCCTTTCACTTTTGCATGGATGAAGATTTTTCCTGGATGACTTGGGCGATTTTATTTCTTGTCAAATTCCTTAAAATGAGTGATAAATCTATCAGGTGACATCAATGACAACTTTGACTTAGAGGACTCAAAATGTCCAACATTTTTGAATCCTTGTAGCTTGAATTTGGATTTTTTGACTTCCATTCTTAATGAAGCTACCTCTTGTTCTAGATTTCCACATTCTAAAAAAATTTCTTCTAGCTTATCCTTGATATTCTTTGTCTTAGCCTTTGATTTTTCTATATCCTCTATAAGCATTCTTCTCTCTTCATCACATTCTTGAAACTGAAACTCAAGTTTAGAGTTTTGCTTTCTTACCTTCTTTATTATTTCAATAGCATAAATAAGTTCTCCCTTGAGATCATATCCTTCTTTATTTTATTCTTCCTCTATTTGTTTACATTTTTCCATATCTTCATTTTATTTCTTCTATAGGATCACTTTCTTCTTTCTCTAGAGTCATTAGAATATTCTCTTCCGGTCCTTCAAGTGTATCTTCATATTCATCATCACTAAAACTAAAACCATTTCTTGTACAACTATCTTCAAGATGTCCAAAGTTACCACATCTAAAATACTTGAGAATTATTGGTGATATTTTTTTGACTTCATTTTCTTCAATCATGAATAGAACTCCATCTCTATAATTATTTGAAAAACTAGCATCACTATAACTTGAGTACTTACTTGCCTTACCCGCATAGTAGCTCATTTTTTGCCTTTGAAAGAACTTATTTCATTGTCTACTTTGTCCATCCTTGCTTTTATTTTGGTGCCTATATCTTTCTGATTCCCTATTTCTCTTCATCATTGTTATTTTTAACTTCTTGACAATCAGTTGCATAGTGACCATAATTTCCACAATTGAAATATTTAATGGATTTTGTATCTCTAGATCTTCTTGAATCCTTATTCCTTTTGCCATAGTTAGCTTCTTCATCACTGGATGACTCATTTCTTGATTTTGAATTTTTACCCTTTGTCTTCTTGATTGCTTTAAGGTTGCTTCCTTCTGGGGATTAGGTTGTTTTGTTCTCAACTCAAAATTTGTAAGAATACAAAGAAACATATCTCTTGTTAAAGAATCACCATCATTTGATTCTTCTATAGCTAAAATATTTTCACTAAACCTTGTTGGAAGAGACCTTAAGATATTATCACAAACATCTAATTCATCCACCTTAAGTCCAAGTTCTTGCATAGCATTAATAACCTCATCTACCCAAAGTAGATAAGAAATAATCCCTTCCTCATTATTCATTCTTAATTCTTCAAATTATCCTTTGAGATTTCAAATATTTGCTTTCTTGAAACCTTTATATCCTTCAAATATATTTTGCAACTTATCCCATATTCCTTTTGCATCTTGATAATGCATAAATTTTATGGATTATGTTCTATGCAAACCTCTAAAAATTGCATTCAATGCTTTTGAATTGTAATTATGTAGAAGCTTACCTTCCTTATCTGTAGGTGGATCAATTAAGGGATCGTATCCATTTTCAATTACTTTCCAAACCTTATTGTCAAGTGCCATTAGGTAAATCTTCATTCTCATGCTCCAATATATATAATCACCTCCATCAAATATTGGTGCTGAATTATCTGATGATCCATTCTTAGAAACCATTGTGTTCTTGTAAATTTTTCCTTCAATTTTTTAAACTCTTCTGAAGGAACCCGCTCTGATACCAATTGTAGAACACAAGCATATACTGAGAGGGGGGTGAACAGTATAAGACCACTTTTTCAATTTATTTCCCAATCAATATTATACAATGTAAAGCTAGAAATATCAACAACAATAATCAAAGCAATGCACAAATCACCACACACAATAGAGACACCAAAATTTACGTGGTTCACCAAATGTGGGCTACTCCATGGAAAAAATATTTCACTAAAATTTTCTCAATCAATCTCTTGGGAATCCTTTCCCTATTACAATTTTTATGGACATCTATCTAAAGGAGACACCAATACCCTAATCAAGTTTGTGGATCTCTATCCATAGGAGAAATCCTTTCTCCTCTTGCTCTGGCTGGTGATCTTCTAGAAGAATTTATACCCTCACTACTTTGACTAATGGATCTCTATCCACTAAAGACACCTATCCTCACTACCCTGGCTTAATGGATCTCTATCCACTGGATACTATCATAATATATAGTATGTCACCTCCAAAGATATATCTTAAATATGTACTAAACTTAGTCCTTTGGTCTAGCACAACTCTGCTCAATATTTGTCTTTGGTCTGGAAAAAATCTATCCTCAAATATCCACCAAACTCTATCCTTGAATATGTACTAAACATAGTCCTTCGATCTAGCACAAATCTGTCCTCAATATCCATCCTCAAGCCACAACTCAAAGCTTAACTCAATTTCAAATCAACTCTGTTGGATCTGCTCCAAACCTTAACTCAAGTTTTGAAAAAATCAATCAATCAACTCTACTCTCAAGTCTTCTCAAAGACTTATCTCAAATATGCCTTGTAAGCTTCCACAAAATATCACACCAATCTATCCTCAAGTCCTCTCTAGAACTTGTCCAATCTGCTCAATAAGTTCTCACAAGAACTTATCCAAATATTCTCTCAATTTGTATTGTATGTTGGACATTTTGAGTCCCTAAGCCAAATTTTTCATTGATATCAAGATGCCAATGATAGTTCTTCTCCAGTTCAAGTGTGAAGTTCAATGGAATTTGTAATGGGTTAAAATATATTTATTTTACACCAAAAAGAATGGATCATAAAATGGTTTCAGTTCTCCTTTGGAAGAAAATATATCCAAAGCAATGGAAGGATATAATATTATAATCTTTATTATAATATTTATCCAAGGTGGTGAAAAACCCAAATAAATTATTATAATTTTAATTGTAATTTTATTTGGATTACAAAGGATAATTAATAATTTTTTATAAAACCCTAAGGTTGGGTTTTGGAGGGAAAAAGATTTCAAAGTGCAAATTTTAAAGTAAATTAAACCCAAAGTTGGGGTTTAAAGAAAAAGGCTTTCAAAGCCTCTATATTTCTACCAACGTTGTCATGGAGGAGCTAGCACTGATGTGTCCAAAGAAAATATAATACATATAAATACTTTTCCAAAACCATTGGAAATTTACTCTTGCTCGAATTAATAAATCGATGGCATGCGAAAAAGAGAGCTTGTGATTTATGAAAATGTAGCAATGAAAGGCACATACAAGGAAGGTTTTGTACTCAAGTTTCATTGTGTAAGCATGGCCTAGTGGTAGTTTGGAAAGCATAAAGGTGTTGGCACAAAGGTGGTTGACGTTTCGAATCCCCATGTGCATTTTTTGGAGTGTTGTTTGAGGTGCCCAAGGCACATGACCTTTTGCTTGGTAGAAGATGGTATGATATTAAGAAGCACATGGTGCTTCTTTAATATCAAGTGAGTTCTTGGCTCGTGCAATGACTTTGGCCATGGTTAAGGTGCTTGTGGTGAGATGAGGTTGAGGGTTCGATTCCCTCTAAGGACAAGGTATTTAATTTTGATTTAAATTTTGTTAGTTGCATAATGTTGGAGGAATAAGGGTGCATAAGTGATTATTATTTTTATATATTAAGGCATGAAATTTATGGTGAATGTTTGTTGAGGATTATTGTGGAAGGTTTGATATTTAAAATTTATGGTGAATGTTTGTTGAGGATTATTGTGGAGGTATTGATATTTGAGATTTATTATTTTAGGAGTAATAAGGAATTTTAGAAAAGTCTTATTAATTTTTTATTAAGACTTTTGAGCATTATTTTTGTATAAGGGTTTTTCCATTTAAATAAGACTATGGTGAATGTTATTTTTGAGTTGGAGTAATAAGGTGTATTTTGAGTCATTATTTTGTATTGTGATTTTATTGAAGTCTTCTAACCCTTATTGATATTGAAAAAGAGAAATTTTTGGTTGTAGATAACTCATCCAAAGGGGGCAAATTATGGTTGAGTGGTTGATTGGCTTATAAGAAAATTAAGTTTGGAGTGAAAAGGATTTGATTAGGGTTTCTTTTTCAAAATTGTTTGAGTTAATGCTTCAAGGTTTTTTGAATTGAGAGTTGTGATTAAACCTTGTTTTATAAGCATTGTTGTTGAGATCATTGGTTGAGTGAAGTGTTTGAGTTAATGCTTCAAGGTTTTCTGAAATTGAGAGTTGTGTTTAAAACCTTGTTTGATAAGCATGGTTGTTGAAATATTTGGATTGGTTATTTTTTGTTTTTTTTTTTTGTTTTTTTTTTTTTTTTTTTTTTTTTATTTTTTTAGAGGGGGGGAGGGGGGGGGGGGGGGGGGGGGGGGGGGGGGGGGGGTGGGGGGGTGGGGGGGGGGGGGGGGGGAGTGGGGGGGGGGGGGGGGGGGGGAGGGGGGGGGAGGGGGGGGGAACACAACAAACAAAAAAAAAAAAAGAATAGGGGAGGGAGAGGAGAGAAAAGAAAAAAAAAGAAGAACAACACTCCCCTCTTCCTCCGAGATGGGGGTGGGGGGGGGGGGGGGGGGGGATGAGGAAAGAAGAAGAGAGAGGTGTGATTCTCTTTATTTTCCCCCTGGATGGAGAGGGGAGAGAGAGAGAGGGGGGTGGGGGTAGAGAAAAAAAAAAGTCCAAAAAAACTCTTTTTTTTTTTCGGGGAGATTTTGTGGAGAGGAGAGGGAGGGGGAGAAGGGAGAAAAGAAAATGAGGACCCAAAAAAATCTCTTTATATTTATAAGAGAGTGGACAGGTTCGGGGGGACTTGTTAAGAGATTTGAGGTAAGTCTTTGAGAAGACTTGTGGACTGATTTTGTGTGAGATTTTGTGGAAGCTTACAATAAAAATTTGAGCAAGTCCTAGAGAGGACTTATTGAGCAAATTTGAACAAGTTCTGTGTGAGCTTGTTGAGCAGATTTGGACAAGTTATGTGTGATCTTGTTGAGAATATTTGGACAAGTTCTATGTGAGCTTGTTGAGAATATTTGGACAAGTTATGAGTGGACCTATTAAGTAGAGTTGAACAGGTTCTAAGTGGATCTGTTGAACAAATTTGAGCAAGTTATGAGTAGACCTATTGAGCAAAATTGAGTAGGTTCTGAGGGGACTTGTTGAGCAAATTTGAGTAGGTTCTGAGTGGACCTATTGAGCAGATTTGTGTTAGACCAACTGGATTATGTTTAGCATTGATTTGAGTGGACTTGTTCTAGAAAAATTAGACTATGTTTAGTGCAAGAGTTGAGCAGATTTGTGCTAGATCAAATGGACCGTGTTTATTGTAGATTTGAGTGATCTTATTGAGAATACTTGTGCTAGACCGACTAGACTATGTTTAGTGCAAGAGATTGAGTAGAGCAATGCTAGACCGATTAGATTGTATTTAGTAAAAAATTAAGATAGAGCTTTGGAGGTGACAGAGAAGATAGGATAGAGTCTCCAGTGGATATGGATCCATCAGCTAGGGTAGTGAGGATAGGTCTTATGAGTGGGGACAAGAGTCTTCAGTGGAGAGAGATCCACAAGCTAGTGCAGTGGAGGCAGTAGTCTTCTAGAGGATCACCAACCAGAGTAGAGGAGGAGTTCTCCTATGGATAGAGATCCACAAACCAAATTTAGGGGATCAACATCTCCTTTGGATAGAGATCCATAAACATTGTAATTGGGAAGGATTCCCAAGAGATTGATTGAGAAAATTTTAGTGAAATATTTTCTCTATGGAGGTAGCCATATTTGGGTGAACCACGTTAAATTTGTGTCTCTATTGTGTATGGTGTTTTAAGCATTGCTTTGATTACTGCTATTGATACTCTATACACTACATAATATTGATTTGGAAATAAAAGTAAAAAGTGCTCTTATATTGTTCACCCCCCTCTTAGTATAAGCTTGTGTTCTTCAATTTGTATCAGAGTGGGTTCCTTCAGAAGATTTTGACATCTTGAAGGAATAATGGTCAATAACATAATAGATCAAAAGGATCAAAGGTACGGGTCCATAAATAATATAGTACTAATTTTGATGGAAGTGACTTCTTGTATTGGTGTATGCTAATGATATTTTACCTGATGGCACTTGGAAATGAAGTTTGGGATGTAGTGGAACTTGGATATGATTAAAAAATTGATCCTCCTACAGATAAGGAAGGTAATATTCTAATGCATGCAAATTCAAGAGCTATGAATACAATTATAAAAGGTTTGCGTAGATCAGAATCTATGAAGGTTATGGATTGTAAAACAATAAAAGAAATGTGGGAACTACTGCATAACATATATGGAGGATATAAAGGTGTCAGGAAAGCTAAGATCAAAAATCTCAAAGGAGAATTTGAAAAATTAAGAATGCGGGATGATGAAAACATTTGTGACTATCTTCGTAAGAATGATGAAATTGTATATGATATGAGAGGTCTTGGAATGAAGGTCAATGGATCTAATGCTTGTGATAAGATCTTGAGAACTCTTCCAAAAAGGTATAGTGAAAAGGTTTATGCTATAGAAACATCAATTGATAGTGATTGTCTGAAAATAAATTATTTACTTGACATGCTTACAAATTTTGAGATAAGAACAAAATATCCTATCCCTCTGAAAGAGGCTTCATTCAAAGCGAACAAGAAGATAAATGATAAGAGGTTAGAATCAAGCAATGAGTCATCCAGTGATGAAGAAGCTAATTATGGTAGAAGAGATAAAGGTTTGAGAAGACCCATAGATCTAATATCTGTTAAGTGTTTCAATTGTGGAAAGTATGGACATTTTGCAACATATTGTAAAGAGCCAAAGAACAATAATGGTGAAGAAAAATAGGATCACAGGTATAGGGAATCAAAAATATATAGGCATCAAAATAAAAGCAAGGATGGACAAATAAGATAAGAAAATAAGTTCTTCCAAAGACAAAAGAGAATCTACTATGCGAATAATGCAAGTAAGTACTCAAATGATAGTCATACTATATTTTCAAATAATGATAGATATGAAGTCCTGTTTATGATTGAAGAGAAAGAACTAGTTAAGAAAAAGAGTCTAGTTATTCTCAAGTGTTTTAGATGTGGTAAATTTGGACATCTTGAAGATGATTGCACAAGGGATGGTTATAGTTTCAATGATGATGACTATGAAGATGCACTTGAAAGACCAGATGAAAATATTCTAATGGCATTAGAAGAAGAAGTGAGTGATCCTATAGAAGATAAGCCAAAATAAAGTAATGATGTGGACAAAGGTAAACAAATAGAGGATTATTCAGTAGATAATGGTTATGATATCAAGGGAGAACTCATATATGCCCTTGAAATGGTAAAGAAGGTAAGAAAGAAACACTCTAAGTTTGAAATTTAGTTTCAAGAATGTGATGAAGAAATATTATTGCTCATAGAGGATTTAGAAAAATCAAAGGCTAAGGCAAAGAAATTCAAAGATAAGTTAGAAGCAAAGATCTTGGAATGTGAGAAGTTAGCACAAGAAGTGGCTCTACTAAAGGAAGATGTAGAAGACTCCAAGAATAAGCTATACAAGTATGTAAATAGTTCAAAGAGTGTGGATAAAATAGTCAAGATACAAAGAGGAGCAACAAACAAAATAGGTCTTGGTTCCAAAAAGGTTGAAAAGAAATGGGAAGAAAAGTCTACTTCAAGTATTGAAGAAGAAGAAACTTCATATGAAGATACATCAAAAGAAGATAGTGTAAGAGGGAGTGAAACATCAGAGGATGAGTTGGACAATAAAGAGTTCAACAAAGATAGGAACAATGCACATAAAAGATACATATGGAAAAATAATCGGAACAAGAGACCAATGAGGTCAAGACAAGGAAGCTTAAATGGAAGATGTTTTTTGTGTCACAGGTTTGGAAACATGGCTTCACAGTGCAGGACACATGAAAGATAGGAATATGGGAAAGGATAAATTTTTCATGGGTATTGCTACTCATGTAATGAGTTTTGTCCCAAGGCAATGAATTGCAGGGTTCATGACAAAAAAGGATATGGATTCACTAGAAGAAATCCTAAGACATTTGAACCTCCAAGGATTAATAAAATTAAGTGTTATAAGTGCAATAATTATGGTCACATAGAAAAATGGTGTCAAGAAAATATTTTGGAAATAGGTATGAACATTAACATGAACATGAACGGGAACAAGAACAAGAACAGGAAAAGGAACAGGAACATGTATAAGATAGAAGTAGTAACAAGAATGATGCCAGGAATAGGAACAAGAACATGAATAGGAACAATAATAGGAACATGGATGAGAACAAGAACAAAAATAGGAATAGGAATGATGACAGGAACAAGAATGATGACATGGATAGAAATGATGAGGCCTAGAAATGCCTCACTTTTTGCACTATGGTTAACATATAAAAATTGCCATATTATTAAATATACAAAGTTAAATTTCCAAATATTTTATTAGAATATATTAATTTTTAATTGTTTACATGATTTTATGTTAGAAACATTATACCCATGTTTTGACTATTTTAAGCATTTTACTTGTAAAATGTCAAAATGAGTATCATGTTAATTCTGATGTCATACTGAAGTAAAATTATATTTTGATGGCATGGATAGATTAATCTCATTGAGAACTACACCTTTTATTTTTTAAGCAAGTCAATCCGAGCTATAGATAAAAATTTATGAAGGTTGCATCATTTTGGAGCTCATGCCTTAGGTTTTTTCTAGAGTTGTTAATAGGTGCAAATCTGCGTTAAGGGGCATATTGGCGGATCTGCTAGGAATGATACAAAGCAAGTTAGGGAAAAAAATTCATACCAATTATATTTCATAGTGGATAGAACATATAACCTAAAGTTGAAGGCATATGGACAAATAATATTGAAGATATGGGGCCTACAAAATGGTAGTTTCACACTTTTTGACTACTGGAAATTTTGGTAAAAATCTGTGTTAGATGCCAACTTGACAACAATGTTGGGAGTAATTATTGAGGCATTAAGTGCTTGAAATTGAACCAGATGTAATTCATACATCCAAGAAAATGTGGGTAAAATTTGGTGTACATTGGAGTTACGATGCAAAAGTTATAAGAACTCCAAAAGGGCATTTGGGCATGTTTTGACTGTTGTAAAAAAATAGGTGACAGCCCATACAAATTTCAGCCATCTATCACTATGAAGGAAGGTATAGAATTTGTCAATTAAATATGCAGGAAACACTTGGAAATAGATGAGGGAGGCTAGGATTGACTCTTTCTCCACTTGCCAACACTTCCATGTGATCCAAATAGGAGCAACTAGTCAAAATATTGAGTTGCAGGAAATCTAGAACAGTCATACAAATTCCAACCAGCTATCAATAAATAGCATGGCTTAGAATTTGTCAATTCCAACATGTAAAATCTATAGAATTGGTCTTCTAAGAATAAAGGAATACTATTTAGTAAGTCAAAACCACTTTTTTACACATCTGATGCATGGATAAGTGCAAAACTGTTACACTACCTGATATTTTGGAGCAACTTAGGAATGAGTAGAACATGACCAGTTTTGGTCAAAACTATAAACAAAATGGTCAGAAAGGTGGCAAATTTCAATATGAGCATGGATCCAGCTATATGAGGAGTTTTCTCACCCCTTACAATGCATTTCTCCCAATGGATGACACACAACAAGGAAAATGGATATGCTGTAGCATAATAGTTTGTTGCATTTTAGGAAGACGTCTTCAGAAAAGTTGCTAAATCCCTAAAAGGCATCAACAGAATAGATTGACATATGTAATAGAATGTTATAAATAATAGGCTCCCATTTTGGTTGATCCAAGTAGAGAGGTAGAGAGGTAAAGAGGTAGAGAAGTAGAGAAGTAGAGAATAGGTACAGGACTTGTGGTAAGAAAGTAAATATGTGGCAAATTGCAGTTTTTAGCAAATTTTCCTGCAAATATTGTAATGTTGCTTGAGACTAAATAAAGTGTAGGATTTCTCATTCATATTTTTTCCCATTAAATGTCTAAGTGTTTAAGTAGTTAAGAGAGTTTTTTTGTCTTCTTATGGAATAGGGAAGCAAGGGCCACTTCCAGGTTTAGAAGAAGGCTTATTGGTGACAGGTTTTTCTATAACTTTTGCTACAACAGATTAAGCAGAGACTTGTCATATTTTATTTTTGGTTCTTAACTATGTTTTAATAAATGCAAGTCATATTTTTAGTAGTATATGTGTGTGCATGGTAGCTGACCACCTAGCATAAGTTTTTTTCCTATTTTCATCAATTATTTCCAACATTCTGATATTCTCCATTGTGTGATTAATTAGTTGAGTGTGCATTTCAATTCTGCAATTCTTTTCATTTCTATTATTTCCATTCTACTAGTGCCATTAGAATTAAATTTCTACAAAGTTGTTATTTCTATCATTTTCATTTTGCAAAGCGTAAATAGGTTTTATTCTTGTTATTTTAGATTTTGCAAGGTTAATTAGTTTTAGTTTTTTGCAACCTTTCAATTTTTGCACTTCTTCTTCAACAAATGTAATTAAGATTCTAATTCAATTCATAAGACTAGTGGTGACACCAAAAACCCCCAAAACTGACTTGTCTCATCAATAAAGCCTATTTTTTTGAATGAGATGATTTTCAAGCTACCTATATCTCCTTTCGTATATAGCCTTGGACACCACCCTGGATTGACAATTATAATGATTAAATGGTGTGATTGACGACACTCATCATTTTTGGCATCGTTTTCGGGGACCATGATGTTGTTAGAAGGTAAAAGCAACCCAATAATTATTAATTGTGCTAAGTTGTGAAATTCAGAGTGAAATCTGGATAAATGACTGGTATAAGTAATAATTTTTGGTAAATTGCATTTCAGCCCATTTAGAAAATAAGAAAGAAACCACAAGAAGATATTTTTTTACAAGAGGTTGAAATTATGTCAAAATTTTCTAAATTTCTAATTTTCAAAAATGTTGGAATTTTCAAAGAATAACAATCATAGACTTCAAGAAATGCATGATCCTTTGAGAAATTATTACAAGAAAGAAAAATCAGTTGTTCAACACCACTTTCTCTTGACAAATCCATATACTTAGGAAAATTTGACAAGATTTATAATTGTTTTTGAGAACCTATAATGGAAGTGTCACAAGAGAATCTAGGGAGAGCTAGTAATGTGTTCTATCCTAGTACAACTAGTGCACATGCCAAAAATTTTCAAAATCCCATTCAATTAGATCTTAATAAATATGCTCCCATGAAGGGCATTTCACCTTCAGTGTTACCAACTTTTAAGGGAACTACATCTAAAGATCCTGATATGTTTTTGTTTGAGTTTAAAATTATATGTCAAGCTCATGATTACACTAATGATAATCAAAAGCTCAAACTATTTCCTTCCACTCTTAAAGAGTCATCTCTACGATGTTTTATCACCTTAGCACCTAATTCAATTAGAACTTGGGATGATATGGAAAACATATTCTTGAAAAGATACCAAGAATATTGTCAAGTCAAGAATCAAAATGAGGAATTTCTTACAATGAAACAAGAGGAAAATGAAATCTTAGAAGACTATCTAGACATATTTTCTTTTGTTCATAAGAGATGTGGAAGTGTTGAACCTAAAATTTGCAAAGTCATATTCTTAAGGGGACTGCAAGATAAATTTAGGGATGCATTGGATATCTTAGGGAAAGGAGATGCAAATGCACTTGAATTTTAAGAAATAATTAAAATTTGTAAAAATTATTCTCATTCAAAGCATAGAAAAAAAAATGGGTAGTAACACAAATGATTTGAAAGAATGCATGGAAGAGGCTGATATTTTAGTACATCTTGAATTTGTTGAACCTTCAATCATCTATTGTTCAAAATGTAATAATAAGCAACACTCTCTTCATGATTGTGCTTTGAACAAAACATTTATACCTGCTACTTGTAGCATTTGTCAAAAAGGACACCTCACAAATAAATGTAGTTTGTTACCAAAACTCAAAAGTGTCTTTGAAAAATAGTCTCAACCTATGAAAGAATACAACTTTGTAGGACAAAGACAATGAGATAATTTTCTTAAGTTTACATATCCAAATGCTTCTCAATTTCCTACACATTGGGGAAATAATCCTTGGTATATGCCATGGTTTGCTATAGGTCCACTTCAATAATGTTGGAATCAACCACCATGGGCATATTCCCAAGAATGGTCTCAACATGGCTGGATGCAACAACAATGGAATCAACAACATCCACCATGGTTACAACCAAAACTGCAGGGATATCAATGGGTACAACAAAAAAACTGTATAAAGGGCAGCAACATTATCAAAAATAGAAATAAAATTTGTTGCCCACTCATACCCATAGTTTCTCTCATGGACAACAACAACAAAAGGAAAAACAACCTCTGTTTTTAGCTCAACCTATGGCCAATCCCAACAATATTAAACAAGTAACCCCTGTATCTATGGTTGAATCAAAAAATATAACCATAATAAATGCTTGTGACTGTGATAAAACTTAGTTGTTTTCAAAACCATTTCTTGAACATATTCCACTCACCAGTGTAGAAATAGGAGCTAAAAGGAATGAGCATGAAAATAAATCTACACTGAAATAAGAAGAAGAAGAAGAAAAATATGACTCATCAAAGAAAG
The DNA here is from genome assembly GCA_028583015.1 of Wollemia nobilis. Taxonomy (NCBI): domain Eukaryota; kingdom Viridiplantae; phylum Streptophyta; class Pinopsida; order Araucariales; family Araucariaceae; genus Wollemia; species Wollemia nobilis. The sequence continues at coordinate 154,904 of JAQPPZ010003302.1, read as the reverse complement.
TACCATGTCTTGAACATTTTGAAATATAAAAATTGACATCTTCACAATCAGATTGGATAAAGGAATTAACACATTTAATTTTTATAATCCCTTTATTTCAAGCTATTAAAGATGTACCAATCATTAATAAGATTTTTCAAGAAATGTGTTTTAAGAAATCAAGAAAAAAGAAGAAAGTATATCTTGAAACCATATAGATAGGTGGAAAATCAGTAGACTTGCTTGCAGGAAAACTTACTCCACCCAAGTATGATTGTCTAGGAAGTTCATTGTTTCTTGAATCACATAATAAAAATGAAAAGAACATTTCAAATTTGGCCTCCATTATTGTAAAGGATAATGTCGAAGAGTTGGATTCATCCAATAAATCTATTTTTAATGTTCATATTTCAGATTTTAAAGATGAACCAACTACTGTTCAACAAATATTATGGAATGATGAAAAGCATAATTTTGAAAATTTGTCACCCATTCCAGTACAAAATAGTTTTCTTCATTTACCACATGGATTTCATCATGATGCTTTACTAACACTTTATGCATCTTTAGAAATTGGCATTGAGTTGTTGCAGGTACAAAAAAAAATAGATTTTGCAGTTGAATGCATTTGATGAAATTTGGTTGGAAGCACTTCACCAAATAGAGTTCACTCAACAAAATTGGAAAATATGGCATGATGATCACATTAAGAGTAAAAAGGATACACTAGAGGAGTTTGAGAATGAAGTTGTTCAACTTTATTTGATTGATGATTTAAGGAGGACATTAGTGGTGAATGGACATCTTTTACAGGTGTACCATCAACCACTAACAAAGGTGGAATTTGCTCAATATTTCACATAGTTACATTTGCATAAGGTAGAAGAGGCTTCCTCTTCTGAAAAATATTCCAAATGATCATATCTTTGAATCTTGAAAAAAAAAAACAAAAAAAGAAAAAAAGAAAAAAATGAAAGAAAAAAAAAAAAAAAGAGGAAAAAAAAAAAATTGTAGCATAAGGCATGTCCCACAAAATGAAGATACATGAGGATATGCATCAATTTTAGCAGAGAGAAGAACTAATGAGGTCAATACTTCATTTCCAACAATACAAAGGCAATAATGACATCATCATATTCTTACTACTTATATGGAAGGAGGGTTGCATCATTGTTGTACTTTTTAGCTGAAAAATATGTTTTCATACAGAAAAATTGATGTGCTTTTTGTAGAATAAGGATTGTTCTTATCCAAATAAGAATGAGAGAAATTATCTCTCATTGCATCCTCGTGAGATACATTCTATCTCATTCAAAGCCCTTGAAAAATATAGTAGCTAGTTGAAAACTAGAAATGGCAGCCTCTTTTGATAAAAAAATGAAACAAAAAAAGATTAAAAAAAGGAAAGAAAAAAAAATGAAAAAAATGAATAATTCAGTAGTGAAAACTTTCTTGAGGTGTTGCTGAGTTGGCTTGCATGAAAATTGGTTTTATGGCATGCATTGCCTTGTTGATCCACCCATAATTGTTCCACCATTGTCCAAATATCACACTGCACATGTGTTATGTTTATGTTTTCAGATAGCTTGCCAACAATCATCAGAAGCAGCTTGTAAGGTGCATGATAAAATTTTCAGGACAGTAAAGTATGTGTTTCTCACATTTAGTCATAGTGGGCATTTAGAATTTAGTGTATGCTAATCAGTATTTGAAATAAACTATTCATATAATATTGGCAAGTTAAAAATGTCAAGAAAGACCCCCTTCTACCCTTAGTTGCATGGAAAATTCAACACCTAAAGATTTTGTTTTACTCCTATTGCAATAAATTCCAAAGCATCTTCAAAACAATAGTATCATTCCAAAGCAGGCTTCAAACCAAGACAAAGTGTGCCAAAAATTCCTGCAAATGTTGCAGAAAAGTAGGGCACATTAGAAATTGTAAGGAAAAAAATAATAAAAGAGCAACATAAAAAAAAAAAAGGAAAGAAAAGAAAAAATTGCAGGAACTACAAAATCTACAAGGTTGTATACAAGCAATGAAATACTTGTGCTAATTGAAAATGTTTAGTACAACAAGAATAAAATTCTCAAGTGGAAAAATATGTTTAACAGGATAAAACCTACATATTGCTATGGCCTACTAGGATGCATGAGGGCATGCATCAGTTCGAGCTAGGGGGAATGATGAGGCCCAGAAATGCCTCATTTTTGCACTATGATTAACATATAAAAACTGCCATATTATTAAATATACAAAATTAAATTTCCAAATAGTTGATTAGAATATAATAATTTTAATTTTTTACATGATTTTATGTTAGAAACATTATACCCCTGTTTTGACTATTTTAAGCATTTTACTTGTAAAAGGTCAAAATGAGTATCATGTTAATTATGATGTCATACTAAAGTAAAATTACATTTTGATGGTATGGATAGATTTCTCTCATTTAGAACTACAACTTTTCTTTTTGAAGCAAGTCAATCCGAGTTGTAGATAAAAAGTTATGAAGGTTACATAATTTTGGAGCTCATGCCTTAGTTTTTTTTTGGAGTTGTTAACAGGTGCAAATATGTGTTAAGGGGTATATTGAAGGATCTACTAGGAATGATCCAAACAATTAAAGGAACCAAATTCATATCAATTATATTTCATAGTTGATAGAACACATGACCCAAAGTTTAAGGCATATGAAAAAATAATATGGAAGATATGGGGCCTACAAAATGGTAGTTTCACACTTTTTGACTGCTGGAAATTCTGGTAAAAATCTATGTTAGATGCAAATTGGAAAACAATTTTGGGAGTAATTCTTGAGGAGTTAGGAGCTAAAAATGGAACCAGATGTAATTCATATAGCCAAGAACATGTGGGTAAAATTTGGTGTACATTGGAGTTACGAGGCAAAAGTTATAAGCACTCCAAAAGGGCAGTTGGGCATGTTTTGACTGCTTTAAAAAAATAGTTGACAGTCCATACAAATTCCAACCACCTTTCACTATGAAGGAAGGCATGGAATTTGTCAATTAAATATGCAGGAAACACTTGGAAATAGATGAGGGAGGCTAGGAGTGACTCTTTCTCCACTTGCCAACACTTCCACGTGATCCAAATAGGAGCAACCAGTCAAAATATTGAGTTGCAGGAAATTTGGAAATAGTCATACAAATTCCAACCAGCTATCAATAAATAGCATGGCTTAGAATTTGTCAATTCCAGCATGTAAAATCTATAGAATTGGTCTTCTAGGAATGAAGGAATATTGTTTAGTCAATCAAAACCACTTTTCTACACATCTAATGCATGGATAAGTGTAAAACTATTACACTACCTAATATTCTAGAGCAGCTTCAGAATGAGCAGAACAGGACCAGTTTTGGTCAAAACTATAAACAAAATGGTCCAAAAGGTGGAAAATTTTGAGATGAGGATGGATCCAGCTATATGAGGAGTTTTCTCACCCCTTCCAATGCATTTCTCCCAATGGATGATACACAACAAGGAAAATGGATATGTTGTAGCATAACAATTTGTTGCATTTTAGGAAGACTTCTTCAGAATAGTTGTTAAATCCCTAAAAGATAGCAACAGAATGAATTGGCATATGTAATAGAATATTATAAATAATAGGCTCCCATGTTGGTTGAGCTAGGTAGAGACGTAGAGATGTAGATAGATAGAGAGGTAGAGAAGTAGAGAAGTAGAGAATAAGGATAGGACTTGTGGTAAGAAAGTAGATATGTGGCAAATTGCAGTTTTTAGCAAGTTTTCTTGCAAATTGTGTAATGTTGCTTGCGACTAAATAAAGTGCATGATTTCTCATTCATATTTTATCCCATTAAATGTTTGAGTGTTTAAGTAGTTAAGAGAGAGTTTTTTTATCTTCTTCTAGAATAGGGGAGCAAGGGCCACTTCCAGGTTTAGAAGAAGGCTTATTGGTGAAAAGTTTTTCTGTAACTTTTGCTGCAACAGATTAATCAGAGACTTGTCATATTTTATTTTTTGTTCTTAACTTTGTTTTAGTAAATGCAAGTCATATTTTTAGTGGTAGATGTGTGTGCATGGAAGCTGACCTCCTAGCATAAGTTTTTTTCTTGTTTTCATCAGTTATTTCCAGCATTTTGATATTCTCCATTGTGTGATTAATTAGTTGAGTGTGCATTTCAATTCTGCAATTCTTTTCATTTCTTTTATTTCCATTCTACTAGTGCCATTAGAATTAAATTTTTGCAAAGTTATTATTTTTGTCATTTTCATTTTGCAAAGCGTAAATAGGTTTTATTCATGTTATTTTAGATTTTGCAAGGGTAATTAGTTTTAGTTTTTTGCAACCTTTCCATTTTTGCACTTCTTCTTCAGCAAATGTAATTAAGATCCTAACTCAATTCATAAGACTAGTGGTGACACCATAAACCCCTAAAACTGATTTATCTCATCAATAAAGCCTATTTTTTTGAATGAGCTGATTTTCAAGCTGACTATATCTCCTTTCGTATATATCCTTGTACACCACCCTAGATTGACAATTATAATGATTAAATGGTGTTATTGACAACACTCATCAAGAAACAATCAAAAGAATAAAAAAATTTAGCAAATAAGGGAAGATGATAAAGGTAAAGAACAATACCTTTTGGGAGTATAAATACTCCCACCCCATAATTAACCACCTCAAAGGAGATGGAGGAGGGGCTAAGATAAGAGGCTCATTCTTAGCCTGGAGTCCCAAAGATGACCCTTTGCCATTGATTTCAAATGGGGAGAGATTTGTGTATTGGGGAGAGATTTTATATGGGGAGATTTGATATCTAAGAGAGCATTGAGCCAGGGGGAGCAATGTCTCAAGGGGAGCATATGAAAAAGAAAGGTCAGGTTTCATTAAAAATAATGTGGGTTGCCATCAATGACAAAGGGGGATATTGTTGGATATTTTGAGTCCCTAATCCAAAGTTGTCATTGATGTCAAGATGCCAGTAATAGTTCTTCTCCAATTCAAGTGTAAAGTTCAATGGAAGTTGTAATGGGTTAAAATATTTTTATTTTACACCAAAAAGAATGGATCAGAAAATGGTTTCAGTTCTCCTTTGGAAGGAAATATATCCAAATCAATGGAAGGATATAATATTATAATATTTATTATAATATTTATCCAAGGTGGTAAAAAATCCAAATAAATTATTATAATTTTAATTTTAATATTATTTGGTTTACAAAGGACAATTAATTATTTTTTATAACACCCTAAGGTTGGGTTTTGGAGGGAAAAAAATTTCAAAGTGCAAAGTTTAAAGTAAATTAAACCCAAAGTTGGGGTTTAAAGAAAAAGGCTTTCGAAGCCTCTATATTTCCGCCAATGTCGTCATGGAGGAGCTAGTGCCAACGTGTCTAAAGCAAATATAATGCACATAAATACTTTGCCAAAACTATTGTAAAGTTACTCTTTCTCAAATTAATATAACGATGGCATGCGAAAAAGAGAGCTTGTGATTTACAAAAATGTGGCAGTGAAAGGCATAGAGGAGGAAGGTTCCATCCTCAAGTTTCATTGGGTAAGTGTAGCCTAGTGGTAGTTGGGAAAGTGCAAAGGTGCTGGCAACAAGGTGGTTGACGTTTCGAATCCCCGCATGCATTATTTGGTGTGTTGTTTGAGGCGCCCAAGGTACATGACATTTTTTTTGGTGGAAGGTGGTGTGATATTAAGAAGCACGTGGTGCTTCTTTAATATCAAGAGAGCACTTGGCTCATGCGGTGACTTTGGCCACGGTTAAGGCGCTTGTGGTGAGACGAGGTTGAGGGTTTGATTCCCTCCAAGGACAAGGTATTTAATTTTGATTTAAATTTTGTTAGTTGCGTAATGTTGGAGGAATAAGGGTGCATAAGTGATTATTATTTTTATACATTAAGGCATGAAATTTATAGTGAATATTTGTTGAGTATTATTGTGGAAGGTTTGATATTTAAAATTTATGGTAAATTTTTGTTGATGATTATTGTGGAAGTATTGATATTTGAGATTTATTATTTTAGGAGTAATAAGGATTTTTAGTAAAATCATTAATTTCTTATTAAGAATTTTGAGCATTAATTTTGTATAAGTGTTTTTCCATTTAAAGAAGACTATGGTGAATGTTATTTTTGAGTTGGAGTAATAAGGTGTATTTTGGGTCATTATTTTGTATTGTGATTTGATTGAAGTCTTCTAACCCTTATTGAGATTGGAAAAGAGAAATTTGTGAGTGTGACAAATTTGTGAGATCAACTCCTTGTTTTTTTTTTAATTAACATGGTGGAATCGGTAGCCGCCATGAATCCGGCAGGTTGTCCAACTTTTATGGCTGCCATAGTATTTTGCATTGTCCACCCTGAAAGCCACCACACAGATCTTCACGTAGTTCGCCCCTATAACTGCCATGCCACAATCATTTTAAACCTTTTACGCCATTGAAAGCACTAGGAAAGGGACAAGCATTTAGTCCAACGAGGCTTGAGATTTGAACCTTGGACCTCCACCCCCTTTATGGGGTTTGGATGAATCAATTGGTCTACACCTCGGACCTATGATCAACTCCTTGTCAAAAAAATTCTTCCTTGGTTGAGTTGGTTGATTGACTTACTTGAAAATCAAGTTTGGAGTGAAAAGGATTTGATTAGGGTTTCCTTTTTGAAAGTGTTTGAGTTAATGCTTCAAGGTTTTCTGAATTGAGAGTTGTGATTAAACCTTGTTTGATAAGCATTGTTGTTGAGATCATTGGTTGAGTGAAGTGTTTGAGTTAATGCTTCAAGGTTTTTTGAAATTGAGAGTTGTGTTTAAAACCTTGTTTGATAAGCATGGTTGTTGAAGTGAGTTATTATAAAAAGAACTTGAACTAGGGTTTGAAAAGATCATGAGTATCATTGTTATGTGATATTTGTTGTTGAGCATTGTTGAAAACATTTTGAGTTGGATGATGCATGTTGGGACTAGGGTTTGTGAGCAAGAGTTTGTTGGAAATTTGAGGTATTTTATGTTGTCATTGATGTCACATGGATCATTGATATCACATGGATCACATTGATTTTTGGTGGCCAAAATATTTCATAAATAAGCATTTATGATATTTTGGAAAGCATGGCTATTTATAGGGTTTTTGTGAAAACCAAGGTAGGCAAAATAAAAGGTTTTATTTAAAACCATGGATGGCAGATTTAAAATGGATTTTTCTTAAAAACTAGGTTGGCTTTTTGTTTCGTCGAGAAAGGTGCCCCGATGAAGGAGATAATTAATTTTAAATATTTAAGTTTAAATTTTAATCTTTTAAAATTTAAATTTAAAATTGAAATTAAAATTAATATTTTATTATTTTCGATGTCAAAAAGGAGGCGAATAATATTAAGTCATAGCTGATGTCAAAAGAAAAATGTGGGCATATATAAATATGCCACTAAAATTTTTATTTTCTCCAAGTCATCGATGAAGATAATTCATTTGAAGCGCTAAGGGAGCAAAAGTGTCGTATTCGTTTGAAAAATAGCAAAGAGAAGAGGGAACAAAGGTAATGGAGGTTCCTTACCTATCACCATAGGTGCTTGTGGCCTAGCGGCAAGAGGAAGGTGCGTAAGGTGTTTAAGCGCCAGTAGATCCGAAATTTGAATCCCTCTGGCACTAGTTTTGCAAGGTAAAAAGGGAGAACCTTTTGTGCACATGGTTTTTGAGGGCAATTTCGGAGGAAGCAAGAAGGAGGTCTTGCGCTCTTGGTTTCTATGTGAGTGGTTGGCTCATGTGGTTTTTAGTGCTATGGTTTGAGTGGTGCAGGGGCAGTGACAGGGGATCGAATCCCACCGAGGTTAAAGGTAAGTTATTAATTTTTCCAAATTTTTATTTTTTCTAAGGTTGCCCTAGGAGAGATAAGGTTTGTGGTGCATGTTGTGAAAAGGAAATATTTTTGGTGATTTTCCTTTTAGAAGTATATCATATTATATATCGTTGGAAAGCTTATTTCGAGGTCTATTTTATTATTTTGTTTAGAAGAAGAAATAAGGTGTATATAAAGAGATATTTCTATTTTTATAAAAAGGGTTCAAGTGAAGGTTGTTTTGTTGTTTTCAAAGTGTGTTGAGTGTGGCAGATTTTCCAAAGGGGTTTCTTCATATTCATAAAATGTATGGGCACATTCTCCTATTGATTGTCTATGGTGGTTGATTTCTGAAATATCATTGGAGGGAAAATTATTGTTTGTGGTTTCCTTTTTGAAAGTGGTTGGTTGAATGCTTCAAGGTTTTTTGAATTGAGAGTTGTGTTTAAACCTTGTTTTATAAGCATAGTTTTTGAAGCCCATTGGTTGTGAAAGAACATGAGTATAATTTCTATGTGATATGTGTGGTTGAGCATTATTGGAAACATTTGAGTTGGTTGATACATACTTGGACTAGGGTCGAGTGTGGAAGAATTGTCCCTTGTGGTCATTAGTTGAGATTGAGTTTAGAACATATTGAGCCTCTAAAAATTCTCTTTATGGTTCTATAATACTTGGGTTGAGTTGAGTTGAATAAGCCTAGTCAAGTGATGTGTGAAGTGATTTTTCAAGTCCTATGAAACAAACTATTATGTTATTTTGATTTGAGTTGAGTTGAGATTGAGCCTAGAACATATTGAGTCTCTAACAATTCTCTTTATGCTTCTATGAGTTGAGTTGAGTTGAGTTGAGATTGAGCCTAGAACATATTGAGTCTCTAACAATTCTCTTTATGCTTCTATGAGTTGATTTGAGTTGAGTTGAGTTGAGATCATTGTAGATCATTGTTGTCATCCATTGAAGAGTACATTGCCATTCATTGTTGAGTTCATCTTTGAGGTTTGCCTTGATAGATTTGTGGATGAGATTTGAGTGCTCCTTGAGCAATGATTTATTGAGCCTTTGAGAAGTCATTTGTGGATAGTTTTGAGAAAGCTTTGTGGATAGTTTTGGGGTAGATTTATGGACAATTTTGGGACAATTTTGGGCAATTTCTTGGTGAGCTTGCTAGATTAGATCTGTAAAAGGTCCTAGTGAGCTTGTTGGAGCAGTTTTGGGCAAGTTCTTGGTGAGCTTGCTAGAGCAGATTTGGGAAAGTTCTTGGTGATCTTGCTGGAGTAGATTTGGGAAAGTTCTTGGTGATCTTGCTAGAGCAGATTTGGGCAAGTTCTTGGTGAGATTGCTTGAGTAGATTTGACAAGTTATGTGTGATCTTGTTAAGCAGGTTCTATGTGAGCCTATTAAGCAGATTCTTAGTGAGCCTACTTATAGAGCTCTAGAGGTGATAGAGTATAGAGGATAGAGTCTCAGTGGATAGAGATCCAGCAGCCAGCATAGTTGAAGACAGATCTAAGTGAGGAGTCTTCAAGTGGAGAGAGGTCCACCAGTCAGTGCAATAGAGAGACAGAGTCTTCTAGAAGATCACATAGCCATAGCAGAAGGGAAAAGAGTTCTCCTATGGAAGAGATCCACTAACTTGAGATTAGGGAATCAACATCTCCTTTGGACAGATATCCATAAACATTGTAATTGGGAGTGATTCCCAAAGATATTTATTGAGAAATTTTTAGTAAAATATTTTCTCCGTGGAGTAGCCCACATTAGGTGAACCACGTAAATTGTGGTGTCTCTATTGTGTATGGTATTTTATGCATTTCTTTGATTACTACTATTGATACTGCTATCTATACACAACATAATATTGAATTGGAAAAAAAAGTGAAAAGTGGTCTTATACTGTTCACCCCCCCCATCTCAGTATAAGATTGTGTTCTTCAATTGGTATCAAAGTGGGTTCCTTCGAAAAGACTAATAACTTGAGGGTAGATTCTATAAGAACACAGATGGCTTCATAGAGTGGATCATCTACAAATAAGGCTCCATTATTTGATGATAACAATTATGCTTTCTAGAGCATGAGGATGAAGAAATACTTGATATCACAAGGATATGAGGTATGGAAAATGGTTGAAAAATAGTATAGGGTTGAAGGTGATCCCAAGGTAGATAAGACTATCAAGAAATTGTTTGAGATCAATGCAAGAGCAATGAATTGTATTTTGAGTGGGCTTCGTGAGATAGATTTTGCAAAAGTCATGGTATGTACTTTAGCTAATATAATGTGGATAAAGTTGTGGAATAATTATGAAGGAGATTCCAAGGTAAAGTTGGAAAAACTACAAACTCATAGAAAAATATTTGAAGAATTGAAAATGTAAGATTCTAAAGATATTGCAAAGTTTTTACTTTGAGTTGATGAAATAACTAACACCATGAGAGGCCTAGGTTTTGAGATGAAAGAATCAAAAGTTACTCAAAAGGTTTTGAGATCACTTTCCATGAAATATGATTCTAAAGTTTTAGCCATAGAAGAGACAATGGATAACAACAAGCTAACAATGGAAGAATTACAAGGTACACTCACAACTTATGATATGATGGTAAGTAAGCATCATATTCCAATAAAAGAGATTGCATTCAAGGCTTCAGAAAAAAAGAAAGAGAAAGTTTCATAAACAAGTAGAGATCCAGATAATTATGAGGAAGCTAACTTCATCAAAAGGAATAAGGACTCAAGAAATTTTAGGGATATAAGGAAAGTCAGATGCTACAAATGTGATGATCTTGGTCACTATGCATACAAGTGTCCATATGAAGAAAACAGTGATGATGAAAAACATGGTCACAAAAGAAAAGAATATGGAAAGCATAAGCATGACAAAGATGACAGATTCAAACAAAACAGGTATGAGAATAAGAAAAAAATTTGTAAGGCAAAGAAATCTTACTACATTGTAGAAGCAAGTGATAGCTCAGATCATAGTGATAGAGACAAATCAAATGATGAAAAGGAAGAACATTTATTTCTAGGAATATAAGGTGAAAGAGAATAATGCTTTGTATGTGGTCAAAGAGATCATATATTGGGATATTACAATAGTTTCAGTGATAGTGAAGATGAGATGACACATCAAGCAAACAGGCATGGTCAAAGAAATCTTGAGAGTTTGTTTGCTATAGAATATTTTAATAATCTTAGTGACACTGAAGATGAAGAAGGGTTTTTCTATGGGATAAGAGAAGTAGAAGAACATTCACTCCAAACAAAAGAAGTTAAACAAGAGGATAATATCTTAGTTGATCTCAGAGTTGGATTTTGCAGTGACTATGGTGATTTGAGTAAATGGGAGAGTATTGAGTTAGGGGGAGTAGCCTCCATAGAGAGTATTGAGTCAAGGGGTCAGCTTTGATTCTCAGAGTTGGATTTTGCAGTGACTGTGGTGATTTGCATTAGAGGTGTTCGCATCAATGACAAAGGGGGATTTTATTGGAAATTTGAGGTAATTTGAGACATTTTATGTTGTCATTGATGTCACATGGATCACATTGAGTTTTGGTGGCCAAAATATTTCATAAATAAGCATTTATGATATTTTGGAAAGCATGACTATTTATAGGGTTTTTGTGAAAACCAAAGAAGACAAAATAAAAGGTTTTATTTAAAACTATGGATGGTAGATTTGAAATGGGTTTTTCTTAAAACCCAGGTTGGATTTTTGTTTCATCAAAAAAGGTGCCCGGTGAAGGATATAATTAATTTTAAATATTTAAGTTTAAATTTTAATCCTTTAAAATTTAAATTTAAAATTAAAATTAATATTAATATTTTATTATTGTCGACATGTTGGCATTTTTGCCACATTGTTTTGATTCGTGATTATTCATGCATTAATTGTTAAAGTTCTCATTCCTCTGTGTTTCTCTGCGAGTTTTGATCCCAAAACAGCTAAGTCCGAAGACTGTCGCGATATCGCGACCGAAAACAACATGGAGAGCACAGGTTAAAAATCGTCGCGATATCGCGACATGTCGCGTTATCGCGGGCCTTTTGAGGAGAGAGAAGCCAAAGTCAAAAAATGTCGCGATATCGCGACGTGTTCCAAAATCATGGTCAAAGTGGTCAACGGAGGCAGAGCAGTGAAATTGTAGCGAAATCGCGACATGTCGCGTTTTCGCGACTTGCGATGGCCATGGAGCAGAATGTTAGAAATTGTCGCGAAATCGTGACATAATTGAGCAAAGGGCAATGACAATGAACCTTGTCGCGATTTCATGACAGAAAAATGAACAAGGGCCAGAATGTAAAAATCGTCGCGATATCGCGACATGTCGCATTATCGCGGTCAAGTTGAAGAAAAAGCATAAGGCATGAAAGGCGTCGCGATTTCGCGACATTTTTGAAGATGAGACCAAGCAAGAGCAAGACGTCGCGATTTCACGACAGAAAGCGGCAACAGTAGAGGAAGCAAGGAAACGTCGCGATTTCGCGACATATTGTGGAGAAAAGCTAAATAGACAAGAAATGTCACGATTTCGTGACATGTCTTGTTTTCGCGATGTGAAAGCTCAGAAAGAACAAAATGGTACGGAACGTCACGATTTCGTGACATGTTCCATTTTTGCTACCTACAAGAGGATGAAGGCCAAGGAAGAGAAAACTGTCGCGATTTCGCGACATGGTGCAGTTTCGCAGGTGGACAGAAGAAAGACACAGAAGCAGAAGAATTGTCGCGATTTCGCGACATGGTGACGTTTTCGCGACTTGGAGGAGTGAAGAAGGCAGATGAAAGAACATGTTGCGATTTCGCTACATGTTGAGGAAAGAAGTCCCAACAAAGGAGAATGTCACGATTTCACGACGTATCAGGAAGATAAAGCCGAAGAGAGAAAGATGTAGCGAAATCGTGACTTGTCGCGTTTTCACGGTTTGAAACAGCGCAAGGACAATATGAGGAAAGAACGTCACGATTTCACGACAGGTCATAGTTTCACGAGAACAAGGCAGAGAAGGAGCAGAATAGTAAGGAACGTCGCGATTTCGCGACGCGTCACGTTTTCGCGACCTCAGGTGAAAAAAGAGAACAAAGAGCCGAATACGTCACGATTTCGTGACATGGTTGATTTTCGCGATCCAAAATGGCAAAAGCATACGGAAGAGAAATATGTCACGATTTCGCGACATGTCGCGTTTTCGCGACCTGTCACAGTTTCACGCCAGAAAGCAGTTCAAACGGCCCGATGCAGCATTGCGATTTCCAAGGATTAAAAGCACTCCAGAATTGAATGTTTTGCTGCTTTCCAATGCGTGCAAGGTAGAACAACGTGCTCAGGCCTGTAGTTTTCGAAGCCACCAGAATTGAAGACGCCTCCATTATTCAAAGCTTCTGTTCATGATTTTCTAACGGTTCTAGCATGCTCCGAGGATGACCATTTAATGAAGACGACCGGTTCCTTGTTTCATTTAATTTTTGGTTTCTCCGAGGCTGGTTTAAGGGGATCATTTCCTTATTGCTGCTGCACATTTTGTAGATCTCGAGGAGGTCCGTTTCATGTTTTAAATGCTACAAAGAGGCAAGACCTCTATAAATATCAATGTATATCTCAGAAAGAGGCATCGAGAGAGAGACTTTTGCTGAAAAGCTTTCAAGTTCTTTGCATGAATGAAAGATATTTGGCCTCTGGTTTTGCAAGCAATTTTCTGTGTGTTTTCCCTTCTATCTTATGCATTCCTCATTTACGCTCGTATTTCTTATCTGCTGCTTAATTTGAATTCTGCATCTGAGTTTAAATATTGCTAGTGAGGAAGTGAGTTCTGGAATGCAATTTTGAAGGTTATCTGTGCAAGGTTGTAAGTGAATTACGTCGTTGTCTTCTGTTATATGTTGTTAGTGTGCTTAAAGTTATCTGCTGTTAATCTTTCCCGATCTGACAAATTTGGCCTGTGGCTATATTTCCCATCTCTTTCTATAATTTCTCATTTCTTTCTGCATATTTCCAATTCCTTTCCTGCAACTTTAGTCTGAAATCAAGCTTAGATTTAGTAAGGGAACCAGCCCTCTCTGGAGATTGGTCTGGGAGACATTTCTTTCTCCCAGCCTTTCAATGTTGGCCGGGTCTAGGGTGCATTTATTTTAAAATCCTTTCCTATGGCAGATTCGTGACCAACAGTTTTTGGCACGCCCGGTGGGACAGACTATTTCTGTCTCAGAAAGATCCCATAGTATTGAGGGTTTAATGTTCGCCTTCATGCCGTATAGTTAGAACATTTGGTGACTCTGCAGTACCCAAAAATCTCTGAACGTGGATACAGTGAAAGTTGTACTTCATGATCACGAGATCGAAGTCCAAAAAAGTTGAAAATCTTGTTGAGTTTTTTGAACTTGACAGCACAAAAAGAGGTGAACACTCTAGGTTGGTTTCCCCATCGCTCGCATCATCTGCCATATCCACAAACATCCCTGGTATTGTTGCTAGTTTTCCATCTTCTCAGACACATCCACTAGTCCCAATGGCCCAGTATCCTCAACCTAGGCAGTTTTCAGCATGGAATGGTTCAGGAGCCTTGAATTTGTAGGCTCAAAATCCAGTTCCTCAGGCTGCTTTGAAAGCCTTGCCAACCTATGATGGTACTGGTAAGACTGCATATGAACATATTCATGATATAGCTTCTTTGGCAGCCATTCATGATATAACAGATGAAGATGTGATGGTGAAGTTATTAGTACTATCCTTGAGAGGAAAATTGTTGTATTGGTACCGATCTCTGCAACCTGGCACTATTGCATCATGGGATCAACTAGGAGAACTGTTAGTTAAGAATTTTCATGAACAGGCTGATCCATTTTCATTGCTGCATCAGTTTAACGCAATTCAGAGGCACCCGTAGGAGGCGATAGCAGATTTCAATGTTCGATTTACCAAAAGCTGGCAGCGAGTGCCTGAAGGTCTTCGCCCTACCCCTGAGCAAGCTACCTTCTACTATCTTCGAGCGTTCAACACAGACATTGGCTTGGCGATCAGGCAGTCCAATGTGATGACCTTCCCAAAACTGTTCGAACAAGCACAAAAGGCAGAGGCAGACTTGATTGCAATCGGTAGGCTTCCTCCAAAGGTAGCAATGCCCATTTTACCTGATATTCCACAACATTTATATCCTAGTTCCTTTTTGCAATCCATGTCTTCTATGTATCCTGTTCCATCATGGAGCTCCAGTGCACCTCAGATTGCACCCATCCCAGTTCCTCAGCTCCCTACTTCAGCAAATCCCCAGTTGCCTGCACCCAGCATTCTGCCATTCCCTACTTCCACTTCATTCCTAGCATTACCAAGCACCTTTGCCCTTACTAGCACCTCCTACGCCTGTAAATCCTGATCCTTATACAACACTCTTGCAAGAGGTAAAATCTGCTAATTCTGCAATAAGAGCAATGGGCAATAAGATCACACTTATTGAAAGGAAGCAAGCTGAGCGAGATTTCCAGCCCAGGAGATTTCAGCCTCCGCCGATTACTAGAGAACAAGCTGCTTCAACAAGCAAAGCACCCGAGAAGAACCTGACTGTTTTGGCAAATGAAGATGCAGAAAGAACATATTGGTGTTCAACATGTAATGATCCACATGGTGAAGATACTTGCATGGTTCATTTGAATTATGTGCAGACCTTGGCCGCTAGTTCTTCGGGAGGGCAAGTCAACATGATCTCTGAGATAGGTCATAGCTTAATGGTTCCATCAGAAGAACAAGTTTCAGTTCTCACAAGGACTGGAAAGAAGCCTATTACAGTAGATCCTGCTGAGCTAGAGCCATTAAAAGTACCAACTGATTTGAGAAAACAAGTGAAAACTCCTGTGCCAGTATCAAAGCTAGATGCACCTATTTTACCAAAAGATCTTGTTCCACACAGAGTACAAGAAAAAGCTGCAGCTACACAGGCAAGATCGAAAGCAGAGGAACAAGCAAGAGAAAAGCTGAAGTACCCATCATTGACCAAAAGGTTGAGAGTAGAAGCCACTCAGCAGTATCGGAGCAGATATGATCCCCCCATTGAAAAGAAGGAATCTGCTATAGTTGCATACAACATTGTTGAAGAATTGAAGAAGATCCCAGCAAAGGTTAGTCTTTATGATGCATTACAATTGCCTGGACAGGTAGATTTATTACAAGAATCTTTGAAATCTATGAAGGATAATGAGAATAGCCCTACCCAGACAATTTATGCTCAAGCATTAACCACCTCAATCACTGGTAAGAATAGACCACCCCCATTTTATCTGTCACTTCGAATGGAGGGTTGGATCGTGCATAACTGCATGATTGATTTCGGTGCCGCTACAACTTGTCATGCCAAAGGCAGTTTGCGAAGTTATGGGTATGGAATACACACGAAGTAGCCCTAGAGTCTTGCAGTTAGATGGTACTCCTATGAAAATAGTAGGGGTAATCAAGGATGTCCCAATTATTTTACATAGTATGCCTCAGATTACAGTCATTCAGGAGATAGTTGTGGTTGATCTAGAACCGTATTTCAGTATGTGCTTATCAAGAGAATTTACTGCAAAGTTGGGAGGTTATCTTTCACTGGATTATTCTCACTTGGAGATCCCTTTTAAAGGAAAGAGAATCTGAATTCATAATGAAAAACCTTCCTCTTTTCATATTGAGAGGTTGGATGAAGCAGGAAAGACCATGCAGTCTGTCAACATGCTAACCGAAGAGTTAGAAGGTCCTGATTTGGTGGATGAGGTTTTGGATGAGCTTCAGTTGGAAGACGGGTTTTCCATGCTTGATTTCAATGCTATGCTGGAGACTAAAATCGGTTGTTATTCTATCACAAAGCCCGAGGATGGCGCAATGCAGGTACTCCTTAACCAAGATGATCAGAGCTCTGTCCCCGATCAATTATGGAAGTTGTATTTTGATGGGGCAAGATGCAAAAATGGTGCAGGAGCAGGTATTGTTCTGATTTCTCCCTCTGGTTTACAAAGAACATATTCATACCGTCTCACTTGGAATTGTACTAACAATGCCATCGAGTACGAAGCATTATGCCTAGGCTTGAAAAAGGCAAGAAAATTGGGAATTGAACAGTTGCAAATTTTTGGTGATTCTGAGTTGATTGTAAACCAAGTAACAAACAGGTGTGTGTCCAAGCAGCATTATCTCAAAGCATATCGCAATCAAGTTTGGGACCTGTTTGAGTCTTTCACAGCTCTGAGTATTCAAGCCATTTCACGAGAGCTGAATAAGCATGCTGATCTTCTAGCATCTCTTGGAGCAAATTTTTCTCCCATTGAGCAGGTAGTAAAGAAACCAAAGACAGTAAGAATGGTGTACAGACCTAGTGTCCCAGACAAAGATACTTTCTGGCAAGTCTTCGAGAGTGATGAGAAAATTGTTAACTTTTTGATTCAAGAAGCTGCCACTATCAAAGGAAGAACCTTGGAGCATGAAGAAACCGATGGTCTAATTCAGTTACGAAATAATCATATTCCGAAAGGTCTTATCACTCTAGAAAGTTTGTTTGATCAGCATGATCGGTCCAAGAAACATCGAATTGAGATCGATAAGAAGGAGTATATGGAGCTGCAGTTGGAACCCAACAAGGTCATTAAGATTGGGACTGATTCTACTCTTGATGAATTGCAAGAGATTAGGCAACTGTGTCAAGAATTTTTTGATATTGTGGCCTGGACTTACGAGGATTTGAGGGGATATGACAAACAGATTATTCAGCATACTATTGAGTTGGAGGAAGGAGTTAAACCCTTCAGGCAAAAGCAGTGACCAGTGAATCCAAAGATTGAGACTCTCATGAGGGCCGAACTTGTGAAAATGTTGCAGGCCAAGATTATATATCCAGTTAAGCACTCGACTTGGGTCGCTAATCTGGTTCCGGTTCGAAAGAAAAATGGAGACATACGACTGTGTGTAGATTTTTGAAACTTGAACCATGCATCTCTGAAAGATCACTACCCCTTGCCTCGCATTGATCAGATACTTCATGTTGTTGCTGGGGCTCAGCGTTTCTCACTGCTAGATGGTTTCTCTGGATATAACCAGATTTGGGTTAGAGATGAGGACCAGTACAAAACTGCATTCACAACCAAGTGGGGCACTTTTGCTTATCAGCGCATGCCTTTCGGATTGTCCAATGCTGGGGCCACATTCCAGAGAGCCATGGACATTGCATTCGAGGAGCTTTTGAACAAGATTATTGTCATTTATCTTGATGATATGACTATCTTTTCACATAAACGGGAGGATCACTGTTCTCATCTGAGGCAAATCTTTGGAAAATGTAGAGAGTTTGGTATTTCCATTAATCCAAAGAAGTCAGTTTTTGCAGTGAAGGAAGGTAAACTCTTGGGGCATGTTATTTCAGAATATGGTTTGGCAATTGATCCATCTCGGGTCGAAGCATTGAAGAAACTGTCGCTCCCTGCCAATAAGAAAGAGCTGCAGTCTTTCTTCGGGCAGATTAATTTTATCAGGAAGTTCATTTCTGACTTTGCCCAGGTTGTCAAGCCCATGACTGAGTTGTTGAAGAAAGACGCAGAATTTAAGTGGACGACTCAGAGGAAGGAGGCATTCCAGGAGATTAAGGACAGAATAGCGCAGGCTCCTGTATTAATTAATCCTGACTATTCAAAAGATTTCATTCTGTATGCAGTTGGAGAAGATGAGAGCTATGCCGCAGTACTCACACAGAAAGGAGATGATGGGAATGAAAGGCCCATTGCTTTCCTTAGTCAGGTTATCTTACCTCATGAGGCAAAATATAATTTCATTGAAAAATAGGTATATGCTGTCATGAAGTCTCTTAAGAAATTCAAGCATTTTATATCTCAGAGTAAGACAGTCGTCTATGTTATACATCCAGATGTAAGGAATTTCATCATTCAGGGTGAGATGGGTGATAAACGCGCTGGTTGGGTCACCAAAATTCAAGAATTTGATGTTGAGATTCATCCGACCAAGCTGGTGCGGGGTAAGGCCTTATGCCAGCACTTAGCAAAGACTGCAGCATCTGGGATAGTTGATTATCAAGCAGATGATCTTGCTGAAGATAGGAATCTGGTGAACCTCTTAGTACAAGGACAAGATTGGGCTGAGGACCTGATTAACTATTTCACAACTGGCAGATGCCCTTCATAGTTAGATGCCTCACAATGGAGAAGGTTTCGCCTGCAAGCTCTCAGGTATGTGTTGCTGCCCGAAGGATTGTTTTTCAAGAATATCGATGGCGTTCTTTTAAGGTGTGTCAAGGAATCAGAGAAGGCTAGACTCCTGGAGGAGTTTCATTCTGGCATATCAGGAGGACACTATGCAGGTAGACCAATGGCTTTGAAAATTATTCGGGCTGGTTACTATTGGCCAACTTTGTTCACAGATGCTTTCAGGATTGCTCAAGCATGTGACAGATGTCAGAGGTATACAGGAAGGGTTAGAAATGCATCATTGCCCCTGCATCCAATTCAGGTTGAAGCACCTTTCCAGCAGTGGGGATTGGACTTTATTGGGATCATTGATCCGAATTCTTCAGCTGGACACAAGTATATCTTGACAGCTACAGATTATTTCACGAGATGGTCTGAGGCTATTCCAACCAAGGTTGCAAATCAAGAAGTGGTGATCTCTTTCATCGAAGGACTGATCACACGTTTTGGCATTCCTGATGCTATTATCACAGATAATGGAACTCCATTCGTTGGAGCTGAGCTAGCAAAATTTGCAAACAAATATGGTGTTTTCCTGAAGACATCCTCTAACTATTACCCTTAGGGGAATGGCTTGGCAGAGTCTACAAACAAGAACTTGCTACGGATTTTGAAGAGATCCTTGGGGGATAACAAGAGATCATGGCACCTTCTGCTAAATCAAGCCTTATGGGCAGATAGGATTTCGATCAAGAAGTCTATCAAGACTTCACCATATGCCCCGGTATATGGAAAAGAGGCAAGGTTGCCTGTTCATCTAGAATTACCAGTTTTGCAACAGTTGCAGGGATTTCAGGATGATGAAGCAGATATAGATCCCATGGATATGCGGTTGGCTCAGTTGTTGCAGTTGGAAGAGCAACGTTCTTTGGCCTATGAGGAATTTGCTAAGCATACACAGGTTATTTCAAAATGGTTCCATAAAAATTCCGTTGATCGACCACTTAAGGTGGGTGATTTGGTCTTGAAATGGAATGAAAAGAAAGCCAAGCCAGGAATGCACAAGAAGTTTGATGCTCTATGGGAGGGACCATTTCGCATTGTCAGTGCTGGTGCAGCAAATTCGTTTCATCTGGAAGAGTTGGATGGTAGCCCACTTCCTATTTCAGTGAACGACTTTCATCTGAAAGCCTACACTCCATGAAGTATGGGTCCAGTATTACCTTGTACAGTTATTTTGCTTTTGTAAAAAAAAAAGACAAAAAAAAGAGAAAAGAAAAGAAAAAAAAAAGATTTGTTGAATTTCCTCTGTCAACTTCGGCTCTTTTTGCATGCGAGCCCGCAGGTACGTTTATTTCTTTCTTTTTTCTCTCTTCCTTCCCAGCAGCTAGTGGCTTTTGTCAATTTCTTCCTTCCCCTCCCTTCTTTTCATTCCCTTCCTCACTCATTCTTTCTTCTGTCGTCTGTAATTAAGCCACTACTATTGTTTCTTTTCCCCCTCTAACATTCCCGCTTCTTTCTTTCCCTTTTCTTCTAATCCTTGTTTTCTTTTCAGCATTTATCTGCAGTTCATACCGCATTTTCCACCCTCATTTACCTTCATTTTCATTATCCATTTTTGTTTCATTACTACAGTCAGTAAATCAGTAGCTCCTCTTCCGCTGCTGTATCTCTACCGCTTTCACTCCTTCCATTCCCACCATTCCATCCTTTACTATTTCCATTCCATAGTCCTCACTCCGCTCATTCCGTTCATTTCCATTTTGCAACCCCAGTGCTTTCATCACTGTCATGGAGATCCTTTTACAGCACCTGGTGAGCTAAGCCAAATACAGATTTATTTGAGTTTTCAGTAAGTCAGCAAGAGTTGTTGCAGCAGTCTACAGAGATGTTTCCTATCAGTCAGCACTTCCTTTCCTGCTTCTCATGTTTTTCTTGACTCTGTTGCCCAATGGATTCAGGCCTGGGATTCGTGCATACAACAGAACTGTATACCCCACGAGCCGCCAAGAATGTTGGCATTTTTGCCACATTGTTTTGATTCATGATTATTCATGCATTAATTGTTAAAGTTCTCATTCCTCTGTGTTTCTCTGCGAGTTTTGATCCCAAAATAGCTAAGTCCGAAGACTGTCGCGATATCGCGACCAAAAATAGCATGGAGAGCACAGGTTAAAAATCGTCGCGATATCGCGACATGTCGCGTTATCGCGGGCCTTTTGAGGAGAGAGAAGCCAAAGTCAAAAAATGTCGCGATATCGCGACGTGTTCCAAAATCATGGTCAAAGTGGTCAACGGAGGCAGAGCAGTGAAATTGTAGCGAAATCGCGACATGTCGCGTTTTCGCGACTTGCGATGGCCATGGAGCAGAATGTTAGAAATTGTCATGAAATCATGACATAATTGAGCAAAGGGCAATGACAATGAACCTTGTCACGATTTCGCGACAGAAAAATGAACAAGGGCCAGAATGTAAAAATCGTCGCGATATCGCGACATGTCGCATTATCGCGGTCAAGTTGAAGAAAAAGCTTAAGGCATGAAAGGCGTCACGATTTCGCGACATTTTTGAAGATGAGACCAAGCAAGAGCAAGACGTCGTGATTTCATGACAGAAAGCAACAATAGAGGAAGCAAGGAAACGTCACGATTTCGTGACATATTGTGGAGAAAAGCTAAATAGACAAGAAATGTCATGATTTCGTGACATGTCTTGTTTTGCGATGTGAAGGTGAAAGAACAAAATGGTAGGAACGTGATTTTGTGACATGTTCCATTTTCGCTACTTGTAAGAGGATGAAGGCCAAGGAAGAGAAAACTGTCATGATTTCGTGACATGGTGCAGTTTCGCAGGTGGACAGAAGAAGGACATAGAAGTAGGAGAATTGTCGCGATTTCGCGACATGGTGACGTTTTCGTGACTTGGAGGAGTGAAGAAGGCAGATGAAAGAACATGTTGCGATTTCGCTACATGTTGAGGAAAGAAGTCCCAACAAAGGAGAATGTCACGATTTCACGACGTATCAGGAAGATAAAGCCGAAGAGAGAAAGATGTAGCGAAATCGTGACTTGTCACGTTTTCACGGTTTGAAACAGTGCAAGGACAATATGAGGAAAGAACGTCATGATTTCATGACAGGTCATAGTTTCATGAGAACAAGGTAGAGAAGGAGCAGAATAGTAAGGAACGTCACGATTTCGTGACGCGTCACGTTTTCGTGACCTCAGGTGAAAAAAGAGAACAAAGAGCCGAATACGTCACGATTTCGTGACATGGTTGATTTTCACGATCCAAAATGGCAAAAGCGTATGAAAGAGAAATATGTCACGATTTCACGACATGTCACGTTTTCATGACCTGTCACAGTTTTGCACCAGAAAGCAGTTCAAACGGCCCGATGCAGCATTGCGATTTCCAAGGATTAAAAGCACTCCAGAATTGAATGTTTTGTTGCTTTCCAATGCGTGCAAGGTAGAACAACGTGCTCAGGCCTGTAGTTTTCGAAGCCACTAGAATTGAAGATGCCTCCATTATTCAAAGCTTCTGTTCATGATTTTCTAACGGTTCTAGCATGCTCCGAGGATGACCATTTAATGAAGACGACCGGTTCCTTGTTTCATTTAATTTCTGGTTTCTCCGAGGCTGGTTTAAGGGGATCATTTCCTTATTGTTGCTGCACATTTTTTAGATCTCGAGGAGGTCCGTTTCATGTTTTAAATGCTACAAAGAGGCAAGACCTCTATAAATATCAATGTATATCTCAGAAAGAGAGATCGAGAGAGAGACTTTTGCTGAAAAGCTTTCAAGTTCTTTGCATGAATGAAAGATATTTGGCCTCTGGTTTTGCAAGCAATTTTCTGTGTGTTTTCCCTTCTATCTTATGCATTCCTCATTTACGCTCGTATTTCTTATCTGTTGCTTAATTTGAATTCTGCATCTGAGTTTAAATATTGCTAGTGAGGAAGTGAGTTCTGGAATGCGATTTTGAAGGTTATCTACGCAAGGTTGTAAGTGAATTACGTCGTTGTCTTCTATTATATGTTGTTAGTGTGCTTAAAGTTATCTGTTGCTAATCTTTCCCGATCTGACAAATTTGGCCTGTGGCTATATTTCCCATCTCTTTCTGTAATTTCTCATTTCTTTCTGCATATTTCCAATTCCTTTCCTGCAACTTTAGTCTGAAATCAAGCTTAGATTTAGTAAGGGAACCAGCCCTCTCTGGAGATTGGTCTGGAAGACATTTCTTTCTCCCAACCTTTCAATGTTGGCCGGGTCTAGGGTGCATTTATTTTAAAATCCTTTCCTGTGGCAGATTCGTGACCATCACGACATCAAAAAGGAGGAGCCGAATAATATTAAGTCATAGTAGATGTAAAAAGAAAAAGGTGGGCATATATAAATATGCCACTAAACTTTTTATTTTCTCCAAGTCCTCGATGAAGATAATCCATTCGAAGTGCTAAGGGAACAGAAGTGTCGTATTCGTTCGACTAGTGAAGAGAAGAGGGAACAAAGGTAAGCGAGGTTCCTTACCTATCACCATAGGCACTTGTGGTCTAGTGGCAAGAGGAAGGTGTGTAAGGTGTTTAAGCACCAACAGATCCAAAATTCGAATCCCGTTGGCGCTGGTTTTGCAAGGAAAAAATGGATAACCTTTTGTGCACGTGGTTTTTGAGGGCAAGTTCAGAGGAAGCAAGAAGGAGGTCTTGCACTCTTGGTTTCTATGTGAGTTTTTGGATCACATGGTTGTTAGTGCTATAGTTTGAGTGGTGCAGGTGCAGTGATAGGGGATTGAATCCCACTGAGGTTAAAGGCAAGTTATTAATTTTTCCAAATATTTTATTTTTTCTAAGGTTGCCCTAGGAGAGATAAGGTTTGTGGTGCATGTTGTGAAAAGGAAATATTTTTGGTGATTTTCCTTTTATAAGTATATCATATTATATATCGTTGGAAAGCTTATTTCGAGGGCTATTTTATTATTTTGTTTAGAAGGAGAAATAAGATGTACATAAAGAGATATTTTTATTTTTGTAAAAGGGTTCAAGTGAAGGTTATTTTGTTCTTTTCAAAGTGTGTTGAGTGTGGCAGATTTTCCAAAGGGGTTTCTTCATCTTCATAAAAGGTATGGGCACATTCTCCTATTTATTTTCTATGGTGGTTGATTTCTGAAATATCATTGGAGGGAAAAGGATTGTTTGTGGTTTCCTTTTTGAAAGTGGTTGGTTGAATGCTTCAAGGTTTTTTGAATTGAGAGTTGTGTTTAAACCTTGTTTTATAAGCATGGTTGTTGAAGTCCATTGGTTGTGAAAGAACATGCGTTAGAAAAGAACATGAGTATCATTGTTATGTGAGATGTGTGGTTGATCATTTTTGGAAACATTTGAGTTGGTTGATACATACTTGGACTAGGGTTGTGTGTGGAAGAATTGTCCCTTGTGGTGATTAGTTGAGATTGAGTTTAGAACATATTGAGTCTCTAAAAATTCTATTTATGGTTCTATAAGACTTGGGTTGAGTTGAGTTGAATAAGCCTAGTCAAGTGATGTGTGAAGTGATTTTTCAAGTCCTATGAAACAAACTATTCCATTATTCTGATTTGAGTTGAGTTGAGATTGAGCCTAGAACATATTGAGTCTCTAACAATTCTCTTTATGCTTCTATGAGTTGAGTTGAGTTGATTTGAGATTGAGCCTAGAACATATTGAGTCTCTAACAATTCTCTTTATGCTTCTATGAGTTAATTTGAGTTGAGTTGAGTTGAGATCATTGTGGATCATTGTTGTCATCCATTGAAGAGTAAATTGTCATTCATTATTGAGTTCATATTTGAGCTTTGCCTTAATAGATTTGTGGATGAGATTTGAGTGCTACTTTTGCATGATTGATTGAGCCTTTGAGAAGGCATTTGCATCAGTTTTGAGAAATATTTATGGACAGTTTTGGGGTAGATTTATGGATAGATTTGGGATAGTTTTGGGCAATTTCTTGGTGAGCTTTCTAGATCATATTTGGACAAGGTCCTAGTGAGTTTTTTGGATAAGTTTTGGGCAAGTTCTTGGTGAGCTTGCTAGAGCATATTTGGGAAAGTTCTTGGTGATCTTGTTGGAGTAGATTTGGAAAATTTCTTGGTCAGCTTTCTAGAGTAGATTTGGGCAAGTTCTTGGTGAGCTTACTTGAGTAGATTTGACAAGTTATGTGTGAGCTTGTTAAGCAGGTTCTATGTGAGCCTATTAAGAATATTCTTAGTGAGCCTATTTACAAAGCTCTAGAGGTGATAGAGTACAGAGGATAGAGTCTCAGTGGATAGAGATCTAGAAGCTAACACAATTGAAGATAGACTTGAGTGAGGAGTATTCAAGTGGATAGAGGTCCACCAGTCAGTGTTACAGAGAGATAGAGTCTTCTAGAAGATTATATAGCTAGAGTATAAGGGGAAAGAGTTCTCCTGTGGAAGATATCCATGAACTTGAGATTAGGGGATCAACATATCCTTTGGATAGAGATCCATAAACATTGTAATTGGGAGTGATTCCCAAAGATATTTATTGAGAAAGTTTTAGTAAAATATTTTCTCCGTGGAGTAGCCCACATTGGGTGAACCATGTAAATTGTGGTGTCTCCATTATGTATGGTATTTTATGCATTGCTTTGATTACTGCTATTGATAGTGCTATCTATACACAACATAATAATGAATTGAAAGAAAAAGTAAAAAGTGGTCTTATACTATTCACCCCCTTCTCAATATAAGATTGTGTTCTTCAGAGTTGTTCATTAAAGTGATTGGTTGAGAAGAGTTAATTGAGCCTAGTCAAGTGGATGTATGAAGTGATTGATCAAGTTACATAAAACAAACTATTCCATATTCTGATTTGAGTTGAGATTGAGTTTTGAGAATAGAAAATTTTGATTCTCTAACAATTCTCTTTATGCTTCTATGATATTGAGTTGAGCAAGTGATTGAGTTTTGACAATAGAACATATTGAGTCTCTAACAATTCTCTTTATGCTTCTATGAGATTGAGTTGAGAAAGTGATTGAGTTTTGAGTATAGAACATATTGAGTCTCTAAAAATTCTCTTTATGTTTCTATGAGATTTATTTGAGTTGAGAAAGTGATTGAGCATTGAGTAAAGAACATATTGAGTCTCTAACAATTATCTTTATGTTTCTATGATATTGGACAAGTTTTGTGTGGACTTGTTAAGCAGATTTGAGGCAAGTCTTTGAGAAGACTTGTGGACTAATTTTGTGTGAGCTTTTGTGGAAGCTTACAATACATATTTGAGCAAGTACTAGAGAGGACTTATTGAGAATATTTGAACAAGTTCTGTGTGAGATTGTTGAGTAATGGACAAGTTTAGTGTGAGCTTGTTGAGAAAATTTGGATAGGTTCTAAGTGGACCTATTGAGCAGTTTTGAGCAGGTTTTGAGTGGACCTGTTGAGCAAATTTGAGCAGGTTCTAAGTGGACCTATTGAGTAGAATTTAGTAGGTTCTAAGTGGATCTATTGATCATATTTGAGTAGGTTATGAGTGGACCTATTGAGCAGATTTGTGCTCGACCTACTGGAATGTGTTTAGTGTATATTTGAGTGGACTTTTTCTAGATCGAATAGACTGTGTTTAGTGCAATAGTTGAGTAGATTTGTGCTATACTGAATAGACTATGTTTAGTGCATATTTGAGTGAGCTTATTGAGTAGACTTGTGCTAGAATGACTGGACTATGTTTAGTGCAAGATATTGAGTAGAGCTATGCTAGACCAACTAGACTATGTTTAGTATATAATTGAGACAAAGCTTTAGATGTGACAAAGCATAGAGGATAGAGTCTCTAGTGGATAGATATCCATCATCTAGGATAGTTAGGATAAGTCTTCTGAGTGGGGACAAGAGTCTTCAGTGGAGAGAGATCCACAAGCTAGTGTAGTGGATGTAGTAGTATTCTAAAGGATCACTAGCCAAAGCAAATGAAAAGGAGTTCTCCTATAGATAGAGATCCACAAACTAGATTTAGGGGATTAACATATTCTTTGGACAAAGGTCCATAAACATTGTAATTGGGAAGGATTCCCAAGAGATTGATTGAGAAAATTTTAGTGAAATATTTTCTCCATGGAGGTAGTCATCTTTCGGTGAACCACGTTAAATCCGTGTCTCTATTGTGTATGGTGTTTTTTACATTGCTTTGATTACTGCTATTGATACTACTATTGATGCAATGATAGAGAGGGGGTCAATTGAGCAACAACCTATCCTAGCTTCTCAAACATCTTCATGCACCACACATAAAAGAAAAACATAACAACATAACCCATGAAACACAAAAAACACACAATATTGTTTTTATTATATTTTAGCTACCACATCAACATTACATAATTGCTCTCTATAGAGCTTCATATCTACAAGCACTCCTTAGAGTACCAATCTCCTTCTTCCATCTGAGGTTTTACATCTCAAACCTCCTACAAGCACTGCATAGAGTGCCAAATTCCTTCCTCTAAGGTTTTACACCACAAACCTCCTACAAGCACTACATCGAGTGCCAATTTCCTTCCCCTAAGGTTTCACAATAGAAACATCCTACAAGTACTACACCGAGTGACAATTTTCTTCCCCTAAGGTTTCACAACAAAAACCTCCTATAAGCACTGCATCAAGTGCCAATTACTTTGGAGCCCCTTGCTCCCCTCTCATGCTCCACATCCACTTCTTATTTATAAACATGGACAATGAGTTGCCAACTAAGCATTCTTATCCATATGACAGCTAAGCATTCTTATCCATTCTTTATTTGCATGAAGTTTCTAGCTTTTTTTCTAAAAATACATATTTTTTCTAAAAATCCAGCTTTTGCATGCTTATCTCTATCGGGTCCTTCATAGTTGGCTCTTGTCAGCTAGATGCTCCTGCATCAAACTCATCGGGTAACAAAAAATATTATGAGCTCCTGCTCACAAAGCTTCTGCATCATACATGACCCCATCGATATTTTGGCTCTAATACCATTATGATGCAGCGGTGGAGAGGGGGTCAATTGAACAACAACCTCTCCTAGCTACTCAAACATATTCATGCACCACACATAAAATAAAAACATAACAACATAACCCATGAAACACACAAAAACATACAATATTATTTTTATTATATTTTAGCTACCACATCAACATTACATAATTTCTCTCTATAGAGCTTCATATCTGCAAGCACTCCTTAGAGTACCAATCTCCTTCTTTCATCCGAGGTTTTACATCTCAAACCTTCTACAAGCACTACATAGAGTGCTAAATTCATTCCTCTAAGATTTTACACTATAAACCTCCTACAAGCACTACATCGAGTGCCAATTTCCTTCCCCTAAGGCTTCACAATAGAAACCTCCTACAAGCACTACACCGAGTGCCAATTTCCTTCCCCTAAGGCTTCACAATAGAAACCTCCTACAAGCACTACATCGAGTGCCAATTACTTTGGAGCCCCTTGCTCCCCTCTCACGCTCCACATCCACTTCTTATTTATAAACATGGGCAATGAGTTTCCAACTAAGCATTCTTATCCATCTGACAACTAAGCATTCTTATCCATTCTTTATTTGCATGAAGTTTCTAGATTTTTTTCTAAAAATACATATTTTTTCTAAAAATCCAGCTTTTGCATGCTTATCTTTATCTGGTCCTCCATAGTTGGCTCTTGCCAGCTAGATGCTCCTACATCAAACTCATCGGGTAACAAAAATATTGTGAGCTCCTGCTCACAAAGCTCCTACATCATACATGACCCCATCGATCTTTTGGCTCTGATACCATTGTGATGCAGCAGTGGAGAGGGGGTCAATTGAACAACAACCTCTCCTAGCTGCTTAGACATCTTCATTCACCACACATAAAAGAAAAACATAACAACATAACCCATGAAACACAAAAAAACACATAATATTATTTTTATTATATTTTAGCTACCACATCAACATTACATAATTCTCTATAGATATTCATATCTACAAGCACTCCTCAAAGTACCAATATCCTTCTTCCATCCGAGGTTTTACATCTCAAACCTCCTACAAGCACTGCACAGAGTGCCAAATTCCTTCCTCGAAGGTTTTACACCACAAACCTCCTGCAAGCACTACACCAAGTGCCAATTTCCTTCCCCTAAGGTTTCACAATAGAAACCTCCTACAAGCACTACATCGAGTGCCAATTTCTTCCCTTAAGGTTTCACAATAGAAACCTCCTACAAGTACTGCACCGAGTACCAATTACTTTGGAGCCCCTTGCTCCCCTCTCATGCTCCACATCCACTTCTTATTTATAAACATGGGCAATGAATTACCAACTAAGCATTCTTATCCGTCTAATAGCTAAGAATTCTTATCCATTCTTTATTTGCATGAATTTTCTAGATTTTTTTCTAAAAATACATATTTTTTCTAAAAATCTAGCTTTTGCATGCTTATATTTATTGGGTCCTCCATAGTTGGCTCTTGTCATCTAGATGCTCCTGCATCAACTATCTATACACTACATAATATTTATTTGGAAAGAAAAGTAAAAAGTGCTCTTATATTGTTCACCCTCCTCTTAGTATAAGTTTGTGTTATTCATTGTAAGCTTCCACAAAATCTTACCCAAATATTTCCACAAAATTACCTCAAATCTGCTCAACAAGTCCACACTAGAACTTGTACAATATCATAGAAATATAAAGAGAATTGTTAGAGATTAAATATGCTCTATACTGATAACAATGCTCAATCACTATTTTAGAAACATATAGAGAATTGTTAGAGACTCAATATGCTTCACATTCACTTCAATACTCAATCACTTCCAATCACTCTTTCAAAAACATACAAAGAATTGTTAGAGACTCAATATACTTCAAATTCAACTCAATACTCAATCACTTTCTCAAATCAATTCAAAATATAGAATAGTTTGTTTTATGGAACTTGAACAATCACTTCACACATTCACTTGACTAGGCTCAATCGACTCTACTCAACCAATCACTCAATGAAACACTCCTTGCTTACAAAACCTAGCCCAAGCATATGATGCTTCACTCAAAATGTTTCCAACAATGCTTATCAACCAATCTCAAATAACAATGATACTTGTGTTTTTTTCAAAACCTAGTTCAATTTCTTCACACAATAAAATCACTTCAACAACAATGCTTATAAGGCAATCTTCACATAACAATGATACTCATGTTATTTTAAAACCCTAGTTCAAGTTCTTCATACAAGCAATGGCTTCAACAACATTACTTATAAAACAAAGTTTTAACTATTCTTTATTTCAGAAAACCTTGAAGCATTAACTCAACACACTCAAAAAGGAAATCCTAATCAAGTCCTTTTCACTCCAAACTTATTTTCTAGAAAACCAACCAATCAACTCAACTATGGAAGAATATGCTCATACCTTTTTCTTGTTGATGAAGGAACCTCAAACATCTGCTACAACCACAAACACTTCTTTGCCAAGCTCAAAGGAAGGTTAGAAGATGATAAAACTCTCTCTCAAGATTACAATGCAAATATCAAAAACTTACATACACCTTATTACTCCATCTTAAATAAAGCATCCATAAACATATACAAAAATTATTGACCAAATACACCTTATAATCTCCCAATTAAAATTATATTCAATATCGAGAATAATATCAATACAATCTCCTTGTTAAAATTAACTCAATGGCAAGAAGTCCTTTCAACACTTTAAATATTTAATAAATCAATGTGACATAAATAATTTATTTAAAAATAAAGCTAACTCTTTATTCCTCCAATTAACCAAAAATAATGATTAATTAAAAACCTTTTTAACTATCCATTTTAACTCCCTAGGACCTCATGTCAACCCTTAGGCAACATAAAACATAATAAAAATTTTATTACCTTTGCCTTGGTGGGACTCGAAATCACAATGCCACCTCAACCAGTGCCATAGCCATGGCTCCAACCGCTGTGTGAACTAGGCACTCGCTTAGGGAGTAAAGAGCACCACGTGCTCTATAATGCTCCCCTAATGCGCCTCAACAAAAATCATGCACCGCTTTCCTTTGATGCTTCAAACACAACCAACAAAATAATGCTACCACTACGAATCGATCGTGGGTCACTCCACGCCTAAGCACCTTAGCCTTTGACCACTTGCCACTAGGCCATGCTGCCTATATGGCTCTTGAATTTTGGCACTCGTTGACTTTATCCCTTTTTCACTGGTGCTTAAGACAAGATTCTTGTCTCCTTCGCACGAGTTCTCACAACACACGATTGCACATTTTTCTTATTCAAGCAAAAGGATATCTAAATTCCACTAAGGCATATAGTTTATATACCAATTTCCACCTTCAAACTTGAACGTTGGTGCTTTGATATTTAGCTAATTAATTTATAAATTATTTAAATTCTTTAGAATTTAAATTTTATAAATTAACTTTTAAATCCCTTTGGCTTTATTAAAGCCTTCTTTGATTTTACCACTTTGTATAAATAATATTTACTTATAAAATTTAAATTCAATTTGAATTTAAATATTTTATAAAATAAATATTAATTTCCTTGGGCTTTTATGAAAAGCCTTTTATTTTTGCTCAACCATGGTTTTAATAAAAATCCTTATAACGTATGCTTCCACACAATATTAAAAATATTATGAAGTTCTTTTGCCTTTAACCTTTGCATTGTTCCTCTTGACCTTTTTACATAAATGATAGCTTATTCCTTGACATCATTGACAACTTTTTTTCTTGACATAAATGACAAATTTGACTCAAAATTTCCAACACAACAATTCTAACCAAACAATCATTTTCACTCCAAATTTTCATACAAAACTTTCAAAATCACCCACTAGGAAGAATATGCCCATACCTTTTGTTGGATGTAAAAGTACCTTTGGAAAAACCTGTCTTAATCACAATTTATTTCTTTTCAATTCCAATGGTTAAACACAACAATATCACTTCAATACTTCCTTAAAAATATCCCCTAAGACACAAAATAATCACAACTCAATTTATGTCTTATTGTTCTCTTTTAAAAATATCACTCATCATAACATACATAAATATAATTTCTTTGATACACCTTATAAAATCCAACAAAAAATAATATCCAACACCATAAAATATCAACCAAACACCTTACAATCCTTTTAAAATATTTGAGAAAATAACATTAAAATTTTAATTTTGCAAAACCCTTATAACTCCCTTTGCAACCTTAGAACCAATAAAAAATATGAAAAAATTAATTTTTAAATGCCCAAACTATATTCCCTATTTTTTTGGTGATCAATATTAAAGCATACATATTTCTTCCCCAAAAAGAGAATTTGGCAAGATTCAATCTGCCGTATCCTCTAGCTTAAGTGCCTTAGTGCTTGGGAGCCCATCGCGTGGGCTACTAACACCCACGTGAAGGAAGGAAGAACCCCTTCCTCTTATGCCTCTGCTATCGTTTGACTTTCCACAAATTTTGCAAACTTTTTCTTCCTTGGATGCAACACAAATTATAAGGCTCACAATTTATTTTGAAGGCATGGTAAGGTTTGGTAAAGTGGGAGTTCCCCCTTATATACATGTTTTTAAACTTCTCCTCACATCGACGCTTTGTCATTCGAAATCAAATTTCAAATTTTAATTTTAATAACCCACCTTAGGGTTATTTAACCTTAGCTTAAATTAATTTATAATTAATAATTAAATTAAATTAAATAACTTTATAAGTTAAGTAAATGAACTAATAAATTAATTTATAATTAATTTAAAACTTCCTTTGTATAATATTATAAAACAATATTATAATATTATTCACTTGGGCTTCTTTTTGCACTTTGGACCAAATATGACTTCTTGGAACTGGGTCTTGAAACTGAAACCGAATTATCCTTTTGCATTTATTGGAGAATCGAAAACTGATGTTGTCGACTGAAACTGCCACTGACTGGTGCTGAAAGCTTGACATCAATGACCACTCACTCTTGAAATCAATGATAACTTATCACTCAAAATTTCCAACATTATTCTAGCCTTGTAATGAGGTTTGGTGTGTATTTGCATAGATTTGTGAGTAGAGTTGGGGTAGATTTGTGCTAGCCTTGTAATGAGGTTTGGTGTAGATTTGATATATATTTAGTGCAAATTTGAGGTAGAGGTTGTGAGCAGAGTTGGAGCAGATTTATACTAGTCTTGTGATGAGGTTTAGTGTAGATTTGAGATAAAGTTGAAAGCAGGATTTGGAACATACCAGAGTAGAGGGGATAGAGTTCTCCTATGGATAGAGATGCATAAACTAGAGTAGAGGGGATAAAGTTCTCCTGTGGAAAGAGATCCATAAACTAGAGAAAAGGAGATAGAGTTCTCCCATGGAGAGAGATCCATAAACTAGAGCAGAGGGGATAGAGTTCTCCTATGGAAATATATCCACAAACAAGAGCAAAGGGGATAGAGTTCTTCTATGAAGAGAGATCCACAAACCAGAGCAAAGGGGATAGATTTCTCCTGTGGAGAGAGATCCACAAACCAAAGTATTAGGAATTGATATCTCCTTTGGATAGAGTTCCACAAACATTATAATAGGGAATTGGTTCCCAAGAAATATGTTGAGATAATTTATAAGAAATATTTTCTCTGTGGATGTAACCCACATTGGGTGAACCACATTAAAATTTTATCTCTCATGTGTGTGATGACTTATGCATTGTTTTGTTATTGCTATTGATATTGCAATTGATAACATTGGATAAAATTATTTGGGAAAGAAAAGTAAAATTTTACCTTATATTGTTCATCCCCCTCTCAGTATAATATTATGTTCTTCAATTGGTATTAGATCAGGTTCCTTAAAAACAATCTAAAATCTTGAAGGAAGATATTATAGGAACATAGATGGCATATTAGAATGGATCTTCAATAAATAAGGCTCCATTTTTTGATGGGAATAATTATGCTTTTTGGAGTATGAGTATGAAGACTTACTTTATGGCACAAGGATATGAAACATGGTAATTTGTTGAGGATGGGTTCACACCCACAACTAATCCTCCTACAGATAAGGATGGTAAGCAATTACATGTTAATAATGCCAAGGCTATTAATGGAATCTTAAGTGGATTACGTGAATCCGAATTTGTGAAAGTTATGCAATGCAAATCAACAAAAGAGATATGGGATAAAATAACATGTGCTTATACTGAGAGGGGGTGAAAAGTATAAGATAAAACTTTTTGCTTTTTAATCCAAATGATAACATCAATAGTATTAAAGCAATAAACATCACACAAAGCATCACACACATGAGAGACATGATTTAACGTGGTTCACCCAATGTGGGCTACTCCATGGAGAAAATATTCCTTATAAATTTTTCTCAAATAAATTCTCTTTGGGAATCCTTTCCCTACAATGTTTATGGACCTCTTGTCCAAAGGAGACACCAATCCCCTAATCAAGTTCATGGATCTCTATCCACAAGAGAACTCTTTCTCCTTAGCTCTAACTGGTGATCTTCTAGAAGAACTGCTACCCCCACTACTCTGGCTAATGGATCTCTATCCACTAAAGACACCTATCCTCACTACCCTAGCTAATGGATCTCTATCCACTGGAGACTATCATCTTCTATACTATATCACCTCCAAATATCTATCTCAAATCTACACTAAACATAGTCCTTCGGTCTAGCACAAATCTGCTCAATCTCTATCTCTGGTCTAGCACAAACCTATCCTCAAATCTATCCTCAAATCTATGTCCTCAAATATGTCCTCAAATATCTGTTCTCAAATTTGTATTGTAAGCTTCCACAAAATCTCACACAAATCTATCCACAAGTCTTCTCTAAGACTTGCCTCAAATCTGCTCAACAAGCCCACACTAGAACTTGTCCAAACTCATAGAAACATAAAGAGAATTGTTAGAGACTCAATATGCTTCATATTCATCACAATATTCAATCACTCTTTTACCATAGAAACATATAGAGAATTGTTAGAGACTCAATATGTTTCACATTCATCAACACTCAACCTCTTTCTCAAATCAATTCAGAATATAGAATAATTTGTTTCATAGAACTTGAACTATCACTTCACACATCCACTTGACTAGGCTCAACCAACTCTACTCAACCAATCACTCAATGAAATAATCCTTTCTCACAAACCCTAGTCCAAGCATATGAACACTCACTCAAATATTTCCAACAATGCTCATCAACCAATCTCACATAACAATGATACTCATGATCTTTGCAAACCCTAGTTCAAGTTCTTCACTCAATCAATCACTTCAACAACAATGCTTATAAAACAATCCTTTTCACTCCAACTTTGCATTCACAACTTTCAACAATCACTCACTAGGAAGAATATGCCCATACCTTTTATTTGATGTAGAAGTGACCTTGGAAAACCTGTCTCAATCACAATTTTCTCTTTTGCCAATCTCAATAGTTAGATGATAAAATATCACACTAACTTTCTCACAAAATAATTCTCAATTACAAAAATAATCAAACTTAATTACACCTTATTTCTCCTTCTTAAAATAATATCCAACAACACAAATCTTCAATCAAAACACTTCTTCCAAAACTCTAACTCATCAAAAGAACCTCTTAACATTTTAATTTCATCATAACCCTTTTCAGAAATATATCTAAAAAATAATCCAAACTCTACTTATGACTCCCTACTTAATATTGCATTAATTAAATAAATCACTTTATAAAATAATGCAATAAATCAATTTCAAATTTTTCTAAGGTAAAACAAATTTACCCTAGCCAAAATAACCTTTCAACACTTAGGTTAATATCATAACCTAACTTCCACCTTATTCCTCCTAAGACCTTAGCAATATGCAAATATAATTTCTAACTTTCACCTTATTCCTCCTAAGACCTTAGCACATGCAAATTAAAATAATTTTAAAAACTTTATTACCCTTTTTGCAATCCACGGGGCTCGAACTTGCACCACTCTCTCCACAACACCTTGGCCGTGGCTTCCATGCCATGTGAGCCACGTGCTCCTTTGATGCCTTAAAGCGCAATATGCGCTTTGACCTCCTCACGACCCTCAAGAGCCTTTGGCTCTTCCTTCGATGCGACGTCCGCTACCACACTTGCAATTCGGAGGTGCTTGATTAAATTTCGCACGAGCTTCAAATATTTTGGATGCACACCTTTTAATCGAATGCCAAACTTTGGTTTGGCTAAGGTATAAATACCTTATGCCCTCTTTACCATGCACGTCGATGGAGGATAATGCATTGGGAGTCGGCGCTAACATTTGCCTTGTTAATATTTTAATTTATAATTATTTAAATTCAATAGAATTTAAATATTATAAATTTAATATTTTACATCCTCTTTGGGATTTATTAAAAATTAAAGCCTCCTTAGGTTTTTAGAAAAACCTTTTTAATTTTCCCACCTATGGTTTTAATAAAACCTTTTATTTTTCCCAACCATGGTTTTAATAAAAAATTTTTATTTTTACCATGGTTTTAATAAAAACCTTTTATTTTTCCCAACCATGGTTTTAATAAAAACC
The DNA here is from genome assembly GCA_028583015.1 of Wollemia nobilis. Lineage (NCBI taxonomy): Eukaryota > Viridiplantae > Streptophyta > Pinopsida > Araucariales > Araucariaceae > Wollemia > Wollemia nobilis. The sequence continues at coordinate 118,349 of JAQPPZ010003302.1, read as the reverse complement.
TTTTATTTTTCCCAACCATGGTTTTAATAAAAACCTTTTACATAATATTTAAAAATAAATATTATGAAGCTTATTTTGCCATCAACCTTTTGCATTACTCCTTTTGACCTTTTGACATCAATGACAATTTATCCTTGACATCAATGACAACTTTGACTCAAAATGTCCAACAATCTCCCCCTTTGTCATTGATGGCAACCCAATAACTTTTTACCATTTTCTTGACCTTTTCATTTTTCTCCCCCTGGGAAACTGCTCCCCCTAACTGAATGCTTTCCTTCAAACATAGATCTCTCCCCCTTACTCAAATCTCTCCCCCTTTGACATCAATGGCAAAGGGTCACCTTTGGGGCTCGGGGCTAAGAATGAGTTTCTTAGCTTAGCCCCTCCCCCACCTCCTCTTGAGGTGGTTAATTCTAGGGTGGGAGTATTACTCCCAATTTTTCCTGAAGATACTCAAAGGTTTCCTTCGAAAGTGGCTTAGTGAAAATATTTGCTATCTGCTCCTTTGTAGTAACATATTCTAACTTGACCTGTTTATCTGTCACATGTTCTCTCAAAAAATGATACTTGATCGAAATGTGCTTTGTCCTGGAGTGCATCACTGGATTCTTTGAGATACTTATAGCACTTGTATTATCACATAATATGGGAATAGGATGATCATGTTTTATCTTGAAGTCTTCTAGAGTTTACTTCATCCATAATACCTGTGTACAACTAGCTACCCCTGCAATATATTCTGCTTCTGCTGTAGATAAGGATATTGAAACCTGCTTCTTACTTAGCCAAGAGACTAAATAGTCTCCAAGAAAGAATGCTCCTCCACTTGTGCTTTTTTTGTCATCAATGCTTCTAACCCAATCTGCATTTGTATATGTTGTGAGTGTGAAACTATCACTTTTGGGATACCAGAGCCCAAAATCCATAGTCCCTTTTAGATACTTGAGAATTCTCTTTACTTCTGCCACATGTGTTTCCTTAGGTGCTTCCTGAAACCTTGCCACTAATCCCACTGACTGCACTATGTCTGGTCTTGTAGTTGTAACATACAACAAGCTACCAATCATAGATCTGTATAATCTCTGATCTACCTCTGGAGATTCATCATCCTTACTTAACTTACATCCTGTGACCATAGGGGTACTTACTGGTTTGCAATATTCTAACCTGAATTTCTTTAGCATCTCTTTTATATACTTAGTTTGTGAGAGAAATACTCCTTTCTCTGATTGTGAAATCTAGAGTCCAAGAAAGAAGGACAACTCACCAAGCATAGACATCTCAAATTCATTTTGCATGTTCTTAGAAAATTCTTTACACATCTTATCATTGTTTCCTCCAAAAATGATGTCATCAACATAAACAACCATAATTAGTAGATCATTCCCTTCATTTTTGATGTATAAATTGTTGTCTGCTATTCCTTTTCTAAATCCATGTTCCTGAAGATACTTATCCAATCTTGAGTACCATGCTCTCGGAGCCTTCTTTAGACCATACAATACCTTTTTCAATCTGCATACATGATCTGGTTTATCTGTTAATATGAATCCCTCTGGTTGTTCAATGTAGACTTCTTCTTCTAGAACACCATTTAGAAATGTTGACTTAACATCCATCTGATATACCTTGAAGTTTTTAAAACTTGAGAAGGCTAAAAATATTCTTATGGCTTCAAGTCATGCAACTGGAGCAAATGTTTCATCAAATTCAATTCCCTCTACTTGTGCATAACCTTTGCACACTAACCTTGCTTTATTCCTTACTACTTGTCCATCTTCATTTAGCTTATTTCTTGAATACCCATTTTGTGTTGATCACATTTTTGTCCTTTGGTCATGGAACAAGTTCCCAAGTCTTGATTTTCTCTATCTGATCTAATTCCTCATCCATTGCCTTAATCCAGAACTCATCTCCACTTGCCTGATTGAAGTCCTTTGGCTCAATCTTAGATAGCAAAGAAAAATTTGCTTGTTGAGATGGTGTTATTATCCTTCTCCTTGTCTACCTTTCATCTGGATTTCCAATGATTAGATCTTTTGGATGATGCTTCTGTACATATCTGGATGGAGTTTTAGGAAGAAGTTTTTGTGTTTCTTCTTCTTCTTCATTCGATTCCTCATGAAACTCTTCTTGACAACTTCCATCTTCCTGACACACAGTTTGTTGAACTGGTTCTCTTAAATCTATCTTCTCATCAATTGTTACATTTATACTTTCTACAATAGTGCGTGTTCTCTTGTTGAAGCATCTATAGGCTTTACTCTTAGAGGAATAACCAAGGAAAATTCCCTCATCACATCTTGGGTCAAACTTGCCTAAGTTTTGATCTTCTCATCTTATGTAGCACTTGCTTCCAAAAACCTTGAAGTGTTTTACAGTGGTCGATCTTCCTTTCCAAAGCTCATATGGAGTCTTGTGATGATTTACCCTCATTTGAGCCCTAGTGATTATGTATACTATTGTTTTGATTGCTTCTCTCCAAAATCCATCTGAGATTTTAGACTCATTTAACATAGCTCTAGCCATATTCTCAATAGTCCTATTTTTCCTTTCAACTACTCCATTTTGTTGAGGAGTTCTCGCTGCTGAGTATTCTCTCTTGATCCCATGTTGTTCACAAAACTCTACAAATTCATTTGAGGTAAATTCTCCTCCTCTGTCAGATCTCAAACACTTGATCCTCTTGCTGGTTTCATTTTCAACCAGTTCCTTAAATGCTTTGAATTTTTCAAAAGCATCTGACTTCTCTTTCAAGAAAGCTACCCAAACCATTCTGGAGTAATCATCTATAAACAATATAAAGTAACTCTCACCCTAAATACTCTATGTTCTGGTAGGACCACATAGATCAATATGTATTAGACTTAATGGCTCAGATGACATATATCCTTTTGATTTAAAGCTTGTTCTAGTTTTCTTTCCATGTTGACAAGGTGCACAAATTGTATTTTGTGGCCTTTTTATTTTGGGTAAATCTCTGACAACCTGCTTATTGCTTATGTTGACTATGTTGTCAAAATTTAAGTGACCCAATATTCTATGCCACAACCAACTCTCATCTTCTTGTGATAGAAAGCACTTTTCCCCTTTGATCTCACTAAGCATGTATAGATTATTTGGAGTTCTTCTTGCATTGGCAATGACTTTTCCAATTTCTGATTTTCTTATCTCACATCTATCTGGGTGGAATGTAACCATATGCCCTTGATCACATAGTTGACTTACACTTAACAGATTATGTTTTAACCCTTTAACATACAACACATTTTCTGTTCTTGTTTTCCCATTGTCTAAACTCAGAGTTCCTCTTCCACCAATCCTTGATGATCCATTATCACCAAAACTTACTGATCCTCTATTGGTTTCTTTTAGTGCAATGAATTTGTCTTTATCTCCTATCATGTGACTAGAGCAACCACTATCAAGATACCATTGTTCTTCTTTATCCTGAGCATGAAGGGTTGTTTGAACTAACATTGATCTAGCCTTTACATTTTCCCTTTCATCTTTCCTAGTTGTTGAAATTGTTTTTCTTTTACTAGACTCAGGAAATATCATTTTACACCATCTAGCCTTGTGCCCAAAATTATTGCATTTGTAACATATAACATCATTATCCATAAGAGGTGCAAAAGAATTGAAGTTTCTATTGACATTGTTTCTTGCATGACCAATACAGTGTACAACTCTATGACCATATTTGTTACAAGAAAAGCAATGACCATGGAAGAAATTATGTAACCTATTTGGATGCCTTTGAGATTGTGGTGGAGTGCTTCTTCTCTTGTGATTAACTCTCATCCAAGGTTCTTCTTTGCTTTCTTCCTTTCTGATATCCTTTGCTTGCCTATATTTGTTTGAAGTTTCTGCTTCTTGAAGGCTTGACTCCTTTTTCTGTTTCTCATATTCTACCTCTTGTAGTACCTTGGTCCTTTCAACTTCATTCCTTAGATAAACAATTTCTTCTTCCAATATTTCACATTTTGTTTCTCTTGTTCTTAATAGATCTGTCATATCCTACTCAATTTTCTTTCCTTCTTCTACCTTTATCTTGAGTTCTATGAGATTTTGTAGAAGTTCCATCCTTGCTTCTTCATCCTCTTGAATTTGTTCCTTCAAGCTTGAGTTCTTCTCTCTAATTCTTTCCAATTTTTTGAGAGCAACAAATAATTCCTCCTTTATATCAAACATGGTCTCTTCTTCATTTTTTGAAGTCATGTGTGTTTCTGATGGATCCTCCTCCAAGTTGTTAGTCTTTTCATGGAGAGACCCGCTTTGATACCAATTGAAGAACATGTGCTTATACTGAGAGGGGGGGTGAACAATATAAGATAAATATTTTTTCTTTTTAATCCAAATGATAACATCAATAGTATTAAAGCAATAAACATCACACAAAGCATCACACACATGAGAGACATGATTTAACGTGGTTCACCCAATGTGGGCTACTCCATGGAGAAAATATTCCTTATAAATTTTTCTCAAATAAATTCTCTTTGGGAATCCTTTCCCTACAATATTTATGGACCTCTTTCCAAAGGAGACACCAATCCCCTAATCAAGTTCATGGATCTCTATCCATAGGAGAACTCTTTCTCCTTAGCTCTTACTGGTGATCTTCTAGAAGAACTACTACCCCTACTGCTCTAGCTAATGGATCTCTATCCACTGAAGACACCTATCCTCACTACCCTGGCTAATGGATCTCTATCCACTGGATACTATCATCTTCTATACTCTATCACCTCCAAAGCTCTATCTCAAATCTACACTAAACATAGTCCTTCGGTCTAGCATAAATATGCTCAATATCTGTCTCTGGTCTGGCACAAACCTGTCCTCAAATCTGCACCAAACTTTGTCCTCAAATTTTTCCTCAATATTTGTCCTCAAATCTATCCTCAAATATTTGTTCTCAAATCTATATTGTAAGCTTCCACAAAAGCTCACACAAATCTGTCCACAAGTCTTCTCTAAGACTTACCTCAAATCTGCTCAACAAGCCCACACTAGAACTTGTCCAAAATCATAGAAACATAAAGAGAATTATTAGAGACTCAATATGCTTCATATTCATCACAATATTCAATCACTTTCAATCACTCTTTTACCACAAACATATAGAGAATTGTTAGAGACTCAATATGTTTCACATTCATCAACACTCAACCTCTTTCTCAAATCAATTTAGAATATAGAATAATTTGTTTCATAGAACTTGAACTATCACTTCACACATCCACTTGACTAGGCTCAACCAACTCTACTCAACCAATCACTCAATGAAATAATCCTTGCTCACAAACCCTAGTCCAAGCATATGAACACTCACTCAAATATTTCCAACAATGCTCATCAACCAATCTCACATAACAATGATACTCATGATCTTTGCAAACCCTAGTTCAAGTTCTTCACTCAATCATTCACTTCAACAACAATGCTTACCAAACAATCCTTTTCACTCCGACTTTGCATTCACAACTTTCAACAATCACTCACTAGGAAGAATATGCCCATACCTTTTATTTGATGTAGAAGTGACCTTAGAAAACTTGTCTCAATCACAATTTTCTCTTTTGCCAATCTCAATGGTTAGATGATAAAATATCACACTAACTTTCTCTCAAAATAATTCTCAATTACAAAAATAATCAAACTTAATTACACCTTATTTCTCCTTCTTAAAATAATATCCAACAACACAAATCTTCAATCAAAATACTTCTTCCAAAACTCTAACTCATCAAAAGAACCTCTTAACATTTTAATTTCATCATAACCCTTTTCAGAAATATATCTCAAAAATAATCCAAACTCTACTTATGACTCCCTACTTAATATTGCATTAATTAAATAAATCACTTTATAAAATAATGCAATAAATCAATTTCCAATTTTTCTAAGGTAAAACAAATTTACCCTAGCCAAAATAACCTTTCAACACTTAGGTTAATATCATAACCTAACTTCCACCTTATTCCTCCTAAGACCTTAGCAATATGCAAATATAATTTCTAACTTTCACCTTATTCCTCCTAAGACCTTAGCACATGCAAATTAAAATAATTTCAAAAACTTTATTACCCTTTTTGCAATCTGCGGGGCTCAAACTTGCACCACTCTCTCCATAGCACCTTGGTCGTGACTTCCATGCCGTGTGAGCCACATGCTCCTTTGATGCCTTAAAGTGCAATATGCACTTTGACCTCCTCATGACCCTCAAGAGCCTTTGGCTCTTCCTTCGATGCGACGTCCGCTACCACACTTGCAATTCAGAGGCGCTTGATTAAATTTCACATGAGCTTTGAATATTTTGTGTTTAGCAAGGTGCAAAAACAGTATTGTCATTGTTGTCAACATAGTCAAACAGATCGGTTGATGCAATGGACAGGAGTTAAGAGGTTCTTCAGAGTATGTATAGTGATTTTCCAAAAGATCGAAGTGGCCCATATGCTAAAAATCAAAATAAAATCACAAGGAAGAAAACTGTCACGATATCGTGACATGTTGAGCAAGAAAGAAAAACTGTCGCGATATCACGACATGTTGAGAAGAAAGAAAAACTGTCGTGATATCGCGACATGTTCGAAGAGGAAGCACAAGAAAGAAAAACTATCGCGATATCGCGACATGTTGAGAAGAAAGAAAAACTGTCGCGATTTCGTGACATGTTTGGAGAGAAAGCGCAAGCAAGCAAAACTATTAGGATTTCGCAACATGTTCGAAGAGAAAGCGTAAGCAAGAAAAATCATCACGATTTCATGACATGTTCGAAGAGAAAGTGCAAGCAAGAAAAACTGTCGTGATTTCGTGACATGTTGGAAGAGAAAAAGGCAAGTAGAAAAAGTGTCACAATTTCATGACATATTGCAGGAGAGAGAGTCCAAAAGAAAAAGTGTCATGATTTCACGACATATTGCAAGAGATATTGTACAAAATAAAAAGTGTCACAATTTCATGACATATTGTAGGAGAGAGAGTCCGAAAGAAAAAGTGTCACGATTTCATGACATATTGCAAGAGAGATTGTACGGAAGAAAAAGTGTCGCGATTTCGTGACATATTGTAGGAGAGAGAGTCTAAAAGAAAAAGTGTCATGATATCGTGACATTTTGGGTTTTCACGACCCGAAGGCAAGAGAAAGAGCAAAGGAGGAAAAGTGTCACGATATCGCGACATGTCGGGTTTTTGTGACCTGAAGGCAAGAGAAAGAGCAAAGGAGGAAAAGTATCGTGATATCGTGACATGTTGGGTTTTCATGACCCGAAGGCAAGAGAAAGAGCAAAGGAGGAAAACTGTCGCGATATCGCGACATGTCGCGTTTTCGTGACCCAAGGGCAAGAGAAAAAGCATAGGAGAAAAAGTGTCGTAATATCACGACATGTCGCATTTTCACGACTAAAGGAGAAGAGAGAAAGTAAGAAGGTAGAAGTGTCGCGATATCGTGACAAAAATAAAGAGGAAGAGTACGAAGGCGAAAGTGTCATGATATCGTGACATGTGTTTTCATGAGTACAAGCCAAGAAAAGAAGCAAGGAGGCGAAAGTGTCGTGATATTGCGACATGTTGTGTTTTCACGAGCTAAGAAGATAACCCAACTAAAATAATATATGTGATAGTTAACTGAAGTCAATATGACAATTACAGGTGCAGTTACATAAGAAAGTCATGCAAATAAAATAAGAAGAGTTAACTGAAGTCGGTACGATAGTTATAGGTGCAGTTATAGAAGAAATTCATGCAACTAAAATAAGAAGAGTCAACTGAATTCGATACGACAGTTACAGGTGTAGTTACAAAGAAAAGTCAAAACTTTTTTATAAAAGGAGGTCTGCGTGGAGAATTAGTAATCTAAAAAAGAGATAAAAAGTGCTACGAAAAGAGGGTTGGAAGAGTGTCGTAAGAGAGCGTTAAGCAGAGCCGAGAGAGCCGAAAGAGTGCAGTAAGAAGCGCAGCAAGAGGGTTGTAAGAGGGCCGTAAAAGTGCAGCAAGCAGAGTCATAAGTGTGTGTGGTGTTTTGGTGAATAGTGAGAGAGGTTGGGTTAGCAATAGACCAGTCAGGGTCTTGTATAAGCGAAGGCATTTTTATGTCAATCTTATAGTTTCAAAATTGCAGTCCAAGTTGGTGCTTGGAATCAAGGGTTGGTGCTCCTTTCTGTTGGTGCAGATAAATCAGGGGTTGGTGCTCCTTCCAGTGGGTGCTGGTAAATTGATTGTAAAATTGGTATTTTGCAAAGACTAGATTTGGACGAGAGTCCAAGCAGTCATTTTTGAGGAGTAGCCAAATTGGTGAACCTCGTTACATCGTGTGTTGTGGAATGCTCTCTTGTTATACTTGCTTTATCTGATTTTAAGTTTTCATTGTTTCGGCATTAAAAGTTGTATATTTGAATTTAAATAGCTACACTGATTCACCCCCCCTCTCAGTGTCATTATGAGACTAACAATTGGTATCAGAGCCAAGTTATTGAACAAGCTTAATCGGCTAAGGTGATCTCGAAAGTGAGACAATGGCAGGTGGTGAAGGATTCTCATCAAACAAAGCACCAATTTTTGACGAAACTAATTACACATTTTGGAGACTCAGGATGTAGACATATCTATGTGCTTTGGGATACGACATTTGGGAGTCAGTAGACAGTGGATACTCAATATCCATCACTCCTCCAACCAATGCTGTTGGTAAGAAACTATTTGAGAATAACTCTAAAGCAAAGAATGATATCATGTGCGGTTTAGTGGACAACAAACTGATAAAGATTATGAGTTGTAAAATGGCAAAAGACGTGGGACAAACTAAGGAGCATTCATGAAGGAGATGAAAAGATCAAGGAGGCCAAGTTACAAACGCATCGAGCTTAGTTCGAAGCATTAAAAATGAATGACGATGAGAACATAGAGGTATACATGCTGAGAGTTAATGGAATCATTAATGCGATTAGAGGACTCGACGAGGAAATGGAAGATGCTATCATCGTGAAAGAGGTATTAATATCTCTTCCCCAAAGATTTGATTCTAAAGTTTTAGCAATAGAAGAAGCTAAAGATCTAAATACTTTTAGTATGGATGAGATGCATGGTTATTTTACTGCATATGATATGAGAATAGGAAAAACTAAACCCACATACAGAGAAGTTGCTTTTAAAGCACATAAAAATATAAAAACAAAACAATAATCCGAGGAAGAAGAGACATCAGATGAAACAGAAGCAAACTTTGTTCAGAAACTAATAATGGGAAAAAGAAAATATAGAGGAAATCTGCCATTTAAGTGTTTCAACTATGGAGGTATTGGGCACTTTGCAACTAAATGTCCACTTAATGAGAAAAACAAAAGTGATGAAGGTTCACACCAAGAAAGAAGTGACTAGAAGAAGAAACCAAATTTTAGAAAAGGCAACTTCAAGAAGAAAAGTTTCATATCCAAGAATGTCAGTCCTTTAGAAGACAGCTCCGATGAGGATTTTGAAGAAGAAATAGGTGAAGCTCTTTTCATGGCATTCGAAGAAGAAAAAATAGAGGAAAAACAGGAATGTGATAAAAAACTTGAGGCTAAGGCTGAAGTAGATCTGGAAGGTGAGCTGATCACTGCACTTAAAGAGCTGAGTATAGAAAGGAAAAAGAATAAGAAAATTTCAAGAAAGTTTGAGGATGCCAATAAAATCATAACCAACTTGAAAGTATAGATAGACGAATCTAAGAAAATATCTAAAGATATCGAAGTACAATTAACCATGAAGATAGATGAGTGCAGCAAGCTAGAAGAAGAGATTATTGGTTTAAATATGCAGCTAGAAGATATGAATCAAAAAGTGAGTTGTTATCACAAACTTGAAGAAAGTTCTGTAAAGTTGGATAAGATTATAAATAGCCAAAGGACTACAGGCATCAAATTTGGTTTAGGTTTCATCGAAGGAGAATCATCAAATGGATCAAAGGCCATAACTATAGAACCCATAAATAATGAAGATAAGATCAGGATTGATCAAGAAAAAATGAATCATGCTAAAGAAAGCAATAATGCCAGGCATGAGAGGAGTATTGACAATGATGGATTCACCAATGTCACTCATCAAAGGAGAAGAAGATTTGTGGCTCCAACTACAAAATGGCAAAGACCATCACCCAAGTTCACTCATTTCTTTTCTAGTTATTGTTTTAAATGCAATGGTTATGGACATAAGATTGCAGATTGCAAGTATAATGTAGGACAAAGGAACTTTACCAGTAGAAATATTTTTTCACCATTGATGGATTATGCAGTAGAATGTTATAACTGTCATAATTTTGGGCACATTGCAAGAAATTATCGAAGTACATTTGCAGCAAATAAACATCAAGGAAGAAAATTTCAACCAAATGGTTTGAGACAAAATAGAAAATTTCTCGAAAAACATGCACAGGCTACTGACAAATAAAAGTCAAAACAAGTGACCAAAACTGTAATCAAACCAAAGTGGAAGGAAAAGGACTGACCCAAGGAAGAAAAGGAATCCTTGATCGTACAGAAAAAATTTAAAGAACAAAACAAATATACACCATGGATACTTGATAGTGGATGCTCCAGTCATATGACAGGTGACAAACAAAAATTTGAGAAGTTACAGAAATATGAAGGTGGTTTTGTAAAATTTGGAAATAATGATGGAGCTAAGATAGTTGGAAAAGGATCAGTTAATATCAGTGACGGAAAAATCAAGTCAAAAGAAGTCTTGTTTGTGATTGGTCTGAAGCATAACTTGTTAACCGTAAGTCAAATTTGTGACAGAGGTCATGAAGTAATTTTCAAGAAGCAGGGTTGTGAAGTCAGAACAAAAAACTGTGGAAAGTTGATAGCAACTGGATCAAGGACATCTGGCAACTTGTATACTCTCTCAGAGACTTCAGAAGGAGCGTGCTTGATTGGAAAGGAAGAAGAAAATTGGATGTGGCACAAGAGGCTCGGTCATATCAGTTTTGACAATCTAGTAAAAATCAGCTCAAAAGGAGCAGTGAGAGATATTACCACCATTGGCAAACCATTAAATAACATTTGTACTTCATGCCAAAAGGGGAAGCAAACTAGAGCCACATTTAAAACAAAAGAGTACTTCACAAGCAAACCTTTAGAACTAATACATACTGATTTATGTGGACCCATGAGAACGCAAAGCATAAATGGTGACAAATACTTTATGTTGTGTATAGATGACTATTCCAGGATGACATGGGTACTATTTTTTAAGCTTAAATCAGATGCCTTTGAGATGTTCAAGATTTTCAAAAAACAAGTTGAGAATCAAATAGGAAAAAGGATTAAATGTTTAAGATCAGATAGAGGAGGAGAGTTCATTTCAGAGGAGTTTGTAGAGTATTGTGAAAAGTATGGGATTAGGAGATAGTTTTCAGCAGCAAGGACATCTCAGCAGAATGGTGTGGTAGAAAGAAAGAACAAGACAGTGCAAAAAATGACAGACTATGTTGACTGAGAGAAAAATAGTAGACATATTTTGGAAAGAGGCAGTCCATACTACGGTATACATCCAAAATAGGTGCATGTTGAGGACACATGAAATCAAAACTCCATATGATCTGTGGTTCGGTAAAAAGGCAACATCAAGATACTTTAAAGTTTTTGGCAGCAAGTGTTACATCAAAAGAACTGAAGATAATCTTGGTAAGTTTGAAGATAGAGCTGATGAAGGTATTTTTCTTGGATATTCGATAAAAAGCAAAGCCTATGCATGCTACAACAAGAGGCTAAAGAAAATTGTGGAGAGTGCCGATGTTAAAGTTGATGAAGGTAGGGAATGAGAAATTAGCTATGAAGAAAACTACCCAATTTATGAAGAGGTTATTGAAGGAGATGAGGAAAAGGAAACGAAAAAGAAATAGAAAATTGAATCAGATGATTTAAGTAGTGTTTTAGAAGAGGAAGAAAACAAGAAATTCAAAACAGGCAGCTGGTAGAAAAATCATCCTAGAGAGCAAATAATTGGAGACCCCATAGTTGGTGTTCAGACAAGAAGAAGAGTAGTAAGTAACTACTCTCTATTATCCAGCATTGAGCCCAAAAATGTTGCTAAAGCAAGCACAGATGAAATCTGGATGATGGCAATAAATGAAGAATTAGATCAGATCAAGAAAAACAAAACCTGGGAGTTAGTACCAAGACCTACAAATAAAAATATAATTGATACTAAATGGGTTTTTTGAAACAAATTGAATGAAGATGGACAGATAGTCAAGAATAAAGCAATATTGGTCTGTAAAGGCTATGCACAAGTTGAAGGTATTGACTTTGAAGAAACCTTTGCACCAATGGCTAGACTAGAGGCAATTAGATTTTTTTTGGCTTTAGCAGTTCACAAGAATTTCAAATTTTATCAAATGGACGTGAAATCAACATTTCTAAATGGAAAAATTGAAGAAGAGGTCTATATTGAGCAACCAGATGGTTTCCAACTCGGTGATAATCCAAACTTCATCTGCAAGTTGAAGAAAGCACTGTATGGCTTGAAACAGGCACCCAAAGCATGGTATGCAAGGCTAGACAACTATCTTACTCGACAAGGGTTCAAAAAGGGTATGGTGGATAGCAATTTGTATGTCAAAATAGAGAATGGCCATCTCATTGTCCTTGTTGTATACGTAGATGATATCATTTTTGGTAGAAGCAATGATGAAGCGTGTAAATATTTAGCAAATAAGATGCAGAAAGAATTTGAAATGTCTATGATTGGTGAAATTTCGTATTTCCTCGGACTGCAAGTTAATCAAAATGAGAAGGGCATATTTATTTCTCAAGTTAAATATGTGAAAGAGATGCTAAAAAAGTTCACAATGGAGGATTGTAAGCCTGTTAGCACTCCCATGAAGATAGGTTGCAAGTTGAGCAAGGATGACAAATCTCTAGATGTTGATCAAACCATGTACAGATCTATGATTGGGAGCCTACTATATTTGACAGCTACCAGACCAAATATCTTGTAGGCAGTTTGCATGGTAGCATGATTTCAGGCTAGTCCCAAGTGTTGAGCAAGGTGCAGCAAAAGCATTGCAAAAGTATTGTCATTGTTGTCAACACAGACAGATTGATAGAGTTGATGCAGTTCAGAGGTCAGTCAGAACAAGTACAGTGAATTTCCAAGAAGAAAGAAGTGGCCCAGATTCAGAAATTTGCAAAAAAAGACAAGTAAGAAAACTGTCGCGATATCGCGACATGTTTTCTGTCGCGATTTCGTGACAAAAATGAGGAGAGAGAAAGCGCAGCCGAAAATGTCACGATTTCGCGACAAAAATGAGGAGAGAGAAGGCAGCTGAAAATGTCACGATTTCACGACAAAAATGAGGAGAGAGAAGGCGCAGCCGAAAATGTCACGATTTCGTGACAAAAATGAGGAGAGAGAAGGTGAAGCTGAAAATGTCACGATTTCGTGACAAAATAGAGGAGAGAGAAAGTGCATGAGAAAGTGTCACGATATCGCGACAAGAAAAGATAAGGGCAAAGTGTCGATGAAGAAAAGAAAGCAAAAGTGTAGACGATTTCGCGACAAGTTTCGAAAGAAAAGCACTAAGGGCAAAAAGTGTCGCGATATCGCGACACGTCGGGTTTTCGCGACCCGAAGAAGAGAGAGAATGTACGACAACAAAAGTGTAGCGATTTCGCTACATGTCGGAGTTTCGCTGGCAAAAGCAAAGAAAAAGCACTAAGTCAAGAAAGTGTAGCGATTTCGCTACAAGTTCGAAATGCAAGGCACAAAGGTGTAGCGATTTCGCTACAAGTTCGAAATGCAAGGCACAAAGTTGTAGCGATTTCGCTACATGTCTTGATTTCGCTGGTGCATGAAGGGAAAAATGTACGGACGCAAAAGATGTCACGATTTCATGACATGTTGCATTTTCACGGGCGAAACACAAAGAACAGCGCTAAGGCAGAAAAGCGTCACGATTTCGCGACATGTTTCATTTTCGTTGAGGCTTGCGAAGGAGAGTGTACGGAAGCCAAAAGTGTCACGATTTCGTGACATGTACCATTTTCATGGGGCAAGCGAAGGAGAGTGCAGGAAAGCGAAAAGCGTCACGATTTCGCGACATGTCTCATTTTCGCGGCTAGGAGACAGAAAAGAGCTCGATGCAGCAAAAGCGTCACGATTTCGTGACATGTCTCATTTTCGTGGGTGCATGCCGAGATAAGGTCTAGAAGGCAGAAAACGTCGCGATATCGCGACAAGTCGGGTTTTCACGGTCAACAGTCCAGAATAAGTCAACTGAGTAGAAATGTCACGATATCGCGACAGGTAACAGTTTGGCGGGAAAAAGCCACAGAAGCATGGGGGGGGGGGGGGAAAAAGGGGGAAGGAAAAAAAAACAACGAGATACAAAAGGGGTAAAGGAGAGATATCTGCAGTTATCGAGTGACAGGTGTCGAGAAAGCTTAGAGAAAATTCATGCAGCCAAATTAACTAGAGTTAGACTTGCAGTTACAGGTGGCAGTTACAAGAACAGTCTTTTCTAGTCAGAACAGCTGTTACAGGGGTGGATACCGAGAATCACGATTACAGAGAAATTCATTAACAGGTTGCGTATATCAAGAAATGACAGTCACGTGCAGAAGAAAGTGGTAGCACAGAATTCAAAAGAGAAGAAAGAAGAACAGAACGTCGAGATACGCGAGAGTATCAAGATACGCAAAAAAAGGTGTCAGGATACGCAAAAAAAGGCTGTCAAAAAAAGGCTGTCAGAATGTGCAGAGAAGAATGTCAGAATAAGTCAGAAAGAAAGCGGCTAAAAGGCAGAACGCGTCAGAGAGGGTTTGACAGATTGATCGTAGCCGAGAATGCATGGAAAATTGGAGGGAAAATTTGAGCCGTTTCAAAAAGAGCCGTTCGAGGAAGTCAAGTATAAGAATCGAACAGGCGTAGTAAGTAAGGTTACTGCAACCGTGGTTATTTGTGAAAAACAAAAAGAAAAGGTTGAGTAAGAGTGCTGCATGAAGTACAGAAAAAGAACTAAAACCTGTATGTATTTTTCTTGAAAAATCAGAAGAGAGGTTTTAGACTGTGATAGAAGATATTGAGTTTCTAACAATTCTCTTTATGCTTCTATGAGATTGATTTGTATGAGCTATAGACCAGTGAGGGTCTTGCAAAAGAGAAGGCATTTTTATGTCAATTTTTTTTTAAATAGAAATCCAAGTTGGTGCTTGGTAAAAGGGGTTGGTGCTCCTATCTATTGCAGCAGAAAAATCAGGGGTTGGTGCTCCTTCCAGTGGGTGTTGGTAAACTATTTGTAAAGATTGAATCCTTGCAAAGACTGGATTTGGATTGTAGTCCAAACAGTCATTATTTGAGGAGTAGCCACATCGGTGAACCTCGTTAAATCTTGTGTTGTGTGATGCTCTTGTGTTATACTTGCTTTATCTATTTTTAAGCTTGCATTTTTAAGTTTTAAGAGTTGCAGATTCAAGTTTTAAATAGTTACACTGATTCACCCCCCCTCTTAGTGTCATTGTGAGAATATCAATTGGTATCAGAGCAAGGTACCTGATCAAGCTTAATCAGCTAAGGTGATCTTGGAAGATACACAATGGCCGACGGTGAAGGATTTTCTTCCAACAAAGCTCCTTTGTTCGATGGAACAAATTACTCTTTCCGGAGACTCGGGATGCCAGACATATCTGTGTGCATTGGGATATGACATTTGGGAATCTGTTGAAAATGGATACACAATACCCTCTGCTCCTCCATCTGATGCGGCTGAGAAGAAAAAGTTTGAGAACAACTCTAAAGCTAAGAATGCTATTATGTGTGGATTAGTAGACAGTGAGTTGATAAGGATCATGAACTGTAAATCAGCAAAAGATATATGGGACAAACTACAGAGCATTCATGAAGGAGATGGCAAGATCAAGGAAGCCAAGTTGCAAACACATCGAGCCCAGTTCGAAGCATTAAAGATGACTGATGATGAGAACATAGAGGCCTATATGTTGAGAGTAAATGGAATCATTAATGCAATAAGAGGACTCGGCGAGGAGATGGAAGATGCAGTTGTTGTGAAAAAGGTACTAAGAACACTCCATAAAATATTTGATGCAAAAGTTTCTGCCATAGAAGAAGCTAAAGATTTAAATTTTTTTAGTATGGATGAAATGCATGGTTCCTTAACAGCATATGAAATGAGAATTGGACAAACTAAGCCCTCAGACAGAGAAGCGGCTTTTCAAGCACAGAAAAATATAAAATCTAAACAAGAATCTGAGGAAGAAGAATCTCCAGATGAAACTGAAGCAAACTTTGTTAGGAAACTAGTAAAGGGAAAAGGAAAGTACAGAGGTAAGCTACCGTTCAAGTGCTTTAACTGTGGAGGCATCGGGCACTTTGCAGCAAAATGCCCAATGAATGAGAAAAACAAAAGTGATGAAGGGACACACCAAGAAAGAAATGTCTGGAAGAAGAAACCACATTTTAGAAAAAGGAACTTCAAGAAGAAAAGTTTCATTTCCAAGAATGCTGACTCTTCTGAAGACAGTTCCAGTGAGGACTCAGAAGAAGAAACTGGTGAAGCCTTGTTCATGGCTTTTGAAGAAGAAAGAACAGAGGAAACCCAGGAGTGTGAGGAAAAATTAGAGGATGAGGCTGAGGTAGATCTGGAAGGTGAGTTGGTTGTTGCACTTGAAGAGTTAAGTGCAGAAAGGAAAAAGAATAAAAAGATTTCAAGAAAATTTGAGGATGCTAGCGAATTAATAATCAGTTTGAAAGTACAAACTGAAGAACTTAAGAAAAAGTCTGAAGATTTTGAAGCACAGCTTACCATGAAAATAGATGAGTGTAATAAGCTAGAAGAAGACATAGTTAGATTAAGGATGCAGCTAGAAGAGATGAATCGGAAATTGAGCTGTCATCATAAATTTGAAGACAGTTCAGCAAAGCTGAATAAAATGTTAAATAATCAAAGGCCTACAGGCATCAAATTTGGTTTGGGCTTTGATGAAGGAGAATCCTCAAAAGACTCAAAGGCTGTAACTATAGAACCAATAAAGAATAAAGACAAGATCAGGGTTGATCAAGATAAATCGTATCATGCAAAAGAAAACAATAAGGCCAAGCTTGAAAGGAGTACTGCAAATGATGGATTCACCAAAGTCACATATCAAAGAAGAAGAAGACCCATGGCTCCTACTACAACATGGCAACAACCATTACCCAGGTACACTCGTTCCTTTTACGGTTATTGTTTTAAATGCAATGCATATGGTCATAAAATCTCAAGTTGTAGATATAATGTAGAACAAAGAAATTTTACTAGTAGAAATATTTTTTCACCTTTGATAGATTATGTTGTAGAATGCTATAACTGTCATAACTTTGGACATATTGCAAGAAATTGTCGTAGCTCTTTTGCAGGAAATAAATACTAGGGAAGAAAGTATCAATCAACTGGATTAAAACAAAACAGAAAATTTCTCGAAAAACTGTCACAAGCCAATGAAAGGGAGAAGGTAAAACAAGTGACCAGATCTGTTGTCAAATCTCAGTGGAAAGAAAAGGAGCAACCTAAGAAAGACAAGGAATCCCTAATCGTTCAAACAGCTCTCAAAGCCCAGAGTAAATCTGCACCTTGGATTCTGGACAGTGGATGCTCCAGTCATATGACAGGAGACAAACAAAAGTTTGATAAGCTACAGACATACGAAGGTGGTTCTATAAAATTCGAAAACAATGATGGAGCCAAGATAGTGGGTAAAGGATCAGTTAAGTTAAGTGACGGAAAAATCAACTCTAAGGAAGTTCTTTTTGTGGTGGGTCTGAAGCATAACTTACTGAGTGTAAGTCAAATTTGTGACAGAGGTCATGAAGTAATTTTCAAGGAGGGCTGTGAAGTAAGAAAGACGAAAAATGGAAAGTTAATAGCCACTGGACTGAGAACCTCTGGAAATCTGTATACTCTCTCGGAGACTTCAGAAGGAGCTTGCTTGGTTGGACAGGAAGAAGAAAATTGGTTGTGGCACAAGAGACTCGGTCACATAAGCTTTGATAATCTGGTAAAAATCAGCACAAAAAGAGCAGTAAGAGACATACCCACTATTGGTAAACCTTCAAACAACATTTGTGAATCATGCCAAAAGGGGAAGCAAACCAGATCTACTTTCAAAGCAAAAGAGTACTTTACAAGCAAGCCTTTAGAACTAATTCACACAGATTTATGTGGACCCATGAGAACGGAAAGCATAAATGGCTACAAATATTTTATGCTGTGTATAGATGACTTTTCCAGAATGACATGGGTACTCTTTCTGAAACTTAAATCAGAAGCCTTTGAGATGTTTAAAACTTTCAAAAATCTTGTTGAGAATCAATCTGGAAAAAGAATTAAATGTTTGAGATCAGATAGAGGAGGAGAGTTTATTTCAGATGAGTTTGTAGAATACTGTGAAAAACACGGAATAAGAAGACAGTTTTCGGCAGCAAGAACACCTCAGCAGAATGGAGTAGTAGAAAGGAAGAACAGAACTGTGCAGGAAATGGCACGGACCATGTTGACAGAGAGCAGAATTGCTGACAGATTTTGGAAAGAGGCAGTTCATACTACAGTTTACATCTAGAATAGGTGCATGTTGAGGCCGCATGAAAGCAAAACACCTTATGAACTGTGGTTTGGCAAAAAGGCTACAGCAAAATACTTCAAAGTGTTCGGCAACAAGTGTTACATTAAACGGACTGAAGCCAATCTTGGCAAATTCGAAGATAGAGCTGATGAAGGTATCTTTCTTGGGTACTCAACAAAAAGCAAAGCCTACACATGCTACAACAAAAGACTTAAGAAAATTGTGGAGAGTGCGGATGTTAAGGTTGATGAAGGTAGGAAACAAGAAATCAGCCATAATGAAAACTACCCAACTTATGAAGAATTTATTGAAGAAGATGAAGATCAAGAAAAGGAAGAGAGACAGAAATCAGATTCAGATGATTTGGAAAGAGAAGAAAACAGGAAATCCAAAATAGGCAGCTGGCAGAAAAATCATCCCAGAGAGCAGATTATTGGGGACCCCACAATTGGTATTCAAACAAGAAGAAGAATAGTAAACAACTACTCTCTGTTATCCAGCATTGAGCCCAAAAATATCATTGAAGCAAGTACAGATGAAAGCTGGATGGAGGCAGTTAATGAAGAACTAGATCAAATTGAGAAAAACAAAACCTAGGAATTGGTACCAAGGCCTGAAAATAAAAACATAATCGGTACTAAATGGATATTTCGAAACAAAGCGAATGAAGACGGACGAGGTTGTGAGGAATAAAGCAAGATTGGTCCAGTAAAGGATATGCTCAAGTTGAGGGGATTGATTTTGAAGAGACCTTTGCACCGGTGGCCAGACTTGAAGCAATAAGACTGTTTTTGGCTTTAGCAGTTCATAGGAATTTCAAAGTTTATCAGATGGATGTGAAATCAGCATTTCTAAATGGAAATCTTGAAGAAGAAGTGTATATTGAACAGCTTGATGGCTTTCAACTCTGTGATAATCCTAACTTTGTTTGCAAGTGAAGAAAGCATTGTATGGCTTGAAACAAGCACCTAGAGCTTGGTATGCAAGATTGGACAGCTATCTCACTAAGCAAGGATTCAAGAAAGGTATGGTGGATAGCAATTTATATATCAAAACTGAAAATGGCAATTTCATTGTCCTTGTTGTTTATGTAGATGATATAATATTTGGGAGCAGCAATGATGAATCCTGCAAAGACATAGCAAATAAAATGCAGAAAGAGTTTGAAATGTCTATGATTGGTGAACTTTCATATTTCCTAGGACTGCAAGTCAATCAAACTGAAAAGGGCATTTTTATTTCTCAAGTTAAATATGTGAAAGAAATGCTGAAAAAGTTCACTATGGAGGATAGTAAGCCTGTTAGCACCCCCATGACAACAAGCTGCAAGTTGAGCAAGGATGATAAATCTCTAGATGTTGATCAAACAATGTACAGATCTATGATTGGGAGCCTGTTGTATTTGATAGCCACCAGACCGGATATCTTACAGGCAGTTTGCATGGTTGCAAGATTTCAGGCTAGTCCCAAAGAGACTCATGTGACAGCTGTGAAAAGGATTTTTAGGTACCTCAAGGGGACTATGGAATATGGACTATGGTATCCAAAAGGAAAAGACTTCACTCTTTTTGCATATTCTGATGCAGATTGGGCAGGATGTATTGATGACAGAAAAAGTACCAGTGGAGGAGCATTTTATCTTGGAGATAAACTGGTAGCATGGCACAACAAGAAGCAAGAATCGGTCTCTCTATCCACAGCGAGAGGCTGAATACATTGCAACAACAACATGTTGTACACAGATATTATGGATGAGACAAACACTAAAAGACCTTGGTATTCACTTCAATGAGCCCATTTCAGTTAAATGTGATAACACTAGTGCAATCAACATCTCAAAGAATCCGGTCATGCATTCCCGCACCAAACATATTGCAATCCGGTATCATTTTTTGAAAGATAAAGTTGCAGAAGGAGAGGTCAAATTGGAGTTTGTTCCAACTACAGAGCAAGTCGCAGACATATTCACAAAACCATTGCCCAAGGAAGTTTTTGAGTACCTTCGAAAGAAGTTGGGAGTAGTCACACTACCCAAGCACTGACTAGCTATGGGGAACACATTCTCAGGGGGAGCATTAAAATTATTTATGCCTGAGAATGTTGTGCATAGACTCAGGGGGAGTCTGCAGCAACCCTTTGGTATTATTGGCAAAGGGGGAGAAGAAATTGAGCAAGGTTGCAGTGTGTTGCCAACAATTCCAAAGGGGGAGATTGTTGAGCAAGGTGCAGCAAAAGCATTGCAAAAGTATTGTCATTGTTGTCAACACAGACAGATTGATACAGTTGATGCAGTTCAGAGGTTAGTCAGAACAAGTACAATGAATTTCCAAGAAGAAAGAAGTGGCCCGATTCAAAAATTTGCAGAAAAAGACAAGTAAGAAAACTGTCGCGATATCGCGACATGTTTTCTATCGCGATTTCACGACAAAAATGAGGAGAGAGAAAGCGCAGCCGAAAATGTCATGATTTCACGACAAAAATGAGGAGAGAGAAAGCGCAGCCGAAAATGTCACGATTTCACGACAAAAATGAGGAGAGAGAAAGCACAGAAAATGTCACGATTTCACGACAAAAATGAGGAGAGAGAAGGCACAGCTGAAAATGTCATGATTTCGTGACAAAACAGAGGAGAGAGAAAGTGCATGAGAAAGTGTCACGATATCACGACAGTTTCGAAAGAAAAGCACTAAGGGCAAAAAGTGTCGCGATATCGCGACATGGGTTTTCGTGACCCGAAGAAAGAGAATAAAGGACAAAAGTGTAGCGATTTCGCTACATAAGTTTGAAGAAAAAGAACACTAAGTCAAGAAAGTGTAGCGATTTCGCTACATGTCGGATTTTCGTGACCGAAGAAGAGAGAGAATGTACGATAACAAAAGGTGTAGCGATTTCGCTACATGTGAGTTTGGGAAAAGCAAAGAAAAGCACTAAGTATAAAGAAAGGTGTAGCGATTTCGCTACAAGTTCGAAATACAAGGCACAAAGGTGTAGCGATTTCGCTACAAGTGTAGTTGTAGTGAAGAAAGTTGGAAATGCAAGGCACAAAGTTGTAGCGATTTCGCTACATGTCTTGATTTCGTTGGTGCATGAAGGGAAAAATGTATGGACGCAAAAGATGTCACGATTTCGTGACATGTTGCATTTTCACGGGTGAAAAGCAAAGAACAGCGCTAAGGCAGAAAAGCGTCACGATTTCGCGACATGTTCCATTTTCGCTGAGGCTTGCGGAGAAAAGTGTACGGAAGCCCAAAGTGTCACGATTTCGTGACATGTACCATTTTCATGGGGCAAGCGAAGGAGAGTGCAGGAAAGCGAAAAGCGTCATGATTTCGTGACATGTCTCATTTTCGTGGCTAGGAGACAGAAAAGAGCTCGATGCAGCAAAAGCGTCGCGATTTCGTGACATGTCTCATTTTCGTGGGTGCATGCCGAGATAAGGTCTAGAAGGCAGAAAACGTCATGATATCGCGACAAGTCGGGTTTTCACGGTCAACAGTCCAGAATAAGTCAACTGAGTAGAAATGTCACGATATCGCGACAGGTAACAGTTTGGCGGGAAAAAGCCGCAGAAGCATGCACAGTGACAGGTGTCAAAATAGCGCAAAGTAAAATCTTACAGCCAGTTACATAAGAGTTAACTGGAGTCATATCTGCAGTTATCGAGTGACAGGTGTCGAGAAAGCTTAGAGAAAATTCATGCAGCCAAATTAACTAGAGTTAGACTTGCAGTTACAGGTGGCAGTTACAAGAACAGTCTTTTCTAGTTAGAAATTTGTTACAGGGGTGGATACCGAGAATCACGATTACAGAGAAATTCATTAACAGGTTGCGTATATCAAGAAATGACAGTCGCGCACAGAAGAAAGTGGTAGCACAGAATTCAAAAGAGAAGAAAGAAGAACAGAACGCCGAGATACGCAGAAAGGCTGTCAGGATACGCAGAAAAAGGTGTCAGGATACGCAGAAAAAGGCTGTCAGAATGTGCAGAGAAGAATGTCAGAATAAGTCAGAAAGAAAGTGGCTAAAAGGCAGAACGCGTCAGAGAGGGTTTGACAGATTGATCGTAGCCGAGAATGCATGGAAAATTGGAGGGAAAATTTGAGCCGTTTCAAAAAGAGCCGTTCGAGGAAGTCAAGTATAAGAATCGAACAGGCGTAGTAAGTAAGGTTACTGCAACCGTGGTTATTTGTGAAAAACAAAAAGAAAAGGTTGAGTAAGAGTGCTGCATGAAGTACAAAAAAAGAACTAAAACCTGTATGTATTTTTCTTGAAAAATCAGAAGAGAGGTTTTAGACTGTGATAGAAGATATTGAGTTTCTAACAATTCTCTTTATGCTTCTATGAGATTGATTTGTATGAGCTATAGACCAGTGAGGGTCTTGCAAAAGAGAAGGCATTTTTATGTCAATTTTTTTTAAAATAGAAATCCAAGTTGGTGCTTGGTAAAAGGGGTTGGTGCTCCTATCTGTTGCAACAGAAAAATCAGGGGTTGGTGCTCCTTCCAGTGGGTGCTGGTAAACTATTTGTAAAGATTGAATCCTTGCAAAGTCTGGATTTGGATTGTAGTCCAAACAGTCATTATTTGAGGAGTAGCCACATCGGTGAACCTCGTTAAATCTTGTGTTGTGTGATGCTCTTGTGTTATACTTGCTTTATCTATTTTTAAGCTTGCATTTTTAAGTTTTAAGAGTTGCAAATTCAAGTTTTAAATAGTTACACTGATTCACCCCCCCTCTCAGTGTCATTGTGAGAATATCACCAAGGAGACTCATGTGACATCAGTGAAGAGAATTCTTCAGTATTTGAAGGGTACTATGGAGTATGGGTTATGGTATCCAAAAGGTAATGATTTCACCCTTATTGCATATTCAGATGCAGATTGGGCAGGATGTGTCGATGACAGAAAGAGTACCAGTAGAGGTGCATTCTATCTTGGAGACAGGTTGGTCACATGGCACAGTAAGAAACAAGAGTCAGTCTTCTTATCCACAGCAGAGGCAGAATATATTGCAGCATCAACATTTTGTACATAGGTTTTGTGGATGAAACAAACCCTGAAATATATTGGCATTAACTTTAGTGAGCCAATTTTAGTTAAGTGTGATAACACCGGTGCCATTAACATCTCAAAGAATCCGATTATGCATTCTCGCACAAAACATATTGCTATCCGATATCACTTTTTGAAGGAGAAAGTTGTGGAAGTTGAGGTTAAGTAGGATTTTGTTCCAACTACAGAGCAAGTAGCGGATATCTTCACAAAACCGTTGCCCAAAGAAATTTTTGAGTACCTTCACAATAAATTGGGAGTGGTCACGTTTCCCAAGAACTGACTAGCTATCGAGACCACATTCTCAGGGGGAGCATTTATATATTTTATTATATTTTTGCTCCTGTTTGTAATTTTTGCTAACTGTAATAACTTATGCCTGAGAATGGTGTGCATGGACTTAGGGGGAGTCTACAGTAGCCCTTTGGTATTATTGTCAAAGGGGGAGAAGAATTACAGGAAATTGCATATGTTGCCAACAATTCCAAAGGGGGAGATTGTTGAGCAAGGTGCAGCAATAGTATTGTCATTGTTGTCAACACAGTCAGACAGATCAGTTGATGCAATATACAGAAGTTAAGAGGTTCTTTAGAGTATGTATAGTGATTTTCCAAAATATCGAAGTGGCCCATATGCTAAAAATCAAAAGAAAATCACAAGGAAGAAAACTATTGCGATATCGCAACATGTTGAGCATGAAAGAAAAATTGTCACGATATTGCGACATGTTGAGAAGAAAGAAAAACTATCACGATATTGCGACATGTTCGAAGAGGAAGCACAAGAAAGAAAAATTGTCGCGATATCACGAGATGTTGAGAAGAAAGAAAAACCATCACGATTTCGTGACATGTTCGGAGAGAAAGCGCAAGCAAGCAAAACTGTCACGATTTCATGACATGTTCGAAGAGAAAGCACAAGCAAGAAAAACTATCACGATTTCGTGACATGTTCGAAGAGAAAGCGCAAGCAAGAAAAACTATCGCAATTTCATGACATGTTGGAAGAGAAAAAGGCAAGTAGAAAAAGTGTCGCGATTTTGTGACATATTGTAGGAGAGAGAGTCCGAAAGAAAAAGTGTCACGATTTCGTGACATATTGCAAGAGAGATTGTACGGAAGAAAAAGTGTCACGATTTCGTGACATATTGCAGGAGAGAGAGTCCGAAAGAAAAAGTGTCGCGATTTCGTGACATATTGCAAGAGAGATTGTATGAAAGAAAAAGTGTCACGATTTCGCGACATATTGTAGGAGAGAGAGTCCAAAAGAAAAAGTGTCGCAATATCGTGACGTTTTAGGTTTTCGTGACCCGAACGCAAGAGAAATAGAAAAGGAGGAAAAGTGTCGCGATATCACGACATGTCGGGTTTTTGCGACCTGAAGGCAAGGAAAGAGAAAAGGAGGAAAAGTGTCGCGATATTGCGACATGTCGGGTTTTCACGGCCCGAAGGCAAGAGAAATAGCAAAGGAGGAAAAGTGTCGCGACATGTCGCATTTTTGTGACCCGAAGGCAAGAGAAAGAGCAAAGGAGAAAAAGTGTCGCGATATCGCGACATGTCACATTTTCGCAACTAAAGGAGGAGAGAGAAAGTAAGAAGGCAAAAGTGTCGCGATATCGCGACAAAAGTAAAGAGGAAGAGTACGAAGGTGAAAGTTTCACGATATCATCACATGTTGTGTTTTCGCGAGCTAAGAAGAGAACCTAGCTGAAATAAGATATGTGACAGTTAACTGAAGTCGGTACGACAGTTACAGGTGCAGTTACAAAAGAAAGTCATGCAGCTAAAATAAGAAGAGTTAACTAAAGTCGGTACGACAGTTAAAGGTGCAGTTACAGAAGAAAGTCATGTAGCTAAAATAAGAAGAGTCAAATGAATTCGATACGACAGTTACAGGTGCAGTTACAAAGAAAAGTCAGAACTTTTTTATAAAAGGAGGTCTGCGTGGAGAATTAGTAAGCTAAAAAAGAGAGAAAAAGTGCTATGAAAAGAGGGTTGGAAGAGTGCCGTAAAAGAGCATTAAGCAGAGCCGAGAGAGTCAAAAGAGTGTAGTAAGAAGTGTAGCAAGAGGGTTGTAAGAGGGCCGTAAAAGTGCAGCAAGCAAAGTCGTAAGTGTGTGTGGTGTTTTGGTGAATAGTGAGAGAGGTTGGGTTAGCAATAGACCAGTCAGGGTCTTGTATAAGCGAAGGCATTTTTATGTCAATCTTATAGTTTCAAAATTGCAGTCCAATTTGGTGGTTGGAATCAAGGGTTTGTGCTCCTTTCTATTGGTGCAGATAAATCAGGGGTTGGTGCTCCTTCCAGTGGGTGTTGGTAAATTGATTGTAAAATTGGTATTTTGCAAAGACTGGATTTGGACGGGAGTCCAAGCAGTCATTTTTGAGGAGTAGCCAAATTGGTGAACCTCCTTACATCGTGTCTTGTGGAATGCTCTCTTGTTATACTTGCTTTATCTTGTTTATCTTGCATCGCACTGCACTGAAACAAATAGAAGGTAGGTCCAATATATGAAATACAAGGAATGATGACATGGTTGTATACACATCATCACTGATCCATTGTTGCTTTGTTGAATATTTACCTCTAAAATAAAATAACATGGAAATACTTAGTGGCCAGTGGCTACATGAAGATGACGTCCTATCAGTGTTAATACACATGTGTTGAAGGTGAAATATTCATATGATAAAAATGACTATGTTAGGGATGTTTGATTCCCCTAAAATCAGCAACGAATTACCAAAGTTGGTCTTATAGATAAATAATATTTGAGT
Source organism: Wollemia nobilis (assembly GCA_028583015.1). Lineage (NCBI taxonomy): Eukaryota > Viridiplantae > Streptophyta > Pinopsida > Araucariales > Araucariaceae > Wollemia > Wollemia nobilis. The sequence continues at coordinate 91,924 of JAQPPZ010003302.1, read as the reverse complement.
TATATTCGAAAGGAATAATAAATGGTTATAATTCTAAGGTATAATTAAAATATGTGTATTTTATTGAACATATGGGTATATAGTCAGTGGTATGTTTTAAAAAAAAAGCACATGAAAAAAATGCATTATATCACACATGGAAATTATTCACCATAGTGAAAATATTATTTTTAGAATATAAATGCAAGAGATGAAAAATTTTAATATCTATTTCATAAACTGGCCGGGAACAGAATAACAGAATCAATGAAATATGAAATGACAAGAACAAAATTGTTCAGATTATAAATAAGAGATTGAAAACCAAATGAAGGGTCGAAATATTTTGGAAGAGATGGATTGAAGAATTGTGAAAGTTTGCCAAAGGTTTCCTCCCAGGTTACACAAAGAAGGCTTTATTGTTGGAGAACAGAGATATTCTGGAGAAGTTTTTATTGTAATATTTTATTAATATATTCATTTCATTATATTGAGAATATGCATGTTGGTGATGTTTTCATATTTTAATGATTTGATATATTTCAATTATTTTTATCCTAGAAGGTCACACTTAATTTAGATTGAATTGGGTTAATACTGGTTGATCTAAGTTAGGTTTTATTCTAGAAACTTTTATGTTTACTGTGTTCAAAATGAAGCATTAACTGTGATGTAACATGCACTTAAATTTTAGATTTCATTTTTATTTTTCTTTTACTCTAAACTTTTTATTTTATTTAAATTTCAAATTCATGAGAATCAAAACCCTAATGTTATAATATAAAGTTTTAATCTTATCATTAGGGGAAAAAATTTATTTCATGCTTTTAAATTCACGGTATTTTATAATTAGAAATAAACATTAAAATTTTAATTAAATTTTTCAAATAATGTTTATTAAATTTTTTATTTGGACAAAATTTAATTGAAATTATTTTCTAAGGTTATAATTAAATATTTGAAATTTATAAAGTTTATTTTTAGAAAATTTTAATTATTAATATCACATTTGGAGAACAAATTTCATGAACATCATAATATATTATTTAAATCAAATATCAAAATCACATGTCCCTTGTTAATGGTAATGTGCACCTTGAAGTTATTTCAACAGTATTTTCACACTTTGCAAGCACACTTTAATATAGAACCTTGGAGAAACCAACAATTTTATTTGTAAGAGAGGATTACTCAACAGGATCCTAACTATGAGAGTATTTTCGTAATCGGGTGAAAATATCACTCAACAATATCTCTCTTACAAAATTTTGTAGTGGTTGCTTGATGATGACTCTTGGTTGCTTTAGCTCCTCATGTAGCTTGGACATCCCAAATTCATTACAAATACTTGGCATTGGTTCTTCCATATGTATGATCCTCAACCCTATGTCTCTTCAACATCCTGGGTGCATTACAACCAAAAACTAGTTGATGCAAGCTATCAATTTTTTTTAAATTGATATTACTTATTTGTCTTCCTCTATGGTGGGCCCTACCTCAACTTCTATAGTTTTATATTATTTTAGAAGCGTCAAGCCCAAAGAGTAGTAATATGATTCCATGCATCATTAAAAAAGGTGGTGGTTGGCTTTATGTCCTGTTCTATCATCATAATTTTATTGAAATGCTTTTTAAAAATGGACTGATTTTCATTAGTGAATTCTATAATATTATGGACTAATAAAGTCAACTCTTTCAGTTCTTGGCCTAATTTTTGTGTGTCTTCTTCAGTGCACTTGAATTCTTCTATTTTCTTAGTGACAAGGACTTCAAAAATTTTCTCTATAGCTAGCTCTCCAATCATATTAGTATTTTCCTTTTATCATCTATTTTATTGACTAATGTATGTATTTCCTATAGGGTGCTTTCCTAGTAAGACTTTTGATGGATGAAGATATTTAGTCTCTAAAATTATATTATGTAATTATGGCTCTGTCCATCCATAGTTAGAACTTTTTTGTCACCTATTTGGCTATATTCTTCTTTATATTTCAAATATATAGGTTTAAATACTGATGCCCTCCTTTTTGTTTCCTGCAATAGATTTTTGACATGAGTCAACTGCATCATATCTTTGAGTTTGTTGAATATTTGTGATAGAGCTTCTAATTCTCCTTTTATGTCTTCAATCAGTCCTTGTTTGTATTTTTTTATGTAATTTGCACTATCGAGTGATATTTTGGGTTGTTGAGGTACCTTCCCTCTTAGTTGCTTGACTTTGGCTTGTAATTTTTGAATCTCAGCCTACATCAATTCTTTTTCTATCTGGATATATCAACTGATAGGGTCTAGTTTCTTTGTTGTATATTCTTTGTGATAGCCACCTGGGTTTGATCTTGTGTTTTAGCAAGAGCCACTAGGTCCTCTTGATACTTGACATGATCTACTTGGGTTATTGGATCTATTTGCATGCCCTTGACATTTTCCATAGGCATAGTAGCATCTAATGTGATCAGTGGTTCCCCCAGAGCTTATGGTTCAGTGGAGGTTGTTTCTATTACATTGTATTTCAATTTTTTGGGATCCCTTACTTTTTGCATCTCTTGAAGCTACCTATATTCATTTGTATCAATAATTATAGCTTCTGATTTCCTAGTGAGAGTAAAACTTCTAGTTTGGGCAGTGTTCTCCATTTTGAGTTTCTTCCTCTTAGGAGGACCATTTGGGTTCTTAGTGGCTACTTCATAATTGTGAAGGAAATTCCCCCATCCTCCACTTAACATGATCCCTTTCTGTAGTATCTTGGAAATTTAAATTTCTTCTTCATTAATTATTATTGATCGAGATCTTACTTGGGGCATGTTGGTGGTTGTTTGTTGTTTCAACCTAGAATCCACAATTTGTTGTATTATCTCTAAAACATTTTTCTATGTTATTTCCACTGAATATGTGAATGTATATTTCCCCTTATCTGAGCCTTTAAATATGGATATTTTAGATGTGGCAGTAGGTACATCTATTGGAGGAGGTTCTAACTGGGTGACCTTGGGTTCTGTTATTTCCAAAACCATTTCAATTTCTTAAGGCTCTTGTCTGATTGCTTTTAATATTGGATCCTAAATATCTTTTGGTAAAATAGGAGGTACTAAGGGGGTATATGGTTCTATGAAATATTTTCTCATAGCCTTCAATTCTACTGAATATTGACCCACTCTCTTAATCTAGGTGTAATCTCTTTTATTTGCATATTCTTTCCATAAGGTTGCTAATATTTGATTCATTTATGGCCCTCCTTTTGAAATAGCTAATATCAATTTGTCTTTAAATTAATCCTCTCAATGTATAACTATTGCAACTGGTACTAGAGGTCTAACATTATTGTTGTAAGTTTTGAAAGGATCATATGGCCACCATGAGATTTTAGCTAAAGAAAATAGGTCCATTTTTTTCAAGGTTGTAATTAGATTGAGTTTGCCTTTGTAACTATAATGGCCCATCTTGCAAGGAAATGCTATCCATGTGAACTTATCTTTATTCTTGAGTAATCTTATTTTGGTCTCTTCTAATATCTACCTCACAAGCTCAAGAGCTACGATAGACATTAGGTAATACTTCGGTAATGCCTTAGGAGGGATTTTAGCTCTATATACTTGAATGAATGTCATATTTTCTATGAAGAAGATATATTTGGCCATTTTTTCTTTTATAAAGTTAATTATTCCATTTCCTATTCTATCTAGTGAATATCCACAGAGCAGGTGATGAATGTTTAGTAGGAATTCATTTAAGAATAGGGTATATCTAGACCATCCTTTGTGAATCCAAGGGAGCCTATCCTAGACTAGTTCTTCATAAGCCCCTCCCCATATTTCAATTATTGATCTATCTATTCTGACCACTATTATGTGAAATATAAGTGAATAATAAGAAAATATGGGCATTGATTCATACTATTGCAAAATTATAGTTTTTAGGTCTTTGAATTCCTTGTGCATTTTATTGCTTATTGCATCTTCCCACTTATAAATGGAAGTTTGTCCCCACCTATTGCATTGAATTACTATGTACAAGAATTCTCTAGCTATCCAATTCAAATATATTTCCCCTATGAGTATGTTAATCATATAAGCGTAATGTCTTACCCAAGGGTGCAACTCTAATTTATGTATGGGAAAATTATATGATACATGTGCATTTAGGTCAAATAATATGGGATAGAAAGAAGTACCCATGAGGTCGTGATATTGTACTTTGATTACCTATGTATTTATGGGTAATATCACCTTCTCTACGTCGAGGACTTCTGCAATTTACTTTCCAACAATGCTAAAGATGGTACGACCATTAGAATTTTTGATGGATTAGTTACTCAAATTGTATGCCACTACCAACCATGACAAGAGGTCAGAGGAGAAGTATACTTTTAGGCATATCAACTTCACCATATTACACCTCCAAGGGTTGTAGTAAGGGCTTTTCCTATCTCTATCTCTCCAAGATCTTTCATACAAGTCCGTCAATAATCATGGGTGGTGACTATAAGTGTATTTCATGTGTATATAGGTAAAAACTTCCTATTATTCTATACTCTATTGTTGCACTTCTATGATTTCTCTATTTCATATTGATCATCTTATGAAGTCATCGATATCAATGGTAGACAATTTTTATTTTATTTGTAGGTATGAGAAGCCATTTATGATCTTTTCTATTCTTTATACCACCACAGATTATGGGACTTCACACTTAACAGAGATGGAGTAGGCCATATTAAAGTTCTTCTATGCTTCTTTATACTCTTAATATATCTACCAATTCTTGATAAGCTTCGCTCTTGCTAGAATATTTTGGTTTACTCTTGATGGACTGTACGACTTAGTAGCATACTAGGCTAGTTGAGCATGTATGAATATAAAGTCAAGGTGTGCTAGTTTTAATTAAGTCCAACTAATTTTTTTAAAATTAAGCAATGGATTCTGCCACCTCCTCAACCACGTAATTACCTCCAATTATTTTTAATGGTCATCTAGATCTCACCATCTCTCATGATTGGTCGACGAGCTAGGTTGTGTACATGAACCAATTCACCCAATCACTTTTTGAAGATTTTCTCTCAAACTAGTTGTCAGACCTCGGTACATGTTTCAATGTAAATATCCCCTTTGGCTTTATCTATTGCAGGAATTAGCTTAAAAGAAATTGTTTTATTTTAAACTCACTTACAAGATCGTGCATCACACAGGTTTTGGCTCACTTTTTAGGGGATCTTGAACGTTCTCTTACCTCTTGCAACACAATTTGTATTGTTCATCTAGATTATGTGCCATTTAATTCTAGGAACTGAATGCTTTTATCAGGCAATTAATCATAATAGTTGGATATACACATTTACTGAGATATGATTAATTTATTGGGTGAGCTTAACTATTAATGATGATGTGTGGGTAGAATTCTCGATGAGATAGGAGTAGAAATAATGAGACCTCAATTTTGGTGATTGGTGATCAAACGTCATAGCCAATGGGCTTAGGTTCATCGAGTGAAATATGTGCTTAGGATTTATGCATCGAAAGAGATGGTTGATGGAACTGAAGGGCTAGTTTGGTGATAATCGATAGAACCATGGGTTAACAAAGATAGTCATAGCTAGGTTCTTGGGTGAGCATGATAGCTTATGAAGAGATATTATTCAGGTGTTACAACCAATGGTGCGATTTGAATGAGAAAAATATTTTAAAGAATGGGGAACACCTTTTCAACATGAAATTTACCCTCAAAAACTTTAGGAAGGAGAAAATATTTGACATAGCTTTGCACCCATGTTATATTGTTAGGTCCTATGATAATTTTTTACCAATGGGTTACCTTCAAATGATACATTCAACCAATAGGATGACTTCTAGAAACTCATCCAACTAATGAAATACCTTAGGTGATGGATACTTTAATGAACTTCGATGAATTTATGACTAAACATGGATTTAATCATATGTAATGGGGTGATGTCTGGAAACTTGGGTGACCAATGCGATAAAAGTGGATGAAGCGGCCAACTAATGGGGTACAAGCAGACAACTTGTCCAACTTCACCCACATCATTGATTTCTCTTGCCAATCGGATGAAATCGGTTGAGACACCTGACCAATGGGATGTGAGCAGGTATGATAGTCGACCAATAACTTTTAAGAAATGAAATTAGGGGTGATCTAAGCTTATTATTTTAGGAGCAAGGAGGGAAGCATTTTAACATGGCATAGATCCTTAAAAAACCTAAAATTGGCCTACCAATGGGAAGTTGTCATTCAACTAACATGAACTCACCCTTGATTATTTAAATCAATCCAATGGCATCAATTGAAACATATGACCAATTGTATATTATTTCTTTATATGACCACAACAATAAGGTTCAACTTAGAAAAATGGTTTATGAATGATTTTTGATGTCCAAATTAAGTGAAATGGTGTATTACAATGCTAAAGGAGGGAATCATTAATTACGTAACCAAGACCCATTAGAACTTAGAAACAAACCAAAATAATTTTATTTTAATTTTTTGCCAATTGGGCATTATTGAACAAGTCATCCACCCTAGGCACATAAAAATACAACCATCGATTGAGATATTTGATGTAACTCGTATGGTGGGATGAGCAAAAAATATTATCAGTTAGGATAAGTGACGAGAAAGGCAGATCGGGTGACTTAGCCGCTATGCATCTTTGGGTCGACTACAATGGCCAATGGGTGTATGGGCTATCAGGTGAAACAAAGGGGCATCAAATGATACAATCGTGACTTTTTCTCTTAGTTGGGTAAGACGACCAATGAGGCTTTAGCGAGCGGACTTAAAGACTTTTGGGAGATAAAAAATTTCAAGTTTTCTTGGATTTTAGGGAAGTGATCAGATATCATGGTCGATGAGGTTTAGCAAGTGAAAAGGTCTACACAATATTATTTTTGTCGGGCACGATGACTATGGTATTAAAACCTTAGGAAACTTGGTATTTTTAATGATTCTAAGGGGGAAACTCTATGACACAGATGAAACCTTTTTTACCTTAGGAAATATGAGTGAGTCAAATGGACGATGAAAAATTAAAAGGAAATGACCTTAAAGGACATAGGGTTTAATATGCTTGATAAAATAACATAATATATATGATCTAACTGGGTGGTTTAAATGGATAGGGGATACTTATAAAATTGTGAGGTGGAAATTGTGAATATTTTGAATTATAATGAATTATGGAGTGATTATGTATGGCATGGATATGCATGAATGAAGGTGGATGAATAATAAATAAAATTATGAAATGAAAACTTATATGGAGATGGGTGGTAAGATTATAATGTTATGGTTAAATGGATATGGTAGGAACAAATTTGTGAAGTATATTTTTGAATGAATCAAGCACAAAAAAATTGAGACCTACACCTTCCATAACCATGGGGGCCCTTTTTGGAATATCATGCCTAACCTAGGATTTTTCATCTTTAAAATTGACCATCACATCCTATAATCACCTAGACACCTAATATTGTCATCCTTTGAAATACTAGGGGTATAATATAAGTTGGAATTTTTTGAAGCCCAAAAATCACCTAATCCCATTTGTAGATTCACTGATTTAATAAAAAAAATTGGTGCCCAACAAAGTTGAATTGACATATGATTATATCATTCTTCTACATCATCATCTCTAAGGGAATATTTTTTTGTTGTTTGTACATATTATCTATATACTTTATTTACTTTCATCTACTTTCCCATTAGCTTTAGTTGATTGACATAAATAATCAATTATTTGCTTGTGTTCTTCATTTGGAACATTTGGAAGGATCAACATATATTTTTCTATCATTTGTGATTTGTTGACTTTCCCTTTACCATAACTTACCTTCTCATTATAATTCTCTTAAAAAAATAATTATTCAACAAATATGTAAATTTAAATTTATAATATATAAAATAATAAATATTTGTATGATTTGAAATTATTAATTAATATAAAAAGCTTCATACCATACAATTAATTTTAAAATTTTATAAATAAACTTAAATAAAATAACATTTTAAATAAAAAATCCAGATTTAATTTTTACACATAAACCATATAAACTATATACTAACCATATACCACTATAACTTTTATATTAATTTAAAAACCATATATCCTTGAAATATCGACCTTTCTATAAACAATTCTAATAAAATAAAATAGCATTAATACAGAGATATGCCCATACTTGAAATATCGTATATCTTAAAGCGAAATCCTGTCTAGAAGAAGAGGACAACAAATTCCTAATTCAAACCTAAGGTTGCTCTTAAAACTTTGTAATCTATCTATTAAGGACAATGAATTAGTAATGTAAACCTAACGTTGCTCGTAAAATTCTATAGTTTCACTCTTCTGTTTCTCGTACCTAATTACTTTATTTTTACCCCGTTGTAAAAAGCAATTAGGTGTTGATTCTTTACATGGGAGAATTCAGGCCTCATAACTTCCCCTCCCTCTTTCTATATAAGGATGGTTTTCAGTCACAAGGCAGCTATCATCATTTTTATAAATGTTATTGCCACATAAAAGCCCTGAAAATGGCTCGTATTTCCTTTCCCTGGGTCCTTTGGCTGGGGACACGTTTCTGCAAAAACCAGAAAGGCACTTGTGGAGGCCTTCGATTTTCCAGTAATGCGTTGCGACGCCAGGAATTTCCAGTACGGCCGATCAGCATCAATATTAATAAGAGGATGGCATCCACTAGCACTGAAGGAGACGTGAAACTCTATATTTTACTGAAAACATGGCCAATACAATGAACAAAGCCCTATATAAATGTAGCATGCTTACAAGCATGCTAAATTTATATACGGCTTCGCTCATTGCATTTCCCGGGGAGAAAGTTCTACAAGCATGCTAAATATATACAGGGGCTTCGCTCATTGCAATTAGCGGGGAGAAAGTTATGGGCGAGGCCAAAGCCTTCACAACCACCTATTTCAAAGAAGCTCTTCAAAAAAAATTGAGAGATCAAGTTCGAGGCCAAAACCTTCACAACCATCTATTTCAAAGAAGCTCTTCAAAAAAATTGAGAGATCAAGTCTTTCACGAGAGGTTTGAGAAATTTTACTTTTGCCCTAATGATTTACATGTCAAAGTGTGTGGGTACCATGCTTTTTCCTAAATAGATGTTTAGTAATTGTAGTTTTTGTTAAACAGATAGAACTCAATTTGGAGTATGATTCGCACGCCACCCTGGCGAGACTGGAAGCCAGAAATTGTATCCATATATGCAGAAAACACACAACTCAATTTGGAGTACTGGCGAGACTATATCCATATATACAGAAAAGACATTTCATGGAATAAGTAATCCCTTTACCCTTAACTAATTCATTCTTCTCTTCTCTATTATTATTATTATTATTATTATTATTATTATTTTATTATTTTATTTTATTATTATTATTATTATTATTAGATGGAATAAGAAGCGCATGAAGACAAGACAAGATAGTAGATTTTTGAAGGGGAAAGGGTTAGGTGCCCAATTTTTTAAATTTTTAAAATATTAAAACAAGACCCAAGTGAAAATTTTTCATCGAGATCTTATTTTATCTCTTTGAAAAATGAAAGATCTTTTCAAATTTTGAATGGTGTAAAATCATTCTTTGCTCTGATATCATCATAAATGTTTTGAAACATACATACGTCATGATTATAATATAAAAGATTATATATATAAATATATATATACAAAGATAAATGTTATAACAGGAATGGCGGGTAGGTTTTAGGCATCCTACAATATCTCATATATTGCACATTTTAAAAATGGATTGGTCATTAAGGATATTTATAATAATACCAAAATTTTAATTAGAATTAACCTTAAATTAAGATTAATTTTAATTTTAATTTTAATGTTAAATTACAATAATAAGTGATACTAAATTACAACCTTTTAAAAAGGTTATCAAGAAATATGGATTAACGAATATCATTAAGAGTAAATAATTAATTGTGCCCTTTAGGCTTACATTAAAATGTTCATAGACTTACATGAATGATGCCTAAGGGCTTTACATGAAGAGTGCCCATAGGACTACATATGTACTTCCACATATGCTACATTAATAATGTTCAAAAGTATTTCTTCACACTTTTGGAATTGGTCTAACAAGATTAGATTGCACATATCTCAACAATGTTTACACATGTTTTCCAAAGCACATGTACTTGATGTCGATGGTACCAATATCACTATTTTATGCAAAGATCATAGTCTTTGATCACTTTTATAATTTTCAATGTATGGTCATGTTCGTAGCATATGTTTATACCTAGGGTTAATATGGCATATCATTGGAATGATAGTTGTGATTTTATGGCTTCAAAAAGAGTAATTTATTTGTTAGCCTAAAAAAAAATTAATTCTTTTCATTTCCTATAAATATCCATTTCATCTCCTTATTTATTTATCATGCATTCACTTATTATTATTTTTAACATTGGTCTTAAGCTTTTTACCTTTATTGCTATCACAACATGTGATCTCTCTCTCTCTCTCTCATACTTTTAGGTACAATAAAATCCATAAATCGCTTGTTTACTTTCTTAAATAAAGGAGGATAGGTTTCTCTATTAGGATTTGCAACCAAATATCAAAAGTTGTCGTGTAAATACTAGCTTTTGAGATATATTGAATTCTCTACATTCATTCAAGTGTGATCTCTCCTTTTTATTATGTTGATATTATAGGCAATATAGAACAAGAATGAGTATTTTTTATTGTTCTTAATAGTGGATGGTATGGATGTATTGTATTTGTTGTATTAGAATTTACCCTAGGTTATGCTTTATATGGATGAATTTAGTCTAGTATGTTTATGAATACTCTCTCTTAATATTTATTTAGATTATGATATTTTTTACAATAATTGTATAATTGTTGCTTTACTACCTTGGTTTGGGTATTTTCACTAGTCTTGTAATAATTCTAGAAATTTTATGAGATATTCATTTTTAAAAAACATATATCCAACTATTTTACTAAGGTTTGGACCAGTTAAATGTCAATCGTGTTAGCTACTGCTACAAAATTCACTACAACTATATCCATCTTAGCAGACAAACTTGGGTTTTTTACTATAACATGGAAGCCTACCAAACCAAGAAATCTCACTTCTAAGTCTAATCCACTACCTCTACTTTGGTTACATACCTCTTTACCATCATAACCACCATTACAACCTATAGACTAGCCACCTTTTTAGCCAATGTATCCCTCTGTGCGTCCATAGAGGATTGGAGTGACCTACTAGGAATTTCCTCTCCCAACATGATAATTGATTTGCTTTTTTTGTTGTTGCTTCCCTTTACATCCTTCTCTTCTATTATTTATATTGTCAACAAGTAATAGGATTATACATTAAGCTTCTATAGGATGCCTCCTCAATCACATCCTCTTCCTCATTATTAATCCTACTATTATAACCCTCCTCAAGTATATGGGCTAGTACCATCCATAACAATGATCATTAATAATAGGATCATCGATGCTATGATTTATAATAGCTATATCATCAACATTTAGATCATAATAAGAGTTAAAATCTTGCAAGACACCAAATATTTACTCCCATGCAGACTTATAATACCAGATCAAATCTAGAAGGATATCCTACTACAAGTCAAACTATATAACTACACTCAAATTGAAAGATATTATTCTCTCCCCATATTCCAACTAACCATCACCTCTAAATAATTTTAGATAGTTGATAACTATCCTTTTCCATATTGGATTGTCCTTATAAGACTGCTATGTAACCTACTCCCTCTAGAGGTCATCAACCAACTACCTAACCATGATCAAAATGCTTCAATGAGACCTACTCTAATCACCATTGAAGGACTGTTCCCATCTATAGCATAAATATACCTTTGCATATTCCACTTATTTTGGTAACCCTAATGGTTGTATTATATCTATATACTCAATCCATACTTATAGCAATGTGTAACAAAAGAGGTCCCAACCATACCTATGAACCATCCAACATAATGAATTATGTACTCAACATAGGATGATAGGTCCTTAGTGAACATAATTTGGTGCTCCAACATATCTACCACCACCTCTCACAATATTAATGCATCATTTTATTGCTATTATCACCAATTAGGGCATTAACACCAACGTGACTAATAGTAATACCTACATATTCTACTAACACTGAATGTATGCAACATGATATCAATCCAAACTAAACAATAATAAAATAAGAAAGTGTAAATCATTGGTCAACCTTTATAAACTCTATTGCTATAAATAAATCATATTTATACCTACCCTTCTAATTGATACTATAATAATTTACTATACATCCTCTAGAGTAATGGTCATCTCCCCTCATGAAAATTAAAAGGTATTCATCTCCAAACTAGTATTCAACAATAGATCTTGATCAAACATGACCTTGAAAATCAAGACTTCATGGTATAATTCCACCATCACAAGGATAGAATAGTCCTCAAAGTCCAAGAGAGCTAAGATTTTATCCAATACATGTGGATGTAGATCCAAGCAATTCATCATCTATAACCTCTCTTACATCCACAAACCAGGCCAAAAGTTATTTTTTCTATCCAAACTTATCATAATCTCATTTTTTCATACTAACCTTATCTAGAGTGTTAAAAATTTCATCTTGTCAAACTTACTACTCCTTATGAGAGGCATCTATATGGTCTTACGAAAAATAGGGCCTATAAGATTTATGTTTCCAAGAAATATAATAAAAAAATTGTTATCAAGACTTCAAATTCAAAGACCTTATCCTCAAGCTCAATAATATGCATAGCAAGGGCAACTTTATACAAATATGGCTTAGTCCATATATTATCAATGAGTTGTTTGAATATAGAGAAATTAAATTTTAAACAATGGATGGAGTTGGGTTAGGGAAAGATGCCAATTACATGTATATCAAATGCCTTGATGCATAGCCCCTTTTGATATGTTTGTATAGTCTTTGTGTACTTTTGGGTTAGATTGTTGCTTTTAGTGCCTTATTTCTACTTTGACTAGTTGTTTATGAGTATCTATGGGTGTTGGTCCTATAGATACTTTAGTTTATCACATGTGGATGTGATTTAGGATTATTTTCCTCTTCTAACTGATATGAGGACTTTAAGGAATGTGCCATCCCAAATTTTTAGTTGTATTCTTTCTACTTTTTTTAGTTTTTGAATTTTCTTTATTCTTTTTGTATGGTTTGTATTCTATTTTGCTAGTTACTGAAAGCATGAGGATATGGAAACAAAATATGGAAATCCCAAAGTGCGATGTATGCAAAAGCGAAATGTAACGCTAAGTCCTACAAACTGAAACGCATGAAAGGAGAAACGTAAACCAATTGAAACAAGATAGAAAGAAAATGTCGAGTACAACCCTTTTTATTAATTTGCTTTAAACATCATGTTACAATACATCTCCTCCCTTTTTGGGACTAGAAGCTTTAAGTAGGTCTCTATTACACCATGGATTTGTACGCTTTCTTCCACGTGCCCACATGTAAAATGGGTGAACCAAACATTATTGCCTCTTGCGTTGATGAGTCTTGACTCCTTGCTGCTCCTTTAATGTTAGGATCCTACGTTCAAGGAAATAGAAAATAGTCAGTAGCACCTATAGATAAAATGAAACATGTGATCCCCAAGCCTACGGTCAGTGTATGCATAAAATGATTAAAACGATGACTGAAACATATCAGAATGAGCTAAAAATTTGATAGAAGCAATAAAACCTTACCAGGAAGCCACTGCAAAAGGAACAATCTAGAAATATTGCACAAATTTCTAATCGCTCCGGGGTGGGACGATTAGAACTATGATAACCTATCCAAAATCCACCTCCTAAATGTCCATTATAGAAGCCTCAAAATCACCTGCATAGTTGGGGTTAGGTAAAACGAGGTATTTTGGGATGACCCAGATGGTCATATTTTTCCAATTCATCCTCTATCGCCTAGAATATGATGATGCTATCTGCGTGTTAGTGAAAGCGGGAAATGATAAAAGCATGATCAAAACTTGTTAGAATCACATGAAATTTAAATGACAACATATGTAAACAACCTAGAATTAGATGCAAAATAAAAATTAGGGAAATCTACCATAGATTTCTAATTGCTCTAGGGTGGGGCGATTAGGACTGCGATAGTTTGGGGGGCACCCGGGGGCAGGACGCCCGTCGTTTGGGACTCTGTTTCAGAACCAATCCACTTGGGATGGGTCCAAAACCTCTTATGGGGTTTTTTTAGCAAATTTTGTGGGATATTGTGGCAAAATTTTTGGGTTTGGGTCCGGATTGCGCTTCCAATAATCACCCAATAACCTCCCTCCAAAAGAGAGATCATGGATGTAAAAGCACAATCGATGGGTGAGAATTTAATTTGGTAGAAATTCATTGCTCCAAAAGCTCCTCTCTGTTACTCTTTTTTGGGTGAGAAGACTCACCAATTTATAGACCTAGGGTCTCTCTCTTTGAATGCGCATGTGAGGGCGCCACTTGAGTTGCTTGTCCTATTTTGAGAGAAAATATTATTCCCCTATTTAGAGTCTCCTTGCATGAGGCCTCCAAAATCAAAGACATGCATGATTGAAGTCTCTCTCCTTGATTTGAAGTCGTTCCTCGCAATTGCATGGCTTGAAGCTGTAGTTAACTGGCGGACTTGTCGAGGTTTGAATTTTTTCCAGTCAAACCTGCTATTCACCCCACCCTAGGGCGAATGCTAATAATCATCCCTGGGTGGGACGAATACCAATTTGTAATCATCCCAGGGTGGGACGAGTAGGGAGCAAAGTGCCAAAAAGGTGCCAAATTGACCTTTGACCTTCCAAACTATTGTGGGAGTGGTTAGGACCACTGTTTAACCTCTGGGGGCTGCCCTAGGGGCTATGTGTGTCAATGCGATTAGCGCTTATTGTCACATAATTGGATTGGTGTTGTTTTGGTGTCTACAGATGTCCCTTTTTGGGAAGCACTATGCAAGGCGTAGCACCGAGCAAAAATAGATAACCAAAGCACTAATGATTAGGGTTTCTTAGTAACCTAACCAACTCTTGATACCCCAAGTATGGAAAGGGCATGCATTCTTGAATCCTTGCTTCTGATGAGCTAAGGAGATTAATTCAAGTATTAACCTTTTTCAGTGAGGTTTTACTTGATCTTGGATATTGATCAGTCATGAATAGGCAAAGGGTGCAACCTTTTGTCTGTGGGAACCTTGAGTTCATGATTCATGAATGCCAAGTGTTTTATTAGCTTGTGATTATTGCTTGTTTGCTACCCCAATCAGGAGCATGATTTTCTTTGTCAATGATCCTTTGAATGCATGCCATTTCCTTGATTGAGTGTGTTTTTTTTTATTGGTGACTAAGTGTGACTACCCCATCAAGCGACGAATCGATGAGAGAATGAACGACATGAGAAAAGCGATGAGTCACTTGACCTAAGATGATTGTTGTAAGGTTGCCTTTAGTTGTTTTTCATTGAATGCTTAAGCATTTTTTGAACATTCTGACCTATTTTTGGTGGGTTTTAACCCTTTTGGTGACGCTATTTTGGAGCTGAAATTGTCAAAAATTTGTCCTCCCATGGAGTGGTCCGGCTATGGTAGCCTTCTTAGGGAGTAGGATAGTGACAATTTGTGACCCCAACATTTTTTTTGGATGCCAATAATGTCAGGCACAAAGGCGCCTGCGTTCGATAATGTTATTGCTATTTTTGGTTGGGTTTTGACCCTTTTTACGATGTCGTGTGGGGATGAAATTCTCAAAAATATGTCCTCCCATGGAGCGGTCCGGCTATGGTAGCCTTCTTAGGGAGTATTATAGTGAGGATTTCTGACCTCGATGTCTATTTTGGATGCCAAGAATTTTAGGCGCAAATGCGCCTTCGTTCGACAATGTTATTGCTATTTTTGGTTGGGTTTTGACCCTTTTTACGACGCCGTTTGGGGATGAAATTATCAAAAATATGTCCTCCCATGGAGCGGTCCGGATATGGTAGCCTTCTTAGGGAGTATTATAGTGATGATTTCTGACCTCGATGTCTATTTTGGATGCCAATAATTTTAGGTGCAAATGCACCTTCGTTCGACAATGTTATTGCTATTTTTGGTTGGGTTTTGACCCTTTTTGTGACGCATTTTGGAGCTGAAATTGTCAAAAATCCGTCCTCCCGTGGAGCATTGTGGATATGGTAGCCTTATTAGGTAGTATTATAGTGATAATTTGTGACCCTAACTTCTATTTTGGATGCCACGAATATCAGGCGCAAAGGCACCTTCGTTCGGCAATGTTAGTGCTATTTTTGGTTGGGTTTTGACCCTTTGTGCGACGCCGTTTGGGGATGAAATTCTCGAAAATCCGTACTCCTATGGAGTGGTCCGGATATGGTAGCCTTATTAGGGAATAGGATAGTGAGGATTTGTGACCCCGATGTATGTTTTGCATGCCCAGAATTTCAAGTGCAAAAGCACTCTTATTGGACAATTTTATTGCTATTTTTTTGGTGCATTTTGTGCAGTTTTTGTTGTTTTTGAATTTTTTTCTCTGTAATCGTCCCTGGGTGGGATGAATACTAGTTTAGTAATCATCCCAGGAAGAGAAGATCACTGACCAGAGTGCTCATCCCAGGGAGGAACGATTACAGGCTCAAAAAGCTATTTAAGGGCCAAAATTGGGTTTTGGGCTCATTTGCATTTGTTTTTCCTAGCGATTTGGAGCTCTGAGGAGGAGGAGGTTAATTCTGTGAAGCGAAGCGCTAACGAATTTTTCCCACCACCATGAGTTCACAGACTGGATCATCAAGCGACAGAGCCTAAGCAAGACTAGTGAGTGCTCTTCCTCTTTATTATTTTTGTTACAGTTTTAAAACCATAATTTGTTTTTGTCCTTTTGTATTTTGTTTTTCAAATTAAAAATGAAACCCTAAAAAGAAGTTGTTTTGTTTTGTATGTGTGTGATTATGTGTGAATTTTTTTTTTTTTTTGTGTTTTGTATGGCTTCATTAAAACTTAGGTTGAAACCCTAGTGGAAACCATGTTTATTTGGTATCTGTGACAAACTAAAAGAAACCCTAGTCTAACAAAAATCAAAACTTAGCTTAAAAACTTAGGTTAACCCTAGTTGAAAAAAGATCAAAACTTAGCTTAAAAACTTAAGTTAACTATAGTTGAACAAAGTTCAAAACTTAGCTTAAAAACTTAAGTTAACCTTAGTTGAACAAAGATCAAAACTTAGGTTAAAAACTGAGTTTAAAACTTAGCGTAAAACGTAGTTTAAAACTTAGCTTTAAAAACTTAGCTTAACTCTAGTTTTTTTTTTTTTTTTGTGTGTCAGTGTAGACTAAGGGTAAACCCTAGGTGAACTGAAAATTTTGTTGGGTTTTATTTGTTTTTTTTGTTTGTTAGTGTAGACTAAGGGTAAACCCTAGGTGAACTAAAAATTTTGTTGTGTTTTATTTGTTTTTTTGTTTGTCAGTGTAGACTAAGGGTAAACCTTAAGTGGACTGAAAAATTTGTTGTGTTTTTAGTTGTTTTTTTGTTTTTGAATTTATCAGTTGAATGTTAGAGTGAAAAACCCTAGGACTGACAAATGTTTGTTTTTGATTTTTTTTGTTTTTAATTTATCAGTTGAACTTAGAGTTAAAAACCCTAGGACTGACAAACTATTTTTGAATTGTTTTTGGTTGTACATTTTGTGTTATGCATTGTTGTATATTCATGTTATTGTTGTACAGTTTTTCATGGTTTTTAATATTTTTTTTTTGTTTTCTTTTGTAGGTTGTGAAGAGCCGGTACCATGTGCCTATAGTTTTCTCTGAAGCGTGGGAGGCGCTAACTTTGGCTGACTGGGAGTGGCTTGATGCCCTTGGGCTCAAGTAGGTGACTCGACTAGAGCCTATGGTCGGGGATCGGGCCTATCTAATGGCCCTTATCAACTTGTGGGAACCCCGGACCAATACCTTCCATATCCCAATAGGGGATATGACAGTGACCTTGGAGGACGTCTATCGGATTCTTCGGATTTTGATAGATGGACTGCCGATCAGGACGACATCGCGGGATCAGCGGACAGCAGTGCTGACACGCTGCTTTAGGCATGGGGAGGAGGTGGGTGTGGATAGCCCAATGGAGAGGGCAGAGGGCGACTGCCATATTGGCAGCATTTTGGTTCGATGGTGGCTAGAGAGGGGCGTGTTGGGAGTGAGGCATGCATTATTGATGGGCCTCATTTCCAACATGTTGCTACCCGACTCATCAGGCTCACGGTTCCCTTGGAACCTGTTGGAGGTGGTGTTTAGGTTGGTGGAGTGTCCGATGGAGGCACCCATGATCATGAGATGGGGACAGACTCTATTGGCATAACTCTATGATGAGTTGTATGAGGTACGCTTTCGAAGGCGGAAGGGGATTGGATGTAGCTATCTGTTGTAGTGCTAGGCTTGGCAGCACATAGCGATGGAGAGGTCGGTGGGGTTGCCATGGATGACTCGAGTGGAGATGGTAGACCGAGAGATCGAATACGAGGTATTATGGTGGCGATCTGAGGAGCAGGGGCAGAATCGACGGTGGGCAGGTGTCGTAGGGCACTATGTCGATGCCTTCACGTAGCTTACTCCAGGGGAGGTGTTCTAGCGCCCATACAGGGATTGTCCAGCCTAGCTTGAGGCTGGAGAGTGGCTCCGATGGGTGCGTAGGGGAATATGGCTAATCGATCAGCAGAGGACTGAGCAAGATTACTTCCCATATGTTCGTGTGACACGATAGTTTGGGGTGTGCCAGGGGTTGCCTAGTGAGCCCTTGATCTATCGGCATCGAGGGGACGAGAGGACTCTGGTCTGGCCAGTCATTGCACCGTTGGGTGAGGATTCGGATATAGTGATTGATGTCCTAGACATGGATGACGTCGGGGTTACCGCTGAGTATGACTAGTGGTGGACTCTGCGGTGATGGTAGGGAGAGGGGCCACTGGGAGGTGCAGAGGCGGC
Organism: Wollemia nobilis; assembly: GCA_028583015.1. Taxonomy (NCBI): domain Eukaryota; kingdom Viridiplantae; phylum Streptophyta; class Pinopsida; order Araucariales; family Araucariaceae; genus Wollemia; species Wollemia nobilis. Next base: position 72,935 of record JAQPPZ010003302.1, on the reverse strand, counting down.
AGCAGCAGGCGGGGAGGGTGGAGAGGCACCAGGAGAGGGTTGGGGAGCTCCACTAGAGGATGCGAACATGTTGGAGGTGGATGATGTGGGTGTGGATTTTGGGGTTTCGGATCAGCCGGATATGTAGGACATTCCGGAGCAGTGGGAGCCTGAGCAGCCCATAGTCCCAGATTCGCCTATGCACCAGGCAGTCTCGGAGGGTGTGGAGGTGAGGCATCGCACTGAGATAGCACAATTGGAGGACCTACTATGGAGGTGAGATGAGGAGCTATGGGAGGCTCTACAGGAGAGGGATCTCCTATGAACTCAGTTGGCTAAGTGGGAGAATGCATTTGCTACGTACCGTCGATGGGATGGAGACATGGATGCTGCACGGGAGAGGGATCTTCTACGAGTGTAGCTGGCGGAGAGGGAGAAGGCATTGGCGCAGCATGACAATGTAGTAGCTTTGTACCATCGGTGGGAGGTGGAGTGGTTTCGGCACCGGATGGATTTGGAGGGAGAGATAATCTGCCTCGGGGGGTGGATACCTGAGCCCTCTGGAGGTGGGTCTTCATGCCGATCGAGGGGTAGTGATACTGAGCAGTCAGCATCATCTCGTTGCAGGCGATTGGATGAGGGGGGCACTAGCGGTCGTGATGCGGGGGTGAGTAGCAACCACCCTAAGAGGTCCCATAGGACCCACACCATGGGGGGTAGTTCCCATCGCATCGATCCTACATGATCATGGTGGCCGACGCCCTAGGCTTGGGGGTTTTTGAGTTTTTGCTTTGTTGCGAGGTCATAGGATCGGTTTATTGTAGCCTGCAATAATTTTTGATGATATATATACATATGACTTTCTTTGTGTTTATACACTTGTCATGGTTTGTTTTTTTGTTTATGCACAGTTATTTATGATGATGTATGCATGTGGTATTATGAATGCGATGTTTCTAATTATATGATGTATGCATATGGAATAGATGAAATGAGTTGTTGATAACTTGTCGATGGCACCATAGATTGTACAAGATTGACTGGCTGTCTATACTTATGTGATGACTTTGTGGAATGACTTTGCATGTGATAACTTTGTTTTTGTATTTTTTGTATTATCGGATGGTGATGTATGTAATGAAATGTACCAGTTGTTTTAAAATGTAGTTAAGCTTTTCTGAGATTCAGATATTTGAACTAACTAGCCAAGACTGTACATTTATCTCACAAGACTTTTGAACAAGGTATAAATTAGACTTGAGTTTGACCAAGTTATTTCACATCCCTGTGTGTGCAATTGAGTTCGTTTATGTGGTATTTGTCAAGATACCGCCAGTGCCAAATAGGTTGTCAACCAAACCTGTACTGAGGATCACCTAATTAGCTCCACTAACTCCATTGTTGTATTTAGTAAGATTAATCCATGGGATAATCTAAGGTACCATAAGCTAGCTCATCCACATGCAAACATTGGTCTGCTCACACGCAAAGCTATTGTGATAGACATATCGTCATGCATTTAGGATACCACCATTGCTAGGTAGGCTGTCCACCAAACACGTAATGAGGATCACCTAGATGGTTTTTTGAATGTTGAGAATTCTAGGGATTCAAGCTCAGGTGACTTATATTTGCTCAACATGTTAGGATACTTGCTCGTAGACATAGTGATGAAAATCACTATTTATTTTTCTCTTTGTGTTTTTCTTTTTGAGCAAGGATTTTGAATAGTGGTGATAACCACTTTTATGTGATTTGGCATTTTGATATTCGTAAGGTTGAGCTTGTAGGCTTGTGAATGTCATTGATCCTTTTAGGCCTTGGGGATGACTACCCATCCTGTTCATGGACGTGTAGTACAAATCCTTATGACTTTGGGAACCAAAGGGGATTATGGAGATTATGAAGTAAGGGCATTGATATTTTAGGCCTTGGGGATGACTACCCATCCTTGTCAGGGGCGTGTAATATGAATCCTTACGACTTTGGAGACCAAAGGTGATTGGAGATGGTCATGATGATGGCTTGTTGGGAGTTTTCTTTTGAATGGCATTGATCCTTTTAGGCCTTGGGGATGACTACCCATCCTTGTCATGGGCGTGTAGTACGAATCCTTACAACTTTGGGGACCAATGGTGATTGGGATTTTTGCTAGTGGTGAAAACCACTATTTATTAGGGGGAATTGATGGGGAAGAGCTTGTCCTTTTGTCAATTCTTAGCACTCTTGAACCATTCGCACAGGGGGATGAACAGGCTAATATTTCACCTATGGTATCCTAGACTGCTTTGTAGTTTTCATCTTCCGTTCACACAACTGAGGAATTATTTTATGTGTTTTAACTTGTGTAGGGATGTTACATAACAAGGCATGATCCAAGTAAAACTTTCCCTTGTAAAACCTATTTAACTTTGTATAATTTTTGGCTAGAAATTTAAAGACAGCTGAATGACGAAAACCCTATATATATTAGGAGACAACTGACTATGCTAGAAATGGGGATGGTGTTATTCTGGATGTATGTGTTTATGAAATGGATGGAATGTGGAAAATGATGGAATTTCTGAGCAATTACAGTCTATGGTGTTTGGGACATGTATGACCAAAAAATATGCAATGTATGGATGCGATGCCTAATGCAACTTATATTTTTGTGTTTTGATTTTTACGAGTATGCATGGAATTGAGATGCAATTTTTTTGTTATTTTTGATGATTTTACTATTTTGGTTGTTTTTGAATATTTATTTTGACCAAGCGGTTATGGTAACCCTTGGAGATTTTGGTGTGACCAAAGGGTTATGGATACCTTTAGGGCATTTTTGGGGTTGACCAAGCGATTGTGGAAATCCTTGGAGTTTTTGGTTTGACCAAAGGGTTTATGGACAGCTTTGGGGCATTTTGGGTTTGACCAAGCAATTGTGGGCATCCTTGGAGCTTTTGGTTTGCCCAAAGGTTTTATGGACACCTTTGGGGCATTTTGGGTTTGACCAAGCGATTGTGGGAATCCTTGGAGCTTTTGGTTTGACCAAAGGGTTTATGGACACCTTTGGGGCATTTTGGGTTTGACCAAGTGATTGTGGGAATCCTTGGAGCTTTTGGTTTGACCAAAGGGTTTATGGACACCTTTGGGGTATTTTGGGTTTGACCAAGTGATTGTGGGAATCCTTGGAGCTTTTGGTTTGACCAAAGGGTTTATGGACACCTTTGGGGAATTTTGGGTTTGACCAAGCGATTATGGGAATCCTTGGAGCTTTTGGTGTGACCAAAGGGTTTATGGATACCTTTGGGGCATTTTTAGGTTTTATCAAGTGATTGTGGGCATCCTTGGAGCTTTTGGTTTGACCAAAGGGTTTATGGACACCTTTGGGGCATTTTGGGTTTGAACAAGCGATTGTGGGAATCCTTGGACATTTTGGTTTGACCAAAGAGATTATGGATACCTTTGGGGCATTTTTAGGTTGACCAAGCGATTGCGGGCATCCTTGGAGCTTTTGGTTTGACCAAAGGGTTTATGGACACCTTTGGGGCATTTTGGGTTTGACCAAGCGATTGTGGGTGTAGACACCAAAATAGCACCAATCCGATTATGTGACTGCAAACACTGATCGCATTGACACACACAACCCCAAGGGCAGCCCCCAGAGGTTAAAAAGTGGTCCTAACCACTCTCACAGTAGTTTTGGAAGGTCAGAGATCAATTTGGCACCTTCAGGCACTTTGCTCAATATCCATTCCACCCAGGGATGAATTCAAACTGGGATTCGCCCCACCCAGGGACGAATTCTAGATTCGCTCTAGGGTGGGGCGAATTGCAGGTTTGACGGGCAAAAAGTCAAATCTTGACAAATGGCAGCTCAGATCCGCCACTTAATGCTTCCTTCATCGCATGGGAGTGTGGGTGAGCATTTTCGAGCGTTAGAGGCAATTACAAGGGTAGTCATGAAGTCCCTATTCAGGGAGGAATCTCCTTCCCCCTGGGAAGGCATGATTGCCAAGTGGCGCCTCTGCATGCCCATTTCAAGAGACCTCCAGGTCTATAAATTGGTGAGTTTCCTCACCCCAAAATATAGAGAGAAGGAGCATTTTGGAGCAACGAAGTGCTGTCATTTTACTTTCACACCCACACCCTTTTGAGTTGTGTCTTTCACATCCTTGATCTCTTTTGGAGAAGAGGTCATAGGGTGGTTACTGGAAGTACAAATCCAGAGCCAAACCTAACATTTGGCCACAATATCCCACCCAATTTGTCGACAATACCCCACAAGAGGTTTTGGACCCATCCCAAGTGGATTGGTGCCGAAATCAGGCCCCAAACGATGGGCGGCCTGCCCCATGGGCGCCCCCTCCCACACTGCTACAGTCCTAATCGCCCCCCTTCGGAGTGATGGGAATTCTATGGCAGAATTTCTTTCTTTCATTTTTGCATTCAATTCTATGATGCTTAGATAGGTTGTCATTTAAATTTCATCTCATTTTGAACAATTTTGATCATGTTTCTATCTTTGCTCGCTTCTACTAACCTACAGGTAGCATCATCAAATTCCCATTGATGGAGGCCAAATTGGGAAAATATGACCATCTGGGTCTTCCCAAAATACCCCCAATTAGCTAACCCCAAGTTTGCAGGTCTTTTGGAGCTTCCTAGGTAGGACATTTGGGACAGTACCTTTTTGGCATTTTGTTGCAGGTGAATTCATCCCACCCCGGAGCGAATTCAAATCGGTGAGGAATTTCCTGACTATTCCATTTGCAGTATTTTCTTTGGGATGTCTTGATGCCCCTATCAAATTTTTAGAGCATTTGGATTCATTTTAGTCATAGTTTAATTCATTTTTCTCATTCACTTATCGTAGGCTTGGGGATTGCATGCTTTATTTTATCCATAGGTGCTACTGACTATTTCTTGTTCCTTTGAACGTAGGGTCTGGACATCGGAGGAGCAGCAAGGAGTCAAGACTCATCAACGCAAGTGGTGGCGACATTTGGTCCACCCATTTTACATGTGGGCACGCGGAAGAAGGAAGGGCATCCATGGATGTAACAAGAACGCATACTTAAACGCTCCTAGCCCTTGAAAAGGGAGGATGCGCATTGTAACCGAGTTGTGAAACATATCAATAAAAAGGGCTGTCTTCTTTATTTGCATTTGTTTTGTTTCGATTCGCTCATGCTTTTCCCTCTTTTCATGCACTTTCAAATTCCTAGGATTTAGCGTTAAGTTTGGTTCGGTTTGCATCGCATCTTCGCTTTCCTTTTTGCTTCCGTATCCTCGTGCTTTCAGTGGTGATCATGGTGGGACCTTGTCCTCTATTTTTAATATCAGAGATCTGATCAAAACTTGGTTGTTTTTTCTTGCAGGTACCGAGTTTTCATACGTTGACTGTTGTTCGTTCCATCAGGAGGCGGATACAGAGCTGTAATTCATCTTACCCAGGGACGAATGGGAATTCGCCCCACCCTATGACGAATACAGTCCTATAATTCATTCCCCCCGGGATGAATTCCAGTCTATGAAGTTTTCGGCAGAAACTCAGAACCGACAGATTTGGGTAGAGAAGAGGTAAGGATTCTGAAACTTTTCCTGTCATTTTTTGTTGTTCTTTTTCTATTTTTTTGGTTTCTTTTTGTGCTTAGGAAAGGTTTTGTTGCATGTTTATTTTATTTCATGCAAAATAAAAATAACCCCACACATCACGTGGCAAATTAAACACCAAGGAGCTGGTCGTAAAACCCTAGCCCTTGATCAAGACCAACGGTGGATTTCATCACCACCTTGGCTTGAATTTTTGCATTCATAAACCCCGATCGCTACTGTTGCTAGACGTAAATCCTGATGAAAGCTGACCGAGTGTAGTTGGGGTGATTCCCAGCACATGAGGATAAGTCTTCTATGGTAGGTGTCATAAACAGGGTGATTCCCCTTTCGTACCGCCTACGTTCCACGTACCATCTGCTCTCACGTACCTATAGTTTCCCTCACGTAAGGGCGGGTATATAGAGAGGTTGGTATATCGGCCTGGCAATGGTATATCGAAGGGGCGACCAATTTTGGGAGTCATAAGAGCCCTCATATTGCATTTAAACATTCTTTACAAAACCTTCAAAAACAAAACAAAAACAAAAAACAAAACACACTAAACCAGGTTTAGGACACACTTTTAATATTTAAACGAGATAATCATTGCTTTGTGTGTGTGTGCTCTTTTCTGTTTAGTGTAGCATAAAAATCATAAAAAGAGATAAAAATCTACATAGCTTGTAGGAAAGCACCACCATGGTGTACACCCGTAGCCAAGCCCAAGCAAGGGCGGAAGCTACAGAAAGTGTACAAGGGGGCACAAGTCACCTCCGCTATAGTCCTAAGGACTTGGTCATACCGCCTTGGCGGCTTGACCCACAAGAGAGTCCACATCATTCCATGTCAAGATGGAACTATAGGGACACCCCTTTGGGGGACACGCCCGTCCATCATAGCCCCTTTCGGGAGGAGTCCTTACACGTGGCACTCAACATAGACAAGAAATCTCCCTTAGAAGCTCGATATGAGTGGCCACCGTGCGATGAAGCGCTAGAGTGGCATAGTGTCCATGAGGAGAGGCCACATGATTATGTCATCCCTCCATTTGCCTCCTCTCATTGTCAGAAACAATAGGACAAATCCAGAGCACAAGGCTCTTCTAGCAGGGCGAGCCAACTCTACCCACCCCTTTCACACCTATGAAAGGGAAAATGAGGAAGACCCTTACATTCCTCAAGAGCAATATACAATGCGGGAGCAATGCGCCTCTGCACCCGCTATATACCAAAATCATATTTCAAGGCTAGAGCCTCGAGTGAATGCTGCCAACCTCGATAGAGGGAAGTGACCTATAGAGATCTCGGATCACCACGACCGAGATAAATGCATAGGAGAGGCATCTAGGCCTCCTAGGCTCAAGATGGTGGAACAGATTGACTTGGCAGTCGCCAGACATGCCGCCCACCAAGCGCAGATCATGCGGCTTGAGCAAGATCAACAATAGCTAGAGCATCTATATCGCCTTAGCAAAGAGCGCATTCGGTGCCAAACAGATGAGCTGCTCCATAACACGGTGCCTGAGAGGGTTCCAACCCCTCGCACCCAAAGGGCGGAACCATATGAGAGGCGCAACCCCTTGGTGCGAGATAGGTCCCCATGACCTTACCAAGTGCTGCCTCCAAGACCTCCTAGACCTGAGCGGGAGGCCACTCCCAGGAACAACGATGGGCTCCCTCTACGGGGACCCACCCATGGTCATAGGTCTCGCCTAGAGACTCCTCGAGAAGCCTATGAGGAGTATGAACAGGAAGAGGAGCGGGCCAAAATGCCCTATCAAGGTGGAGGGGTTGCTATCCGGCCACCCCTCCATAGGCCTCAAGTCTCCCACAACCCACAATGGGAGCAAACTAAAGAGGAAGAGATTAAATCTTCCGATGCATACAAAGCGCTGCTAGAGCGTTTGGAGTCTATGGAAACCAAAGCTTCGAGGCCCCAAAAGCCCATGTTACGCCAACTCCACAGTCATCCTGTGCATCCGTCAGTGCCTGCACCCCCTTACCCTAAACACTTTAAGCTGCCTCAGTTGGCAATCTTTAAGGGTGAGGAGGATGCCCAAGAGCATGTGACCAGATTCCTGAGCCAATGTTTTGGCATTCAGGACAATGATGCGTTGTTGCTAAGGACATTTATAACCACATTCACGGGCCCTACCTCGGATTGGTTCACTCAGTTGCCAAAGCACAGCATCAATAACTTGGATCAGTTAGTGGATGCGTTCCTCGAACGCTTCACCTTCAACACCAAGAAGAAGGCATCACTAAGTGACCTGGCCAGCCTCAGGCAGTATGAGGAAGAGACCATGGCGGCCTACGAGAATCGATGGAGGACTCTACTTTCCAAGCTACCCTACCTCCCTCCTATGTCCGACCTTACACAAATGTTCTCAAGAAGTTGTTTGAGATCGATCTCTATGCTATTGTAGCTGCAACAATATGCCACCTTAGAGGAAGCTCTGGCGCAAGCCAGAATCATCGAAGAGATCAAGATACAGGATGGCGAGATTGCCAAACCTAAGAAGAAAGAATGGAACAAGAACACAAAAATAGGGACTACGCAACAAAAACCCGCTACGGTAAATCAAGTTGCCATAAATGTCCCTAAGCCTGCACAAGAAATACAGCCTCAAAAGGCTAACTATCAGGCGGTGCCTCCTAATAATTATGAAAGAGAAAACCAGAAGCAGGAGCAAAATTAGCAGCATCACCCTAGGTGACAGTACACACCTTATACGGAGTCTAGGGACTCCCTATTTGACCGCTTGTCAGCGATGAACTTGATCAACCTTCCAGAGATCCAAACCATAGATCCCAATGCATCGAAGCCTAAGGGATACCAGGAGGACTTGTATTGTAGGTTCCACAGGCGGAGGGGACATGACCTGAATGCATGTTGGAAGTTCAAAGGTTTGATACAAGACCTAATTGACAATAAGACATTGGTAGTGGACAACCCCGTAGCGCCAAACAACCAGTAGATGGGAGTTTTCAAAGACCCCTTGCCTGCCCGTGAGGCACAAGAAAAACCCCTTCAAGTCAATGAGGTGCAACAGAATTGCCCCATGCAAGGGTATGTAGGAATGATAAGCATAGTGACTAGGAACAAGAGATACCCAGGAGTTGCCCCCGAGGCAGCCACAAGAGAGGTTCCATCGACGTCACAACCTCAACAACACCCTATGCAACCACCTCCGCCTAGACCCACGGCCATGATTCGGACCAAACTCATGCAGAGTTTGAGGACCACGTCGGCTAGGCTCTCCATATATGAGCTTATACAACAATCAACGCCCCATCGGGAGGCTCTAATGGAGATATTGAAAGCCATCGAGTTGCAGCCCCATGAAGCGAATTCCTTCAACAACTTCGTGGGACATGTCAAACGATGCACGGAGCCAGTCATCACCTTTCGAGAGGATGAAGTTAAATTAGTGTCTGATGACATGGCAGATCCACCCCTACACGTTATCATGCGGGTCAACGGGATCCCATATAAGAGGGTGTTGGTAGACACTGGCTCGTCCAGTAACATCATTACCACAACGGCATTGAAACATCTGAAGTTGCCAGCCTCTCACATCACGGCTTCCACCTATACACTACGAGCATTCAATGATGCGATATGCTCGATAGTTGGCACAATTGTCCTACCCATTCAAGTAGGACAAAAGATGATACCTACATTGTGCCATATTTTGGAAGGCGAGATGGCTTATAACATCTTGCTGGGGCGGCCATGGATCAGGGACATGAAGTGTGTCCCTTCGATAGCTCATCAGTGTTTGAAGTATACATTTGAAGGGGAAGTACATGTAGTCCCGATGGACTTGGAACCCTTCAAATATTGCAATGCGGTGCAGCTGATGCCGCAATCGACCCTTCCATCGACGCACTTGGATTTTTAGTTAAATCCATCTAGATAGGGTCCGATTCTGCAAGCATCCCCGGTGATAAATCCATCAAAACCCCAGTCAGGTACATCTTCATCGTCTGGTCCTTCACCAACGATGCCACCTATCATGGCCAAACAGAAGGACAAAGGGAAGCAAACCCTGGAAGAGGCTCAACCCCTAGAAGAGGCACTGCCAATAGTATCAACCATCTCTACCGAAGAGATGCCTAGCAAAATGGAAGTTGAGGCTCCTAGTTCACCCAACATGGAGTGGATTCAGGAAGAGCTTTCGTTCCCTCCCCCTCAATCGCCAACAATCACTATTGAAATGGCCAATACGGGCCTAGGGGAGTATCTGGTGCGGAATGTTGTAGCAACGCCCACACTAGAGTCCATGCAGGACATGGGGAGACCTCGCCTCCCCATCGGTACAATTGTTCCTTTAGGCTGCCCACCAAACCAGACAAACTTTGTGTATGGGGGCCTTGATCATGGTATTGAGCCATGCATGCAAGAGGATGAAGATGAAGAGCCTTTTGCAGAAGATGTCAACTATCTGTCTAACCCAGACTTCACTCTGAGATATCTTGGCCAATGCAATTGGCATGGATATGGGCTAGGCAGGTATGAGCAAGGAGTGCGTGTCCTTTGCCAACCAAGATACCAAATGCCTTATGACAAGTCGGGCATGGGGTTCAACCACCCCCTGCCCTTGGACATCTTGGTAGAGGACATGCAAGGCCTAGGGATAGGCAACAAGGGTGGATTGGCATTAGATCCCTATGCCAACCCTAACACAATGTATACATTGGGGGATTACCTCCCATGGTCAACAACCACCCTTGTTAACCTCAATAACCCTTGCCCTTTGCTGGAGAGAGGCGAAAGTTCGGGGACTCACTTTCAAGGAGGGTATAGACAGTGTCAAGAGGGATCTTCGGAGGATGAGTCAGAGTATGAACCAGCATCATATGACCCCTTCGAATCAGATAGTGATCACTCACAAGTGATCCCCATGAATGACTATCAAGAGAGCCTCTTGACAATGTTCCCTCTAGAGGCTCCAATCGAGCCAGTGCCGCGTCAAGAGAATCAGGTCCCCCCATGGAGAGTGGAACAACCACAATGGGGCCAGATTAATTTGCTCGAGCAGGACGAGCCTGTAATACCTCAAATAGTTGTCAGAGCCAACGAGGGCTTTTGGATCTCCGATAGTGATTACGAAGATGAAACAGAAATGACATATCTTAATCACATGCGACAGATGCAACAACCATACCCCTTGGAGATTAATGACATATTTGAATAGCTAGGCATAGTGCCAGGGCATGAGTGGTACGTAGACCCAGCGGGGTGGGACCAAGTGTTGGATCCGCCACTCCAGGTATATGAAGAGCACCTTCCACCCCGAGACCCTAGAGTGATATCAGTGCCGAGGGTAGACCCTATCCTCCTATCAACACATAGGGCCGATCCATTCGTGCCAATCCCTACAGAGCCAGATCCGGAGCATAGAGAATCATCTAGAGTGTTCAAGTCACCACACCCATGGTAATGGAGACCAAAATCATTTCATCAACATGATCTCCATTGACTTAACCACCCCCATCCGCAATCCGGCCGATCCAGCATGGTCATTGCATCTAGACATAGATGCCATAGACTGGGATCGCGTCAATTCACCTCCATCCCCATCAGAGTATCGGCCTTTCGGTAAAATGCTTCATTTTACCCCAGGGTCAACTCGGGATATCTTCCATGCTGAAGAGGAACCCGAGGTTCCCAACGTAGATTTAAACTCAGCAAATGATATCCATTTGATCCCGACTCCACACCAGTTGGAGGATGGATCCCACATGTCGATCGAGGAGATGACTGACGTAGACATCGGCTCAGATCCAATGAATCCATAGATTATCAAGCTAGGGGTAAGCTTATCCCCCGAAGAGCAAGCCGACTACATTACCCTTCTCAAAGAGAAGAAGGAGGTTTTTGCATGGTCATACAGAGACATGCCGGGGCTAGATCCGTAGCTAGTCATGCATAATCTAACGCTTGATCCGACAGTCAAGCCAGTTAAGCAAAAACTATGCAAGATGCACCCAACAGTGGCCTTGATGGTCAAAGATGAATTGCAAAAGTTGTTGGATGCACAGTTTGTCATCTACGTGGATTATCCGCCATGGTTGTCCAACATGGTGCCCATCAAAAATCTCGACGGGAGGATTCGCATATGCACTAATTTTTGAGATCTAAACAAAGCGAGTCCTAAGGATGATTTCCCCTTGCCGAGCATCGATGCATTGGTAGACGCTACAATGGGCCATGAAATGCTATCCCTCATGGATGGTTTCTCGGGATACAATCAGATTCGTATCAATCCCGAAGACCAACTAAAAATGGCGTTCACAATGCCTTGGGGGACATTTTGTTATAAGGTCATGCCTTTTGGCCTTAAAAATGCTGGCGCCACCTACCAACGTGCCATGACGTACATCTTCCATGATTACATGCATAAAACTTTGGAAGATTACATGGATGATTTGTTGGCCAAATCTCTTTTGTGCCCAGATCATATCGATGACTTAAGCAAGATCCTCGATCGCCTCATGGAACATAAAGTCAGACTGAATCCCAAGAAGTGCGTATTTGGCATCACATCTGGAAAACTCTTGGGTTTCATAGTCTCAAAGCGAGGCATCGAGGTGGACCCAAACAAAGTCAAGGCAATCCTTGAAATGCTTCCCCCAACTACCATCAAGCAGCTCAGAAGCCTACAAGGAAAGGTCGCGTCAATCAAGCGCTTCATAGCACAACTATCTGACAAGTGCCGACCCATGAACAAATTATTGCACAAGGGGGTAGCATTTCACTGGGATGACGAGTGCCAATCAGCCTTTGACGACATTAAACGATACTTGGCTTCGCCACCAGTATTGGCACCACCTAGACCAGGAGTGCCATTCTACTTATACATCTCAGCTACTGAGGTGGCACTGGGTGCCATGCTAGCCCAAAAGAATGAACTTCACAAAGAACAGGCTACTTACTATCTTAGCCGCACCCTGGTCAGTTATGAACTTAACTATGCATACGTTGAGAAACTCTGCTTGGCAGTGGTGTTTGCTACCAAAAAGCTATGCCACTACATGTTGAGCAACACTACGTATGTTGTGTCTAAGGAGAATCCATTGCGGTACATGATGAGTCGTACTTATCATAGTAGCCGCACGGCGAAATGGATTATGTTGTTGACAAAATTTGACATAGAGTTTATTGGACAGAAATCCATCAAAGGACAAGTCATAGCCGATCAACTAGCAGAGGCTCCTCTCGAAGACGATCAGCCTCTGGTCATAGAACTACCCGATGATGGGGTCTTCCATGTCTCAGAATCGCCAGATTCTGATGAGCCTGAGTCACAGGCCGACATAACCCTATTTTTTGATGGTTCTAAATGTGAGCAAGGAGGTGGCACGGGAATTGTATTCTTCACACCGCAAGGGGCTCCAATGCCTCTGTCATTTAAATTAGACTTCCCGTGCACCAACAATAATGCAGAATATGAAGCCTTGCTCATAGGTCTTCAGACAACAATCACCATGAACATCAAGCGATTGAACATCTTTGGTGATTCGTTGTTAATTGTCAACCAAGTCAAAGGGGTATTCCAATGTAAATGCCCAGTTCTGCAGGCCTACAAAGCCCTTGTGGACAAATTCTTGGCAAAGCTTGAATGGTACGACATCGAGGCACTCCCTCGGTCATCGAATCATTTTGCAGACACTATGGCCTCCTTGGGGTCACTAATCCCACAAGACCTTTCTGGTGATATGACAACCATTCAAGTCAAAACACTATCGCAATCCATGATGGACCGTGCAAGCTCTAACTTGACGCCAGGAATCCACATGATCCAGATTGAACCACCTTAGGATAGGTTCTCTCGAATCCATGATCATCTGAAACACGCCAACTAGGGGTCCTTGTTCTCCCCTACTCCCCTTAATAGCAACACAACGCTATTCTTACAAGTTCTTTCCCGCTCAGCATTTGCTAGGGATGAACTTCAAGAGGGATTGGCTGTTCATACCATCGAGGCTTCCGATCAGCAGGATTGGTATTCACCCATAAGGGACTACCTCAAGTTAGGTAACCTCCCACTTGGATTGACGCATGCCGCAAAATGAGCATTCAAGTAGAAAGCGGCAAAGCATGTCTTGTTAGGAGACATTTTGTACCATCGTAGCTATGAAGGGATCCTCCTTCGATGCTTGGACCAGCAAGAGTCCACTTGGGCGATCGCCCAAGCGCACGATGGTACATGTGGTGGCCACTTCAGTGGTATGGCTATCGCCAAGCGCATTCTTTGCATGGGCTATTATTGGCCATCTTTAGAGCGAGATTGTAGCGCATATGTAAGGAAGTGCGTGAAGTGTCAACATCATGCTAATTTGACGCACGTACCTTCCTAGGCCTTGCAGCCGATCCAATTGGCTTGGCCATTTTTGTAGTGGGGCTTAGATCTAATCGGAAAGATCTCCCCTGCGTCGTCAGGTCATCACACGTTTATCATAACGGCCACAGAGTATTTCACCAAGTGGGTGGAAGCAATTTCGCTTACCTCTATGATAGGACCCCGCATTGTGGAGTTCATTTTACATAACATCATATGTCGTTTTGGTATTCCATCCAAAATAATCTCGGATAATGGGACGTCATTCAAGAACAAAGACGTGCGTGCTTTGACCACAAAGTACAAAATTCAGCACAATTTTTTGACACCCTATTATCCGTAGGCAAATGGGCAAGCAGAGGCATCAAACAAAATGCTAGTTGCCATCCTCAAAAAGACAGTTGCAAACAGTCATAAGGATTGGCACATTCAAATCCCACTTGCCCTGTGGGCTTATCGCACTAGCATTCGGACGCCCACTGGGGCAACTCCATTTTTGCTCGTGTATGGCTTCGAGGTAGTCATGCCTCTCGAGTTGGAAATTCCTTCCCTATGCATATCAATGCAAGAGTTCATCGATGATGACACTACACGACAGGCCCGGTTAGACCAGCTTACGTTGCTTGATGAATGACGCGTTAATGCTCTCGAGCATTTACGTATCTATCAAGAGCGACTTAAGAAAGCATACAACATGAAAGTTCACCTGAGGGACTTTCAGGTTGGTGACTTGGTCTTAAAAGAGAACCAACAGAACTCTAGTTTGCCGTCCCATCTAAGGGACAAGTTCACGGCAAATTGGTTAGGTCCCTATGTAATTGATAGTAAAATAGGACCTAGAACATACCGGCTAGCCTCTCTTGATGGAATCAAGGAACTAGAACCCTTGAACATCAGTCATTTATGGCCATTCCATATCTAAAAGAGCCATAGCCCAAACAAAATGCTCCAAGGATTCCTACAATCGCTTGGTCAATCCCAAAATGCTCCAAGGATTCCTACAATCGCTTGGTCAATCCCAAAATGCTCCAAGGATTCCTACAATCGCTTGGTCAATCCCAAAATGCCCCAAAGGTACCCATTACCGCTTGGTCAACCAAAAAGCTCCAAGGATTCCCACAATCGCTTGGTCAAAAATAAGAAAATTCAAAAATAGTAAAATCATCAAAAATAACAAAAATTTGCATCTCATTTCTAGGCATTCTCAAACTCATCACAACAATAAAGAGCTCTTTTCGCATCTCATCTTCATATTCACAAAAATCAATCCATCAAAAACACAAAAATATGTAGCTGCATTAAGCATCACATCCATACATTGCATATTTGTGATCATACAGGTCAAAGGCACCATAGACTGTAATTACTCCGCCAATCCATCTTGTTCCACATTTCTCCATTCTATAAGCAGTCCATCAAAAATAAATGCCATTCACATCTTTTCACCATACTATAGTCAGTTGACTTTTAATGTATCAAGAGTTTTCGTCATTCAGTTGTCAATAGCTTTTTAACCAAATGTTGTACAAAGTCAGACAGATTTTATGAAGGTAGAGTTCTACTTGGATCACACCTTGTTACGTAGCATCCCAACACAAATTAAAACACATAAAAATTCCCAAGTTGTGTGAACGAAAGATGAAACCTGCAAAGCAATCCAGGTCACCATAAGTGAAATGGTTATCTTGCTCATCCCCCTGTGCGAATGACCCCAAGAATGCTGAGAGTTGGCAAAAGGACAAGAATCTTCCCTACCCAATTCCCCAAGAATCCCAAGTTCTCAAAAGAAGTTGCAAACATCATACAAATTTGCAAAAGGTCAAAACTCCAAAAATTTGACATCACAACCAAAGTGCATACATCAAAAGGCACATACAATAGTGATTCTCATCACTCATTATTCAAATCCCTTGCTCAAAAGAAAAATAACAAAAATAAACAATGATTTTTATCACTATAAACGAGCAAGTATCCCAATACAATTGAAGAAAAGAAGGGAGTCGAACTTGAATCCCTGGAACTCTCAGCATTCGAAAGGTCATGAGATAAACCTCAGTATCGGTTTGGTTGATAGCCTATCGGTCACTCGTGGCAAACCTCCCGCATGACGATATATCTGTCACATTAACTTGTGTGCAGATCAATGTTTGCATGTGGATGAGCTAGCTTATGGTATCCTAGATCGCATCGCAGATTAATCGACTAAATACAACAAAGGAGTTAGTGGGGCTAATTAGGTGATCCTTAGTAGAGGTTTGGTTGACGACCTATCTAGAACTGGTGGTATCCTGACAAATACCACATAAACGAACTCAATTGCACACATAGGGATGTGACATAACTGGGTCAAAGACAAGTCGGATTCATACCTTGTCCAAAAGTCTTGTAAGATAAAATACAGTTTTGGATAGTTAGTTAAAACATCTGAGTCTCAAAAAACCTAACTACATTCTCAACCAACTGTGTTATCCTCCATCCTCGCTTCACCATCAGAAAATACACAAAATAACATGTATACATAAAAATTCATTTACCACAACAATCGCCTAAGACAAAAGGCCATCAGTTCTGAACAGTCTATGGTGCCACCGCCAAAAATCACAAATTCAATTCATCCATTTCATTTGCATATCATATACATTAAGCAACATTTGCATTCACCATAACACATACATCCATCAATGTAAATTAACATGCACACATACACATTCATCACTCATTAGGCATAACATCAAATCATGATACGTAGCCAAGTTCTAATCATGTTGCGCCAAAGCCCTATCCCTCTCTACCAGCTGCATTCATAAGAGATCCCTCTCCCATGCAGCATCGGTGTCCCCATCCTATTGGCAATACACTACCAATGCATTTTCTTGCTCTACTAGCTGCATGCGCAGGAGATCCCTCTCCCGCAGCGCATCCTCCAGCTCCTCATCTCACCTCTGTAGCAGCCCTGCTAATCATGCATTAACAGTGTGCACCCCTATCTCTATGTCCTCCGAACCCACCTAAGGTGTGGGCATCTCTAGAATAGTAGCCTGCTCTGGCTCCCATTGTTCTATGATGTCCTGCATCTCTGGCTGATCTGAAACACCAATATCTACATCTACATCATCTACCTCCACCATGTTTGCATCATCTAGTGGAGCTCCCCAATCATCTCTTGGTGCCTCGGCACCCTCCCCACCTACTGTTGCTACCTCCACATCTCCTAGTGGCCCCTCTCCCTACCATCATCATAGTGTCCACCATTGGTCATACTCTATAGTAGTCTCGATGTCATCCATGTCTAGGACATCAATCATTGCATCAGAATCCTCACCAAGTGGTGCGATGACTAGTCTGTCCAGAGTCCTCTCGTCCCCCCGATGTCGATAGACCACGGGCTCACCAGGAAACCCTTGGCATACCCCAAACTATCGTGTCACCTGGATGTAATGGAAGAACTCATGCTTGGTCCCATGCCTCCCAATCAGCCATCGCCCCCTGCATACCCGTTAGAGCCACTCTCTAGCCTCAGGCTAGGCTGGATAGTCCTGATAGGGGTGCCAGAACACCTCCCCTAGAGTAAGCCGAGCGAAGGCATCGACATAGTGCCCTATGACACTTTCCCACCATCGACTTTTCCCTTGCTCCTCAGAATGTTGCCACTAGAACCACGTAGCCTATATCCTTATCCACCATCTCCGTTCGAGTCATCCATGGTAACCCTGTCGGCCTCTCCACCGCTATGTGCTACCAAGCCTAGCTCTACAATAGATAGCTACAGCTAATCCCCTTCCACCTCCGACAGTGGACCTCGTATAGCTCACCATAGAGCTGTGCCAATAGTGTATGTCCCCACCTCATGATCAATGGTGCCTCCGTCGGGCACTCCACTAGCCGACAGACCACATCCAACAGGTTCCACGGGAACCTCGCACTTGACGAGTCAGGTAGCAGCATGTTGGAAATGAGGCCCATAAGTACTATGTGCCTCACTCCCAACACCCCCTTCTCCAACCACCATCGGACCAAAATCCTGCCAATCTGGCAGTCACCCTCTGCCCTCTCCACTGGGCTCTCCACACCCAGCTCCTCCTCGTGCCTGAAGCAGCGTGTCAACACTGTTGTCCATTGATCTCGTGACATCGTCCGGATCGACAGTCCATCTATTGGAATCCGAAGAATCCGATAGACGTCCTCCAAGGTCACTGTCATCTCCCCTATTGGGAGATGGAAGGTGTTGGTCCAGGGATCCCATAGGTTGATCAGGGCCGTCAGATAGGCCCGATCCTCGACCACAGGCTCCAGTTGAGTCACCTACTTGAGCCCAAGGGCATCAAGCCACTCCCAGTCAGCCACAGTTAGTGCCCCCATGCTTCAGCAAAAGTAGTAGGCACACGATACCGGCTCTTCACAACCTACAACAAAAAACAACACAAAAACATTAACATCATGAAAAATTGTACAACAATAACATGCATATACAACACTGCCTAACAATGTACAACTCAAAAACAACAAAATTCACAAAAATTCAAAACAAAACAATTTAGCAAATACATTTGGTCAGTCTTAGGGTTTTTGTACTCCAAGTTTAAAACTGACAACAGCATAACAACACAAAAACATTTGTTAACTACAGTTGTCAGTCTTAGGGTTTCTGTATTCTAAGTTTAAAATGACAAAGTCTGCACAAACAAAACAAAATTAAAATAATGAGTTTTTTAACCTAGGGTTTTCACCTACGTTCTAAAACCGACAAGTTCAACCTAAAAAACTAGGGTTTTGCGTTCCATTTATCCTAGGGTTTTAGTTTAGCAAAATCAAAATGTTTCCTAGGGTTTACTTTAGTGTAAAGCGAAAAGTAAATTTCGGTTCCATTTTAAAAGAAAAGAAAAATAAAATTTCAACCTAGGTTTAAACTACGTTTTCCATTCAGTTTTAAGCTAAGTCTTGGTTTGTGTTCAGCTCAGTTTTAGGGTTTCAATTTTAATTTTGGAAAACAACATAACAAAGAAAAATAAACAAATCACTTGCAGTTTTAAAACATATAACAAACAAAAGCAATAACGCTAAGGAGCACTTACTGGTCTCACTTCGGCTCCGCCGCTCGATCCGGTCTGTGCACTCATGATGTCGAGAGAAATTTGGCAGTGCTTCGCTTCGCAGAATTAACCTCCTCCTCCTCAGAGCTCCAAATCGCAAGAAAATTCGAATGCAAATGAGCCCAAACCCTAGTTTTGGCCTTTAAATAGGCTTTTTGAGCTTATATTCGTTCCTCCCTGGGACGAGCACTCTGGTTAGCACTCGTCCCACCCTGGGAAGAATACTAAGCTGGTATTCGTCCCACCCCGAAACGAATTCAGGGCAAAATTTTCAAAAACAACAAAAATTGAACAAAAATGCACCAAAATAGCTAATAAACTTGCCCGATGAAAGTGCTTTTGCACTTGACATCCCGGGCATGCAAAATAGATGTCGGGGTCACAAATCCTCACTATCCTCCTCCCTAAGAAGGCTACCATAGCCGGACCACTCCACGGGAGGACGAATTTTTGAGAATTTCATCCCCAAATGGCATCGCCAAAATGGGTCAAAATCCACCCAAAAATAGCAATAACATTGTCGAACGAAGGCGCCTTCGCGCCTGACATTCTTGGCATCCAAAATAGATGTTGGGGTCACAAATTGTCACTATCCTACTCCCTAAGAAGGCTACCATAGCCGGACCGCTCCACGGGAGAATAGATTTTTGACAATTTCAGCTCCAAAAAGCGTCACCAAAAGGGTTAACACCCACCAAAAATAGGTCTAAATGTCGGAAAACTGCACACACTTAAATGCTAAAACATCTGAAGGCACCCTTGCACAAGTCATTTTGGGTCAAGCGACTCGTCGCTTTTCTCATGAAGGTCATTCCCTCATCGATTCGTCGCTTGAGGGGGTAGTCACACTTAGTCACCAGTCAACAAGTACACACCCAATTAAGGAAAATGACATGCATTCAAAGAATCATTGACAAAGACAATCACGCCCTTGCTTGGGGCAATAAACAAGCAATAATCACAAGCTGATCAAATCACTTGGCATTTCGTGAATCATGAACTCAAGGTTCTCATAGACAAAAGGTTGCGCCCTTTGCCTATTCATGACTGATCAATGTCCAAGATCAAGTAACACCTCACCGAAAAAGGTTAACACTTGAATTAAGTTCCTTCGCTCGTCAGAAGCAAGGATTCAAGAATGCATGCCCTTTCCATACTTGGGGCATCAAAATTTGGTTAGGTTACTGAGAAACCCTAATCATTAGTGCTTTGGTTATCTATTTTTGCTCGGCACTGCGCCATGCACAACGCATCCCAAAAAGGGGCATCTGTAGACACCAAAACAGCACCAATCCGATTATGTGACTGCAAACACTGATCGCATTGACACACACAGCCCCAAGGGCAGCCCCCAGAGGTTAAACAGTGGTCCTAACCACTCTCACAGTAGTTTTGGAAGGTCAGAGATCAATTTGGCACCTTCAGGAACTTTTCTCAATATCCGTTCCACCCTGGGACGAATTCAAACTAGGATTCGCCCCACCTAGGGATGAATTCTAGATTCACTCCAGGGTGGGGCGAATTGCAGGTTTGATGGGCAAAAAGTCAAATCTTGACAAATGGCAGCTCAGATCCGCCACTTAACGCTTCCTTCATCGCATGGGAGTATGGGTGAGCGTTTTCGAGCATTAGAGGCAATTACAAGGGCAGTCATGAAGTCCCTATTCAGGGAGGAATCTCCTTCCCCTTGGGAAGGCATGATTGCCAAGTGGTGCCTCTGCATGCCCATTTCAAGAGACCTCCAGGTCTATAAATTGGTGAGTTTCCTCACCCCAAAATATATAGAGAAGGAGCATTTTGGAGCAACGAAGTGCTATCATTTTACTTTCACACCCACACCCTTTTGAGTTGTGTCTTTCACATCCTTGATCTCTTTTGGAGAAGAGGTCATAGGGTGGTTACTGGAAGTATAAATCCGGAGCCAAACCCGACATTTGGCCACAATATCCCACCCAATTTGTTGACAATACCCCACAAGAGGTTTTGGACCCATCCCAAGTGGATTGGTGCCGAAATCAGGCCCCAAACGGTGGGCGGCCTGCCCCATGGGCGCCCCCTCCCACACTGCTATAGTCCTAATCGCCCCCCTTCGGAGTGATGGGAATTTTATGGCAGACTTTCTTTCTTTCATTTTTGCATTCAATTCTATGATGCTTAGATAGGTTGTCATTTAAATTTCGTCTCGTTTTGAACAATTTTGATCATGTTTCTATCTTTGCTCGCTTCTACTAATCTACAGGTAGCATCATCAAATTCCCATTGATGGAGGCCAAATTGGGAAAATATGACCATCTGGGTCTTCCCAAAATACCCCCAATTAGCTAACCCCAAGTTTGCAGGTCTTTTGGAGCTTCCTAGGTAGGACATTTGGGACAGTACCTTTTCGACATTTTGTTGCAGGTGAATTCGTCCCGCCCCGGAGCGAATTCAAATCGGTGAGGAATTTCCCGACTGTTCCATTTGCAGTATTTTCTTTGGGATGTCTTGATGCCCCTGTCAAATTTTTAGAGCATTTGGATTCATTTTAGTCATAGTTTAATTCATTTTTTCTCATTCACTTATCGTAGGCTTGGGGATTGCATGCTCTATTTTATCCACAGGTGCTACTGACTGCTTCTTGTTCCTTTGAATGCAGGGTTTGGACATCGGAGGAGCAGCAAGGAGTCAAGACTCATCAACGCAAGCGGCGGTGACGTTTGGTCCACCCATTTTACATGTGGGCACGCGGAAGAAGGAAGGGCATCCATGGATGTAACAAGAACGCATACTTAAATGCTCCTAGCCCTTGAAAGGGGAGGATGCGCATTGTAACCGAGTTGTGAAACATATCAATAAAAAGGGTTGTCTTCTTTATTTGCATTTTTTTCTTTTCGATTCGCTCATGCTTTTCCCTCTTTTCATGCACTTTCAAATTCCTAGGATTTAGCGTTAAGTTTGGTTCGGTTTGCATCGCATCTTCGCTTTCCATTTTTGCTTCCGTATCCTCGTGCTTTCAGTGGGTATCCTTGGAGCTTTTGGTTTGACCAAAGGGTTTATGGACACCTTTGGGGCATTTTGGGTTTGACCAAGTGATTGTGGGAATCCTTGGAGATTTTGGGTGGACTACGACTCTCTCTAAATGTGGAATGGCCTCAAATGACTGATGTTCAAGGGTTCTAGTTCCTTGATTCCTTCAAGAGAGGCGAGCTGATATGTTACAGGTCCTATTTTACTGTCAATCACATAAGGACCTAACCAGTTTGCCATGAACTTGTCCCTCAGATGGGGTGGCAAATTAGAGTTCTGTTGGTTCTCTTTTAAGACCAAGTCACCAACCTGAAAGTCCCTTAAGTGAACCTTCATGTTGTATGCTTTCTTAAGTCGATCTTGATAGATACGCAAATGCTCGAGAGTATTGATGTGTCATTCATCAAGCAACGTAATTTGGTCTAACCAGGACTATCATGTAGTGTCATCATCGATGAACTCTTGCATTGATATGCACAGTGAAGGGATTTCCAACTCGGGAGGCATGACTGCCTCGAAGCCATAACCAACAAAAATGGAGTTGCCCCAGTGGGCGTCCGAATGCTAGTGCGATAAGCCCATAGGACAAGAAAGATTTGAATGTGCCAATCCTTATGACTATCTGTGACGGTCTTTTTGAGGATGGCAACTAGCATTTTGTTTGACGCCTCTGTTTGCCCATTTTCCTACGAATAATAGGGTGTTGAAAAATTGTGCTAAATTTTGTACTTTGTTGTCAAAGCATGCACATATTTGTTCTTGAATGATGTCCCATTATCCGAGATGATCTTGGATGGAATACCAAAATGACATATGATGTTATGCAAAATAAACTCCGCAATGCGGGGTCCAGTCGTAGAGGTTAGCGGAATTACTTCCACCCACTTGGTGAAGTACTCTGTGGCCGTTATGATGAACGTGTGATGACCTGATGATGCAGGGGAGATCTTGCCCATTAGATCAAAGCCCCACTACAAAAAATTCCAAGCTAATTGAATCGGTTGCAAGGCCTGAGAAGGTACATGTGTCAAATTGGCATGGTGTTGACACTTCACGCACTTCTTTACATATGCACAACAATCTCGCTCTAAATATGGCCAATAATAGCCCATGCGGAGAATGCGCTTTGTAATGGCCATACCGTTGAAGTGGCCACCGCATGTACCATCATGGGCTTGGGTGATCACCCAAGTGGACTCCTGTTGGTCCAAGAAATGGAGGAGGATTCCTTCATAGCTCTAACGATACAAAATATCTCCTAACAAGACATGTTTTTCCGCTTTCTATTTAAATGATATTTCGTATCTTGTGTCAATCCAAGTGGGAGGTTACCTAACTTGAGGTAATATCGTATGGGTGTATACCAATCCTACTGATCAGAAACCTCGATAGTATGAACATCCAATCCCTCTTGAAGGTCATCCCTAGCAAAAGCTGAGTGGGAAAGAACTTGTAAGAATAACATTGTGTTGCTATTAAGGGGAGTATGGGAGAACAAGGACCCCCAATTGGCTTGAGTCAGACAATCATGGATTCGAGAGAACCTATCCTGAGATGGTTCAATCTGGATCAGGTGGATTCCTGGCATTAGGTCAGAGCATGCACGCTCCATCATGGATTGTGATAATTTTTTGACCTGAGTGGTTGTCATCTCACCAAAAGGGTCTTGCGGGATTAGTGACCCCAAGGAGGCCATAGTGTCCACAAAACAATTTGATGATCGAGGGAGTGCCTCGATGTCGTACCATTCAATTTGTGCTAAGAATTTGTCCACAAGGGATTTGTAGGCCTGTAGAACTAGGCATTTACATTGGAATACCCCTTTGACTTGATTGATAATTAATAGCGAATCACCAAATATGTTTAAACATTTGATGTTCATGGTGATTGATGTTTGAAGACCTATGAGCAAGGCTTCATATTATGCATTGTTGTTGGTGCACGAGAAGTCTAATTTAAATGATAGAGGCATTGAATCCCCTTGCGGTGTGAAGAATAAAATTCCTACGCCACCTCCTTGCTCACATTTAGAACCATCGAAGAATAGGTTCATGTCTTCCTGTGACTCAGGATCATTAGAATCTGGCGATTCTGAAACATGGAAGACCCCATCATCAGGTAGTTCTACGGTCAGAGGTCGATCGTCTTCAAGAGGAGCCTCTGCTAGTTGATCGGTGATGACTTGAAATTTTATGGATTTCTATCCAATGAATTCTATGTCAAACTCCATCAACAACATGATCCATTTCACCGTGTGGCTACTATGATAAGTATGACTCATCATGTATCGCAATGGATTCTCCTTAGACACAACATACATCATATTGTTGAGCATGTAGTGGCATAGCTTTTTGGTAGCAAACACCACTGCCAAGTAGAGCTTCTCAACGTATGCATAGTTAAGTTCATAACTAACCAGGGTGTGGCTAAGATAGTAAGTAGCCTATTCTTTGTGTAGTTCATTCTTCTGGGCTAACATGGTGCCTAGTGCCACCTCAATGGTTGAGATGTATAAGTAGAATGACACTCCTGGTCTAGGTGGTGCCAATACTGGCGATGAAGCCAAGTATTGTTTGATGTCATCAAAGGCTAACTGGCACTCGTCATCCCAGTGAAATGCTATCCCCTTGTGCAATAATTTATTCATGGGTCGAAACTTGTCAGATAGTTGTGCTATGAAGTGCTTGATTGACGTGACCTTTTCCTACAGGCTTCTGAGCTGCTTGATGGTAGTTGGGGGAAGCATTTCAAGGATTGCCTTGAATTTGTTTGGGTCCACCTTGATTCCTCTATTTGAAACTATGAAACCCAAGAGATTTCTAGATGTGATGCCAAATACGCACTTCTTGGGGTTTAGTCTGACTTTATGTTCAATGAGGCGATCGAGGATCTTGCTCAAGTCATCGAGATGATCTGGGCGTAAAAGAGATTTGGCCAACAAATCATCCATGTAATCTTCCAAAGTTTTATGCATGTGATCGTGGAAGATGTATGTCATGGCACGTTGGTAGGTGGTGCCAATGTTTTTAAGGCCAAAGGGCATGACCTTATAACAAAATGTCCCCCAAGGCATTGTGAATGCCATTTTTAGTTGGTCCTCAAGATTGATACGAATTTGATTGTATCCCGAGAAACCATCCATGAGGGAAAGCATTTCATGGCCCATTGTAGCATCTACCAATGCGTCGATGCTAGGCAAGGGGAAATCATCCTTAGGACTCACTTTGTTTAGATCTCGAAAATCGGTGCATATGTGAATCCTCCCGTCGAGATTTTTGATGGGCACCATGTTAGACAACCATGGTGGGTAATCCATGCAGATGAAAAACTATGCATCCAACAACTTTTGTAGCTCGTCTTTGACCATTAAGGCTACTGTTGGATGCATCTTACGTAGTTTTTGCTTCATTGGCTTGACTATCGGATCAAGCGTTAGATTATGCATGACTAGCTGCGGGTCTAGCCCCGGCATGTCTTTGTAGGACCATGCAAAATCCTCCTTCTTCTCTTTGAGAAGGGTAATGTATTCGGCTTGCTCTTTGGGGGATAATCTTACCCCCAGATTGATAATATGTGGATTCATTGGATCGGAGCCGATGTCTACATGAGTCATCTCCTTGATCGACATGTGGGACCGTCCTCCAACTGGTGTGGAGTTGGGATCAAGTGGATATCATTTTCTGAGTTAAGATCATCATTAGGAACCTTGGTTTCCTCTTCAGCATGGAAGATATCCTAAGTTGGCCCTAGGGTGAAATGAAGCATCTCACCAAAATGCCAGTACTCTTATGGGGATGGTGGTGAATTGACGCGATCCTAGTCTATGGCATCTAGGTCTAGATAGAATGACCATGTTGGATCGGCTAGATTGTGGATGGGGGTGGTTAAGTCAATGGATATCATGTTGATGAAATGATTTTGGTCTCCATTACCAAGGGTGTGGTTACTTAGACATCCTAGGTGATCTTTGTGCTTCGGATCTGGCTCTATGGGTACTAGCACAAATGGATCGGCCCTATGTGCGGATAAGAGGACAGGATCTACCCTAGGCACTGATGGCTCTATAGGGTCTCCAGGTGGAAGGTGCTCTCTATATACCTAAAGTGGCGAGTGCAATAGTTGGTCCAACTGTGCCTGGTTTAGGTGCCACCTATGCCTTGGCCCTATGTGTAGTTGTTCAAACATGTCATCTATGTCCAAGGGATATTGCTACTGTCGCATATGATTGAGATAGGCCATCTCAGTTTCATCTTCATAATCACTGTCAGAGATCCAAAGGCCTTCGTTGGCTCCAACAACTATTTGCGACATGTGAGGCTCGTCCTTCTCGAGCAAATTAATGTGGTCCCATCGAGGTTGTTCCACTCTCTACAGGGGGACCTGATTCTCTTGAGGTGGCATATGCTCGATTGGAGCATCCAAAGGGAACATTTTCATGAAGCTCTCCTGATAATCATCCATGGGGGTTACTTGTGAATGATTGCTATCAGACTCGAAAGGATCCCAAGGCGCTACCTCATACTCTGACTCATCTTCCGAAGACCCTTCTTGGTCTTGTCTATATCCCTCTTGTAGGTGAGTCCTCGAAATTTCTCCCTTTTCGATCGAAGGGAAAGGGTTGTTAAGGTCAACAAGGTTGGTTGTTAGCAATGGGAGATAATCCCCCAATGTATATGTTGTGTTAGGATTGGCATATGGATCTAATGCCAACCCATCCTTGTTGCCTATCCCTAGGCCTTGCATGTTATCTACCAAGATGTCAAGGGGAAGGGGGTGGTTGAACCCTACTCCTGACTTGTTGTACAACATTTGATATCTTGGTTGGCAAAGAACACGCACTCCTTGCTCATACCTGCCCAACCCATATCCATGCCAATTACATTGGCCAAGATATCTCAAAGCAAAATTTGGGTTGGAAAAATAGTTGACATCCTCAGCAAAGGGCTCTTCATCTTCGTCTTCTTGCATGTAAGGTTCAATGCCATTATCCAAGCCCCCATAAACAAAGTTTTTCTGATTGGGTGGGTAGCCTAGAGGAACCACAGAGTCGATGGGGAGTCGAGGTCTCCCCATGTCCTGCATGGACTCAAGTGCGGGTGTTGCTACAATGTTTCACACTAGATACTCCCCCAGGCCCGTATTGGCCATTTCAACGGTGATCGTTGGTGGTTGAGGGGGAGTGAATGGGAGTTCTTCCTGAGTCCACTCCATGTAGGGTGAACTAGGCATCTCGACTTCCATTCGGCTAGGCATCTATTCGGTAGAGATGGTTGAGATGAGGGGTGGTTCCTCTTCTAGGGTTTTCTTTCCCTTGTCCTTCGATGTGGCCCCCATAGGTGGCATCTTTGGTGAAGGACCAGATGAGGAAGATGGACCCGATTGGGGATTTGATGGACTTGTCAATGGGGATGCCTGCAGAATCGGACCCTGTTTAGATGGATTCAACTGAAAATCCAAATGCATTGATGGAAGGGTCGATTGCGGCATTAGCTACACCGTATTGCAGTACTTGAAGGGCTCTAAGTCTAACGGGACTACATGCACTTGTCCTTCAAATGTATACTTTAGGCACTGATGAGCTATTGAAGGGACACACTTCATGTCCCTAATCCAAGGCCGCCCCAGCAAGATATTATAGGCCATCTCACCTTCCAAGATGTGGCACAATGTATGAATAGTCTTTTGTCCCACTTGGATGGGTAGGACAATTGTGCCAACCATCGAGCATATTGCATCATTGAATATCTCGAAGAGTATAGGTGGAGGCCACGATGTGAGATGTTGGCAACTTCAGATGTTTCAATGCTGCTATTGTAATTATATTACTGGATAAGCCCAGTGTCCACCAACACCCTCTTATACGAAATCCCGTTGACCCATGCAATGACGTGCAGGGGTGGATCCGCCACATCACCAGTCACTAATTTCAATTCATCTTCTCTAAAGGTGATGACTGGTTCTGTACATTGTTTTACATGTCCCACAAAGTTGTTGAAATAATTTGCTTCATGGGGCTGCAGCTCGATGGCTTTTAATATCTCCATTAGAGCCTCCCGATGGGGCGATGATTGTTGAATGAGCTCGTAAATGGAGAGCCTAGCCGACGTGGTCCTTAGACTTTGGGTAAGTCTAGTCTGAATTGTGGCCACTGGTCTAGGTGGGGGAGGTTGCGTAGGGTGCTTTTGAGGTTGTGACGTCGATGGAACCTCTCTTGTGGCCACCGCGGGGGCAGCTCCTAGGTACCTCCTGTTCCTAGTCACTATGCTTATCATCCCTACATACCCCTACATGGGGCAATTATGTGTCACCTCATTGAATTGAAGGGGTTTTGCCTACGCATCATGGGAAGGTAGGGGGTATTTGAAGACTCCCATCTATTGGTTATTTAGGGGGTCTCCAAAGACGGGGTTGTCCATCGCCAGCATCCTGTTGTCGATTAGGTCTTGCACCAAGCCTTTAAACTTCCAACATGCATTAAGGTCATGTCCCTTCCGTCTGTGGAACCTACAGTACAAGTCCTCCCTGTACCCCTTAGGCTTTGGTGCATTGGGGTCTATGGTTTGAATCTCGGGTAGGTTGATCAAGTTTTCCATTGACAAGCGGTCAAACAGGGAGTCCCTAGACTCTGTGTAAGGTGTGAATTGTCGCCTAGGGTGACGTTGCTGATTTTGTTCTTGCCTTTGATTTTCTCTGTCATAACTGTTAAGAGGCATCGCTTGATAGTTAGCCTTTTGGGGCTGTGTTGCTTGTGCAGGCTTAGGGATGTTTATAGCAACCTGATTGACCGTAGCGGGTTTCTATTGCGTGGTCCCTATTTTGGTGTTCTTAGACCATTCTTTCTTCTTTGGCTTGGCAATCTCACCATCCTGTATCTTGATCTCCTCAATGATTCTGGCTTGCACCAGAGCTTCCTCTAAAGTGGCATATTGTTGTAGCTACAATAGCATGGAGATCAATCTCAAATAGCTCTTTGATAACATTTGGGTCAGGTCAAACATGGGAGGGAGGTAGGGCAGCTTTGAAAGCAACGTCCTCCACCAGTTCCCATATGCCGCCATGGTTTCTTCCTCATACTTGCTGAGGCTAGCTAGGTCACTTAGTGACGCCTTTTTCTTGGTGTTGAATGCAAAGCATTCGAGGAACATGTCCACTAGCTGATCCAAGTTACTGATGCTATGTTTTGGCAACTGAGTGAACCAATCCGAGGCAGGGCCTACGAATGTGGTTATAAATGTTCTTAGCAACAAAGCATCGTTGTCCTAAATGCCAAAGCATTGGCTCAGGAATCTAGTCACGTGCTCTTGGGCATCCTCCTCTCCTCTAAAGAGTGCCAACTGGGGCAGTTTAAAGTGTTTAGGGTATGGGGGTGCCGACACTGACGGATGCATAGGGTGACTACGAAGTTGGCGTAAAGTGGGATTTTGGGGCCCAGAAGTCTTGGTCTCCATAGACTCTAAGTGCTCTAGTAGCACTTTATATGCATTGAAGGATTTGATCTCTTCCTCCTTGGTTTGCTCCCACTGTGGGTTGCGGGGAACTTGAGGCCTATGGAGGGGTAGCCGGACAACATCCCCTCTGCCTTGGTAGGGCGTTTCAGCCCACTCTTCTTCTTGCTCATACTCCTCATAGGCTTCTTGAGGATTGCATGGGCAAGACCTATAAACATGGGTGGGTGCCCATGGAGGGTGCCCATCATTGTTTCTAGGAGTGGCCTCCCGCTCAGGTCTAGGAGGTCTTGGAGGCAATATTTGATAAGGTCACGGAGACCTGTCTCGCACCAAGGGGTTGTGCCTCTCATACACTTCTACTTTATGCACACGAGGGGTTGGGACCTTCTCAGGCATAGTGTTCTAAAGCAATTTGGTTGTCTGACGCTGAATGCACTCTTTGCTAAGGCGGTACAAATGCTCTAATTGTTGTTGATCTTGCCTGAGCTGCATGATTTGTGCTTGGCGGGTGGCATGTTTGGCAAATTCCAAGTCAATTTGTTCCATCGTCTTGTGTTTAGGAAGCCTAGATGCCTCTCCTACATGTCTATCTCGGTCATGGTGATCCGAGATCCCTATGGGTTGCTTTCCTCTGTCAAGGTTAGCGACATTCACCCAAGGCTCTGGCCTCATTGGGTGATCCTGATACATAGCAGGTGCGGAGGCGCATTGCCCCCATGTTGTGTATTGCTCTTGAGGAATGTAGTGGTCTTCCTCATACTCCCTTTCGTATGTGTGAAAGGGGTGGGCAGAATTGGCTTGCCTTGTCTAGTGTTTCTAACAATATTAAGGGGTAAAGGAGGGATGACAAAATCATGTGGCCCCTCCTTATGGACCCTATGTTGCTCTAGCTCTTCATCACTAGGCCACTCATAACGAGCATCTAAGGGAGCCCTCTTGTCTATGTTGAGTGCCACGTGTATGTCCTCCTATTGAAAGGATCTATGCTGAGTGGGGGTGCCCCTCAAAGAGGTGCCTCTATAGTCCTGTTCTGTAATGGCATGATGTGGACTATCTTGTGTGTCAGGCCGCCAAGGCGGGATGACCAAGTCCTCAGGACTATATCGGAGGTGACTTGTCCCCCTTTGTGCACTCTCTACAGCTCCTACCCGTGATTGGGCTCGACTACGGGTGTACACCATGGTGATGTTTACCTAAATATGTGTACATTTTTATCTTCTTTAGGATTTCTTATGCTACACTAAACAGAAGGGAAACACACAATTAAAGCAATGATTATCTTGTTTATAGATTAAAAGTGTGCCCTAAATCTAGTTCAGTGTGTTTTGATGTTTGTTTTGATAGCTTTGTAAAGAATGTTTTGTAACAAATGCAATATGATAGCTCTTATGACTCCCAAAAATGGTCACCCCTTCGATATACCATTTCCAGGCCGTTATACCAACCTCTCTATATACCCGCCCTTACGTGAGGGAGACTATAGGTACGTGAGAGCGAGATGGTACATGGAACATAGGCGGTACGAAAGGGGAATCACTCTATTTATGACACCTACCATAGAAGAATTATCCTCATGCATTGGGAATCACCCCCGCTACACTTGGTCAGCTTTCATCAGGATTTACGTCTAGCAATAGTCACGATCGGGGTTATGTATGCAATATTTCAAGCCAAGGTGGTGATGAAATCCACCGTTGGTCTTGATCAAGGGTTGGGGTTTTACGACCAAATCCTTGTTGTTTCAATTACCACGTGGTGTGTGGGGTTCTTTTTAATTTGCATAAATGAAGAAAACAAGCATTCAAACTCTCCTATGCAAGCAAATAACCAAAAAATAGAAAACAGAAAACATAAAGCAAAAAATGACAGAAGGTGTTTAGGACCCCTACCTCTTCTCTGCCCAAATCGGATGTCTCTGAATTTCTGCTCTAAAATTACACAGAGATCTATTCATCCCTGGGTGAAATGAATAACAGAACTGTATTCGTCACAGGGTGGGGCGAATGCCCATTCATCCCTGGGTAAGACGAATTCCAGCTCTGTACTCGTCACAGACTAGAATGAACAGTAGTCCAACGTTTGAAAACTTGGTACCTGCAAGCAAAAACAAGCAACTTTTGATCAGAAATTTAATCTTAAAATCAAGGGATAGAGGTCCCACCGTGATCGCCACTGAAATCACGAGGATACGAAAACAAAAGACAGAAATCCCAAGTGTGATGTATGCAAAAGCGAAACGTAACGCTAAGTCCTACGAACTGAAATGCATGAAAGGAGAAACGTAAACCAATTGAAACAAGATAGAAAGAAAATGTCAAGTACGGACCTTTTTATTAATTTGCTTTAAACATCATGTTACAATATGTCTCCTCCCTTTTGGGGACTAGGAGCGTTAAGTAGGGCTCTATTACACCATGGATTTATACGCTTTCTTTCACGTGCCCACATGTAAAATGGGCGGACCAAACGTCACCGCCACTTGCATTGATGAGTCTTGACTCCTTGCTTCTCCTTTAATGTTCGAGATCCTATGTTCAAGGAAATAGAAAATAGTCAGTAGCACCTGTAGATAAAATGAAACATGCGATCCCCAAGCCTGCGGTCAGTGTATGCATAAAATGATTAAAATGATAACTGAAACATATCAAAATGAGCTAAAAATTTGACAAAAGCAATAAAACATTACCAGGAAGCCACTGCAAAAGGAACAGTCTAGAAATATTGCACAGATTTCTAATCGCTCCAGGGTGGGACGATTAGAACTATCATAACCTGTCCAAAAGCCACCTCCTAAATGTCTAGTCCAGAAGCCTCCAAATCACCTACAGAGTTGGGGTTAGGTAAAACAGGGTATTTTGGGATGACCCAGATGGTCATATTTTTCCAATTCGGCCTCTATCACCCATAATATGATGATGCTATCTGCGTGTTAGTGAAAGCGGGAAATGATAAAAGCATGATCAAAACTTGTTAGAATCACATGAAATTTAAATGACAGCATATGTAAACAACCTAGAATCAGATGCAAAAGAAAAATCATGGAAATCTACCACAAATTTCTAATCACTTTGGGGTGGGGCGATTAGGACTACGATAGTTTGGGGGGCGCCCGGGGGTAGGACGCCCACCATTTGGGACTCTGTTTTGGCACCAATCCACTTGGGATGGGTCCAAAACCTCTTATGGGGTTGTGTCGAAAAATTTTGTGGGATATTGTGGCCAAATTTTTGGGTTTGGGTCCGGATTGCGCTTCCAATAATCACCCAATAACCTCCCTTCCAAAATAGAGATCAAGGATGTAAAAGCACAATCGATGGGTGAGGATGTAATTTGGCAGCACTTCATTGCTCCAAAAGCTCCTCTCTGTTCCTCTTTTTTGGGTGAGAAGACTCACCAATTTATAGACCTAGGGTCTCTCTCTTTGAATGCGCATGCGAGGGCGCCACTTGAGTTGCTTGTCCTATTTTGAGAGAAAATATTATTCCCTGATTTAGAGTCTCCTTGCATGAGGCCTCCAAAATCAAAGACATGCATGACTAAAGTCTCTCTCCTTGATTTGAAGTCGTTCCTCACAATTGCATGGCCTGAAGCTGTAGTTAACTAGCGGACCTGTCGAGGTTTGACTTTTTGCCAGTCAAACCTGCTATTCGCCCCACCCTGGGATGAATGCTGATAATCATCCCTGGGTGGGATGAATACTAGTTTGTAATCATCCCAGGGTGGGACGAGTAGGGAGCAAAGTGCCAAAAAGGTGCCAAATTGACCTTTGACCTTCCAAACTACTGTGGGAGTGGTTAGGACCACTGTTTAACCTCTGGGGGCTGCCCTAGGGGCTATGTGTGTCAATGCGATCAGCACTTGTCGTCACATAATCAGATTGGTGTTATTTTGGTGTCTACAGTTACCTACTATTTTCTATCAATTTTTACTAGAATTTATTGCTGCCTATATTATTTGTACTTTGTTTTCTCTCCATCATCATGGTGTCACTCTTGTTAATAAGGGGAACCATGATGTATTCAATTTTCTTCTTGTTATTTCATGTCAATACCCTAATTTAAGTACCACAAAGAAATTTCCTTAGTTCAACCAATGTCATATTCCATATATTATGTGATCAAAACACCAAGAAAATATTTTTAATGTTCATGAATTAAAAATTATGAAAAGTGTAAAATAATTTTATCTCCCATGGTAGTGATGAGTGTGCTTGCTGTCACATCATGCTTTACTTGATACTACAATGTGTGAGATTGGATCATTATAGTAGGATAATATGGGTTATTTCTCCTATAGGATTCTTTTTTTTGGGTATATTATAGTGTATATCTATCCACTTGCTTGATTCTTTAATTTTCTCCACCTTTTATGTTGTGTTGGGCATGCCTTGTTGACACAATCATAACATACCACCAAATTCCAGCCTACTCAAATTATATATATATATATATATATATATATATATATATATATATATATTTTATCATTAGGGATCCACATATCCCCACCTTGCACAAGTTGTTCTATGCAAGTAACTATCGACATTAGGCCCTGTGATTAAGTTGTTTGTCTCATATTCATGATGAGCCAACTTATCCTCTTTTATTATATTTAAAGGGGTACGCTCATATCTACACCATACATAATTTTGTCTATGTAGGTGCACTAAGCGTAAATGCAAATAACCTATTTATCTCATTTTCATAATGAGTTAGCTTATCCCTTTTAGTTTATCAAAAGGGTACAATCATCTCTACACCATACATAAGTCCATCTATGTAGGTGTACTACGCCTATTACAAATAGACTATCCATATCTCCCTCTCTTTCCATATCTTTCTAATATACTAAACCATAAGCATAATTATTACTAGATGTCAAGGAATATATACACCAAACATGTGTATTTCTTATTAGATTCTTAACCATGATATTCCCTCTTTAATTGGAGCAACAAGTCCATATCAAGCTATATTTAGAAAGCAATAAGAAACAAGATCATAAGATAATAATAATCACAACACATATGACACATCATATATCCTGGGAAAATCTTTATGGGAAAAACCCAGTCTTAAAATATATTATATATGATTACTTACAAAAAGTCTCCAATACAATTATTCTCAGGATCTCATAATTCTCTTTTTCATGCAATTATGGGTACATAATGATCCCATAATTATTATTTCCCTACAATGTGAATTGATCTTTTAATTAACCTTCCATGGCTAGTGAGGGAACCCCATAATTCCCTCAAATGAACTCCATGTTCATCCTCCAAAAATATCTCCTCCCTTGACCCAATCTCAAAGGAACGTCTTCTTTGAGAAAGACTAATGAAAATGCACAACTGTAACATTGCACTCATAAAATCATTATATAGGACCCCATAATCCTCTTGAATAAATTCTTATGCCATGCTTACCAAGAAGGAGAGGAAACTTCTCCCACTTACTCATGTATCTCTAAATATCTATTACATCTTAGCATGGATTATGTTATCGAACAATACTTATCCATGATGAAATATATTATCTACTAACATATTTCTATCACATTTAATCCAAAGAAACACATCATCCTCTAATAAATTACTATCACAATTAATCCAAGAGAAGTACATTATCTACTAATATACTTCTATCACCATCCATCTAGAGTATAACATGTTGTCTATCATAATATTCCGAGTTCGTTCCACTATGATGAAAACATATTGACTATCATATATCTCAAGATCATCCTCACTACTAGGAGCATATTGTTTGTCATTTATTTCAAGTCCATTGTATCTAAAATAAAACATATTATCCATCATGTATTTCAAGTCCATTCTATCTAAGATGAAATTTATTATCCATCATGTGTTTCAAGTCCATTCTCTCTAAAATAAAACATATTATCCATCATATATTTCAATTCCATTTTATCTAAGATGAAACATATTATCCATCATGTGTTTTAATTCCATTATATCTAAGATGAAACATATTATCCATAATGTGTTTCAAGTCCATTCTCTTTAAAGTTAAACATACTATCCATCATTTATTTCAAGTCCATTTTATCTAAGATGAAACATATTATCCATCATGTGTTTCAAATCCATTATATCTAAAATTAAATATATTATCCATCATATATTTCAAGTACATTTTATCTAAGATAAAACATATTATCCATCATGTATTTCAAGTCCATTCTATCTAAGATGAAACATATTATCCATCACGTATTTCAAGTACATTCTATCTAAAATGAAACATATTATCCATCATATATTTCAAGTCCATTTTATCTAAAATAAATATATTATCTATCACATATTCTGAAATCATTAATCTTATGAAATATATTATCCACTAATCTAATCTATTTTCTATGAAATACATTATCCACTAATGTATATTTATCTCATTTTACCCAAATGAATTATATTATACACTAATATATTTTGCACTTCAATTACCCATATGAAATATACTATCCACTAACAAACTCCTCATGCAAGACTATCCAAAAGAAATATACTATCCACTAATATATTTCTCATGCAAAACTACCCAAAAGAAATATACTATCCACTAATATATTTCTCAGTTAATCCAAATAAATATTCTTTCATTTAGTCCATAAATAACCTTTCATTTATTCAGGATTTAAAATCAAATAAACATTCTTTCATTTAACCCATGACTATCCTTTCATTTAGACAAGGTTTAAAAGAAACAAATAACATCTTTTCATATAGATGCTTTCTATCATTTAGTCCTCCATAAAATCAAAGGTTAATTGATATTTTGCTAAAAGGGGCTTCCTTTCATTTTAAATAATAGTCTTTCTTCATTTAATCAAAGCCTTAAACCAACCTTCAATTGGAAGGTCACCCTTCTGATTTAATTAAAAGCTAACAAAACCCAACCTTAAATTGAAGGGTCACTCTTCCAATTTTTAATAAAAATATTTGGAGATTCAAACATCAGTCAATAAACCATATTCAAATTTTACTCTCAATAGTCAGTATTAGTCACCCATAATACACATAGCAACCAAGCTACACAATTGGTAAACTAGTACCATGTGGTAAAATAGGTAAGTAATGAATCCACAAGGTGTTGTGAGGGCTTAGCCAAGTGTCTAAGTGCTTGGATACCTCACTCTAGGTGGTTGGATACGAAAAAAGTACCACACTTCAAATAAAATATCTGACAAGGGTAGGGGATCTCCAAAAATTATATGCTTCCACTCAAACATGGTATAGGAATAGGGTCTAAAAAGGGAAAAAATCCACTCCCAAAGAGAATGAGCATGAGCACAAACCCAAAATATATGGATAAAATCCTTAGAATGAATATATAAAAGGAAAGAAGGGCTACGTATACCTAAATTCTAGAGATGCTCCCCAACAAGAATTCCTTGGTGAAGAAGAATAGGAAAAATAGGAAATATTGGGCTCCAACAAAGAAGCCAAGGTGATCTAGAACCTACACATCTAAATAGGCCAAGGGGAAAAGACATTCCACCATTGATTGATTTTTTTAATCATGGGGAAGCAAGGAGAGAGCCAGCCATACTCTAAATGAGCCTTGTAATTTCATAGATAAGTGTTTGGATATCACGTCTAGTCCTTCTACCAAGGTCACTACAAAAATATAATTTTTTTGAAACATAGAGTCAAGGAGAGCAACGTTGATGGTATTAAAAGTGTCCTTGTTAAAGTTCTTGAGCCCAAATTTAACTTTAAAATTATCCTAAGGGAGCTAATCCCTAGTAATATGAGAAAAGAAATTAGTGATGCACCACACAACTTTATGAAAAATTCTAAGTGCATGAACCTAGGGAACATGTGCAAGTGGAGAAACATGGTAGATAATGACAAGTAACCACCAAATATTCATCTGGTTGATGGAGATACCATACCAAAAGCTCTAGCTATTTCATCTCATCCAAGGCTTAACACTCTCCTAAGCTTTCCAAATGCTCTTGATGATGAAGGATCATATCACTTTAATAGACACAAGAGAAAAAAAGAGGGAAGGGAAGCCCATGCCCCTCCAACTCTTATGAATAAAAGGAAAACCTTCATAAATACAATGATGGATGAGAATATTCCAAGCATCATTACCTATAAGGGCTCTAATAACCTACTTAACACAGAGGTCCCAACCTTGACATTGGGTATTGAGAATTCCAATCTCACCATGGCTTCGAGGGAGATAATAATACTCCCAGGAAACATAGTGAAATCTCAAACCTTTATTGGAAGAGGACCATAAAAAGTCTTGTACAAGCTTATAAATCTTCTTATAGAAATTTCTAGGTAGGACCCAATAGAAATAATAATAAATATGGGTGGCCACAAGGTCTTTTAATCAAATTTAGAATTTATCAGCAAGGGAGAGCTTCTTAGTGGACTAGTAGGTTAGTTTTGGTTTCACCCTGTTAATGACATATTCTACAATATTGACCCTAAACTATTAAAGGCAAAAGGAATACCTAAAAGGCAAAATATTTTTCCCTCCTAGATGATCCTCCACTAATATTGACTAAGCCAGTGAAGTACAGAGTCAAGAGATTACCCATAAAATTGAGTCTTTTTCCATTGAATGGAGGATTTAGAATCTAGACAAAAAATTATCCAGGTAGGCAAGCACCTATTGAATAACACCTTCATCCTCAATAAGGGTGAGGAAATAATCATCAAAAAAATGATCATTGATCAATTGATACTTACCTTCGAGGAGATAAATTCCTTGAATAGAATCCTAAGTGGTGTGGTGAGCTAGTAAATAGACAAAATCCTCAACAGATAGGACATACAGGGATGATGACAATAGGTAACCTTATCAAATGGAATGGAAGATCCCAATGGTCAAGGATTTGTGCCTATTAATGGATAAAATAGTTGAAGCCTCAGTGAACAATTTCTCCACAAAGCTAATGAAGGATGGCCTAAAACTAAGAGCTTTAATCATGGCCAAAATGAATGACCAATCGATCATATCATAGACTTTATCAAATTCAATTTTGATGAATAGATATTATTGGTTGGAATTGCAATCCCACCTAATAATTTCTCAAACAACAATAATGTTTACCCCAAATGAAGCTAGTTTGCTTTGGGTGCATGATGATGGGAAGGATATGGAAAATGAGAAAAATCAAGGCTTTGATGATGATCTTATAAGAAACATTAAGAAAATTAATAGGCATGTAATTATTGATGATTTCCAGATTACCAGCCTTGGTAAAAAAAATTAATAATCCCCTAATTAATAATAGGACCCAAAGAACCCCTATATAAGGCCTCGTAATAAAATTTAAGAATATTAGGTATGATAATATACCATTGAAACTTGTAGAACTCACACAAGAAGCCCTGAAGACTAAGGGATTTATTATCGACCATTTGAGAAAGATATTCCTCCATATCTTTCAAAGAGAGGGTCTTTTCATAGGTATTTTTTTGAGACTCAAAAAGCTACATCAAGACTAGAGAGGTAGGAGTTAAGATCCTGGTCACATTGAAAGGAGTGGGTCTAAGCTATGAACATAGTCTAGTAATGTTCTTCAAAAATGAAGAGAATACAAGGAAGCTCAGAAACATCCTCTCCATTATGATTGTTTTATTTATACCTATTTGTGTGTATATTTTACCATATATTTATGTTCTCATGTTTGTGTGTTCGGTTTCTATTGCTCCTAATAGTAGTATCATAAGCTAATATGAATGGACATGTGTAACAAACAACTACCAAAAATAATAATAGTAAAATTTAAAGATACAAAAATAGAAATACATTCATTAGAACATATAACAAGTAATAGATCTAGATTCTAAATCATCAATAATCCTATCCACTTAGAGAGGGTGAAGTATCATATGCACACTAGAGGTAATTTGAGATTACAAGTATGAATGATGCTCACAACTATAACATAACTCATCTATTTACAAATAAAAACAACTAACAAATATAATCCTAATGCTCAAGGAATAATGAACCTAATGTAGGTTCTAAGCTAATAATATTAAGATAGATGATGTGGCTATATTAGAGCCATTACATAGCTCCTCATTAGAAATCTATCCTTAATGCTAAAAATGATTGGAGAATGCCTATTGACTCCCATGTTACATCTTCATATAGTAAATCATACCATTTGATGAGGTACTCCTATACTTTGCAAAAACAAAGATTACAAACTTGGAACTATAGGACTTCTTTTAGTTGGAGTTCAACCCAAATTTATTTATCTAGGACTAAAAGATCTAACTGGAACCACCCATTTTGACCAATAATGTATTTAAGACAAGAGATATGTAAACAAATATTATACTCAAATATCATACTTAAAGTGTACAAGGACAAAGAAGATATAATTGGTGTATGTCGTTAAGCACCATAAACAAATATTCTATTATCAATAGATAATAATCACAACACTATGATACAATGGATGAAGTGATGAGAGTATTTATACCAATATCAAAACCAATTTACATAATCAAGTTAACTTAAGTTAACATGACAAGTGGATTTTAGGTTAGTTATAAAATATATGATGGGTTTAACTATAAAAAGGTTGATAATGACCCATAGGAATTACACTAAATGAATAATTAAATACATTTATATAGTGATTATTCATAGGCATATACAAGATTTTATTATATAATATTACCCTTGGCCATAATTTATATTACACTTTCAACACCCCCTTGTAATCTAAACTCAAGAGCCAAGAAGAGAAACTATTAGTGACAATAAGATCTTTTCTCCATAATGCATGCTCTAATGGCCTTGTATACTTAAGGAAGTCTTAGTTGAACCCCTTCATCATATGTAAGCTTATTTATGCAAAGTTATCCATAGAAAAGAATCTCCTCTAGATGGACAATAGCCACGACCATCAATATCAGATACTTTTACATGTATACAAGTAAAACCTCCTCTATAACTCCACATGAGAAATATTGACCATGAATATCCACTCTTAAAGGTTGCTCAATTTTATAGTCACATAGGAAATACTTAGAACCATGACTTTCCCTTCTACAACACACTTCATCTTATTATAAAACTTTAATCCATGAGCTACCTAATTTCTATCACTAAAAGAGGCTTTGCCTGAATCTATTTATGAGAAGATCCATAATACAATTCCAAGACTACCTAGATCAAAAATAAAAGAGAGAAGAGATCATGAAGGGTTATATCTTCATATATAAAAAATCAATAGCCCAAGCATATAATAGAAAGAGGAAGGATTGACTAGAGCATATTTTGAATTATTTTCCTATATGCCTCTAAAAGACCCAATAGTTGCTCCTAATATCATAAATATAGTTATATCTCCTAAGAACATGGACCAAAGATTATTATTTTATAATATACTATAAATTTACCCTTTTGAAATAAATTAATAGGCTTCGAGGACTATTATGTGCTATTAGGCCCTCAACACTATATAAATTCCTTGAACTAATATCACCAACGCAAAGACCTCAAAAAATTATGCAATCTAAAAAATTGGATCAAAATGCTTCTATATAAAAAAGTTGTGACCTTGGGAAGCTTTTCCTTATAGCCCTAAAAAATTAAAAACAACCTCACAAACCTTAGGATTATTGTAACCAATCATATTTTGGTACTTGGCATCTATAATTCATTAATAAATAGAGCTTATAATATGCCATCTATTCACCACTGGATGGTCAAAGAAAATAAGGTTTCAATACATGTTGGAATATGATTGGTTGATATATATATATATATATATATATATATATATATATAGAGAGAGAGAGAGAGAGAGAATAAGGAATGTAAGTGCTATAAAAAGAGGCCATGTTGACTACCATGTCAAATAGAGATCCACTACTTTGCTTCAAAGATGCCAAAAAGGGGATTAAAATATAAGTTTCTTATGCATAAGATGACTTGTATTCCAGATACTGTCAACATTGACATTGAGAATGAAAACTTATCTTAAAAATGAATAGACATCCCATTTATCTAAAATGACAACAACATTTATCAACACTAGGAAAAAAGAAACTAAAGCTTTGGAAGACTTGAAATTGTGTCGAGACTACTATTTAAAACTTAGCCATCATAGCATAGTCAACTTAGTACGAGCTATCACAATGACTAAGTCATTAAAATCTATATGAATAACACCATTTTAATTACTTGTGATTAATATAATCAAGAAAAATGTATGCACTTGCATGATTTAAACTCAAGTCCTTCTATTACTTGCACTCAATCATTAGCTCGATTGACTAGTCTACCATGTGATTGTGCTGAATTCAAAATATTAATTCCACTTGATAAACCATCCAATACCCCTTTTCATAGAAGAAACAATATAATAGGTGTTCAAATCCTTATTCTTCTAGATGAAACAACCCCACTTACTTCCAAATAGTTGGCTAAAAATTAATTTGATATGAATATCAATGTACCTATTCTTCCTGAATAAGGGTATCATTTGCAACCTACCTTAAGAAAAAGTTATCACTTTGTGCAAAGAGGAAATGCACCAAAATTTAAATTCTAAAGTTTGAAATTATCCTTTCTCCCCTTTGTTCAAAGTATCATAGCTACTCTGTGAGTAAGGAATAAGGATACCATTATGGCATGATAAATTTGAATTTTCATGTGGAAGATTAAAATTACTTTAATCATAACCAAGTAGAATTTGGAGTAGGCAAAAAACCTTCAATATTTTCAAAATAATGAATAGAAAGTACTAGATTGAGATATCCTCTCTACCTATTATGCCAAATATGTTTATGAATATTTTAGAAGTAGTCGCCCTAAAATTTAGAAAATATATTAGAGATTTCGAGTAAAATTTGCAATACCAAGCAATGCCACTCCATACCCATTTTGATACCATGTGGTATTTCACACCTATTTCTAGTAAGGTATTGTAGACACCAAAACAACACCAATCCGATTATGTGACTGCAAACACTGATCGCTTTGACACACACAGCCCCAAGGGCAGCCCCCAGAGGTTAAACAGTGGTCCTAACCACTCTCACAGCAGTTTTGGAAGGTCAAAAATCATTTTGGCACCTTCAGGCACTTTGCTCAGTATCCGTTCCACCCTGGAACGAATTCAAACTGGGATTCGCCCCACCCAGGGATGAATTCTGGATCCGCTCCAGGGTGGGGCGAATTGCAGGTTTGATGGGAAAAAAGTCAAATCTTGACAAATGGCAGCTCAGATCCGCCACTCAATGCTTCCTTCATCGCATGGGAGTATGGGTGAGCATTTTTGAGCGTTAGAGGCATTTGCATGGTTAGTCATGAAGTCCCAATTCAGGGAGGAATCTCCTTCCCCCTGGGAAGGCATGATTGCCAAGTGGCGCCTCTGCATGCCCATTTCAAGAGACCTCTAGGTCTATAAATTGATGAGTTTCCTCATCCCAAAATATACATAGTAAGAGCAATTTTGAGCAACGAAGTGCTGCCATTTTATTTCCCCATACATCCTTGTGCGATTTGCGCCTTCTACATCCTTGATCTCTTTTAGAGAGGAGGTCATTGAGTGACTTTTGGAAGGTCGAATCTTGAGCCCAAAACCCAACATTTGGCCATAGAATACCACCCAATTTTTCGACAACACCTTGTAAGGGATTTTGGACCCATCCCAAGTGGATTGGTGCCGAAATCAGGTCCCAACGGTGGGCGGCCCGCCTGGGCGCCCCCGCATTGCCGCAGGCCTAATCGCCCTTTTTAGGAATGATCGGGAATGTGTAGCATATTTTCCTTTCTATCATTTTCATTCCTTGCATTTGTTTTCTATGTTGTTAGATAGTTTACAATTTTGATTCCATTTCGTTTTGATTAATTGTCATTATGCTATCGCGTTTTCGCTCCCACTAACTTGCAGATAAGCATCATCAAATTCCCATTGATGGAGGTCAAATTGGGAAAATATGACCATCTGGGTCTTCCCAAAATGCCCCCAATTAGCTAACCCCAAGTTTGCAGGTGTTTTGGAGCTTTCGAGGTAGGACATTGGAGACAGTACCTTTTCGGCATTTTGTTGCAGGCGAATTCGTCCCACCCCGAAACGAATTCAAATTGGCAAGGAATTTCCTAACTGTTCTTTTTGCAGTGCCCTCCTGGTGATATCTTGATACCCCTATCAAATTTTTAGATCATTTGGATTTATTTTGGTCATAGTTTAATTCATTTTTCTCATCCATTCATCGTAGGTTTGGGGATTGCATGTTTCGTTTCATCCACAGGTGCTATTGATCATTTTTTGTTTCTTTGAACGTAGGATCGGAACATCGAAGGAGCAGCAAGGAATCAACATTCGTAGACACAAGCGGTGGTGACGTTTTGGTCCGCCCATCTTACATGTGGGCATGCAGAAGAAGGAAGGCTATCCATGGATGTAACCAAGAGATGAATTTGACGCTCCTCGCCCCTAAAAAGGGAGGATGCGAATTGTAACCGAGTTGTGGAATACATCAATAAAATAGAAGGGCTGTTATTTCATTTTGGGTTTCAATTCATGCTTTTTCCATTTCATGCATTTTTAGTTCGTAGGATTTAGCGTTAAGTTTAGCTTCATTTTTTGCATCGTGATTGGAGTCTTTCCTTTCTTGTTTCCGTATCCTCGTGCTTTCAGTGGCGATCATGGTGGGACTCTGTCCTCTTCCTTTTTGGATCAGAAATTTGATCAAAATTTACCTTGCTTGTAGGTACCTTTTTTTTTGGGATGCGGGACTGCTGTTCGTTCCAGTCTATGGCGAACACATAACTGTAATTCGTCTCACCCAAGGATGAATTGGAATGCGCCCCACCCTAAGATGAATATAGTACTGTAATTCATTCCACCTCGGGATGAATTCTAGTCTATGAAGTTTTCGGGTAGAAGCTCAGGACCGACAGATGCGGGCAGAGAAGAGGTAAGGATTCTGCATTTTTCTCTATCATTTTCTGTTCAGTGTTTCTATTTTGGATTACTTGTTTGCTTAGGGAAAGTTTTCCTTTTGCTGTTTGCTTGTTTCCTTTTGCAAAATAAAAAGAACCCCACACACCACGTGGCAACTTAAAAAC
Source organism: Wollemia nobilis (assembly GCA_028583015.1). Lineage (NCBI taxonomy): Eukaryota > Viridiplantae > Streptophyta > Pinopsida > Araucariales > Araucariaceae > Wollemia > Wollemia nobilis. The sequence goes on along the minus strand of JAQPPZ010003302.1, from coordinate 28,393 downwards.
CAAGGCGCTGGTCGTAAAACCCCAACCCTTGATCAAGACCAACGGTGGATTTCATCACCACCTTGGCTTGAATTTTGCATCCATTACCCCGATCGCAACTATTGCTAGACGTAAATCTTGATGAAATCTGACCGAGTGTAGCTAGGGTGATTCCCAATGCATGAGGATAAGTCTTCTATGGTAGGTGTCATAAATAGGGTGATCCCCCTTTCGTACCACCTATGTTCCACGTACCATCTGCTCTCACGTACCTATAGTTTCCCTCACGTAAGGGCGGGTATATAGAGAGGTTGGTATATCGGCCTGGCAATGGTATATCGAAGGGGCGACCAATTTTGGGAGTCATAAGAGCCCTCATTTTGCATTTAAACGTTCTTCAAAAACCTTCAAAAAAAAAAACAAAAAAAACAAAAATAAAACAAAAATCAAAAACACACTAAACCAGGTCTAGGACACACTCTCAATATTTAAATGAGATAATCACTGTTTGTGTATGTGTGTGCTCTTTTCTATTTAGTGTAGCATAAAAAAATCATAAAAGAGATAAAAATCTATTTAGCTTGTAGAAAAGCACTACCATGGTGTACACACGTAGCCAAGCCCAATCAAGGGCGAAAGCTACAAAAAGTGTACAAGGGGGCACAAGTCGCCTCCGCTATAGCCCTAAGGACTTGGTCATACCGCCTTGGCGGCCTGACCCACAAGAGAGTCCGCATCATTCCATGTCAAGGTGGAACTATAGGGACACCCCTTTGGGGGACACGCCCGCTCATCATAGCCCCTTTCAGGAAGAATCCTTACACGTGGCACTCAACATAGATAAGAAAGCTCCCTTAGAAGCTCGATATGAGTGGCCACCATGCGATGAAGTGCTAGAGCGGCATAGTTTCCATGAGGAGAGGCCACATGATGATAGCCTCCCCCTTTGCCCCCCATCACTGTTAGAACCAATAGACAAAATCTAGAGCGTAAGGCTCTTCAAACCGGGTGAGCTAACTCTGCCCACCCCTTTCACACATATGAAAGGGAGCACGAGGAAGATGATTACATTCCTCAAGAGCAATATACAATGCGGGGGCCATGCACCTCCACACCAGCTAGATACCATGATCACCCACTGAGGCCAGAGCCTCGGGTGAATGCCGCCAACCTCGATAGAGGGAAGCAACCTATTGAGATCTCGGATCATCACGACCAAGGTAAGTGCATAGGAGAGGCATCCAGGCCTCCTAGGCTCAAGATGGTAGAGCAAATTGACCTGGCAGTCGCCAGACATGCCGCCCGCCAAGCGCAGATCATGCGGCTTGAGCAAGACCAACAACAGCTAGAGCATTTATATCACCTTAGCAAAGAGCGCATTAGGCACCAAATAGATGAGCTGCTACATAACCCGATGCCTAAGAGGGTTCCAACCCCATGCACCCAAAGAGCGGAACCATATGAGAGGCATAACCCCTTGGTGCGAGATAGGTCTCCGTGACCTTACCAAGCGCTGCCTCCGAGACCTCCTAGACCTGAGCGGGAGGCCACTCCCCGGAACAACGATGGGTACCCTCCGCGGGGACCCACCCTGGGTCATAGGTCTCACCCAGAGACTCCTCAGGAAGCTTATGAGGAGTATGAGCAAGAAGATGAGCGGGCTGAAATGCCCTACCTAGGTGGAGGAGTCACCATCCGGCCTCCCCTTCAGAGGCCTCAAGTCTCCCACAACCCACAATGGGAGCAAACTAAAGAGGAAGAGATTAAATCTTTCGATGCATACAAAGCACTGTTAGAGCATCTGGAGTCTATGGAAACCAAAACTTCTGGGCCTCAAAAGCCCACTTTACGCCAGCTCCATAGTCATCCTGTGCATCCGTCAGTGCCAGCACCTCCTTATCCTGAGCACTTTAAGCTACCTCAGTTGGCAACCTTTAGAGGTGAGGAAGATGCTCAAGAGCATGTGACAAGATTCCTGAGCCAATGCTTCGGCATTCAGGACAATGATGCTTTGTTATTGAGAACATTTATAACCACATTCGTAGGCCCTGCCTCGGATTGGTTTACCCAATTACCAAAGCATAACATCAAAAACTTAGATCAGTTAGTGGATGCATTCCTCGAACGCTTCACCTTCAATACCAAGAAGAAGGCATCACTAAGTGACTTAGCTAGCCTCAGGCAGTATGAGGAGGAGACCATGGCGGCCTATGGGAATCGGTGGAGGACATTGCTCTCAAAGCTGCCCTACCTCCCTCCTATGTTCGACCTCACTCAGATGTTCTCCAAAAGTTGTTTGAGATCGATCTCTGTGCTATTGTAGCTGCAGCAATATGCCACCCTAGAAGAAGCTCTGGCACAAGCCAAAATTATTGAAGAGATCAAAATACAGGATGGCGAGATAGCCAAGCCTAAGAAAAAAGAGTGGACTAAAAACACTAAAGCTGGGACTACGCAACAAAAACCCGCTATGGTCAACCAAGTTGCAATCAACGTCCCTAAACCTGTGCAAGCAACTCAGCCTCAAAAGGCTAATTATCAGGCAGTGCCTCCCAACAACTATGACAAAGAAAATCAGAGGCAAGAGCAGAATCAGCAGCGTCGCCCTAGGCGACAATTCACACCCTACACAGAGTCCAGGGACTCCTTGTTTGACCGCTTGTTAGCGGCAAACCTGATCAACCTGCCAGAGATTCAGACTATAGATCCCAATGCACCCAAGCCTAAGGGGTATAGAGAGGACTTGTACTGCAGGTTCCATAGGTGGCAAGGACATGACCTAAATGCCTATTGGAAATTTAAGGGCTTGGTGCAAGACTTGATTGATAACAAGACACTAGCGATGGATAATCTCATCGCACCAAGCAATCAACAAATGGAGGTCTTCAAAGACCCCTTGCCTGCTCATGCTCCGTAGGCAAAGACCCTACAAGTTAACGAGGTCACACATAACTGCCCCATGCAGGGGTATGTAGGGATGATTAGTATAGTGACTCGGAACAGGAGGTATCCGAGCATGAATGCTCCTGCGGCAGTGGCAGGAGAGGTGCCAACAACATCGCAACCACAAAAGCACCTTGCACAACCTCCTCCGCCTAAGCCGGTGGCCACACTTCGGACCAAACTCACTCGGAGTTTGAGGACCACCTCGGCTAGGCTCTCCATATACGAGCTTATACAACAATCTACGCCCCATCGAGAAGCTCTAATGGAGATTTTGAAAGCCATCGAGTTGCAGCCCCATGAGACAAATTCTTTCAACAACTTCGTGGGGCATGTAAAATGATGCACTGAGCCGGTCATCACATTTCGAGAAGATGAATTGAGATCAATGACTGATGACATGGCGGATCCACCCCTGCACGTTATCGCGTGGGTCAACGGGATCCCATACAAGAGGGTGTTGATAGACACTGGCTCGTCCAACAACATCATCACAACTGTGGCTCTCAAGCATCTGAAGTTGCCCGCATCTCATATCACAGCTTCCACCTACACTCTGCGAGCATTCAATGATGCAATCTGCTCGACAATCGGCACAATAGTCCTACCAATCCAAGTGGGACAAAAGACCATACCCACATTGTGCCATGTATTGGAGGGTGAAATGGCCTACAACATCTTGCTGGGCTGGCCATGGATCAGGGACATGAAGTGTGTCCCTTCGATAGCTCACCAATGTTTAAAGTATACATTTGAAGGGGAGGTGCATGTAGTCCCGACGGACTTAGAACCCTTCAAATATTGTAATGCGGTGCAGTTGATGCCGCAATCGACCCTGCCATCGACGCATTTGGATTTCTAGTTAAATCCATCTAAACAGGGTCCGATTCCGTAGGCATCCCCATTAGCAAGTTCTTCAAAACCCCAGCCGGGTTCATCTTCATCGTCTGGTCCTCCACCAACGACATCATCTATGGAGACCAAACAGAAGGACAAAGGGAAGAAACCCCTGGAAGAGGCAAAACCTTTGGAAGAGACACTGCCATCAGTATCAACTATCTCTACGGAGGAAATGCCTAGCCGAATGGAAGTCGAGGCTCCTAGTCCACCCGACATGGAGTGGACTCAAGGAGAACTTCCATTCCCTCCCCTCAACCGCCAACGATCAACGTTGAAATGGCCAATACGGGCCTGGGGGAGTATCTGGTGTGGAATATTGTAGCAACACCCGCACTAGAGTCCATGCAGGACATGGGGAGACCTCGCCTTCCCATTGGCACTATTGTTCCCCTAGGCTACCCACCGAACCAAACAAATTTTGTGTATGGGGGCCTTGATCATGGCGTTGCACCATGCACGCAAGAGGACGAAGACGAAGAGCCTTTTGCTGAAAATGTCAACTATCTGTCTAACCCAGACTTTGCTCTGAGATACCTTGGCCAATGCAATTGGCACGGATATGGGTTAGGCAGATATGAGCAAGGGATACGTGTTCTTTGCCAACCAAGATACCAAATGCCATACGACAAGTCAGGAGTAGGGTTCAACCACCCCCTCCCCTTGGACATCTTGGTGGAGAACATGCAAGGCCTAGGGATAGGCAACAAGGGGGGATTGGCATCAGATCCATATGCCAACCCTAACACCACATATATATTGAGGGATTATCTCCCATTAATGACAATCAACCTTGTTGGCTCTAGCAACCCCTTCCCTTCGCTCGAGAGAGGAGAAAGCTCGAGAGCTCATTTTTAGGGAGAGTCTAGACAATGTCAAGAAGGGTCCTCAGAGGATGAATCAGAGTATGAACCAGTGTCATATGACCCCTTCGAATCAGATAGCGATCACTCACAGGTGATCCCCATGGATGATTGTCAAGAAAGCCTCTTGACAATGTTCCCCTTGGATGCTCCCATCGAGCAAGCACCACTCCAAGAAAATCAAGTCCCCCTGTAGAGAGCGGAACAACCTAGGTGGGACCACATCAATTTTCTTGAGCAAGGCGAGCCTTTAATGCCACAAGCAGTCGGAGCCAACGAAGGCCTTTGGATCTCCGATAGTGATTATGAAGATGAGACCGAGATGGCATATCTTAATCACATGCGGTAGATGCAGTGACGATACCCCTTGGAGATTAACGACATGTTCACACAATTAAACATAAGGCTTGGGCATGAGTGGTACGTAGACCCAACGCGGTGGGACCAAGTGTTGGATCCACTACTCTGGGCATACGAAGCATACCTTCCACCCAGAGACCCTATAGTGCCATCAGTGCCGAGGGTAGACCCTATCTTCTTATCCACACATAGGGCCGATCCATTCGTGCCCGTCCCTCTAGAGCCAGATCCAGAGCATAGAGAGCATCTAGGATGTCCGAGCAACCACACCTATGGTAATGGAGACCAAAATCATTCCATCAACATGATCTCCATTGACTTAACCACCCCCATCCATAATCCGGCCGATCCGACATAGTCATTGTATCTAGACATAGATGCCATAGACTGGGATCACGTCAATTCCCCTCCATCCCCATCCGAGTACTGGCCTTTCGGTGAAATGCTCCATTTTACCCCTGGGCCGACTCAAGATATCTTCCATGCTGAAGAGGGACCCGAGGTTCCTAACGATGATCTAAACTCAGCAAATGATATCCATTTGATCCCAACTCCACATCAGTTGGAAGACGGATCCCACATGTCGGTCGAGGAGACGATCGACGTAGACATCGGCTCAGATCCAATGAATCCATAGATCATCAAGTTGGGGGTAAGTTTATCCCCCGAAGAGCAAGCCGACTACATTGCCCTTCTCAAAGAGAAGAAGGAGGTTTTTGCATGGTCATACAGAGACATGCCGGGGCTAGATCCGTAGCTAGTCACGCATAATCTAACGCTTGATCCGACAGTCAAGCCAGTTAAGCAAAAACTATGTAAGATGCACCCAACAGTGGCCTTGATGGTCAAAGATGAATTGCAAAAGTTGTTGGATGCACAGTTTGTCATCTGCATGGATTATCCGCCATGGTTGTCCAACATGGTGCCCATCAAAAATCTTGACGGGAGGATTCGCATATGCACTGATTTTTGAGATCTAAACAAAGCGAGTCCTAAGGATGATTTTCCCTTGTCGAGCATCGACGCATTGGTAGATGCTACAACGGGTCATGAAATGCTTTCCCTCATGGATGGTTTCTCGGGATACAATCAAATTTGTATCAATCTCGAGGACCAGCTAAAAACGGCGTTCACAATGCCTTGGGGAACATTTTGTTATAAGGTCATGCCTTTTGGCCTTAAAAATGCTGGCGCCACCTACCAACATGCCATGACATACATCTTCCATGATTACATGCACAAGACTTTGGAAGATTACATGGATGATTTGTTGGCCAAATCTCTTTTGCGCCCGGATCATCTCGGTGACTTAAGCAAGATCCTCGATCGCCTCATGGAGCATAAAGTCAGATTGAATCCCAAGAAGTGCATTTTTGGCATCACATCTGGAAAGCTCTTGGGTTTCATAGTCTCAAAGTGAGGCATCGAGGTCGACCCAAACAAAGTCAAGGCAATCCTTGAAATGGTTCCCCCAACTACCATCAAGCAGCTCAAAAGCCTACAGGGAAAGGTCACGTCGATCAAGCGCTTCATAGCACAGCTATCTGACAAGTGTCGACCAATGAACAAGTTGTTGCACAAGGGGGTAGCATTTCACTGGGATGACGAGTGCCAGTCAGCCTTTGATGACATCAAACAATACCTGGCTTCACCACCAGTATTGGCACCACCTAGACCAGGAGTGTCATTCTACTTATACATCTCAGCTACTGAGGTGGCACTGGGAGCCATGCTAGCCCAGAAGAATGAACTTCATAGAGAACAGGCTACTTACTATCTTAGCCGCACCCTGGTCAGCTATGAACTTAACTATGCATACGTCGAGAAACTCTGCTTGGCAGTGGTGTTTGCTACCAAAAAGCTATGCCATTACATGCTGAGCAACAAGACGTATGTTGTGTCTAAGGAGAATCCATTGCGGTACATGATGAGTCGTACTTATCATAGTAGCCGCACGACGAAATGGATCATGTTGTTGATAGAATTTGACATAGAATTTATCGGACAAAAATCCATAAAAGGTCAGGTCATAGCCGATCAACTAGCAGAGGCTCCTCTCGAAGACGACCAGCCTCTGACTATAGAACTACCCGATGATGGGGTCTTCCATGTCTCAGAATCACCAGATTCTGATGAGCTTGAGTCACAGGCCGACATAACCCTATTTTTTGATGGTTCTAAATGTGAGCAAGGTGGTGGCATGGGAATAGTATTCTTCACACCGCAGGGTGCTCCAATGCCCCTGTCATTTAAATTAAATTTCTCATGCACCAACAACAATGCAGAGTATGAAGCCTTGCTCATAGGTCTTCAGACAACAATCACCATGAACATTAAATGATTGAACATCTTTGGTGATTCGCTGTTAATTGTCAACCAAGTCAAAGGGATATTCCAATGCAAATGCCCAGTTCTACAGGCTTACAAAGCCCTTGTGGACAAATTCTTGGCGAAGCTTGAATGGTACGACATCGAGGCACTCCCTCGGTCATCGAATCATTTTGCGGACACTATGGCCTCCTTGGGGTCACTAATCCCGCAAGACCTTTCTGGTGATATGACAACCATTCAAGTCAAAACACTATCGCAATCCACGATGGAGCGAGCAAGCTCTGACTTGATGCCAGGAATCCACATGATCCAGATTGAACCATCCTCGGATAAGTTCTCTCGAATCCATGATCATCTGAAACACGCCAACTGGGGGTCCTTGTTCTCCCCTACTCCCATTAATAGCAATACAATGCTATTCTTGCAAGCTCTCTCCCGCTCAGCGTTTGCTAGGGATGAACTTCAAGAGGGATTGGCTATTCAGACTGTCGAGGTTTCCGATCAGCAGGATTGGTATTCACCCGTCAGGGACTACCTCAAGTTAGGTAACCTCCCGCTTGGATTGACGCACGTCGCAAAATGAGCATTCAAGCAGAAAGCGGCTAAGCATGTCTTGTTAGGAGACATTTTGTACCATCGTAGCTATGAAGGAATCCTCCTTCGTTGCTTGGACCAGCAAGAGTCCACTTGGGCGATCGCCCAAGCGCACGATGGTACGTGTGGTGGCCACTTCAATGGTATGGCCATCGCAAAGCGCATTCTTCGCATGGGCTATTATTGGCCATCTTTAGAGCGAGATTGTTGCGCATATGTGCGGAAGTGCGTGAAGTGTCAACATCATGCCAATTTGACACACGTACCTTCCCAGGCCTTGCAGCCGATCCAGTCGGCTTGGCCATTCTCGTAGTGGGGCTTAGATCTCATCGAAAAGATCTCCCCTGCATCGTCCGGCCATCACACGTTTATCATAACGGCCACAGAGTATTTCACCAAGTGGGTGGAAGCGGTTCCGCTAACCTCTACGACTGGACCCCGCATTGTGGAGTTCATTTTGCATAACATCATCTGTCATTTTGGTATTCCATCCAAGATAATCTCGGATAATGGGACGTCATTCAAGAACAAAGATGTGCGTGCTTTGACCACAAAGTACAAAATTCAGCACAGTTTTTTGACACCCTATTATCCGTAGGCAAATGGGCAAGCAGAAGCGTCAAACAAAATGCTAGTCGCCATCCTTAAAAATATAGTCACCGATAATCATAAGGATTGGCACATTCAGATCCCACTTGCCCTGTGGGCTTATCGCACTAGCATTCGGACGCCCACTGGGGCAACTCCATTTTCGCTCGTGTATGGCTCCGAGGCAGTCATGCCTCTCGAGTTGGAGATTCCCTCCCTACGCATATCAATGCAAGAGTTCATCGATGATGACACTGCATGGTAGGCCCGGTTAGACCAGCTTACGTTGCTTGATGAACGATGCGTTAATGCTCTCGAGCATTTACGTATCTATCAAGAGCGACTTAAGAAAGCATACAACATGAAAGTTCACCTGAGGGACTTTCGGATTGGTGACTTGGTCTTAAAAGAAAACCAACAGAACTCTAGTTTGCCGTCCCATCTAAGGGACAAGTTCACGGCAAATTGGTTAGGTCCCTATGTAATTGATAGCAAAATAGGACCTGGGACATACCGGCTAGCCTCTCTTGATGGAATCAAGGAACTAGAACCCTTGAACATCAGTCATTTGCGGCCATTCCATATTTAAAGGAGCCATAGCCCACCCAAAAAGCTCCAAGGATTCCCATAATCGCTTGGTCAACCCAAAAAGCTCCAAGGATTTCCATAATCGCTTGGTCAACCAAAAAGCTCCAAGGATTTCCATAATCGCTTGGTCAATCCCAAAATGCTCCAAGGATTTCCATAATCGCTTGGTCAACCCAAAAAGCTCCAAGGATTTCCATAATCGCTTGGTCAACCCAAAAAGCTCCAAGGATTTCCATAATCGCTTGGTCAACCCAAAAAGCTCCAAGGATTTCCATAATCGCTTGGTCAACCCAAAATGTTCCAAGGATTCCTTAATCGCTTGGTCAAAAACAAGAAAAATTTAAAAACAATAAAATCATCAAAAAGAAAATAACAAAAATTTGCATCTCATTTCCATGCATACGCAAAATCATCATAACGATACAGAGTTCTTTTGCATCTCATCTGCATATTCACAAACATCAATCCCTCAAAAATACAAAAATATATAGCTGCATACATTGCATATTTGTGGTCGTACAGGTCAAAGCACCATAGACTGTCATTACTTGGCAAAAAACCATCACCTTCTACATTTTTCCGCTTTATCAATAGCTCATCGCCTATAACCACCATTCACGTTATCCTCCCACATCATAGTCAGTTGTTTCTAATGTATCGAGAGTTTTCGTCATTCAGTCGTCATTAGCTTTTTAGCCACATACTGTACCGAGTCAGACAGATTTTACGAAGGTAGAATTCTACTTGGATCACACCTTGTTATGTAGCATCCCGACACAAGTTAAAACATATAACAAAATTCCCAAGTTGTGTGAACGAAAGATGAACCCTACAAAGCAATCCAGGTCACCATAAGCGAAACGGTTATCTTGCTCATCCCCCTATGCGAATGACCCCAAGAATGTTGAGAGTTGGCAAAAGGACAAGCATCCTCCCTACCCAATTCCCCAAGAATCCCAAGTTCTCAAAAAGTTGCAAAACATCAACAATTTGCAAAAGTCAAAACTCCAAAATTTGACATCACAACCAAAGTGCATACATCAAGAAAGGCACAAAAAATAGTGATTCTCATCACTCCATATCCAAATCCCTTGCTCAAAAGAAAAAAATAAAACAAAAATAAACAGTGATTTTTATCACTACAAAAGAGCAAGTATCCCAATACAATTGAAGAAAAGAAGGGAGTCGAACTTGAATCCCTGGAACTCTCAGCATTCCGACAGGTCATGAGGCAAACCTCAGTACCGGTTTGGTTGATAGCCTATCGGTCACTGGTGGTAAACCTCCCGCATGACGATATATCTGTCACATTAACTTGTGTGCAGATCAATGTTTGCATGTGGATGAGCTAGCTTATGGTATCCTAGATAGCACCGCAGATTAATCTGGCTAAACACAACAAAGGAGTTAGTGGAGCTAATCAGGTGATCCTCAGTATAGGTTTGGTTGATAGCCTATCTGGCACTGGCGGTATCCTGACAAACACCACATAAACGAACTCAATTGCACACACAGGGATGTGAAATAACTTGGTCAAAAACAAGTCCGATTCATACCTTGTTCAAAAGTCTTGTGAGATGAAAGTACAGTCATGGCTAGATAGTTAAAACATCTGAGTCTCAGAAAACCTTAACATACCTTCTAAACCAACTTGCCATCTTTCATTCTCCCATTGCAAAAAAAAAAAAAAATGTATGCCTACAAAGCTATTCACCACAGCAATCGCCTAAGACAAAAAAAGCCATAAAGTTCTGAACAGTCTATGGTGCGACTACCAAACATCACAAATTCAATTCATCCATTCCATTTTTGCATATCACATATAAATCAAAAACATTTGCATTCATCATAACATATGCATCCATCAAAATAAATTAATATGCATACATCCATACTCATCACTCATCATGCATAAAATCAAATCATCACATGTGCATAAACAAAATAAAGTCTGTATATATATATCATCAAAAATGCCCATAGGCTACAAAGAGCTGGTCCTCTGACCCCACAACAAAATCCAAAATCTCAAAACCCCCAAGCCTAAGGCATCGGCCACCATGATCACGTAGGATCGGTGCGACGGGAACTACCCCCCATGGTGTGGGTCCTATGGGACCCCTCAGGGCGGCTACTGCTAGCCCCCGCATCATGCCTACTACCGCCTCCCTCATCCAATCACCTACGATGAGATGATGCTGACTGCTCAGTATCACTACCCCTCATCCGATGCGATGACCCACCTCTCGAGGGCTCAGGTAACCGCCCATCAAGGTGGATAATCTCTCCCTCCATATCCATCCGATGTCGAGACCAATCTGCCTCCCACCGCAACCACTCTGCCTCCCATCGATGGTAGTAAGCTACTACATCATCACGCTGCACCAGCTACATCCGTAGGAGATCCCTCTCCTGTGCAGCGCTGGTGTCCCCATCCCCCCGATGGTGTGCAACGAATGCGCTCTCCCGCTCCGCTAGCTGAGCCCGTAGGAGATCCCTCTCTTGCAAAGCTTCCCCCAACTCCTCATCCCGCCTCCGTAGCAGCTCTGCCAACCATGCAATCTCAGCACGTAACCTGGACTCCATGTCCTCCACTCCTGCCTGAGGCATAGGCATATCTGGAACAACAGCCTGCTCTGGCTCCCACTGCTCCATGATGTCCTGCATCTTCGACTGATCCAGAACCCCTAGATCCACATCCTCATCCTCCACCTCCACCATATCTGCATCCTCCCGAGGAGCTCCCCAAGCCTCTCCTGGTGCCTCGACACCCTCCCCGCCCATGGCTGCTACCTCCGTGCCTCCCAGTGGCCCCTCTCCCCACCATCACCGTAGTACCCACCACTGGTCGTACTCCATGGTAGTCCCGACGTCATCCACATCCGGGACATCGATCACTACATCTGCATCCTCGCCTAGTGGCATGATGACCGGTCGATCCAGAGTCCTCTCGTCCCCCTGACATCGATAGACCACGGGCTCACCAGGAAACCCCTGGCGCACCCCAAACTATCATGTCACCCGGCTGTACGAGAAAAACTCATGCTCGGTCCCATGCCACCCAATCAGCCATCGCTCCCTATGGACCCATCGGAGCCACTCTCCCGCCTCTGGCCAAGCTGGATAGTCTCGATAGGGTCACCAGAATACCTCCCTCAAAGCAAGCCGAGCAAAGGCATCGACATAGTGCCCTACGACACCTGCCCACCACCGACTCTATCCCTGCTCCTCAGACCACCGCCATAGAGCCGCATACCCGATATCCTTATCCGCCATCTCCGCCCGCGTCATCCATGGTAACCCCCTGGTCTCTCCACCGCTATGTGCTACCAACCCCAACTCTACAACAGATAGCTGTAGCTGATCCCCTTTCCCTCCGGCAGTGGACCTCATATAGCTCCCCATAGAGCTACGCCAACAGCGTCTGTCCCCATCTCAAGATCAACGGCTCCTGTGTCGAACACTCCACCAGTCGCCAGACCACATCTAGCAGGTTCCACGGGAACCTCGCACCTGATGAGTCAGGTAGTAGCATGTTGGAAATGAGGCCCATAAGCAATGCGTGCCTCACTCCCAACACCCCCCTCTCAAACCACCATCGAACTAGAATCCTGCCCATCTGACAGTCAACCTCTGCCATCTCCACTGGACCATCCACCCCCAACTCCTCCCCGTGCCCGAAGCATCGCATCAGTACCGTTGTCTACTGATCACGCGATGACGTTCTGATCGGTAGTCCATCTATCAGAATCCGTAGAAGCCGATAGACATCCTCCAAGGTCACTATCATCTCCCCTGTTGGGAGATGGAAGGTGTTGGTCCGGGGATCCCACAAGTTGATCAGGGCCATCAGATAGGCCCGATCCCCGACCACAGGCTCTAGTCGAGCCACCTGCTTGAGCCCAAGGGCATCAAGCCACTCCCAGTCAGCCACAGTTAGCGCCCCCATGCTTCCGCAAAAGCGGTCGGTACACGATACCGGCTCTTCACAACCTGCAAAAGAAAACAACACAACAACATTAAAATCATGAAAAAAAAAATGTACAACACAATAACATGAATATACAACATTGCCTACCAATGTACAACTCAAAAACAACAAAATTCACAAAAATTACACTCTGCACAAACAAAACATAATTAAAATAATAGTTTTTTAACCTAGGGTTTTCACCTACGTTTTAAAATTGACAAGCTCAACCTAAAAAACTAGGGTTTTACGTTCCGTTTATCCTAGGGTTTTAGTTAAAAGCAAAACCAACAAATTTCTTCACCTAGGTTTTAACTACGTTCTCCGTTCAATTTTTAGCTAAAGTCTTGGTTTGTGTTCAGTTCAGTTTTAAGGGTTTCAATTTTAATTTTGGAAAAACAACATAACAAAGAAAATTAAACAAATCACTTGCAGTTTTAAAACATATAACAAAAGCAATAATGCTAAGGAGCACTTACTGGTCTCGCTTCGGCTCCATCGCTCGATCCGGTTTGTGCACTCATGATGTCGAGAGAAATTCGGTAGCGCTTCGCTTCGTAGAATTAACCTCCTCCTCCCCAGAGCTCCAAATCGCAAGAAAATTCGACTACAAATGAGCCCAAACCCTAGTTTTGGCCTTTAAATAAGCCTTTTGAGCTTATATTCGTTCCTACCTAGGATGAGCACTCTGGTTAGTGCTCGTCCCACCCTGGGATGAATACTAAGCTGGAATTCGTCCCACCCTGAAATGAATTCAGGGCAAAAATTTCAAAAAACAACAAAAATTGAATAAAAATGCACCAAAATACCTAATAAACTTGCCCGATGAGAGTGCTTTGGCACTTGACATTCCGGGCATGCAAAATAGATGTCGGGGTCACAAATCCTCACTATCCTACTCCCTAAGAAGGCTACCATAGCCGGACCGCTCCACGGGAAGACGGATTTTCGAGAATTTCATCCCCAAACGACATCGCCAAAAGGGTCAAAACCCACCCAAAAATAGTAATAACATTGCCGAACGAAGGCGCCTTCACGCCTGACATTCTTGGCATCCAAAATAGATGTTGGGGTTGCAAATTGTCACTATCCTACTCCCTAAGAAGGCTACCATGGCCGGACCGCTCCACGGGAAGATGGATTTTTGACAATTTCAGCTCCAAAAAGCGTCACCAAAAGGGTTAACACCCACCAAAAATAGGTCTAAATGTCAGAAAACTGCACACACATTCAAAGATAAATCTCTGAAGGCACCCTTACACAAGTCATCTTGGGTCAAGCGACTCGTCGCTTTTCTCATGAAGGTCATTCCCTCATCGATTCGTCGCTTGAGGGGGTAGTCACACTTAGTCACCAATCAACAAACACACACCCAATCAAGGAAATGGCATGCATTCAAAGGATCATTGACAAAGACAATCACGCTCCTGCTTGGGGCAGCAAACAAGCAATAATCACAAGCTGATCAAACACTTGGCATTCATGAATCATGAACTCAAGGTTCTCACAGACAAAAGGTTGCGCCCTTTGCCTATTCATGACTGATCAATGTCCAAGTTCAAGTAACACCTCACCGAAAAAGGTTAACACTTGAATTGAGTTCCTTCGCTCGTCAGAAGCAAGGATTCAAGAATGCATGCCCTTTCCATACTTGGGGCATCAAAAGTTGGTTAGGTTACCAAGAAACCCTAATCATTAGTGCTTTGGTTATCTATTTTTGCTCGGTATTGTGCCTTGCACAATGCATCCCAAAAAGGGGCATCTGTAGACACCAAAATAACACCAATCCGATTATGTGACTGCAAACACTGATCGCTTTGACACACACAGCCCCAAGGGCAGCCCCCAGAGGTTAAACAGTGGTCCTAACCACTCTCACAACAGTTTTGGAAGGTCAAAAATCATTTTGGCACCTTTAGGCACTTTGCTCAGTATCCGTTCCACCCTGGAACGAATTCAAACTAGGATTCGCCCCACCCAGGGATGAATTCTGGATCCGCTCTAGGGTGGGGCGAATTGCAGGTTTGATGGGAAAAAGTCAAATCTTGACAAATGGCAGCTCAGATCCGCCACTCAATGCTTCCTTCATCGCATGGGAGTATGGGTGAGCGTTTTCGAGCGTTAGAGGCATTTGCATGGTCAGTCATGAAGTCCCAATTCAGGGAGGAATCTCCTTCCCCCCGGAAGGCATGATTGCCAAGTGGCGCCTCTGCATGCCCCTTTCAAGAGACCTCCAGGTCTATAAATTGATGAGTTTCCTCATCCCAAAATATACACAGTAAGAGCAATTTTGAGCAACGAAGTGCTGCCATTTTATTTCCCCATACATCCTTGTGCGATTTGCGCCTTCTACATCCTTGATCTCTTTTAGAGAGGAGGTCATTGGGTGACTTTTGGAAGGTCGAATATTGAGCCCAAAACCCGACATTTGGCCATAGAATACCACCAAATTTTTTGACAACACCTTGTAAGGGATTTTGGACCCATCCCAAGTGGATTGGTGCCGAAATCAGGTCCCAACGGTGGGCGGCCCGCCTGGGCGCCCCCGCACTGTCGTAGGCCTAATCGCCCTTTTTAGGAATGATCGGGAATGTGTAGCATATTTTCCTTTCTATCATTTTCATTCCTTGCATTTGTTTTCTATGTTGTTAGATAGTTTACAATTTTGATTTCATTTCGTTTCGATTTATTATCATTATGCTATCGCGTTTTCGCTCCCACTAACTTGTAGATAAGCATCATCAAATTCCCATTGATGGAGGTCAAATTGGGAAAATATGACCATCTGGGTCTTCCCAAAATGCCCCCAATTAGCTAACCCCAAGTTTGTAGGTGTTTTGGAGCTTTCGAGGTAGGACATTGGAGACAATACCTTTTCGGCATTTTGTTGCAGGCGAATTCGTCCCGCCCCAGAGCGAATTCAAATCGGCGAGGAATTTCTCGACTGTTCTTTTTGCAGTGCCCTCTTGGTGATATCTTGATACCCCTATCAAATTTTTAGAGCATTTGGATTTATTTTGGTCATAGTTTAATTCATTTTTCTCATTCATTCATCGTAGGTTTGGGGATTGCATGTTTCGTTTCATCCACAGGTGCTATTGATCATTTTTTTGTTTCTTCGAACGTAGGATCAGAACATCGAAGGAGCAGCAAGGAATCAACATTCGTAGACACAAGCGGCGATGACGTTTTGGTCCGCCCATCTTACATGTGGGCACGCGGAAGAAGGAAGGCTATCCATGGATGTAACCAAGAGACGAATTTGACGCTCCTCGCCCCTAAAAAGGGAGGATGCGAATTGTAACCGAGTTGTGGAATACATCAATAAAAGAGAAGGGCTGTTATTTCATTTTGGGTTTCAATTCATGCTTTTTCCATTTCATGCATTTTTAGTTCGTAGGATTTAGCGTTAAGTTTAGCTTCATTTTTTGCATCGTGATTGGAGTCTTTCCTTTCTTGTTTCCGTATCCTCGTGCTTTCAGATATCACTATTGTGATACACTTACGTGGATTTGATACCTTGACTACTTTGTGAGACACAATATCACCCAAGTATTCCACATAGGATACCCCAAAAGAACATTTTGACCTCTTGACAAATAATAAGTAGAGGAAATTTTCAACATAAATCAAATGAGCTTTGTAGGAATTATTATAAAATAAGATATAATCAAGGAATACCAACACAAACTTGTGAATAAGATTATAAAAGATAAATTTCATTAATCTTTGAAAAGTGGAAAAAGCATTAGCAAGGCCAAAAGGAAAGACAAAAAACTCATAATTATCCTTATGTGTATGAAAAGAAGTCTTTAATTATCCTCTTCTCTAACTGTAATTTGATAAAACCTAAAATCCAATTCAAGCTTGCTAAAATGATTAGAACCATGTAGTTTGTCCAACAAATCATTGATAACAAGGACTAAGAATTTATATTTGATGGTATTTAGAGGGAACAAATAAGGACATATATGTCAAAAATTGTATTTGTGGCACTTCATGATCATATAGGATGATTAAAAACTATTGCTTGAATAAATAATAATCTACTCTTACAATCTCTTAAATTGGATTCTTTATATCTAAATTTCATATTTCACAATAGCAATAAGGATGAACATTAGATATTTGACTAACCAAGACAAGGTGGATGGCATGATCATTCATTTATTTAGGTGAAATACCCATGGGGTTTCCAAGCACTATTTCATAATGACTAATAATAGATTGTTTATTTGAGGGAATAGTTGGAGTGAATTGCTAGATGGACTACATTTCCATGTAATTAATTTAGGCAGAAATGTCTCTTCTACCAATTTTTAATATCTTTTCCATTTGTGGGATTTGATAACCTTAGAAGGAAGAGGTTTTATACCCTCAAGGTGAATCACCTTGTCATCCTCTATCCATTGCTACATATTACATGTAGCATCCCCTAAGTCAACCATTGAACCCCCAAGATAACAAATGAACTACCCAATTTTTTTGCATAAATATGATTAGGATCAGACTAGTTGGAGGGACTAATTGGATATTGATATTTACAATACAAGTCATGTATTGAGCCTTACCCCTATTGGTAATCAATACCTAAAATTTATCTTGGGTTGAACTATTAATATATAACCCCAATATTTTGGTTGTCTTGGCCTCAATAAATTTATAAGTAGTCAAATAAATCAATATATTCACATGTTGAAATTTTAAAAAGCTTTATAATTTGATACTATGATGATTATATATCCCCATCAGGGCAAATGGTAAAAGAGCTATAGTATCTACTTCTTGTTTATGATCCTTTGCTTTACTTGGTGACTCTTTGTGGAAAAAAAAACAAATCATCATCCTCAAAAAGTACTTCCTTCTTTTCTTCCAAATGGAAGATACATTGATCCTTATAATCATAATTCTAGGGATGGAATAATTGACATCTATAATATAAGATCATAGTGTATGTTCAATTTTTTTTTTATTAAAATATGGTAATATAGGATTGAAAACATGTCATGGCTAGGGACAAGGCAACCAAAGCTTCTTTTTAATATCATGATCCAAATTCTAGGAATCATGGAGGGTATTAATGCTAGGCTTAGGATAAGAATTAAGATATGGTAATGCATTAAAATCACACTCCTATGTTATATGTTGATACTAAATAGGATCCAAAAATGGTATGCCCCCTATAAGCTAGAAAAACTTCTAAAATATCTACCTTACTAGGTAGCCCTAGTGTCTACCTGATCATAATATACCCCTAAGTCCATAATTGAATAAAGATGTAATAGGTTAACCCTCTCCCATATTTATACACCACTTGATATAGAGTGTTATATTCAATATAAGATAATTGGGCCCCAATAAAATATTTTATATGTCTCTAGCATGTTTAGCACACCCTTATCCCAACCATAGTGTATGAATTTTCTATTGGTGTATCTGATCATGACTGTTAACACTAATGTTACCAACAACACCACTTGTTTGTCCAGCTAACCCTTAACATATCAAACACCAAGGAATTATGGATCATAAATTAATCACTACAAACTATACTATTGAATCTAGCTTATATAGATAGGCGCCCATATGATTAACACCCTAAGGATCTTCAAGTTTCCCTTGAGCATGATATTAAGCTCACCATAATGTAGTTTAAAGATATTCATTTATGAATACTTATGCTTAATGAATGTGGTCAAAAAAAACTTTACCTTATGCATCAAGGCTACATGATATAGCCCCACTATTGTAAGGATATCATGATCCTTATAGTCAAGCAATACCAAGATCATCTTAATGGAATGTGGACACTGCTTTAGGTAGCCCAATACTAGTAGCCTCTCTTGTAAGAAATTTAACCCAACCTATTAGGTTTTCCTATATAAAAATTTATCCTAATGTAAATCTTCATCTTAATCTAGCCTAAAATCAACCCCTAAAAGTCTAAAAAATCAAAAGTGCTATTTCTTAGCAAAAATATTATCATATAAAAAAAAGGTTAATAGGTGAAAAAGCACCATGTAATGGTGAAAGTACTATCAAATAGTGATAGAATTTGTACCTACCAAATGTGTCAACATAATAAAATTATTGTTGTATGAAAACATTACCTTCTACTAAGGGCATATTTTTCAAAGAAAAATACAAAAATTGCAATAGTTTTAAGGTGCATACTTGATGTTGATCTCCTTCTCTTGCTATAGGTGGTATGAAATTTTCACATGATGTATATGTCTCACTCTCTAAGTCATCATGTTCTTTGCTAAGATCATACATCTAGAGATCCAAATCATGTTTGTCAGTAGTAAAAATGATATTTGTTTTACCCCCTATCCATTTTATCCTTGTTCCACCCCAATCAAATTTATTGCTTTATTAAAATATCTTATTTAGTTACCTATGCATATCATGGTCAAGTTGATTTTCCTCAGTCAAGCATGGTATTTCCTCCATAACTAAAGGGGAAAAAAATGGTACGACAACATTTAACACTAAGAAAAAAAATTTACATCATAAATAATCAACACATCATAAACATCAGTCACCTTGAATCATGAATCTTAATCAACATGATATTTACTTGTCTCATTATGGTAAACAAACCATATTTTTACACATTCATCATTTGATGAATGTATAAAAAATAGGTAAATGTAGAAACCTAATTTTGAACATATCATCAAATCCTTTAAACATACTAGCATCTACCTTATCTAGCTAATCAAGCTTTTTGATTAACTCAACTACCTAAATACCAATGTAAGGGATATCTAATACCCTAAATAAAACATGTCATACTTGAGGTAATAGCATTGATGGTTCTATTGATTGACTCGTAGTGGTTTTACCAAGTTTTTAAAATTTATTTTTTCTCACATAGTTATTCAAAAAATACTTATTCTAATAGTAGGACCAACATCCTTGGTGTTTTTGGTGCTCATGATGTTAGTACTATTGACTATGAGAATATGAAAGGGAAATATAGTTAACTAATAGGTTCCAACTACTAGCCAAATATGGGACTTGACATCCCAATCACACCCACCATACTCCAGTGCCTATCATATTATGTCACTGTAAATAAAAATCCCTTCAACATTTTCTTTTACCTCTCATTAAATATTCCTTCCTTCTTGCATATCAACCTTTCATCCTTTTCCCTCTAATATATCCATCCCTTTTCATGCATCTTGCCACCCATACAACCTATCAATTTTGGAAGATCCTTTGGTGGATCATCCAAGGGAACCATGGCTTATATAATCCACCCATTGGGGCATCTCAAATAATCAGTTCCCAAGATAAAGAAAATTTACTAAATTATATCATTAATTTTCATAGCAAATATCTCTTAAATTGTTAGCTCTTTTACATCTATGTACTATATAGTGAAGTCCTATTGAATTTTACACCCAAGATTGCATATTGCATAACAAAGTTCTGATGTATGCAAAGATTTATGTCATGACAAAAAAGTACCACCCTTTCAAATGTTGGCTTTCATGAAGGACAACTAAATATTTTGCACGAGGTTGAGCTCTTGAGTTCATATTGCAACTATGTTTGCATAGGCATTGGGATATATTCTCTATTGGATCAATAAGAATTTGGATCTTTATTATGAAACCAAATTGCTCATTAATAAAATAATTGAAAATACAAATCTTATATACTTAGGGAAATAACCGCTAAGCTATTGTTGGAGAGAATAAAGGATAGGAAGATAAATTAAAATTGATTTGAACTTTGCACTTGCCGACCACTCTACCGACCACTCCTTTCATCCTCCTTGCCATCCATATTTTCGTCAACATAGGTGGGTTAAATGCCAATATTCTCCCCCTTAAAGTTGAGAGGATTGACAATACAGTCTCTCAGCTTTATATATTGAGCTTTAGCCATGCCTTTGGTGAAGATGTCTGCAATGTTTTCCAAAGTGCTGCAATGTTTAAGCTCAAAAATATGGTGCTCCACCATGTCTCGGATGAAGTGATACTTCATATCAAATGTTTTGATCTGCTATGGTGGATAGGATTATATGCCAATTGAATGGCACTCATGTTATCATAATACAATCTGGTAGGACCACTTTACCTTTTGTCAATCTCTTCAAGGACTTTTCTCAGACATAGAGCTTGAGTACTAGAATATGTGATGGCTATATGCTCAGCCTTAGTAGATGACAATGCTACAACAGTATAATTTTTGGAACTCCATGTAATTAGTCCTGACCCTAGACTAAAACAGTTCCCTGATGTAGATTTCCTATCATCTATATTGCTGCCCCAATCACTATCACTAAATCCAACTAACTTGATAGAATTACATTTGTGGTAATAGATTACAAAATCCATTGTACCCTTTACATATCTCAGAATTATTTTAGTTGCTTGAAAATGCAACTCGGATGGATTAGCCATAAACCTTGAAACAAGAGAAACAACATACTGAATATCAGGTCTTGTGTTGGTGAGAAACATCAAACTCCCAACCATGCTTCTGTAAGTGGTCATGTCAACCTTTGATGCTCCATCATCTTTGCTCAATTGGATTCTATGACCCGTTGGAGTTGGATTCTTGATCATGTCTTGAGCATACTTGTGTTTACATATGAATATCCCTCTATTTGTTTGATGAAATTCCATGCCTAGAAAGTAATGCATTAAGCCCAGATATTTCATCTCAAATTGTTTCATCATGGAGTGTTTAAACTCCATATTTCTTATCATTACTACCCATAAATATGAGATCATCCACATATAAACAAACTATGAGAATATATTTTCCTTTCTTTAGGTAGTAGAGAGTAGGTTCACTTTTGCTCTGAGTGAATCCATACTCCTTAAAATAGCCATCAATGCGAGAGTACCAAGATCTTGGTGCTTTCTTGAGGCCATATAGGGCTTTTTTCAGTTTGTAAACAAGGTTCTCCTTACCTTGTTATTTAAAGCCTTGAGGTTGTTGAACATAAACCTCCTCATCTAAGTACCCATTGAGAAATGCACTTTTTACATCCATGTGTTGAATTTTCCACCCTTTGTGGGTAGCCAAGAAAAGTACTGATCTGATGGTTTCCTGTCTAGCTATAGGAGCAAAGGTCTTCTCATAATCAATGCCATACTTTTGAGTGAAGCCTTTTGCTACAAGTCTTGCCTTATGTCTTTAAATGCTCCCATCAGCATTGAATTTGGTCTTGTAGACCCATTTACATCCAACACATTTTTTTCCTTTTGGAAGCTTCACTAGCTCCCAAGTATCATTCCTTTTTATGGAGGTGATTTCCTCTTCCATGGCTTGTTGTCATACATCATGAGTACATGCTTTCTCATAGCTAGATGGCTCTATCTGTACACTAGTCATTAAAGTATAATTAACTACATCTCCTTTAGTATCATTTGAGTCATCATCTCCATACATATGCAGATTTTCAAGTTTTTGTAAAACTGCATTCATTTCACTAGCCTGACTTCTAGTGTATCTTTTCTAGAAATTTTTATCCAACATTTGAAAATATGGATGATGTTGTAGTGTTATTTTACCTCTTTATGGAGAATCAATATCCATAGGTGAAGAACTTACTGATCTCTATGGAGAAGGACTTGGAGTAGCTGTTGATGTACTCGAAGTAGTACTCATGCTTGGGCTTGGAGGAGGTGTACCTTTGCTCTTCTTAGGTGTCACCTACTGTATTTGAGAAGAACTTGCATCATGGGATTCATCATCAACAAAAAAAAAATTGATGACCCCATTCTCCCCCTTCATCAAAAATCACATCCTTGGAAAGTACAATTTTATGTGTCTTTGGATTGTAGAGTCTATATGCTTTGGTAGACTCACAATATCCTACAAAAATACATGCTTGAATCTTGGGATCAAGCTTCCTATTTTTTTATCAGGAATGTGTGCATATGCTAAAGAACCAAAAACTTTGAAATGTTTTACATTCGGCTTCTTGTCATACCACCCCTCGTAAGTAGTGATTCCATCCAAACTGGAGGTAGGACTCCTATTTAGAATGTAAACACTGGTTCTAATAGCATCGGCCCAATACATGTTACTGAGATGCTTAGTTTGAAGCATCAATTTGGCCATTTCTACTATGGTGTGGTTCTTTATTTCCGCCACACCATTCTGTTGTGGAGTATAGGCAGTGGTGAATTGCCTCTTTATCCCACATTCTTTACAATATTTCAAAATACCTTTGAATATTACTCTCCTCCTCGATCTGTCCTTAGACATTTTACAATGAACTCACTTTGTTTCTCTACATTATTCTTGAAATCTATGAAGCAATCAAAAGCTTCATATTTGGTTTTCAAGAAATAGATCCAACACATTCTAGAGAAATCATCTATAAAAGTGAGAAAATAGGAATTATTACCTATGCTTTTTGTCTGCATTGGACCACAAATGTTCGAATGCACTAATTGAAGTGGATGATTGGTCCTCCATGCTTGTCCTTTTGGAAATTTAGACCTGGAGTGCTTTCCCAAAGCACACCCTTCATAGACCTCCTTGTGTTCATTAATTTTAGGAAGTCATGTCACCATAGCTTGAGAAGTTAACAATTTCAAGCTAGCAAAATTCAGGTGACCACATCTCAAGTGCCAAAGCACACTTGGATTTGCAATAGCAATATTTGCAAGTTGAGCACCCCCTGGTTCTCCAAAATTAAGGGGAAATAACCTATTTTTGGTCATAGGTACTTGTGTGATGACTCTATTACAATTTTTTTGTCAAAAATTACACATTTGCCTTCATCAAAAACAAGTTTGTAATTTTTCTCCATAATTTGTCCAACACTTAGTAGATTATGTTGGATCTTCGAAGTGTAGTAGATGTCATTCACATTTTTTATGCCTTATTTCATTGGAACCTCCATGGCTCCAATGCCTTGAACTTGCAAAGCTTTATCATCACTAAAATTGATTTGGGATTTATAGGTGGAATCCATTATAGCAAAGAGGTCTTCTTTACCACTCATATGGTTGGAGCAACCAGTATCCAAAATCCAAGTATCATTCAGATTTTTTTTTGATTTCCTATAAGAAAGAAATAGATTAGATGTTCCATATTCCTCACCATAATTTCCATATTTATTGATGCTTTCCTAAGAATACTTGGACCAATAGTCACGAGAAAAGTGACATTGTTTACCATAATTAAAACAAGCCTTTTTGGACTTGTCACCTCCTCTTCCTTGATTGCCATTTTGGCCTTGATTTCCACCTCTATTTTGATTTTTGCCTATGTTCTGATTTCCACCTCTACTGGGATTTCCTCCTTTGTAGTTGCTTCTACCTCTACCTCTTCTTTTTCCTCTACCTTGACCTCTTCCTTGTCCTCTTTTGGCACCCTCATTGGATGTGAAGGCTTTATCATCACCTCCATAACTTGTTGAAGGAGATCCCTGTAATCTCTCTTCATGAGACATTAATGAGCTGATTAATGCATCAAAAGTTAGAGTGGAAAGGTCTTTTGATTCTTCAATGATTATAGCAATGTGATTCTATTTTTGAATAAGTGTTCTCAATAATTGCTTCACAACTGTTTTAGGTTTGATTTCTTCATCAAGTGTCACCATATTGTTGACAACTGCTTTGACTCTTATGTAGTAGTCACCAACTTTTTCATCTTCATTCATTTTGAGATTCTCAAAATCTCATTTTAGGGTCTGAAGCCTTACTTGCTTCACCTGATCGTCTCCCTGGAAACCTTTTTTCAAGGCTTTCCATGCATATTGTGTAGTTAAACAAGAGGTAATTCTAGGGAAAATACTTTTCTCCAATGCTGGTTGGAGATGATAAAAAGCAGAGGAGTTGCTCTTTTGTGCATATTTCTTTGTCTTCTTATCTACTGCACTCAATATAGCCCAATATGTAGGTTATGTGTAACATTCTTCTATTATGTCCCATAGTCCCTTGCCTATGAGTAAGGTCCTCATTTTGATGGACCAATGTTCATAATCATACCCATTAAATTTTGGAATAGGTAGATTATTATTGGAGGCCATAGTTGTTTAAAATGAACTAGAAACACACTTTTATTTCTCTATTACAATCAAAGCACTCTGGTTTTCAAAAGGAAAGAAAAAAAGCTATAAATTTAGATCAAATCTAGCTTGATTCACTCTCTCGCTAATGGCCTATTCTTCTTGTTGAGGTTCTTCTATCACTGGATTCACAAAGTTGTCTACAACTGAATCTTCATCATCACTTATAAGAATTATTTTCGGTGAATATGGTTTTGGCTCCAGTATTTCAACTGAGTCATTGTTACTGAGATATGGATTCTCTGACTCTTGTGGTGCAACTCCTACAGATTTTGACTCTTCAAATCTGCTACCAAAGGAATTATCTTCTGAATCTGCTTCATATCCTGAATCTGGATGTCTTTGATGGGCTATTACTACATTTTGCAATTGACTAAATACAATATGCAATCCATATGTGCAAACGTTTTCATCAAAATATTTAGGGTTTTCTCTTACTAAAAGAGAACAAAGGGCTTGATAGCAGCCTATAGACTGTATCATGAATGATTATAAAATTTCTACCCTTCGATGTAAATTATCCCCCGTTAAAACCACTTAGGCTATTACATAATTTTTCAGCCTTCAAGTCTCTCAGACTATTACAAGGAATTTCACCTTTCAAGCCTTTTAGGCTTTTACACAAAAAATTTACTTTTAAAGTCTCTTAGACTTGTACAATAATTTCCTCTTAGGAAATGATGAAAAAAATTTGCAAAATTTTTTCCTTAGGAAATGTCCACTCTCTGCTTCCCTTTCTTTTAAATGTTGCAAAAAATAAATAAAAAAAAAACTTTATTAACTATATTAATTAATAATAAAATAAAATATCAATTAAAAAACATTAAAAATGTATTTTAATTAATATTTTTATTAAATTATTAACTAATTTTAATAAAATTCCTTTTATTCTTTGCAAAAAATAAAAAACTTTTAAACTTACCAAAGCATATAAAAAATATTAAAAAAAAAACTTTTAGTTGCCGTCGGGTTTTGAACCCGCAACTGGGCGAAAAGCAAAGGCCCTAAGACTAGTTCTTCGAGCCAGTCGGGCTACAACGCCCGACTTGAAGTCATAATAGAATGACTTCTATTTAAACACAAGGTGCTTTCCTTTAAAAAAAACAATTGGGATTTCAATATCCCACATTTGCTGTAGTGTGGGATTATAAGGGTTTTAAAAGCCTCGACGAGCCAATATTGAATCGATTGCCTTCGATAAATCCACCTTGCCCCATTTTCCATCTCCTTAGCCAATCGAAACACGTCATGTCGCTCTCCTTGCTACGTTTCCCTATTGCCCTTGCTACCATGTCAATGTTCTCTAGTTCGCCACATTAGCCCTGGTCCATCACGTCAGCTCTGGTCCTGGTCCGCCTGCCACGTCAGCCTGGTCTGCCACATCAAATTTTGGTCTAGGTCCACCTACCACATCAGCCTGGTCTGCCATGTCAGCTCTGGTCCATGTCCGCTCTACGGGCCTCCTCACCTCACCTCGGGTTCCATGCTCTATGAGCCTCCTTGACCTCACCTTGGGATGCATGCTCGCTCTACGGGCTGCTCTCACCCTCGCCTCAGAATCCACGTTGTCCTCCTATGGGCCCTCGACCTCACCGATCTGCTCCCGCTCTGATACCAAGTATGAAACTGAATTGCTCATTAATCAAATAATTGAAAATACAAAGCTTATATACTTAGGGAAATAACCGCTAAGCTATTGTTGGAGAGAATAAAGGAGAGGAAGAGAAATTAAAATTGATTTGAACTTTGCACTTGCCGACCACTCTGTCGACCACTCTTGTCGTCCTCCTTGCCATCCACCTTGCTGTCCACATAGGTGGGTTAAATGCCAACATTTATTGCATCTTATTTGGCCTTTTGTGCATTTATATGAGTCTTAGTTACATTTTTACCTTGGTTTATGATCAATTCAATATATAATATTTTTATTGGAAGACCATTTCATATTAGTTTATAAAAAAATAGCTTTTGGTTTTATAAGAATCATACCACCATTATTGAAACAATTGTAATAAACCTACACTAATAGAGGAAGAAATTACATTACGTGCACTTGTTAAGAATTAAACCTAGATAGGTTGTATGTCATCATAATATTATCGTAATTGAAACTTAAAATTTAGAAATATTTCTATGCACGTAGCATATCTACATTGTGCTATTGCTATTATAAATTCATAGGATAAATCAAACTTATATTGATTTCTTTAATAAGATAGCTAAATCATGAAAAATTTAATCATCATAATGAATTACATTCTTATAGGTTGTACAAGTAATTTTTTGGCATGATTTATATATCTTGTGTGGGAATACTATATTCACATCATTATTTATAAAGAAAGATAGAAACCTTTGGTGATGGCATATGCATAATCCTTTCTTATAACTAGAACATTTTTAGTATTCAAGTATTTTCAATCTAAGTCTTTATTAGAGTAGTAAGAGAATTCTATACACTAAGAGCAAAACAAACAATTTTTCCAAAACCTCCTAAGATTATAAAGTATTTGCTCTTGTTAATATTTATGAAACTTCCTTTTGCTCCTAACTTTTTTTTTTTTGCATTAGGAAACCTCTATAAACCCTAGCATGTTGGGTATCGATAAATTCAATGGGACTTTGACCATCTAGAAAATCAAACCAGGGCAACCAATCAAAAGTTACTCTACCACTACCAACTAACCTATCCCTTTAGGGTTATTTTTATTAGGTTTTAATTTCTCTTCTTTATATTTGTTGTTTTTGGTGAGTCAAATGTTCTTTATAGTAATTTATAATCAAGATCATTAGAGATATTGATGTTGTAAAGATCTAAATTATGTGATATTGAAAATACCTTTAATCATATTCAAAAAATAATGATAAAGGTGTTGTAGAGATCATCAATTAAAAATATAATATTTGAATAATTAAATATATCATGGAGGATTTTTTAAAAATCCTGCATAAAAATGGTTATATAATTATTTATTTAAAAATAAATACTTTATTATAGCTAAAAACAACTATTTTAATTTGTTAAAGTAATTATATTATAGTTTGAATGCAAATACCTTTAATCATACTAAAAAAAAATAAAGTGGTAGAGATGTTGTAAAGATCATCAATTGATGCTAATATTAAAATAACAAAATATTTGAATAATAAAATATATCATGGAGGATGGTTACAATAGTTTTTTAATTACAGTTGGAAGGATGCCACTTATATTATGGGGTTTAATTC